>JAOWCC010001679.1:5051254-6251254 GCA_030867875.1 Actinernus sp. WN-2022 | reverse complement strand
CAATGAGTCATTGTCAGAAATCTATTCCATCGTGGGCAATTATGCAATACAACCTAAATTGTACAGCTAAGGCATGTTTTACGACAGAATAACCAGAGTCTTTCTTCTGGATTGAGAGCTCGAGACGTTATACATGTCTGCTAATATGGGGAAAACTGAAACAAAAATGAACTTTGACGGCAGAAACCCTCATTGAGCCAAGCGGAATATTTACATGATCCGCTAAGATTTTTACAAATCTTAGTTCAGTGTATGCCAACTGAAATGCTGTGCTCGTTTTCTGGTAACGGTTCAGTGGGGAAACTACACGAACAAGAAGCATGAACTACCAGCAACGAGAGAGGAAAAAGTATTTGAAATGCACAGCGCTAGCTGAAATAGGGCATATATATAATATCTGAGACGTTAAATTACGTTACTGTGAAGAGGATCAAAATTCAAGTTTTGTAGCTTGAGACTGTCTTCTGCCGTGACTCGTGAGAGAAATTGGAAAAGATCTAGCTGTTTCATTCAGACACTGGCAAATTTATTGAAAGCTACGGGCTTACTTTATGAGATTATTATTCATTGTGGAATGAAAGGAAACAGTTCAATCTCATGTGGCCCGAGTGAAAGCCCAGATGGGCTCTTGTTATTATCAAGATACCTGTAGCAAATGAAAATAACAATTGATTAATATTTGTTGTAACCTGAATTAATCTCAAGAATCCATAACTTTATTTAAACACGTTCTTAGCACGCGTGCTATATAAGTGATCAGTCTCGTCTTAAGTTTTGAAACTCTTCCTAAAAGTATTCTCAATGAAAATAAATAATAGTACTGTTTTTTGTGTGTGAGTTCCTGTTCACTGAATTTGATATCAACACAACGATTGCTTCATTAATCTTAGCGACTTTGTTTAAACTTTCTTTTTCTTCATGGTTGTCCAAATGAATGTGCACACTCAATGTTCTTAGAACGAATCTTTCTAGTAATTGCTACAATTAAGTTTATTAAGGGTTGGTGTTTGAGACTTCAAGCAATAATTCAGAACAATAAACCACTTCGTAAAACACGTCTTTGTAGAAAATATTTATTTACGCTCTATTACGACAATTTTATATCATAAGATGTTTGCAAGTTTGATACTTACAAATATGAGAGGTTCCTTTGGTATTCGAACAATCCTAATGGAAGAGCCTTTAACTTGTTGCTACGAATACTCCTAAAGAAACAAAATAATGGTTGTTTCAATTGATCTTAACTGGTAAGTTGGTCACTTTAACGTTCATATACATTGGAATGAGGGTTTCATAACTCTTTACCGCATCAACAACAATACAACTGTATGGAGTGTGTTACTGTACTGTCGCCGAGGTGTGCAACGACAATAGCAGATTTATTATAACGTAACTTACAAACAAACAAGTACTATAACTTCCATAAAGAGTTCCCGCCCTTTACGTCTATAATAGCCTATAATTAACGTGTGTCACAATAACTTTACACTTCGTGTTATAATAGATTACACTTCGTGCTATAATAGCTTAGGCTTCACGTCTGTCACAATGACTTACGCTTCCGTGTGTCACAATGACTTACACTGATCTGCTATAATAGCTTAAAATTACAATTGACGTGTGTCACAATGACTTACACTTCGTGCTATAATAGCTTAGGCTTCACATCTGTCACAATGACTTACGCTTCACGTGTGTCAGAATGATTTACACTGACGTGCTATAATAGCTTATAATTACAATTCACGTGTGTCACAATGACTTACACTTCGTGCCGCTATAATAGCTTACAATAGGAGATATTGTAGTTGAGTCTACGAATAGCAGTTTCAGCGGTATTGACCCGAACGCCTCACTTCAATGTAATGAAGCGCCATTGAAACCATCATTCTTACACGACACCAACACCCTCCTAAACAAGCACGACTAATTTAGATACACAGTTTGAATAGCGCTTCATTACATTGAAGTGAGGCGTTTGGGTCAATACCGCTGAAACTGCTATTCGTAGACTCAACTACAATATCTCCTATTACAATTCACGTGTCACAATGACTTGCACTCACGTGCTATAATAGCTTACAATTACACTTCACGCGTGTCACAAAGACTTACACTTCACGTGTGTCACAAAGACTTACACTTCACGTGTGTCACAGTGACTTACACTTCACATGTGTCAATGACTTACACTTCACGTGTATTACAACAGCTTATACTTCACGTGTATTACAACAGCTTACACTTCACGTGTATTACAACAGCTTACACTTCACGTGTATTGCAACAGCTTACACTTCACGTGTGTCACAAAGACTTACACTTCACGTGTGTCACAAAGACTTACACTTCACGTGTGTCACAATGACTTACACTTCACATGTGTCAATGACTTACACTTCACGTGTATTACAACAGCTTATACTTCACGTGTATTACAACAGCTTACACTTCACGTGTATTACAACAGCTTACACTTCACGTGTATTGCAACAGCTTACACTTCACGTGTGTCACAAAGACTTACACTTCACGTGTGTCACAAAGACTTACACTTCACGTGTGTCACAGTGACTTACACTTCACATGTGTCAATAACTTACACTTCACGTGTATTACAACAGCTTACACTTCACGTGTATTGCAACAGCTTACACTTCACGTGTGTCCAAAGACTTACACTTCACGTGTGTTAATAACTTACACTTCACGTGTGTCCTAACAGCTTTACGCTATTCGTGTGTCCAACGACACTTACACTTTGTGTCTATATTAGTTTAACACCTTGTGTTTCCAATGAGGTTACATTTCATCTATGTCTACAATAACTATGCACTTCACGTTTTTCCACAATGACCTGTCCACAATGATTTTAATTAGGTGTATGCGTATCTATAATAGCTGTACATTTAAGTGTGAACACAAGACTTAACACTCACATGTATGTATAATAGCTTTATAACCTTACGTATGTCTATGCAGAATGACTGACACTTACGTATACATGTATCGATAATAGCTGTACACAACGTGTCTACAAAGACTTCACGTGTATCGAAAACAACTTTACACTTACAAGTGTCTAAGCACTAGGACTTACATGTATATGCCAACAAAGACTCACATGGGTATATAATAGCTTTACAACGTTACGTATGTCTGTGCACAATGACTTACGTGTCCACTGTAAGACGACTAAGGAAGCTGTATTTTAACTGTGTATGAGTTTAATTCAAGATCAGCATGGTTAGGCTACAACGCCCAGACTACAACTGAATGTTTACTCCAAGTCTCGGGCTACAAGACTAGCGCTCACGTGTATGTGCAGCCAGGCGTGCGATACAATGATTGACAGATTAACAATAGTGTAACAGAACATGATATGAAATACGTGATAATAATAGAGTCACACAACTTGCCACATCTCCCCTATTCCTAAAGGTGTGACAAACGAACTGTCCCTTGTAAAGTGTTACATTACACGATAGATATAGTTATGGTGTGACAAAGTCTTTAAGCCATACAGGTGGCTTGGGTTGTCGCTGCGACCTCCTCACATCGGTACCCACACTAGGTGGAGGCTCCCAGTGACAGGACCAGATGCTGCTGCCGTATCATTCACAGGTGTCTGGTCAAACGGCTCTTCTCCCTGCTCGGACTCTGGGTCCTGTGGTGGCTCCCCTGTCTTGATCAGCTGTCTCCGGTTCCTCCTGTACACCGGCTCCGTTGCCTACTTGAACCTTGTAGCTTCTAGGGCCTGCTTTCGATGTACATGTTCCGGGACTCCAGGTTTTCTCTCCTGGTAGTCGCATGCGTATCGTATCTCCAACATCGATCGGCTCTAGGGGTTTAACACTCTGATTGTAGTAATGCTGCTGACGCTGCTTTGTGCCAATCAGCTTCCTTGTGTCTTCTTCTGTGGGGTAGCTTGGCTTCAACAGCGATCCAGCAACAGGTAGCAGCGTCTTACATCGGCTACCCATAAGCCGCTGAGCAGGGCTGGTGCCTATTCCGGCTGTAGGCGTGTTGCGCCAATCCAATAGCGATGCCTGATGCCTTGCATTTGGCAAATAACGTGTTGATGGTCTGGACCGCGTTTTCAGCCTTTCTGTTTGACTGAGGGTAGGTTGGTGATGATGTAGTGTGCTGGAAACCCCAGGTCTTCGCAAAGACAGCGAACTCCGCTGACGAGAACTGCGGCCCGTTATCCGTGATCAGTGTGTCTGGTATGCCAAATCTGGCAAACACTGCTTTCAACTCCTTTATTATGGCTCTGCAGGTAATACCATTGAGACGGGCAACTTCGATATAATTGCTGTAATAGTCACTGATGACCATCAGTGTTCGGTTGTCAAAGTCACAAAGGTCTGCCGCGACGGCTAAAGTGAACAATCTGCACCGAAAAACTTACCAACCACTTACCGACACTTACCGATAACACTTGAGAACTGCAGTTTCGATGGTTTCCCGTCATTTATGCCGATGGTTTCCCGTCATTTATGCATTGAAACATACGCTTACTATGTTGTAGAGAGTTGGATATTGTTGAAAATAGTGTACTCATTATATTTGTCTGTTCTTCTTTGCAGCATTTTCTCAGTATAAATGCCAAAAATGGTCACACTCAACTCCGTGAATTAGCGAACCCGACAATACTTGAGAACTGCAGTTTAGATGGTTTCCTCTGCCATTTATGCATTGGAACATACGCTTACAATGTTGTAGACAGTTGGATATTGATGAAAATAGTGTACTATAGTCTCTTCTTCTTTGATCTTCTTCTTTGCAGCATTCACTCCGTGAATTAGCGAACCCGCGCCATCTTGGATTCCCATCTTGCCATTTAACAACACAGGCAGCCCGCAGCAAATAAACATACTGCTATCGATATCCGGATTAGAGATATCGATAGCAGCTGGTGCTAACAGAGATCGACTTTATTCATTATATATAGACTATAATTATTGCAAACTACAAGTTTGGCTTGTCGAGAAGAGGCCATTTATTATTAGCGTAAGCATGCCGCGAAGAAAAGCGTGCCAACAAGATGCCATTTATTTTGTTTGTCGCCCCGTCCCTCAGTAGCGCCAGCTAATTAGTAGCGCCAGCGTGCCAACAAGAGGCCGTTTATTATTAGCGTAAACATGCCGCGAAGAAATATATATATTATTAAAACTTTCCGCGAAGTAATATTTTTTTTATTATTAAAGCCAATTAAGGTCAGCTAGGTTATGGGTTTCTGCATGATCATGAGGTCATTGCCTTTCAGAGATGGTGTGGCTCCTAAAGGAGCCGTTGTTTGTGGTTGATCAGACTAATCTGATCGGTAGAATGCCTCATCAAAGGCCATTGGCAGCAGCTTCCCATCAGCTCTCGTCGCAGCCATCTCTTCTCGGAAATACCAAAGTTTTCTCCGGCATGTCTGACGCTTCTCGAAGAACAACGGAGAAGCACTGCGAGTCTACTAGCGCAGCTTTAGTTCCGTTAGGACTGGTAACAAGTGATGCCATGCGGTCAAAACAAAATGGCGTCGGGTTTACGTTGGCCCTCATTGTTGCAAGAACACTAAAGTGTTGTGAAACTATCTTTAGAAGCTTTGAAGTGTTCTTATATGGTATTTTATTTCAACTGGACCTAGTGAAGAGATGACAAACACGTAATTTTCGAGTTCGCAAGTTACCGACCACTTACCAACCACTTACCAACCACTTACCAACCACTTACCGACCACTTACCGACACTGTTTTACCGACCACTTACCAACCACTTACCGACCACTTACCGACCACTTACCAACCACTTACCAACCACTTACCGACCACTTACCAACCACTTACCGACCACTTACCAACCACTTACCGACCACTTACCGACCACTTACCGACCACTTTTTTTCGGTGCAGATTGTTCACTTTAGCCGCCGCGACCCTGCGACGTTTTACAGTGCTAGAGTGTCCAATGGCTTAACACTAATGATTCACACTTACGTGTTTTATACTATAATAAGTTTACATCAATAAGATTGTCTAAATGGAAATAACATAATTTAAAAACGTGTTCCGCCCGATACGAAAAACCCAGAGATAAAAACCTTCTTTAGGCAAAAAAAACTCTGGGAAACGTATTCCCCGATCGAATGCAGTAGCACAGGGTCTCGGGGATTAAGACCTTAAAACAATTATCTAGTAAATTACAAATTGAATAAAATTTGCCTTCCGGACGCTGCACGAACGGCGAGATATGAATTGCTCTCTGAAGTTGCTCGTTATATACATGCACCATTTATTTGGAAAGGAAAAGATAAAATTAAATGCATGGCTCTAATAAATGATATTGACGAGAGAGGTCTAAAGATGCTGGATATCCAATCCATGATAAACGCCCAGAGAATAATATGTATTAAGGAATATTTGGAAACCTGTAGACATCCATGGAAGCTCTGTTTGGATTTGTATCTTATGATGGTGGGAGGGAAATTTCTATTACAGTGTAACTTCGAAACCGCAAAACTCCCAATATATATATACACCAGCTTATTACAAAGAATGCCTGGATGCGTGGTCCACCATTAATTGTAAAACACCAAGTTCACATAAAGACATCATAAACGAAATTATCTGGAACAATGGATTTATTCTCATTAAAAAGAAGTCAGTTTTTAAACCATTTTATGTTTACAATAAGAATATTATTAAAATAGGAGACATAATATCCACAAATCAAAAATTTCTCCAAGGACACTTAATAGATAAATTCAAATTAACAACAGCAAATCTTTTAACTCTATTCGGTATGGTTACTGCAATACCTGCTCAATGGAGATCAACCATCAAAACAAATCAATATTGTTTAAATGAGGCAATTACTGATACGGTCCAGATTACATTAGCAGGAGAAAGAGTAGATCTTACAACGGTCTCGACAAAAAAATGTTTATAAAGAATTTATAGCATCCAAACAGATATTTCCCAATGCTCGATTTAAATTACAAAACAAATATCCAAATCTCAAAACTAACTGGAAAAAAATATATTCCCTGCCATTCACTGTAACTCTAGATACAAAAACAAGAAAATTTCAATATATAATCTTGAACGGTATCTTATATGCAAACCTCAAACTTTTTCGCTTTGGAATTGTAGATACACTTATGTACTCTTTTTGTAAAAATGAAGAAGAATCTATCGAGCATTTACTTTTTAAGTGTCATATTATAGAAATGTTCTGGAGCGCTGTTTTATCTTGGCTTAAGATAAATGAATTTAACATTGACAATTTAACAGAAATAGATGTTATTTTTGGTAAATTTGATATTGGAAAGGATTTCGTATTGATCAATCATCTTATATTGACTGCTAAACACTTAATTTATAAATGCAAATATAGAATACAATTCCATGCATGAAAATGTTTAAAGCCAATATAAAATATATCTATAATATTGAAACTTACATCGCAAAGAAAAAAATTAACTTACTAAAACATTACAACAAATGGGAAAAAAATATACCTATCCTTTAATAGGAACAGTTAGCAGTATACGCATATTGATATGTTATTTTAGGTGACCCTTATTTTATGTTTTCTGTGTATTATGTATTCAGTGTTATGTCAATATGTCATGTAAAAACTTTTAAATAATTTAAATAAATATGGAAAAAAAAAGAGAAATGAATTGCTCTCTGAAGTTGCTCGTTATATACATGCACCATTGCATGCTGGCCTTTTGTCACCAATGACATACCAAATATAAACAAAACTAGGACACCTTACTAAAATGATGCTCTTAAGCCGTTATGAATACGCTTTCCGACTTCACTTGTTCCATCGAAAAGCTTCAATAACTATATAGATGTTCGCGTTTATAAAACATTTTGGGTTACAGGTTAAGAAGGAATCACCATTATTTTTACAACATGGGTATATCAATGAAGGTTATTAAGACATTATTATATATGACTTGGCGATTTCGAGTGCAAATACGGGAGAAACGAGTGCAAATATGCAAGCGTATTACAACGGTCACAAACAGGTTTGCACAGGTTTATTTGGCACTTATAAGGTTTTGTAAGCGCGCGAGCCAATCAAAATGGGGCTGTTTGAGTAATAGTCAATCAGCATTTAGCGCGCGAAAACAGATTTTTGTCAGCGTGAGTTCGCCCGAAATTTAGTTTCAAAAAGGCTGATATAGTTTCTGCTCTCAAGATAGTTTCTTCAAACAGAGCTGCAAGGTAAGCGAAAATATACCTTTTTTTCGTGTTAGATGTCGTATAATAAACAATTTATTACACGAAAAGTTGTGTAATACGGCTTGGAAGTTTTACTCGTCAATTTTAATAAAATCGACTCCTAAAATACTCAGCCGAATTACACAACTTACCATGTAATAACTTCTTTATATATATCATTTTAATACCATTACAATACGTCTTTTTTAAATATAAAAAAACTAATGCAACGATTACACCCTTCATCATTATGCGCACAAAAAAAGAGGTTAATCAGTTTTCTACTCACAGAACACGTAACTTCCCAAGATTCTTAAAAGAACCTCCATCGAGAGAGGAAATCAAATTTCGTCCAAGATCCCTGAAGAAAGAGAACACAGTAAAACTCATTTTCATGAACCTGCCTCTCTTTCTATCTCTCCCTCCACAAGCTAATACAACAACTAGGACACAAGTAAGGCTTTCTTCAGAATAATAATCACCGAATTTAGAATATTGTGATTTCTCAAGAGGTCAATCAAATTCGATAGCTTTTATTACGTTTTTTTCTGGCTATATATATTCTTAAGTATTTACGTTGGACATTAATTCATGTAGTACTCACAACGCCTTCATATTGTGCAGGTCTTGGAACAGCTTTTTTGGAATGTGCTTGATGAAGTTGTTATTGAGTCGTCTTTTGAGTGAAAAAATAACGGAGAAAGATTAATTTAAACTCATAAGAAAACAATAGTTGGCTTCTGAGGGAGAAATCAATGTACTCACATTGTGGATAGTGTTGTTAAATTTATGAACGACTTTCCTTCAATGCTCATCAGGATATTCCTACTCAGATCTCTGCAAAACAGATATACACATGTACACAAACAAATGAACAAATAATAAAAGCCATACGCCTTACGTATTTTAATATCTTAATTATATTTAAATTAACATTGTGAGCTAATTATTTTTACATGTACTTTTCTACCAATCCTCCTGTTGTATTGCAACAACTATTCTATGATATGATAGTAGTGCATTTTGTTTTCTTCAGTTTCTCTTTTGTTTTGCAGGGAAATTTGATGTTATAATGCTAATATGTTGAAGTTAATATTAAACGAATTAACTCTATGTTCTTACATCTGTTACACTTGTATGACAATGTATAGGTATGTGTAGGGTCCAGAACCGAACTCGATTTTACGAGAAAAATAGATGCAAAACTCGGATTTACAAATTATTGTAAAAACAAACCCGGATTTTCTCCCTGTTTGATTATTCTGAATCATCTATAACCCGGAATTCGACATATGTTTATGAAAATTCCGAACCTAGATATCGAAATTAGTGTCAAACCCGGACTCGATAGGGAAGGGATGGAATTAGCCAGTTTTTTTAAGGCGCTATGCTAATTTTTAAGGCGCTCTCATTAATTCAATGACGTCACGGTTCTTGGACTCATGAATAAAATGGGGTGAATAAATTATATATTGTCTTTCCGCATGAACAAAGTGCGGCGCGCTCATGAATAAAGTGCGGCATTCTCATGAATAAAAGAGAGGTGAATAAATTATCTATTGGCTGGGGCTAGTGAATAAAGTGCTGTGGAATCTAATGACGGCATAAACAGCGGAGGATTTCAATTTAAGCTGCACAGCAGAACCCCTACATAACTCCTAAATGTCTTTATTATTTTCCTTACAGCTATTACCTTCGCTATCAATCGTAGCGTAATTCTGAGATCAGAATATTTCTACTGAAACCTTTACCTCGGAGGGAGGAGGGAGGAGGGGAGGGAGGAGGGGAGGGAGGAGGAGGGAGGAGGAGGGAGGAGGAGGGAGAAGGAGGAGAAGGAGGAGGAGGGGGAGGAGGGAGGAGGGAGGAATAGGAGGAGGAGGAGAGAGGAGGATGAGGGAGAAGGAGGAGATGGAGTAGGGAGGAGGAGAAGGAGAGAGGAGAAGGAGGGAGGATGAGGAGGCGGGCGGCGGATGTTACGGGCGGCGGGCGTTGTGGGTGTTGTGTCTAGTTTAGCTAGACTTTCTAGAGTTTCTAGGCTAGATACTTTGTAGTCCAGAAAGGCTAGACTAGAAAATAACACAATTTCTAGAATGACTAGACTAGAAAATGATAGCAAAAGTAGAGTTTTTATACTAGACTACCTAGGTCATTAATTTTCCTCTCCTCGGTAAAAACACAACTATCTGTAGCATTTGTGAACAAGAATAAAAAAACATTCAATGAAACATAAATCAGTGTAATCTTATAACACGGTACATTATATCAACCCAAGAACTGAGACATAAGAAAGTTATCAACTCCGCGACGATAAGGAAAACGTAAATAGGTGTTTTTTAGATTGAATAAACTTTGTTTAATTTATCTGGTGGATTTGTTTTTATTCGTATGGTAATTATAGTTCAGTTTTGGAGAAGAATTTGCATCTGAAGAGTTTTCCTCAAAACAATAGGGCTATTGTTTCTGACATACTGTACTGATGGTTAGTTATCGCTAATCCCTAAGGACAATAGCAAAGTTGCACTTTGGAGTCATAGTGGATTTACTGTAAAGGTTTATAAATATTTCTGATCTCAGAATTACGTTACGAGTGATAGCGAAGGTAATAGCTGTAAGGAAAATAATAAAGACATTTTAGGAGTTATGTAGGGGTTCTCCTGTGCAGCTGAAATTGAAATCCTCCGCCTTCTATGCCGTCATTAGATTCCACAGCACTTTATTCACGAGCCCCAGCCAATAGATCATTTATTCACCTCCCTTTTATTCATGAGAGCGCCACACTTTATTCATGATAGCGCGGCACTTTGTTCATGCGGAAAGACAATAGATAATTTTTTCACCCCCTTTTAATCTAATTCACCCCATTTTATTCATGAGTCCAAGACAATGGAACCGTGACGTCATTGAATTAATGAGAGCGCCTTAAAAATTAGCATAGCTAATTCCATCCCTCCCCTACTACTCTCGGTAATGCCGCACGTATATTACATCATAAATAATAGCGCCACACCTCCTCCCCCTACCCGGGTGCTTAGTTCTTACATATATTACGTCATAAATAATAGTGCCCCCCACCTCCTCCCCCTATCCGGGTGCTTAGTTCTCACATATATTACGTCATAAATAAGAGTGCCCCCCATCTCCTCCCCCTACCCGAGTGCTTAGTTCTCACATATATTACGTCATAAATAATTGTGCCCCCCACCTCCTCCCCCTACCCGGGTGCTTAGTTCTCACATATATTACGTCATAAATAAGAGTGCCCCCCACCTCCTCCCCCTACCCGGGTGCTTAGTTCTCACATATATTACGTCATAAATAAGAGTGCCCCCCATCTCCTCCCCCTACCCGGGTGCTTAGTTCTCACATATATTACGTCATAAATAATAGTGCCCCCCACCTCCTCCCCCTACCCGGGTGCTTAGTTCTCACATATATTACGTCATAAATAAGAGTGCTCCCCTCCCCCCACCGCTAACTGGGTGCTTAGTACTCACATATACTTTAATTTCTGCAAGTTCGAGAAGTCTCCATCCTCCAGCTGATAAATCTTGCTACGGGAAAACAACCTTGAATAGAGATGTGTCAATCAGTATCTCAGTATTGCTGGTTTTCACTCAATCCCCAGAGATTCAAATGACAAAGGGCAAATGACAAAAGAAGCTAACGAGGAATCTATTGTTTAAGGGCACCAACATGGCGGCTATGACGTCAAGTGAAAGCCAGCAATAGGTTGAGACACTGCAGTAATGACCGCAAACTACCACGCAGGCAATCTGGATTGTTCATTAAAGTTTTCATGACTTAAATTATCCGATTGTATTTTTGCTTTTTTCTCTCCATTTCTTTCTTTTTTGTTCCCTCATACGCACTAGGCGTCGTTGATGTCGTTATATAATTAATATTGACATTAATTAATATAATTAACAGAAATAATTTATGTTAATTCACAAACAATTTTTTTAAACTTACACTGCTGTAACATCCATAGGTAGGCGATGTGGAACGGACGACAGTTCTTGTGAGATCACAACAATCCCATTGTCACTGCCGGGTATTCTACGACATTCGCAGTCAGGAGGACAGTCTGATGTCAACACAACATATGATAAGTAGCAGAACTCCGTGGCTGCAATCCAGTTAATTTGGTAGCTGAAGAGCATCTCGAGTAAAAGGGTAAGTTATTAACAGATTTATTCCAGTCCTTAGGGGCAGCATAACCGTTAAAAAATGCATTTGAATAGAAATATACTGGTTGTTAAGATATATTATACATGAAGTCGTCATCATTTACCTTGCACGCATGCATGATCTTCGTTCCCTTGAACGACAACAATAATAAAACATGTAAGTAGTAAAACTGTCTTTTAATTTACTTTTGTCACAAAAATAAACTCACTTGACCGATACCGATGTATGTGCCGAAAGACCCTTTTCGATTAAATCGTGATCGTAGTGTATTACTTGTTCAACTGCTATTAACAAAATGAAAGTAATTTCTTTTAATATTGCATATTGATATATCGAATGTCTATAGCTTAATCATAGTTAATAGAGTGGAATGGTTATGAAAACCGGCAAACTTCAAAGAGGCTAACAAAGGCGCTGAGATTTATGTTGGAAGGGGGTAAGACAAAAGATTGTGCAGGGTCATAGTTCATTAGCGTCCCCTGAACGACTGAACTCACACGTTTCTATTGGCTGATTGATTAACACATTGGAATTTCTATTGTGTTTTGTGCATGGTAGTGGTTGAAAAAAGCTAACAAAGACTGACTCTGTATAACAAAGAATGTCGCTGGGTTTCATAACCATTCCACTCGATTAACTATGGTTTAAGGTATAAAATATGTTTATTTTCTTCTTTATAATTACAAAGTTCGCCTTTTTTTTTACGAAGAAAAAGGGAAAATGTTTGGAAGAACATCCTAGAGACAGAACTAACCTTTCAAAGTTTGGTAATACAGTTGGAATCCGATTCGGACATTGTTGTCATCGGATTGGAATACCAGCGTTAGTTTGTTTGCCCGAGATTCAATTATATCTGGATAACTAAAAAAAAGATATATGTTCTCTATCAGAAATTGAGAATCAAATAACTTTAATTAATTTATGTCCTACTCTCCTGTCCTTTAATTTATAATAATCTAACACAAGAGAGAATGAGATAAGAGAACGAATCCCCATACATGGGTCTGTTCCAGTGATATTATTTGAAATCTATTTTTAGATTAACACGACACAGCCTGGTTATTTTAAGAAAGACACCTGATTGATGTAAAGTGTCGCTCTTTTGCTAAGGAGTGGTTTATAACGATGATATGAGGACCCAGGGGATACAAACAATGGATAACTAACGAGGGTAGCTTACCAGAACGAATTATCTTACATCACGTGTTGTGACACTAAAGCTAGATTTCAAATAATTATTATGGAGCATGGGATTCGTTCTCTTACTTCATACTATCTTGTCTAACATTGTTAAAGTGCCTGTATATAAGCCCATTTATTATCATTAAAATCGATTCTACATCAAGTAAATAGGTGAATAGTAAAATATTTCTTGATTTTAGTGTTGCATCTATGAGTTTCTATTTCCAATATGCGTTGTGTCCTTGTGAATGAAACTATTTCTTATTTTTACAAAACATTTGGTGCTAGAACCCATTAAATGTTTGAAAACGACCCAGGCATTCTAATAATATGTTTAATTCAAAACAAAATTTAAAATATTCCTAATTTCAAAGACTCGTATAAGTATTTATAATTTCATTTGGTGTATTTATAACGGTTAACGTATACTATGTGAGTAATTTTCAGCTCTGTGTGGTGCACCCTGCAACAATGAAAGAAAACAACTAACTACAAATTCAAAACCGTAATAGAAGTGCTTCATTTTTTTTCGTATTCATTTCCGACTTTTTTTCAGCTGAAATTCCTTTCAACTAATTTTCAATTTACAACTTTATCAACGTTGTCCTGATATACACCAATTTTTTTTAAACCGTTGATTCCATTGAACATTGAACAATGATATGGGCAACAAACATTGAACAATAGGATTAGAGTGATAGCAATAAACCCTAAAGCAGTCCGTGGAATCACGAGCCGTGAATTCATTTGTTTCTTTGCAGCTAATAGACTATAAAGCCTGGTTTCCCTATGATCGCTCAGGATCGCTCACGGTCGCCCGATCGCCCGAAATGAAGCCGACGATCGTGAGCGATCATATGGAAACACTTTCGAGCGATTGAGCGATCGCTCACGATCGCTGGGACATAAAATGTTCTATCTCAGCGATCGTGAGCGATCCATATCGATCGCCAGTGATCGCAGGCGATCATATGAAAACACATTCTGTTGATCGAGCGATCGAAAATTATTTTACAATGCAATGTTCTTTTTCGGCACCATGGCAGCGTCTTAAGTGTTGTCTGCTTACCCGTTGACTAATTTGTGAGTGGGCTCTAGATGCAGTGGCGCATAAACTTGTGAGCGATCATATGGAAACAAATGCTAGCGATCGTGAGCGTCGCTCGGTTGAATGATTCAAGCGATCGGGCGATCGTGAGCGATCGTGAGCGATCAAATGGAAACAAGCCTTAAGAAACCGAACAGTGAGCCAAGTGCACCTTGTAAACTAGGAAAATAGAACAATAGGTGCTAATGATTCTGCATACCATCGGGCGCTGCCAAGGCGTTCCGTTTTATGACATCACGAAGTCAAATTTCAGGTTTGGAAATCATTGTTCAATGGGACCGTCCTTCATTTCTATAGCGATACTTCGTGTTGATAAACATTACAATTGTTATGCTAATATGCCAACCATGATTTCAAAAGGCGGCTTTGTGTCAGGAACCAATGGATCTCTGGTTTGCACATTAATGACAATGGATGACGTGGCAGTAAGTATCGCTATAATCCACAAATGCACTAAACGCATATAAAACACGCAACGACTCCGTGGAGTGTGCCGGTTGCCTGGTGGACAGCAGCAAACAGTCTCTTCAGTTAACTTCGGTAAATACTAATCATTAAATGGTACTTATTATATGGCACATGCTACTTCCGGTGAAATGGCGCGTTCTGATTGGCTCTCGCGTCTCTCTAGCGGTCGATTATTTTCCCGTAATCGACCGGTGCTCCATTACGGATTGCAATTGCAAGAACCATAGTTTTTGTGAGAAAAACCAAAGAAGGAGTAACTGTTTTCTACCAAATGTAAACCATTTATGTTCTGAGGATTTTGTCTTTGATGTAAAAGCCAAGGCTTTAAAAAGCAATGACACTCGGATAGCGAGTTTTACTATCCCGACGAAGACAACAACAGCAAAAACATGGCTGTCGGAGACGAAATTCACAAACATTCAAGCAGCCAAAAGGAAATTGAAAATTTTGTCAGTGACCGAAAAAGTGCCAACACCTCCAAGAAAACGAAAAGTGACCTCAACACCTTTCGTCGCTACTTACAGTCAATCGGAAAGTCAAATGTTAACATAGAGAGCTTACCTTCGAGCGAGCTCGACCATTTGTTGTCAAAAAAATTCATAAATGCTAGCAAAGTGAACGGCGAGGATTATGAACCGGATACTCTGTCTGACCTCCAACGAAGTATTCAGAGACACCTTACTGAGCTGAAGTCCACAGTTAATATCCTTAAGGATGCTGAGATCAACAAGTCCCGTAAAGTCCTCACAGCCAAACGTAAACACCTGGTAACACCCGGCAAGGCAAACAAGCCACAGGCAGCGAAAGTATTGACTGACGATGAAGAAAGTATGCTGTTTCAGTCGGGACAATTCGGGGAAGACAATCCTTAGGCCCTTCAGAGAACAGTGTGGTGGTTCTTGGCAATGCAATTCGCCTTTCGTGCCAGAGATGAAAGCCGAAAAATGAAATGGGGCGATGTAAGCCTGCAACAAGTTCCCACAGATGGCCGTGAAATGCTCGTATGGCTGTCAGAGCGGGGCACGAAGACAAGAAAAGGACAGGAAAAAGGCCACCAGCGACAGTTCCAACCCTAGATCTATGCAACTGGTACAGAGAAATGCCCCATAAAGTACTACAAGATCTTTCGTAATCACCGTCCAGCCGAGATGAACCATCCCGAGGCACCGTTTTTCCTTGCTGTAAATTATACACGGGCTCAAGAAAATAGCATTTGGTACAAGAAAGCCCCGCTCGGAAAGAATGAAATAGATAAATTTCTCACCAAAGCAGCCACACAAGCCGGTATCCAGCATCCAGGGAGAAAGATAACAATTATAAACCATTCAGTCAGAAGAACCTGTATTTACCGACTGCTTGACGCTAATATTCCTGAAAATTACGTCGCGCAGCTAAGTGGACACAAGAATTGGAAAGCCTCCAATCGTACAAAACCGCCAGCCTCCAGCATCAGCGACAAATGTCTCTCATTCTCAGCCGAGCACAAGGGCACCCATCAGCATCCTCCACTGCAAACAACCAACTGGCTTTAGAGTCCGTTATTGTACCGCAGTTATCTACTCCAACAGGTGCAACAGTGGCAGTTCGTCATGAAGTACTGTAAGGTACGTCAAATTCCCTCACTATAAACCAGGGAAGTTCAGAGAACAACAACTCGTGTCAAGTCATTTTTGACGGAGCCAGCATCTCCAACTGCCAGTTCCAGATCTTTAATAATCTTATAAAAGTTGTCCAAGATGGAAATAAAAGGCGAAGAGTTGTCATAGAAACTGCGACGATGAAGGATTAGACGACTGATTTTCTTCGCCGAGCCAGCACGTGGGATCGCAAGCACGTTTGGTCTCAATCACCTCTTGTATTTTCTTGTGACTTTTTTGCACACTACTTCATTTTCGCTTTGATATTCATATTCACTTCGCATTAGCAGATTCAACTAATTCTGGATTGATTCTGACATCTGACATTGTATTTCCATTCAACTTTTGAAGAGCTTTCAAATTCTGAATCTCGGTATGTAAATTAATGGAAATTACATATCGCATGTTGTGTTACCACAGGTACCCCAAGCTCCCTATATGTATATAAACTTGACTTAAATTTGGTGGTAAATTTTAAAATCGATAAATATGAAATACACAAGTACGCATAAAGGGAAATTGTAGGTCGCCAATTTCAATAAACTTGTCCTTCGGAACGCCTAAACATCCGTGAAAGATATGTTCTGTGCACCAAACGACGTTTTTTCCGTTCAGTAGCCCGGCCTGGCACAGGTACCCCAAGCTATATATATTCCACTCTCTGGAAAACGTGAAACCATAAAACCCGTCAAATGGCCTTTAGATTCCCAAAGGCGATAAAAAAGGAAAACACATTTGGATAAAAAGGTGAGTCTTTATTTCATATTTATCGATTTTAAAATTTACAAACAAATATAAGTCTATACAGTAGGTAGCTTGGGATACCTCTGCCAGGCCGGGCTACTGAGCCAAAAAACGTCCGATGGTGCACGGAACATATCTTTCACGGATGTTTCGGCGTTCCGAAGGACAAGTTTATTGAAAATGGCGACCTAAAATTCCCCTCTATGCGTACTTGTCTCTCTACTGGTGGTATGGGTAGACAGATTCTGCTCAAAAATTGTTGAAAAGTTGCTCAAAAATATCCCCAAAAGTTGCTCAAAAGTTGCTCAAAATTTCAAAAGTTGCTCTCAAAATTTCAAAAGTTGCTCGCCCAAATTTACTCTTTTCACATATTTTCGTACTTGTTTTTTTGCGTCTATGATTTTTGAATCGTGCCACGATGTGACAATTAGCCCATACGTACTATAGGAAAATGAAATCGATGGAACAAAGGACATAAGCTGCTACTATTTGCTAGAAAAGTTAAATAACACATGCATATATAGTTCACCCTGGTTTATTTCTTCTCTTCCGTTGTTACAAAGCACAGTGTAAAAAACGTATACACTCTTGTTTCACATATAGAAATGAAGCAATCCTGCTCTCTGTTTCTATAGTTTCCACATAACAGTAACTAAGCAGGGAGGGAATAACACTCTTGAACAAAAAAAGTTTCACGTCAGTTTCAGTTTCAATGAGACTACGCCCCTAGTCAGTGCCTTCTTTGAGCATTGTTGTATCTTATCATAACAGAAGCTTCCACGTAGTCTTCCAGAGCTCCATCCTGTTGTGCTGAGAGGGTGCTAAGAAGACTAAACACCCTCTCGGCCGCGGCAGAACCGGGCTGGATCAAAAGCAGCTTCTTGACAAGTGAAGCCCAGTAGGGAAGCGTGTCTTGGTGTGCCGCCCACCATGAAACCTTCTGATCCTCAGTCGTGCATACAACGCCATCAGCGGCAGCAAGATAATCAGGCAGCTCTGTTGCTAAGTTAGCAATGATGACGTCATTCATGAAGGGGAAATTCTTCAATTCTTGAAGAGATGCAGCTGTTGGCTGCAGCCCTTGGACTTGGACTGGGCAGTAGAGACGCGCTGCCTTGAATGCTCGCACTACAGTGCGGAACTGAACACTGAACTTCTCTTGATAAAAGTTCAATCCCGGTTGGATGCAGGCTTTAGTTTGGGCAATCAGTCGAGCTTGGAGTTGGAGAGTACCGTTTGCAATTTCTCTTGCAATTGCCTGGGTAATAGGATAGTGCCCTACTCCAACAGCATTAGCGACAGCTGACAGGCGCTCATAACACGAGAATATGAGGGGTCCGTCGCCGCCTTCAAGATAGTAAATGGCATTAATGAAATGCACACCAACTATAGCACCAAGTTCCAAGCGAAGATCTTGAAGGTCTTGGGGATCATCAACGATATCCAACAGGTGCTGACGTATAAGAGGCGAGAGCCTGTCATTCTCACGCAGGAAGGGCAGAACATCACCAAAGTAGTCTGACACTTGTTTAAGGACCTCCCATTTACTCCACCAGCGTGTAACACTGTGTGAGCGCATTGACTGACCAGTTTTCTCCTTCCAGAGTAGCTTTGCATTAAAGCTATGGGCAAATAAATTTACCCAGTGGCGGAAGAATACATCCAGAACTCTAAATTCAAAATGAGATCCCACATTCATTATTAATTGTATGCGAGAAACATACAACATCCATAATGCTTGGATAAAAGAACAGTAGTTGCCGTATAGCAGCCCCGTTAACTGTAGCACCATCTCGCATCCCAGCAAGCAGCATGCTTGGCCCAAAGTTGTAATTCACGGCAGCCTTTGAGCAAGTTCCTGCCCCTTAAGTGACTTGGCCAGGACCTCCAAGCATACAAGGCGTTGGGTGGGCTTGAAGTCTTCCTGGACAAAACGTAGTACGATTGCCAGTGCCTCCCCAAGTCGAGCAGTCCCATCAAATATGATGGATACCTCTTTCACATTTTTTAGCTCATCCTTTATTTTCTCTTTTTCTTTTTCCAGTACAGATGGGATCAGGTCTTTCATGTGAGTGCTCGCGGTAAGCCTGTGAGCGTACTTCTCAAAAAGTGGGCGTAGGGCATCTATCTTGGAAATTGGTATTCCGGAAAGCAACAGTGTCTCGACTACTTCAAAGCGAAAGAGTCGCATGCATGTCTGCCGGCAAAGTAGAACCACTCACATTGTTGCGGTTGTCTTGTCTTTGCAAGCATTCGAGAATGGTTTGACACTCCTTGCCTTTTTCGATACTCTCGATCCCACTTTGGTGCTTTTTAGACGCCACATGTTTATGGACAGTGCTTTTCTTTACAGCAACGATTTCGTGGCACGCATTGCACCAGAGCTGGCCTTTAACACAGACGAAATGCTGGCCAGGATATTCTTTTATTCGGTCGTAAACCGAATGCTTGCTCATTGGATTTTGCGTCCGACTAGACTTGTATTTGCCCGTGTTTTCGGCTACTTTTCGCTTTCGAAAGGCTCCGAAAGCTCTGCACCTTTATCTATTGCAGCCTGGATTTGGTTTGGGTACAGGAATCTGTGCCATATTTGGAATATGTAATATTACCACAGGATAACCACCCCTATTTGGATTGCACATCCATATTTGGAACCTAACACCACAGCATACCCAACATGCACTTCAAAATACTTTTGAATTTTAAAACAGTGAAAATATGTTGAAAATATACTAATTTTCAGAAAAGTTGCTCGGAAGTTGCTCACTATAAGAAAAGTTGCTCCAAAGCGAAAAAGTTGCTCGAAATCGTGAAAGTTGCTCAAAAGTTGCCGAGCAGAATCTGTCTAGGCCTAACTGGTGGCAACTAATGGGTAGAACAACTATCGAACGTGCCCTAGGCGTAAGTTGGAGGCGATTGGAGGATTTGAAGCGAATTTACGGGCTTTTTCCTTCTCGAGTCCCCAACCTTGTCTTATTTTTAAGAGAGTGGAAAAAGTGAAATCATAAAACCTTCAAATAGCCTTTAGACTCCCAAAATCGATAGAGATAATAAAGTAAAACACATTTGGATAAATATTACAAACAAATTTAAGTTTATATACATATAGGGAGCTTGGGGTACCTGTGGTGTTACGGACGCGAGTCACTTATTTTCTCATTCTTCGTTTGTCGCAAATGCCATATAATAAACTTCTTATTTGCCGAGAGCGAGGTTAATAAGAAGTTATTAAAACTAATATTACAAAATCATAACAACAAAATATTTAACGTGACTTGAAGGAATGCAGTAAACATTCCAAAAAAACATATTTCCATCCTAAAAGGATGGTTGAACAACCAATGACATAATAACATGAGAATAAAAGTTTTCACATGCTTAAATAAAACACAGAAAATCTAAAAAAGAAAGTAATACAGACAAAAATCGAAATATCTAAAGAAAAGTGTGTACGTTGCCCGGTACGAAAAACCATCATCATAAAATCACGTCTTACTACGTGCAAAAAACTTCTGGAAACGTACTCCTCGACCGCATGCAATCGTACAAGGCTCCGAGGGTTAAAGCCAAAACAAAAAAGACAAACTTAAGTTTGGATTACTTTCTACTGTCCAGCAAGCGAGAGGCAGACAATAAGATATTCTTCCCTTATGTACACAAGGTCTGCATATTCAATGCTGGAATATACAAGGAAGACAATGAGTTATCACTAAAAGTGACAACATAGCAACGAGCCGAAAAGAATATTATTTCCGTCTACACGTTGTTACATCGGGAAGAATCTATTCTTTACAATGACATCTGACTCACCTTATACCACAGTATCGCCCAATCAGATTCGAGGAAGTACCTTCGCCATCATGTACTATAAAAAAATCTGATAAGCACCGTGGACTCGATTCAAGCTCGAACTCGATGAATTTTAAACGAATCACGTGACCTGGCATAGCTCTTATTGTCCACGTACACGTGATGTTGTTACTATAGTAACCAGGATAATAGGGGGACAAAATGTAGCCACTGCTGTTTGTCAGGACCTCACTGCAGGCTGTTATTAAAATAACGGAGAAAGGTTAAAATTACAGCAATTCAACAGGAACATATGAAGTAGTTCATTGAACGTTCTAAAGAATTAAAGTTAAAGCATATAATATTTTAAAATTCTTCGAATAAATAAATAAAAATAAAGTAACTTCAATTCCATATATAACAGAGGACTAAAGGAATAGGTAATAGGTCGTTGTACATACCTCTATAAGCGTCAATTGGTTGAATGTCGCAGTACCCTTGGGCAATGTACAGTCCACCGACTGCAATAAGACTTGGTCCTTCACCGGTTTCCCCTCTAATTACGATCTGAATTCAAATTGTATTTTTCTTAGAATTGTCAAAAATGATAAAATTACGATGCAAGCATACGTAAAAGCGGAATCCACGCACAAATACCGCGTATAGGCCGCACCCCAAACTTTGATGCCTTTTTTTGGAAAAAAACGTTAGAAGGTTCATAAATGCTACTTGAAGCAAAACTTCTTCAGAAGAGATCGTTGTTATTCCAAGTCACGCCAACTGCTATCGCCAACAGAAAGATGTTACAATTTGTTGTGTATATTTAATCTTTCTGTCTTTAAATCAATGCAGAATTCTTCTTTTATTCCCCCATTAACTGACAAGCTTTTCAAGGAACCTCATTCCTTTAAGTGCAAGAGGAAGCGAGATTGTCTGGCGAAACTATACATGCACGAGTCCACGAGCTCCTAAGGAGAGGAATCGCTCGCTTAATTTATTCATGAAATGACAATAAAAACTAACTAAAATCCTACCCTGAAAAATATAAAAACCCTAACCGGTGAGTAAACAAGATCTTACCCACCTAGAGCTAGGGTTCTCAAGAAAAACCTTTCAAGTAAATGGTGAGGTAAAAAAAAATTGAGAGATTTTCTGGAATTCGAACCCCGCTACCAACTACTCGCAAGGCAAACGTCGCAACCACTACACTAAACAACCATCGTCGCTCTAATGTTGTCAAAATTGCACATTTTAAAACCACTGCTAATTTGTTAGTTTATATGGTCATTTCATGAATTAATTAAGTGAGCGATTCCTCTCCTTAGGAACTCTACATGAGTCCAAGGTCCGCCATCTTGGATTTTCAAGCAGGGGCCTAGGGCGAGTGTTCGATGTGTGTGCTTGTAGCCGCGCGCATCAGCCGGATACCAAACTTTGGGCCATTTTTTGTCCAAAACAGTGTGGCCTAAACGCGGGTATTTACGGTATGTGTACACATTGACACAGACACAAGCTGCATACGCAGGCACAGCGTTGTGATTTGGTCACCAACAACAGATCGTGGGAGCCGATGGGAGTAGTGATTCAGAGTGGAATCATCATTGTAAACTATGCGCGCTATTTATAACTTAGCAACACTCTATAAAAGTAAATCCACGAAACTTGGTATTCCACGAAATTCCACGAAAATTGCACTCGAAAAAAACAATATCGGCTTTTTCGTGCAATTTTCCGTGGAATTACCTCGTCAGGCGTGTGATTTTCCTATATTAACAACGCTTTTGCATGTTACAGGTTAAAACTTGGACTAGCTTGAGTCTGCTATATTTGGATATCTCTGACATTATATCCAGTAACTCTGACTTTATATCCAGTAACAGCAGTTAACGACACCTGTCCTTCCCGCCATGCATCAGTACTGTTGTCGTCATTAACCCATATCGGCCTTAAAGGAAACTTCTTGTTGTCCAACTTCTGAAAGATTTTCAAGGATCTTGCTCCAGGTCCCCACATCTTGTAGTTTAGTTTTAAACATTCTGCTGGTAATACAGATGACCTCTCATAGTGTGGGCTCATGATAACTGCGGCACCTTCGTCGCTTGATCGACGGGTGACACTAAGATAATTCCCTAAACGAGCAAACACAAAATTGTTTAATAAAGTAACTATGGTGCATACACTGTATATTCAAATTACGTTCTAAGCTAACTACGTTATGTGGATATTATGTTTTGTTGTAATTTATGATATTGCAATCGCAATGAGCATATTATCGATATTCACGCGCCTTAGAAAAGCATCAATAATTCGTTGTATCAACCTATTCTGAAGGGTTGTCTTGTGCATGTTGAATTGTGTATTCAAAGACCTGGTCCAGTAATCCACCGTACCTAAAAAGATAGCGTCCGTACATTTGACCACAATCTCTTGCGAACGTAAAACAGTCAAAATAATACGTAGAAATTCTCTACTCTTTTAAATAACAGTGTATTGGCAGCAGCACTTGTACTGGCTTGTTATTAAGATTTAAAACCTCTCTATAGCGATTTTATAACGGATTTAAATATTTTCTCGCGCAAAGGATTGTGGGTAAAAGTAGAAGCCGCCATCTTTTCCGATACGATGGTTTGGTATATACTTCATGGTAGTGTTTCGTTCCATATAGTGTCCCTGCATAATCAGTTTCCCTACTGTTTTACAGTATTAAGCAGGGAGACTATATGGAACGAAACACTACCATGAAGTATATGCCGGTGGATTGCAAAAGCGTAGAGAAATAGTGAATCGCTCATGCTGTTATTGAACTGAATATGCAAACTTAACGAAAGAGGTACATCATAACAGCTATGAAGTTTATGTCGTGGAATGCTCAATGCAATATACAACATGAAGCATACACGAGACAACAATTTTGAAAAAGCTGTATTTAACTAATTTACGATAGTTTATCGTGGTAGTGTGTCCTCTTATTTACCACGTTTGGCGTCATATCATGGTCGAAGTTGTTGTGTATATTACGAGGCGCTAGTCGAGTGAATCCACAACAATTCAGTTGACCATGCGATGAAGCAAAACGTGGTAAATTTAGCAAATTTCCTCTGGTTTTCCGTGGTGTGGACTCTTATTTACCACGATTTACGTCATCACATGGTCAAAATTTGTTGTGGACTCACAAGGCGAAAGAGGAAATTTGTTTTTTACAACAATATTAGAAAACGTACAAGGAAGTTTCGTTACAAAGCGTGACAAAGCGTGACAGTTTTGAATTATAATATAGATACGATAGTACGCGCGCTCTGATTGGCTAAGAAGCCATGTTTTATCAGAGTATATAACATGGTTAGCCGTGTTATATAGTTTTCAACTGGCGGTTTCCTTTCATCGCGCGCGTAAATCTATATTATAAAACAGATAAAGAAGCCTTAAATCCATGTTTTATACTATCATAAAACACTCTGGTCATTTGAGAACACTCTAGAAATGTTGAAAGCACGCGCCTTCGGCTTGTGCTTTAACATTTCTCTCATGTTTTCAAATGCCCATCGTGTTTTATGATAGTATAAAACATGGCTAAGGCTTCTTTATTTGTTAAAGAGCCAGCATTGTCTATAACTTTCTCGCGTCAGCACCGTTGTCTGGACTCTCATTTACCACCGCACATCGACCAATCAGATCGCGAGACAACTACAACTATATCTACTATATTTTATTGGCTCACACTATAAATTACAAGAATGATATAAAATACATTATAAGTTATAAAAGGACAAGACAAAGGAAAATAGAATGTTTGTTTGAGCCTAGAGGCTAAGGGAACCGTGAGGTTTTCGAGTTAGCCCCTAGTAGCTATCTAAAGTTTGTTGTTTTTTTATATATAAAAGAAGCAGCAAGGAAGAGGAACTGGGACTAATAAATAATGTTTAGTGTAAAGGTAACTAATGACTTTTAAAAATGAAGAACGTATCTATTTAAGTTTCTTTGGGCGTTGTTCTGACAGTAAATAATGTTTTATTTCTTTGGTAAAGAAAAATGTACTGAGGTCTTTCAGATGGTGAGGTATCTCGTGCCAAAGATCAATTGCCTGGTAGGAAAACATTTGTTTTCCAGTATTTGTACGAACACGTGGTTTACATAAATTTTGTTTGGATGCATACCTTGTGTTGTATGTATGCCGGTCACTGGCATATTGAAAAAGATCATCAAATAGGCTTGGCAAAAGTCCTTTATGCCACAAATGCGTAAATTTGAGGGCGTGGAGGCGGTAAACATTATTTACAGTTAGAATGTCTAATAGGTTTAGGAGAGGGAGAGCGCTTTCAGTATTGGGTCCAGACGTTACTGTAAAAAACATTAATCTTAGGACCTTATTTTGCTTAGATTGTATTTTTTGTAAATGCGTTTTGTAAGCACTTCCCCAAGCTATTACAGCATATGATAGATAGGGGTAGATAAGGTTATAGTAAATTTGTTTAAGTTGATGAATAGAGAGATAGTGCCTTAGTTTTGAAACGTGCCAATATTCCGTGAAATACGAGAGCAAATGTAGGAAATGTGATATTTCCAAGATAGCGAATCGTCGATCATAACACCGAGATATTTTATATGATCTTTTTTCTCTAATACGTGGCACGATCCATCTGTGTTCTTTAACTTGATTTCTATATTTCCATCTCTTTTTCTGGAAGATTTTATTACCATGTAATTTGTTTTTGTAAAATTAATAGAAAGTTTGTTTACATCGCACCATTCCTTGATTTTTTCCAATTCAGAATTAACTAACGTTTCGAGGCTTTTAAGGTCACGAGCTGAGGCAAAGAGATTTGTGTCATCTGCAAATATTCTAAAAGTCAGGATCTCCGAGCAGTTGGGTAGATCATTGATGTAAATTAAGAATAGTAAGGGTCCTAATGTACTACCTTGTGGAATTCCACAAATCATCACTTGCTTTGGTGACTCTGTGTGCCCTATAGCTACATATTGTTGTCTGTTTGCAAGATAACTTGCAAACCATTTCAAGGGAATCCCTCTAATTCCGTACGATTCTAATTTCTTCAGTAGTATTTGGTGGTTTACAGTGTCGAAAGCTTTCGAAAAGTCTAAAAATACCCCACAAGTGTATAAATTATTGTCTATTGCTTTTCGTAGACTATCCGCAATTTCACTAACAGCTTGTGCTGTTGAGTGACCTTTCCTAAATCCAAATTGACATTGGAAAAGAATATCATGTTTTTCAATGTAATTAATGAGTTGCTTATATACAAGCTTTTCAAAGATTTGCGTTAAAGCCGACAAGGTAGAAATAGGGCGAAAGTTTGTTGGGTCCGTTAATTTGCCCCCTTTATCAACAGGGGTTACTTTGGAGACTTTTAAAACATCAGGAACAATGCCTTGTAACAAAGATTCGTTAAATATTAATGTTAATGCTTCAGAAATATGGTTTCCCGCAAGCTTTATACATCGCTGCGGTACACCAATACATGATTTTTTCAAATTGATATTTGCAATGGCGTCATAAATCTCCTGCGTACAGATACCTCGAAACGTAAAGCTCATTTGAAATGATCGTGTAATGTAACAAGTAGGATTCGTATCCGTTCGAGGAAGTTTATCCGCCAGGTTGCGTCCTACGTTTATATAATAAGTGTTTAGCTGGTGACAGATACTAGCCTTGTCTATATAACATTTGTTATTATAGATAAGTTTTTTGATTATCGGTTGTGAATTGGTCTTTCTGTTTATGAGCATTCCAATAAGTTTCCATGTAGTTTTTAAGTTCTCCTTATGCAAATCAAACTGTGTCCTGAAATAGTTCTTTTTAGATATCTCTTTGATTTTGTTCAACTTGTTATAATAAGCTTTGTATTTCTTAACCTTTTCTTGGTCTTTACTTAGGAAGTGCGTCTGAAAGAGTTTTTGTTTTCTCTTAATAGAGATCAAAATTGCATTTGAAATCCACGGTTTTTTTAATTGCTTTCTCTTTTGTTTAGACGCCTTCCGTACTGGTGCATGTATATCGGATATTTCTTGAAGTGTTTGTATTACTCTATTCATACTTTCGTTAACATCTTCAGTGACAAGGCTGCTAAAGTTAATACCAGCTAAGGCATTTAAAAAGGCTTCATTATCGAAGTGCGAAAAGTCTCTAAAGTACTTAATTTCATTGGTAATAGGAAGTTTATTTGCTACTGTACAAAATACAGGTAGGTGGTCAGAGATGTCAGCTAAACATATTCCTGCTGTAATAATCTTTTCTGGTACGTTCGTATAAATGTGATCAATTAAAGAGGAGGTGTGATCTGTGATCCTAGTAGCTTTGGTTATGAGCGGCATGAAACCTAAATCAAGTAGCATGTCGAGGAAATCGGAGGTGTAGTTGTCAGCATTATATTTGAGGAAGTTAATATTTATATCACCTAAAACAAATACTTCATGTCCCTTGCTGTTTAGCTTTTCTAATTGAGTCTTTAGTGTTTCGAAGAAAATATCACGGTTGCTAGAAGGGTGTCTATACACACAACCAATCAAAACACTCTTTTGTCTTTTGCGTGTTAGTTCGATCCAGCAGGATTCTACGCCGTCCAAACGTAAGTCAAGATCAAGCCTTCTAGCAAACTCTAATTCCTCTGAGACATAGAGACCAACACCTCCGGCTGATGTTTTGGAATTAGTATTCAAAAATGTATAGCCAGGGATATTTATGTTCAGTCGGCTGTGTTCGTTTAATTTTGTTTCGGAAATAGCGATTACGGTCGGAGTTTCTTTCACAGTGAGGAGAATATCTTGTAAGAGGGAAACGTTTTTACTTAAACTACGCATATTGCAGTGCAAAATGGAGAATCCATTTTGCTGATTAGCCTTATCGAAGTGCATGCCAGTTTTCTTTACTGAGCAATACTTAGATTCGATGTAATTCTCATAAGAATCGGCATCTTTATTTGGCGATTCAATGGCATCCTTGAAAAGATCTTTTTCGTCTAGTAATCGACTAGAAGATGAGTGAACCCACGATCCCGTTTCCCTAAGGAACTCGTCTAGATTTAAGTCGTAAAATGGAAGCTCATTCAAACTAGTGATATTATACGCCAGTCAGATTTAAGTAACAACTAAATATCGTATAGAAGATACTGCAGCACTAATTCTAAGAACGATCTTACTTGTAATATAACGAACAGGCTTAGATATCTTCTTTCTTTCACGTCCATGGCGGCAGGGAGAAAGTGAGTTGGAAGGTCTAGCTGTGGTGGGGCTCAAACTCGCTTTTGAATTTGGAGAGGTCTTCCGCTGTGTCAAAGCTATGGGTCGTAGCATTCTCGCCTGCTTTGAGGAAGATTCTCCCATTTTGGGTCCATATGTACTTCCATTTCAGTCTCTTTTTTAGCTTGTTCACTTCGCCGAAGAGTTGTTTTTTGTAGGGCGTCAAAGACTCGGAGATATATATACTTTCTGTGGACGCCAAATCAAGATCGGGTAGATCGTTAGCTTTCTTGTTGACCAACTTTCTTCGATTCCCATAGAATCTATTTCGCGTATCCCTCCTGGTAAATTTTACGATTATCTTTGGAGGTGCCCCAGCTTTGTACGAAGGGATTGGATGAGTAATGGATATGTCTTCCTTTGTAATAGGGACGTCAATCGCTTTTCCGATGGAGTTGATGATATTCTCACACGTGCACGCACTAGTAGGCTCAATACCTGAAATTTCCAGGCAATCCCTACGCATGTATTGGGCGAGTTCTTCAACTTGGGACATAGCGTTTACAGCACACTTCTTCACTTTACCTAGATCCTCCTTCACAGCATTGATGCTTTGTGTATGATGAGATAACTTCTCGTTTGTTAACTTCACTTGAGCGAGAAGGTCATCGTACTTGTCAGATAGAAAACTAATCGCTTTGTTGAGTTCTTCGGAATTAGATGATAAGTTATCAAGCTTAGCATTTATAGGACCAGTTTCCTTCCTTAGGAGCTCTTTTATCTCTGCTAATGTAGCCATATTGGCACTTAGCGTCGTAGTTTTGGTGGAGCACTAAAGCACGCGACCAACCGCCATAACGACATATGCTAATCAGAGATTACCGGCAATTGTGGTAAAAAAGAGGACATACCACGGTAAACTATCGTAAATTTATTTTTTACAACAACAAACGAGAAATAGCTTTTTTCTTCAACATAGTTTGGTATGCGTTTGCCCCAAACGCGAATAAAGCTTATCTAGGGGGCTCACTAGAGGAAAGAGAAGTAGTGAAGCGGAAGACCCTTGAACTGAACGCCTAGGAATACTGTTCTTTCGATGTAAATTAATTTAACAATATCATTTGTACCAGGTCTTTAAATACACAATGTTGATTAACATTCTAAACATATTTACAGATTGATATTAAACCTACTTATCCGCTTCGATTTTAAGAGACTTTTTTTTAATTTAAACTTATTTTTTTCTCGACATTTTCTCCAAGAGAAAAGCTCATCGAGGGAGATTATGTCTGTATTATTTACATAAGTAGTGAAGAGTGCATTATAGTAATATTAATATTTAACTAAATTAACAGTGAGACTTTACCCAAAACGATAAAATGCGGTGATATTCCCTCTAAACTGTTACGAAGATAGAACAACGAAAGAAACAGTTTTTGAATAGGTTCACCGTTAAACTCGTTTCAGACGTCGAACTTTTCATGCGCCGAACGCAATTGAAGCAAAAGATAATTATACGGCTTCTTCTGATCTAATTATGTTCGGCGCATGAAATGTTCGACGTCTGAATCCAGCCCTAGACACGCAACGACTTCTGAATAATTAGCGCATTACTCACAAATGTACCTTGTCTTCCAGTACAAGTTGATGGACGTCTATTCTGATGCCATTTCTCACCACTGATGCTTAGGATTTGATTCCAGTTTAAGTAGTTGCCCTGTACGTTCGTACATGCGTAGGACATGTAAAGGATTTCCCCCTCCGATAAAATCCGGTCCCAAATGTTAAGGCTGCTGATTGTTATCGAAGTGTTCTTGAGAAACAAACTGGGTCTGTAGACCAATTGGAGCTTATCTCCACCTTCAAATAAGAAAAGTACGGATATTTTAAATTTTAGTCTGATTTTCATTTCGAGTGTTTCATTTCGAGTGTTAAACCTACGTATTGGAAATGCAGCACAACTCCCTAATTTGTTATGAATGCCTATCATATTGACGGGAGTGTCAATAGAGAAGGGTTTAACGTTTGATGTGTTCTGTACTTTGACAAAAACACGACTGGAGCTGTAGAATATGAAAAACGAGTTCAGGAATCACGAGCCGCGTATCGTCCTCGAAAGTCCGACAGTTTTGAATTTACATTTAGTACTACATTTACTAATAATTCTTGAGGATAAACTTCAAATCTTCGAACCACCATGATTATAATGTACTCTATTAATGTTCTGAGTCTCCCCTAAGATTTGTAAAACTAATAACATTGCAATGGAGTAGATCAACTATTTATTACTTAGTGCTTAAATTAATTTCTTTTCTTAATATTAAAATATCAGCAAAATAGTGAAGTATTGAAAAGCACATTTATATTAATCCGTATAGGCAACTTAGAATATAATGCTTTCAAAGAAATCAACCTTCTTTATTTGCTAAATTAACAGGTTGTACATTAATGATACATACGCCTAAAACTTCTCCTATCAGCCCAACCTCGACCATTGTAAATGAGGCCACCATCGTGATATGTTCGCCACCATCCAAAATCAAACCTTTTCGTGTAACACACGTGATACCATCTGGTAGAGTTGCTGCAATTAATTTAGGATTGAGGATTTTCACGACAATGAAGAGACAAGAGATCACAAACAAAATACTCCCAGAAAAGCTTCGATAGATCACGAAGAAGTTAGTGTGTCGGGCAGTAAGTAAAACGAGTAGAGAAGCGCTCGTAGAGTAGTATTATTGTAGATACAATAAAATAAAATTACACATAGGGGTAAAACATATGTGAGCTAGTAGTGCCGGATAAAGACATCTAGTTTCATCCATTGGTTGTTACAAAATAAAATTTGAATAAATGAAGTTATATATTCATTTTAAGGATAGAGAACAGAAATGTAAGAGGATATAAGATTGAATTATACTTACCTTCTCATTCTCCAGAATACCAGGTTATTTGAATATTGGTATCTAAAATACAATCTCATAGTGCCTTCAAACTGATGCCAGAAGCACAAAGTGAAATCTTTTATCACATCGGTGAGGGGAACGTCAACATGTATCCGCCCTAATGGATCTTCTGGCCAAAATTCAACGTCAATGTACTCTGGTTGTTCTAGATAAAAAGAGGTAAACTTGTAATTTCTTTTAAATACACTTAAATCGAAGCACACTTGGCTAAGAAGGACAATGGTATCATAAAAAATCCTTCAAACAAAGTACCCCTTGGGTTTGTTTAAATTCCAAGAGAAGATCAGTACCAATTACAATAATTATCACAGGCTCCTACCAAGCACCTGTTTCCCAAATTCAAGAAATGTTGTACCGGACAAACTACAAGCGACGTCCCAGGCCGAAATGGACTGTGGTTGTAGCTGAAAGACTGGCGAATTTGTTTGTTTGTTTGTTTGGTCAGAAGCTTTAAGGCTGGTTGTCATATAATCGTCCCGATCGCCCCAGTCGTCTCAAGCTGTTTTTGAAACGACTGAGACTATCGGGACGATGATTGGTTCCCATATAATCGTCCCGATCGTCTGAAAGAGTGAGAGCGCGGTCGTGACTGGGTCTGACAACATCAGTTTATATGGCTTACTAGCCAATCCAAATTACTAAATTATGTAGGGGTTGGCACGGCATCGCGTCCAGAACCTGAACATGTCCAGAACCTGTCCTTCTCTTCCTTAAAAACCGCCCATAGGGGGTGCGAATATTTTATACTTCTTCTCCGCCTCTGACAGCTTGAGATTGAATTTTTCACCAATTTTCCAGCAATTCAAACTTGTAAATTTGTTCTTGTAGTCCGGCGAGAATTTGTTGTAAAGGCATTCATACTGTTGTATTTCTTTCATAAATATAGCAGAGTTAAATTCTGTTCAGTTGGTGCTGCCATTTTGGAACTGGTGGCGAGCTATGAATACTAGGAAATAAGAGTGCATTCTGGGATACGTTTGGACCGTTTCAATCGTCCCGATCGCCTGAGAGTAGTTGTCATATGATCGTTCGTGATATTTCACGATCGCGTCGACGTCGATCATCCGGATAGAACTCACTTCTATCCAAGGGATCGCGACCGTCCGGGTCGTCCCAGTCGTTTTCAATCGTCCCGGATCGTCTCACTGGTGTTCTCATATAATCGTCCCGATCGTCTCACTAGTGTTCTCATATAATCGTCTCGGATCGTCTCACTGGTGTTCTCATATAATCGTCCCGGATCGTCTCACTGGTGTTCTCATATAATCGTCCCGGATCGTCTCACTGGTGTTCTCATATAATCGTCCCGATCGTCTGAGCACTTTTTGAAACAACTCTGACGATCGGGGCGATCGGGACGATTATATGAGAACCAGCCTTTAAGAGGAATTATTAATGTCTTCTGCGAATTGATTTTCTAATTGCTTCGTAGTTTAATTCATCCGTTTTGTACAATCCATTTCGGTCTTGGAATGTCGTTTGCCGTTTGTCCGGGAAAAGAATATAATATCACACCTTTTGAATATGTGTGAGTGTTGTATTTCACAGCATCTCGTATATTCGAAGTAACCTCAGTGATATCACCATATGTTATTTTAATCCATTCAATTGAATCTGTGAGAATTTCCCAGTGTTTCCACTCGTCTATCTTCTGAGTCGCTAATTAATGAATTGATTCAACGTTAGATTAGTATAACTGTACATGCATTTCAGTTATCTCGTACAAATGCTTTAATACAAATATAATTCACCTTACAGAAAAGGATAATGGCTATACATTCGACCACAACCCCATAGGTCAGACCACATGTAGAAGTGAATCATTATTATTATTCGCTAGCCATAAAATACTGGGTGTTATTAAAAATAAAAACTACAAGGATGTTTGAAGATACGAAGTTTATCCTCTTGAGTATATACAAAACATTTCATTCGTTCGCTGCGCTGACTCGTAAAATATTTTGACTCTCGACGAAAATCTTCATATCTTCTCACCATCGTTGATATCCTCTATGTACACGCGACATAAGTGATATTTCACATGTGAATTGTATGAGATTGGGGCCGACCAAAGGGCGAGTGTCTGGGTGTGCAAGGGAGAGCAACTGGATAATTAATAAGTTAAGGCTGATTCTCATATGATCGCTGACGATCGCTAGCGATCGCCGGATCGTCCAAATCACTCAACCGAGGGATCGCTCGCGATCGATGCCATTTGTTCACATATAATCGCTGGCAAGTTTACGCGGCAGTGCGTGTGAGTTGGATGGACTGTCAAGTTCCCGATTTCTCAGATTTTAAACTGACACTTTGTGCTCGATGTGCACAGCAAGCCAGTCTAGATTCATAAACTCGACTGGCATGGGAACAGAATCTCTTCCTGAACCCAACGGAATGTTCTTTCTCCGTTTGAGGTATCTTCCATACGCAGTCCTGATATGTTTTCCTCTACAGCAGCCGGTGTAATGTTGAACGGTTCACTGATTTTCGTCCACACATCCAACTTCTTGTACTTGTCTATATATTCTCCTCTGTATTTGTTATAAAGGCATTCGTATTTGCGCAGCTCTTCCATAAACTCTTCCGTACTGCAGCCCGCCATGTTCGAAGCTGAGTGAACAAGTGAATGCACGAGCGACAACAACACAACAACAAACCGTTGCCATGGCGTTGAAGTTTGGATCTAGGAAACATTGCATTGTGGGATGTCACAGGATCGCTCGATCGCCGAGAAAGTGTTCTCATATAATCGCCGACGATCGCTGGAGTAGAACCTTGCTCTACTCCAGCGATCGTCAGCGATCGCGATCGCTGACGATCGCTGGATCGCTAGAAGTGTTCACATATGATCGCTGACGATCGCTGGTCAAATTTTGGACGATCCGGCGATCGTCAGCGATCGTCAGCGATCATATGAGAACCAGCCTTTAGGAGTGTTAATTATTATGTCCCCCCTTGCGCATCTTAACTTATAAATTATTCATTATGCTCCTCCTTGAATGAGCTCATTACTCTGAGCGTCCACTTCCCATACTGTCTATGTCTTTTGAGTTGGCGTATTTACACCTTGGCCTATTTGTAGAACCAGGTTTCATATAGTTTTCCAAAACGATAGCGAGTGTTTCATCAGGGGATCCAACACCGACAACAATGAAAGAATGAGTTGCTTCGGCCGAGTACTTTTATTGTTTCGAGGTGTTTGGAGTCCCCTGATGAAAAACGAGGCTCGAGTTTTGGAAATGTTGCTTCTCCAACTGAAACAATACCTGTATTCATAGATCATTAGGGAGTATTGTTTATCTGGTATTTTACTGTATACAGTTATTGATTACAAGGCTTGTCATTTTCTCTGGTTCATTATACTGTCAGAGAACTACAAGTAGGGGGCATGGGCTATAGGCCCTTTGCAGCTAACACATCACGTGGTTGTACTGGAGAGCAAAAAATATCTCACTTCATTTATTTAAATGCCTTGTACAAGATTGGTATTGTTATTAGCAAAACCTATTTGTAAATGCTACTTTCCACCTACAATCGATTGTGGATCTTTCTAAAACAGCAATTTTAAAGATAGCTTGCTCTCCAGCATCCATGGCAACGTCTTTCCCATGGGGATCACGAGCTCAATTCATTCGTTAATGAAGTACTATATCAGCACGTGACTGCAAAGGGCCTATTATCACAGGTCGGCCATCTTGGATAAAACAATGGTTTTGGCCCCAGTAGCCTCGCACTGGTGGGTTTCAGAACGAGTTTCCCGGACAAAAACAGTTTTTTATTCTCCTGGGTCTCAATATGGACGCGCGTGATAAAGCTAATTGATGAAGTCGGTGGTTCGAGTCATATACTCCGTATATGAAATTCATTTCTATCTTTTCCTTACTTCTCATGTAAAGCTACAGTTAGGATGTAATCCCTGTTACTTTAGTAAATTTCAAGTGTCATGAATATTTAGAGCTATGAATGTGTAGATTAATAAAGTGGTATATACCAGTTACACTTGATTGGTATACAGGTTTTCACTGGGTATCCAACTGCATGCACGTGGTGAGGTATGGACCCTTTGCACGTGATGTCATAGCCGCCATGTTGGTGTACAGTTAACAATAGATTCCTCGTTAGCTTCTTTTGTTCTGTACACCAACATGGCCGCCATGCCCTTTGTGATTTGAATCTCTGGGGATTGAGTGAAAACCCTCTATACATCTGGTGACTGGTGGCCTACCATCATGAATAATTCATGATTTTGAGAATTTTTATAGACAATGCTAGAGTGCGAACACTGAACGCATGAACGAACGGTACAGGCTATGGTCTCCGCCGTTATTGATTTTCTTTCGAACAAAGAGAAAAACATTCATTCGTGGAAAAACGATTCAGGAAGGACATTTATTTGTGGGAAAAAAATCTAAAAATAGCCCAAGATGTAAATACGCCAACCTGGAACACATATGGACGCTCCAGGTCATGGGCTCCTGTAATGAATTAACAAGTTAAGAGGAATAAGGAGGGGTTTAATAAATAATTCATAAGTTAAGAGGAGCAAGGCTGAGCGTTATGAATAATTAATAAGTTAAGGTGAGCAAGGAGGAGCATAATGAATAAATAACAAGTTAAGAGGAGCAAGGAGGAACATAATAATTAATCAACATGTTAAACAGGAAGTTCCGATATAAAAGGGTCACTCAGCCTTTGTGGAGTGAACTACTGATTGCTTATCGCGCGAAATTCAAAACAAACAGATAAATGTTAAACTTTAGAGTAAGGGCTACAGAGTTCGTAAACAGTCATGAAATACCGCCTAAAGTCTTTAATAAACAATCATCTTTCCTCTGTTCACTTTTTGATGGCTTGTTTGGGTAGTATCGTCGTGTACCGTTGAGATCCGTGGGGAATCACACATCGCGCGCTCGGAGGGTTGTCGTACCGCTATTATAGTATCATATCTTATACAATAATAGGCTAAGTGTGTGTGCGTGTGTCAGTGTGTGTGTGTGTGAGCGTAGCGCTCTTTCCCAGGGTCACTCGATCGATTTCCTAATATGGAGGGCGCGCGCGCGCTCGCGTCCGAAAATGGCGCCAAAAAGTGACGGCCACAGGTATTCCAACGAAGACGACGAATCATGCGAAAAGTTGCTTTCTGTCTTGGTCTTGGTTGCATTTGAGGAAAGAATGTTAAAAAGAAATGAGTTTTCTCAAGTTCTACACTTACTTGGGCGAGCGAGCCATCGAGCTTACGGGAATATGTTTTAGAGAAAACCTGGGCGAGCAAGCCATCGAGTTTACGCGAATGTTTTACTTAGAGTTTAGGGAAAACCTATCGCCAAGTGAAGCGGCCGAGGTCAAACGAGGTAAGGTAAGACCAGGTATTCAAACAGGGTAAGACCAACAAACGAGGTAAGACCAGGTATTCAAACACAGTTAGAAATGTTGTCCGTGGAAAAGGCTGTTATTTTTTTTATCTTACAACTCTATGATGTGTCTAATTAGTAAGATATTTTGTCCATGTCTGTTTTCTGTATCCAGTTTCCTGTGTTCTTAGATATAAAACCAACTGTTTCGGCGGCCAGATTTGTTTTCGTCACACGAATTCATGTCTCGAGCTGCCTGTGACCGTCAGTTTTGGCACTTTTTCGACAATAATTGTGCTCATCGGTTTAAGAAATTAACTGAGATCAATAAGATATTATTACCTTTAAAAAAATCAAAATACAACCTTAAAAATATCAACACGCTAAAAACCATTGTGCCAGGAGTCAGTCAGCCGACTATGTTACTATAATTTATCATATTTGTTGATTTCATGTGAGTTCCCACGGATCCCTGCTAGTTATACTATAATATAATATTTTATGAACATACTAATGAAGTTAATATCAATCTGGTAAAATAACGATTGCAATCAGCGAATTCTCTCGTGGTCTAATAGTTAGGGTTAGGGTTAGTGTTGGTGGTGGGTAAGCCATTGCATTGGTTCTTAACCGGCCCGAGTTCGAATCCCGGTTCAGGCGGTATATGTTTTTATACTGAGGATAACGTATAATCGTTCTAAACTTTCTAAGTGTCGATTCGGATGTTCGTATAAAATTTCTGAGTCTCAAATTATTCATAGCGAACGTGGGTAACAAAGGGAATTTTATGACGCAGTTGGTTAAACGGTACACGACGATAATACCCTTGTTTGATTTTCAACCCTCATAATTTCTCATTGTAACACGAGAGGCTGATTCACACTCCAACATTCTACACTGCTCTGTAATTTGAATTTCAAATTTCGGGTTCGTCATCCGTGAAAAGAGGAGGGGCTAACCTGTTTATACCGGAACTTCCTGTTTAAGAGGAGCAAGGAGCATAATGAATAATTAATAAGTTAAGAAGAACAAAGAGGAGCATAATGAAAAATTAATAAGTTAAGAAGAACAAAGAGGAGCATAATGAATAATTAATAAGTTAAGAAGAACAAGGAGGAGCATAATGAATAATTAATAAGTTAAGAAGAACAAAGAGGAGCATAATGAATAATTAATAAGTTAAGAAGAACAAAGAGGAGCATAATGAATAATGAATAAGTTAAGAAGAACAAAGAGGAGCATAATGAATAATGAATAAGTTAAGAAGAACAAAGAGGAGCATAATGAATAATGAATAAGTTAAGAAGAACAAAGAGGAGCATAATGCATAATTAATAAGTTAAGAAGAACAAAGAGGAGCATAATGAATAATTAATAAGTTACGAAAAGCATAATCAATATAAATAAGGATGATTACATTACTAGGATAATAATTAATACGTTACTGGTTTCCTATAGGTTCATGGTGTGCTACAGCACAAGCCTAGTAACACTACCAAATGACGTAACGAAAGAACGCGTGACATAACAGAACAAAAGATAGCGTGACATAAAGAACAAAAGTGAACGTGCTATAACAAAAGAGCAAAATAGCGTGACATAACAATGTACCCCGGTTCTGACTTGGAAATATACTTTACATCACAATACTCCTATTGTTATTGTTTCATGTTGTTGTTATAGAAGCAGCATATTTTATCTATGCATTGTGAATGAACGTCAAATATCCTAGATGGTGGTATTATATCATCAAAACACCTACATTCTTTATAAATACCGCAATATGATCTGGGAGAACATATGCCCCTTACAGCAGGAAACTTGTGAACGTAGAATCCATTGCAATTCCTCACTCTGATTCTAAAGTACGCCCAACAGCAAGATTCAGGCCAAGGAACAAAACCTGGCTGACCATAGAAGCACACTGTCCGCTCGACAATCCCATCTTCGACTGCTGGATACGATCCTCTAATCCAGCCAGTACAATGATATCTGTCTGTTTTGATGCACGAATTAGACATTTGGTTTCCAGCAGGCCCCGTGAATCTGTACCACGTAACTGAGTCCAGTACGGCATCGCACAATAAATTATCGCCATAAAGTTTCTTATCAGCGCGACGACCCGGTGAGGAGAGTGTTTTGTAATCTTGACATTCAGAACCTAAAACTGAAACCAAAATAAATATAGGTTATCGACCAAGCGTGAGGTCCGGACGGGGGAATATTGGTCGAATTCCTTGTTTTGTATGTTTATGGGCTGAGCCCGAAGGGCGAGGTCCATACACAAAATAAAATATAATAACGAGATCAATATCCTCCCATCCAGACCGAACAAGCTTGGTCAATATGCTGAACAAGCGATTCAGATCAGCTGTGCTTTCGCTTTGTTCGAAAAATACCATTGTAGTGGTTTTTTTTCTGGAAGCTACAATAGCATTCTCTCTGATTGGTCAGCTGAGATGTGATACCTGATTGGCTAAGTGTGAGATAGAAACCTTTCAAATTAAGTTATAGCGGTAGATTTGGTGTACCTGAAAGTGAAATTCAGTTTAATACAGGAGTTCACGTCCTCTTCGCTCGAAACACAGCACATATGTACCAAAATTCCTCAAATCATCAAATGCAATATTGGGGATTGTGTACTGACTCGTCGCTTAGCACAGATCGATGCCAAGTTTTGTGAACATTTTCAACACTTTGCGAGTTTTGGTCCCGCATTGACTTAAATTCTGGACGAACAGTTTTCAAATTTAGTCGACTTTCCTTTCCGTGCTGAACAGAAAGGACTACTAAAGAGAATTTGATGTAGCGCCTCCTTTCATGATATTTGTTGTGAAGCCTTGGTTCCTGAAGTGTTTATAGAGGATATTACACGGCGGTGAAAAGATATGAAGTTTATCCTCGAAAATCGAAAACATTTCACGAGTGAGCGCAGTAAACTTCATATCTTCAAACCACCGTGTAATTTTCTTTTTATTATATGGACAATTAAACCTTATCTATTCATTTTACTTACTGTCAGTACAAACTTCTTTCTTCGTGATCTTTCTATGCTGTTCTGGGGAGTTTCATCAGGTTTTCTTGTCTCTTCGCAGTCTTTGTTGCAGTCGAGAAAATCTTTACAGAGTTTTAGATGGTATTTGGCTTTTTTTTCTCGGAATGTTCATTGTCATGCAGATCACTTAAGCTGTTTACATCTTCCTATGTGATTTTCAAAAACCTGCCGCCATCTTTGTAGTTCAAAAGGCGGCAAACGTGACGTCATCGATATTTTCACCAGTGAGGATATGGAAAATACGCTACTCAGTACCTGGATGTAGTTTCGTATGACTTCTGAGTGGTTTATTTCTCAGTAAAACACTATCGTCCATATAATAAATAAAACTATGCTTCGCTGGAATGAAGTGACATAGCTTGTCTCGTGTCTTTGCCAGTACATGTTTCTTCCAATTATTTTTCAAAAACCGACCCAAGCAGCAGGTTCGTCCAATAAAATTTCAGTTAACTAGCATGCTAGAGATTGCTTTGATCTCGGAAATAAAATCGTTTCCAGATGCATGAGTTTAAGTTGCCCTTTGTCTTGTCTTTGGTGTTTTTCGGCTGGTGTTCACAGAAATGAATTCATAAATTCTTATCTTTGCCGTTGCATTTTTGTCGGTGCATGGAGCTTGTATTGTTTTTGCTTTACAATATGTTTTTGTGATTTTATATATCTTCTGACATTACTTTTTTCGTAGCCTTTATCAGTTTAGAAACGTGTACCTTTTAGCTACTTTGCTAAACGTTTCGTGGTGGAAAAAAATATCATTAAATAAGCTCAACCTTAGAAGTGACGAATGGTAAATCCGAGACTTTGCAAGACACCGAAACTTGCGTTTTCATAATTTTAAAGCGATTTGAAAATCCTAGCTACACTGCGAGCAGAGGTTTCTCATCTCTCTGCCTTTCCTGTCGCCGAAAGAAACCTCTGCAACGAAACGATTGCTTTTCGCGTTGAGCACGCGCCACGGTATCTGGATTGCCATTGGCCAAAAAAAACGTGACGGTAAACATTGTAGATTCATTGTAGATTTCAGATTGTCCATTTCCTATTGTTATAAACGGCAGTGGAGAAAATAAAATTAATGTCCTTCTTCGAAGGTATAAATCAAAGCTTTCTTTAGGATAAATTAAGGTAGATTTATTGAACGGTAATTTCAAGGGTTTCTGTGCAGTTCAGCAAAATAAGAAAAAGGCAAAGCCGGAGTTTGAAGCCCGTTCGTATCAATCGTCGGCAAACAATAAACGCGTGAGGACAAAAATAACGGCTGCGAAGGATACTGTGGGCTCTTGCAAAACCAGCGAAGATCGCCAAAAAGCTATGCCCGAGTGATATCAGGTAAAACCGGTTTGGTAACTGGTTTATCACGAGGTTTACCTCCAAGATTTTGGAGGTTGCAAGTGCGCATGTTCAACGCGAAAAGCAATCGTTTCGTGGCAGAGGTTTCTTTCGGCGACAGGAAAGGCAGAGAGATGAGAAACCTCTGCTCGCAGGGTAAATCCGAGCCCGAGACTTTGAGATTTCAAAATCCGAATCCCAGCTAGTCGTTTTCAAAATTCGAGCCTGGGGTTGTTGTATTGTAGTTATTATGACGAAACACCCAGTACCTTTCATCACGCCAGGTGACGAATTCACAATTCAACCAATTAGCTGTCGTTCGCGTACCTTATAAAACACATGCAGAGGCCGCCAAAAAACCGTAACAACAATAAAAGCTAATAAAAAGAGTAAAAAGGCGCAACTCAAAGACCCTCTAAAAAAAAATCCGAGACTCCGAGATCCTCTCCAAAAAAAATCCGACACTCCGAGACGGCAAAGTAAAGAGAAATCGAGACTCCGAGACCCGACCTATAAAATGCGATCTTTTGAAACTTTTTGCGAGACCCTCCGTTTTTCTTGACACCATTCGCCACCCCTAAGCCTGAGCGGTCCAGACTGTAGGATTCCGACCGCTCAGGGAACCAATCAGATTGCTCCATTTCATGATGGATCGGCGTGCCATATAATAAATTAAGGTCTTGCCTGCGCTAATCGTTGAGGTAATGTTCAAAAACGTTCAAAAACGTTTAGTAATGAGTTATCTATCACATCAGCACTAAAAAATAACCAAACTGTTTGTGTATATGGCTGTAAGGTAATACAATCAAAAATTGTACTAACCAGGCACTCTCTCGCATGCTTCTTTAGAGAAGGTGATGTTACCAATGGCTAATTCGGCCTGATTATGTTGTTTTATTCCTTGAAAGATAACCTGAAGAAATAACAAAACAATGGTCATTTTGTACATTTTTCATTATGCAATCTAGAAGATGGAGAAAGTACATACGATAATCACGCATCATACGGAATTATGATACACAAGGCTTTTCGGGTAGTAGAATATTGCTTTGACACTGATTTATCATCCGACGAAGGAAACCGGATTGACGAGTACGTAACTCAAATGCGCGAATATCTTGGTTAATTATGTCAGGAGCCCATAACTAGGAGAGAAGGGTCTATCGTACGACCTCCTTATAAAGGAGCACAATAGGCCGCCATACAGTATGTAAAGGATCAAAACCGCGGGTTCGGTCTTTCAGGAAGAGTTAAATACCGAGAACCGAGGCTTTTAACCAGATACATCCTGAGGGGCCGTAGGCCCCGAGGGATGTATCTGGATAAAAGCTGAGGTTCGAGGTATTTAACTGACTTATTTCATACTTGACGAGGTTTTCGCAAAATTTTCATTGATGTAGCTCTTTTTAGGTAGATTTTGGGCAAGTACCAAGACGGAGAAAAGGTTCTAAATCATAGGGACATTTAGTAAGTTTGGCTGAAGCCAAGGTGAATGAATTCCTTGGAGAAAATAATAAGCTAGAAACAACAAAATATCGTTGAATTGTATTGAATTGCTCATTATAAATGCAAGGGATGTATGAGAAAAGTTCCCGGGGTGTATCTGGATACATCCCGGGAACTTTTCTCATACATCCCTTGCATTTATAATGGAGTATGTATGGCAAATAAAGCGTCATGAAGAACAAAGAAAACCGTGTCAAGTATGAAATAATTTAAATTAAAGACCGATGGCGCAGCCCGAGGTCTTTAATTTCAATGAAAGACCGAACCCGCGGTTTTGAACCGACTTAATAACCAGTCACGCCCCGATTCCATTGTTCTCATGCAATCACAGTTTTTACACGCCTAACCTATGGTAGCCTGATTATCAGACGATACGAGGTCGTCCGCTCACTTCCTCCCCCTCCCCGTCTGATGGACTTCATAGACTTTCGTGTTCCTGACGTCATAATGTCAACCAATCAGAGCGAACTTTACACTTTTGGCAAAGTCTGGAATTTAAGGAATGTGCTCGCATATTTTTCTGAATGGCGTTGAAGAAGATTGTGTCGACCGAAGTTGTAAAGTTTTCAGGATTTCGAAGCTATATCCAGAGCAGAAGAAAGCATTGGAATCGTTCATTTATCGAAACGATGTGTTTGTGAATCTACGTACGGACTTTGGTAAATTACTAATCTTCCTCCGCTTATAGATCTCATGCATTTAATAGATCTCAAACATTCTCCTAGGTTTTTGGCTTTTAGAAGACCAAATCTTTCATGGAATATTATGATTTTTCTGCAGGAGTGAACACACATACTGAGTATGTTATGGAAAACGTTTCATGGCACTTGGGAGAATATTTTTGTTTTCAGAATTATGAACACACTTCCGTAAGTTCATGTACGGCGGGCATCTAAACTTTGCACAAAAAGTCCGGTTAAAACAATCTCTGATACCAGAAAACCGGCTACACTAGGACAACTTTAGGGTCTTGTGTGACTAATCGGCATACATATCAAGCTTCAAAACGTTTTAAAAATAAAAGTAAAAGCGTAAAAGTTCTAAGTTTACAGTAACAAACTTTACGGCAGTGAATCGAGTCTGATATTTCTTGTATGCATATTTTCTGTCCTGTCCTGCAAATACTGCACGCAAACTTCCGTTTAAAAAGTTCCTGCTCTCCAAAGAACCACAGCAGATCAAACAGGATACTATTCTGAGAAATCGAGAGAAGTTTGAAGCTGTAGAATGTTTTTTCCAGTGCATGAAAGCTGATAGATCCAACTAGTAAAAGCCGCTACTGCACGACTGTTCTACACTTTACGCTTCAATTCTTACGCACGTTCGTATTGGCTTATTGTAAAAACAAAGGTTGATGACGTCAGGAACATGAAAGTCTATGAAGTCCATCAGACGGGGAGGGGGAGGAAGTGAGCGGACGACCTCGTACCGTCTGATAATCAGGCTAAACCTATGGGTGTAATTCCGTTTTGCTAATTGGGTTCCGTTGTCTTATAGAATGAGCCGAAAAGTGAGAGCGAGATTGCTAAAAGAATCATTGAAGCAGTTCCGAAAAACACGCTCTATTAGAATGTTTGGGCTACGAAAATGTTCGAGGAGTGGCGTGAAGAACGAAATTCTAGAGTTGGCTCCAATAGCGAATTCGCGAGTAATACTTAACAACCACGAAGGCGAGAATAAAGTAAAAGTTTTTTTTCGGTACGAAGATTACGTCAGTGACATGCGCAGTTGGAGTATGGTGGAAAAATAAGGTCCCATAATGATTAGACGGTCAGCATTCTCAAAGAGGGAGTGAGTGAAAGCTTCGAATTATTGAACTTACATGCTTCAGCTGAAGTGTACTCGTTAGTATGCGATTGGCTTGCGTAACGGGCCCTAAAGGAGGGAAAGAGGGAAAGAAGAGAGGGAGAAGAGGGAGAAGAGGGGGACTGGGGAAGAGAGGAGAAGAGGCGGGAGGGGAAGGGAGGGGAGGGGAAGGGAGGGGAGGGGAAGCAAAGAAGGGAGGGCCTGCAACAGATCCCCGCAAAACCCATCTCCGCCCCCAATTAAGTAATTACCTCATCTGTCAAAACCGTCCAATCATATCGAGTAAACATTTTCTTTTTAACATTTCCGGTTACTGTCACAACGAATGCACGTGCACGAATTCCCGGGGTAAAAGAAAGTTTATGGCGTCAAAAGAAAATATCCCTCCAGCTATAATAAAATCTAATAGAGGAATCGAAAATAATCCAAACGAGTGTTGTTGCCTTTGTAAGAAAAATCTTCGAATAACCTAACGGCTGTGGACTACAGAAGCATTCGGGATATGAGTCTTTTTACAACTTGTTTAAACCTTCTTCAAGAAAGGAAGACTATGGTACTGTTATAGTAGCCTGCGTCGCAGGCTGGTTAAGGGTTCAGTTCGGATGCGACGCAGGCTATGTTATAGGGAAATGTTTGCAGGAGAGTGGAATTACGGTTTCTAATTTCCCCCAGCTGTCGCAGCTTGTATGCAATCCTTGCCGAAGAAAACTGAGGAATTTAACTGCAGCATTTAAGTCCGTTTCGACATAGCATGCGAAAACAGCCGCCTCGATTCGAGGGCCCAACGGAGTCCCTTTCGACAGCATTTAGTGCTAAATGCACCACAGAATCCGTCTGAAGAGAAAGGGCTGTCATGCTTTGACACCAGGCCGAAGTCCACAAACACGTTGGGCTAGGATGGGTGTAAAATGTGTCATTTGAGCATATCTTCACCGTCTTTAAGTCATTCGTCGTGAAAATTGGCATCTGGCCTGGGACGATTAAGGCAAATATTTTGATATTCATTTTGTGATAAAATTTAAATCGATGACGTCACAATCGATGATGTCATAATATTGATGTTTTCTTAAATGTCGTATTTCTTAAATATCGACTTCCTTTACATAGGGGTATTGATAGATATACTCGAGACGTCTTCAACACTGAAAACCGTTTGTCGCTACGACGTAAATTAGCTGAGATATGATTTTTTGAATATATTATATAAATTCTGTCAAAAACCTGCTGTCGAAGGGTAAGTTCTCCCGGATTTCAGGAAATTAAATCTAATCAATAATCGTCACATGTGTGGTACCAAATTGTACCGATACCTTGTCAGAAATATCACCAAGCTATCGGAGAATAAGGAGAATGAATTTTTTTCACTAAAACCTTTTTCAATCCTAAGTTAATGCACAAAACTTGTCTGTGACGTCAACCGATGTGTGACGTCATAATTTAACAATTGCAAATATATTCGTTATGAGGTTGAAATCCAAAAATCGAAAACGACAGCATTTTGCCCTACCGGCTAGCCTTAAATACCAAACAAGAGTTGACTTAATCCAATCAAACATAGAACAAAGTGAACCAACGGGTATTTCCCTGTCTGGTTCAGGGGGGGCATGTATAATTCACTCAACATGTGATATCTCGATGATTTTTTCTCGTATCAAGAAACGGTTTGCGGCTTTCATCATCTCTTGAGAAGCTCCTTCAAACCAGCTATAGAAATTATACATATGTTAAACTTTTTAATACGGTGATGTATTGACGTCATCGATTGTAACGTCATCATTTTAAATTTTCTCACAAAATGAATATAAGAATAGTTGCCTTAATTGTCCCAGCCCAGATGCCAATCTCCACGACGAATGACTTAAAGACGGTGAAGATATGCTCAAATGACACATTTTACACCTATCCTAGCCCGACGTGAAACCAGAAAATCTAAAAGAGTACAGTCTCCAGCACAACCAACGAGCAAGCAATCAACTGTCGCTAGCAGTCGAAAGTCTCTTTTTCCACGCGTGAACACGAATGGCGAAGCTACAGAAAGTACAGAAGAACCGAACACAACCGAATTTGGAATGTTGTCAAGACTTAACGTGGACGATCTTGTTGTTGCCTATCCATCGGGAAATATGACTGTACGAAGTAACTTCGATCAGGAAAGTCAACTTATAATCACAAACATGTGTTTATCCCGATGGAAACCTGCTATTAATGCAATCATATTTCGGCACAAGTATATGTTTCAGGAGTTACTGACAGTGCTAGAACGTGAAAGTGCGCGGGAATATACAGCAAGTTTGATAGTTGCCTCAAATTGATTGATGCAGATCAGCTTGCAGTTTTTTCTAACAAAATCCTTTGCCGAGAGGTAGCAGTCCAGTGTCCAATTTACAGCTCTGGTCTTTCATAATACTCGTAAGCGGAGAAATCACGAGAAATTACCGTTCTTTTCACCGCCCTGCTTCTAGTCTGCGAGCCGGCTCTCCTGTGGGTTTATTCGGAAAAGTTTATTCTCATATTCGGGGTTCCTGTGGCGCGCGGACACGCTGGGCCGAGGAGAAAAGAGAGGGGAGAGAAGGAAAGGAGAACCGGCAAGGACGCCTTTGTTTCCGGAATTACGCCACCTTCACGGTTGACCTCACATGCCTGGCGTTCATCACTGCACCTGTCAAATCTAGCCAAAGGAAGAAAGGAAGAAAGGAAGAAAGGAAGAAAGCCAAAAGGAGGAAAAACAGCTAATGATTTTTGTCGAATTTGTACCTGCAGTTTTATAGTGAAATATGCCAAAACTAGCCAAGATCAAGTCCGGATTTATTCTGAGAATATGTTCACAGCTTCCAGGCGCGAGGGACGTCGAGGTACGGCTTTAGCTTCGCTTTGCGAAAGCATAAGTCTTACAGTAGAGAGGTCGCCAAATCGGTCAAGCCGTGTCTGCAATGTATGTGCAAGGAAAATAAGAACACTATGACATTTATACGCGCTTGTAAAGAACTCTTTGAACTGCACCGATAAACACCGAGAACACTGCAGGGAACGACTGCAGAATACCCCACCACAGCAAGCTGTATTGTAGAAATGTCAACGCGTCTACGCGTCAACTTGTGTGGAATACACAATGAACGTAGAGAGTAGAGAGTAATGTCGAGTCAACGCGTCATCGCGTCAACGAGTAGACTGCGGTTGCTTGTAGAACGAAGGTAGTAATATATAGAGTACACTTTATTCATGTCAACGCGTCATCGCGTCAACGAGTAGACTGCGGTTGTTTGTAGAACGGTAGTAATATATAGAGTACACTTTATTCATGTCAACGCGGCATCGTGTCAACGAGTAGACTGCGGTTGATTGTAGAATGAAGGTAGTAATATAGAGAGTACACTTTATTCATGTCAACGCGTCATCGTGTCAACGAGTAGACTGCGGTTGATTGTAGAATGAAGGTAGTAATATAGAGAGTACACTTTATTCATGTCAACGCATCATCGCGTTAACGAGTAGACTGCGGTTGATTGTATTTATACAAAGATATTCAGCGAGACAGAGTATATTATTCGTCATTTATTGAACATGTAATAAGAACGTGAAAATAAATCGGAATTCCGTCATATTTATTTTGCTATGCACAACCCAGATAAACGTCTATTTATTTTCACTTACGATCGATGCACGTGTTGACGCGTTGACCCTCGCACCAACATATGTACATATATGTTTGACCGTGACAACGCGTCAACGCGTCAACGCGTCAACGCGTCAACGCGTTGACTGTCAAAGTGTAAGGTAGATTACGTGGTAGGGTATTCTGCAGTCTAGCCCACTGCAGCTTCTAACACGGAGAAGAATTGCATCGGTAGTCCGAAGAACCGTCATAAGCGCCCGCTCATGAAATGAAAAAGAATGAAAAAGAAATATTTTCCATGTCATAATACAGAGTATTGCACTTAAATTAAAAAACGTTTTAAACTGACCGCTTGCCTGTACCGTCCATGTCTCCACGGTGTGAGATAGCGCTAACACGCCGCAAGACCGATTCTTGCCGTATTAATGCAGCCTTGAATTTTGCCGTTTTCACCTCTTCGGCAGAAGCAAACAATTTGTTCTTTCACTCTTGTGTAGTCCTCAATATCCCGTAAACAAACGGCACTTATGCCGATAGCTTCAGCTTCTTTCATCTGGTCTTTCACAAGACCTACCAGCGGGCAAATCACCAATATTTTTGCTTCTTCCTCTCCGACGGCAGAGTTTAGCTTTGTCTTCATGCTAAGATAAACTTGAAAAATGAGGCTTTTGCCGAACCCGGTTGGCAGGATGCCTAAAACATCGAGACCTTCTAGAAGTGCAACAGGCAAGGAGCGTTTAATCCTCGTAAAGTATTCGCGATCGCTTTCTCAACTTCCTCTCTATCCGCCATGCTGCAGTCTGTCTAAATTTACATAAATCTGTGGCTGTTTACTGTCAAATTGACAAGCTGTTAAAATCAGCCATAGCGTGTGTTGGGTATTGCCATGCAACGTGCTTGGTTTAATTTCGGATTTGGCCGTGCCATTTCCATTTTGCACTAGCAGATCCTATTCGGAGAGATCCACATTGCTATAGCGCTTGCTCACATCTCCAGCTCCCACACGTGTTAGCGTGGTGGCTGGGGTTTAAAGCAGCTACGAGCTCGCCCTTAGAGTAACCAGATTCCGAGGCCTATTATCTATAGTGAGGCTGACGGTCTTGGGGGGCTATGCCATGCTGATGCGGAGTCCTAACAAGGACGAAACAGCTCTACATGGTTGCCACTCTACGGGTAATAAGATGTGAGCATGCGTATTAGACGCTTGCTACGTCATAGCGTGTTTTGGGTAGTGCCATGCAACGTGCTTGGTTCAATTGGAATTGGAATTTTCTCCTCGGTCCCAGCGTGTCCGCGCGCCACAGGAACCCCTAATACGAGAATAAACTTTTCCGAATAAACCCACAGGACAGCCGGCTCGCAGGTTACCCTGCTTCGCGTTTCTCGTCTTTGCGATAAATACGAGCAACTGGAAAATCAGACTTTTTCCGTAACCTGTCGGCGAAACTGCCATCTTTTGAAAAGAGCTATTTTGAGTAATGAAGCATTGAATTTCACTTGATTGACAGTCCAACGTCTCTTAGCCAATTTTAATTTTCGTGCTCTGAGAGTACGGAAATATACGGGTTTTGCGGGGGTCTGTTACCCTCCCTTCTTTCCTTCCTCCTCCCCTCCCCCTCTTCTTCCCCCTTCCCCAGGCCCCCTCTTCTCCCTTTCTTCTTTCCCTCTTTTCCTCCTTTAGGGCCCGCTACGCAGGCTAGTATGCGATAAATAGTGGTGACAACCAGTTATCGCATACTAATTAGTACTTATCGTATATGAGATAGTGGGATAGGGGATTTATCGCATCAGTTGTAATAATGGTTAGGGTGTGGCATACGATAATAACAAATACAAATATTTATGGTGAATGTTAAAATGAAAGTTGGCTGTACCTTTCTTGAAGAAAAACAAGTTGGCAGGTTTGCAGTTAATGCAGACAATGGAAAAGAGTGATTGGCCACACTTGATTGACGGGTCTTGTTAGAAAATTGAACAGACACTAAAATTAAAACAATAGTAGCCATTTATTCGTAATACATATTGTTTGAAGCCCCTGTCTTACGGATTTAACATATCTAAACTAAAATTAAAACAACCTTTTAATCGTAACATGTATTTTTTGAAAACTTATTTAATTACATTACAAAATGCAAAAACGAATCTACACAGCGATTATTAAAGTTATTGGAAAGATTTCTATATGCTTTAGCATAAGAATATTAAGACTAAGCTTTACTAAGCTATTAGTATCACATGGACGAATCAATGAACGTATTGATATGTAATGAAATATAGCATTAAGGTAAATGTACATAGATAGATAAATAGATAGATACCAGATGGATAGATAAATAATAGATAGACAGACAGACTGACAGACAGAGACTGACAGATAGATAGATAGATAGATAGATAGATAGATAGATAGATAGATAGATAGATAGATAGATAGATAGATAGATAGATGAAAGGATGGATGAATAGAATGGTACAATTAATCCGTAATTAGATAACCTACCTGTCGGATAACCACAAGCCGCTCCAGATATCCTCCTAGACTTTAGAAAGACAAGCATTTCCATTTGAGAAGTCGAAGCAAAGCCTTGATTCAACTTACAATCAAATAGTGACGTTTCATTACCAACACAGCCCTCCCACGCATCAGTACACGGATAATCTGTATTCACAGGCACATCAATAGGGTGCGCTATACCACGCATGCCCAGCATTCGGCATGCTATTGTTGCTATTAGTCTTGAAGCTCTCGACGAATGGGAGCATATATAAATCCAGCGACCTTCATAGAAGGCCTATATATGACCCTGGTTCTGAGCCACTCCATGTGTAAGACGAACTTCTGATCAATAAAATAAAACGGGATAATTAAAGAGATTAAACAAAGCAGAACGAAATGTATCTACTTTAAAACATTAAATGATTATATCATTCGACTCACTCCCATCCCGAATTCTCATTGGTTAATTCACCTGCAAATAACTGACTGCAAATATCGGGCTGAGCATGCGCAGTCGTGATAATTTATTATTTGCTACAAATAACGGTCTGAGCATGCGCGCACTATTGACTTCTCCATTAGGTAAACAAGGCAGATCGATTTCCAGTGCTGTTTGGTCGCTCAAAGTTCCAGTTTGAAAATCTGTAGGTGATGTTACATTTTGTCGAATGATAAAACAATTATTGAACTCCACTATCTCAAAATATCATGATGTGTTCGTGTCTCGCTGTCAGTTAATTGCCTCTGTCTTCGGCATCGGCAAATAACTGACAGCTCACCACCATAAAATCATGGTATTTTGCTCAGCCTAGCCAATAATTGCTTACTAGTCGCATGATATTCAGAATACGCGTAATTTGTTTATGTACTTTGCATTGTTTTACGTTAAGGTAAATTAAAATGACACAAAATAGTATATAGGTAATGGCAAAAGTATACTGAACCAGAAGTGTCGATAAGAAATGGAACGCGGCCCATATTTAGAACGATGATCAAATGACTTTCGCTCCGATTCGTTGTATTGCGATTGATTTCAACATAAGAATGTTTACATACATATTCATGTTCCAATGTTTTAGTTCTCAGGGTTCTAATTGGAAATTTAAGTATTCCTTCAAATATTGCGGTCTTGATCTTTCTCGATATCAATTTTCGTACTTGACGTTATGGTTCATATTTGGTGTAACATTTTCGTTCGGCATCATTGTTGTTGGTCAAATGTAGTTTATCATAGGAGTAAAAACATCTGTAGAAGATGAGCAGAATGCTCTTCTTCATAGCTGGAAATAACAGAGGGGAATTGGGATTATTGAACCGCGGAAACAAGCGAAACTGAAAGTGAAAGCCCTTCCCGTCGCTTATCGGTGTCTGGGGTTCAACGTTCGCGAAGGGCCTTGCTATCGCTTGCGCGATCGGCAAGAAAACAATGAAAGGTTGGTACTCAGGCCGTAGGAAAGGTTACATATAAATTTATACGCACATTTTAATCCACTGCTTATCAGACGCTCCCAGAAAAAACAATTTGCACGCACATGTATTTTGAATATCCACGAGTAATCCTTTGGGTCCCTATGATTATCTTCGAGTTGCGAATGTCGTGAGCGCAGCAAACGAGGTATTACGACGGAGTGACCACGAGAATAGAAAACCGTATATCTCTAGTCTGCCATGTAACATTATGTTTATTATTCACCAGGCTATAAGTCACCTGGTTTTACATGCAACATAGAAGTGATGACGTCACCGATTTGTGCTTTTTGTTTTATTTCACATTTATGTCGCGCGTAAAACCAGGCATTTTATGGCTGATTAATAACTGGGAAACACTCATTACCAGATAGCCTAATAACATTGTCGGTGTTTTATGGCTGAATAATAAATAGGAAATACTTATTACCAGCTAGCCTAATAACATTGTCGTTATTTTATGGCTGAATAATAAATAGGAAATACTTATTACCAGCTAGCCTAATAACATTGTCGGCGTTTTATGGCTGATTAATAAATAGGAAATACTTATTACCAGCTAGCCAAATATCATTGTTGCTGTTTTATGGCTGATTAATAAATAGGAAATACTTGTTACCAGCTATAGCCTAATATCATTGTTGTTGTTTTATGGCTGATTAATAAATAAGAAATACTTATTACCAGCTAGCCTAATGTCATTGTTGGTGTTTTATGGCTGATTAATAAATAGGAAATACTTATTACCAGCTAGCCAAATATCTTTGTTGGTGTAGTTTTGTAAAAAGAAAAGAGGTTGATAATAGGTTACCAACGTCATGAATACAGTCTAATTTAGGGTTACAATGGATAGTAACATAGTTAAATAACTATAGGTAACAAAGGAAATTTAGCCAACGATGATACTGATATCAGACTTGATGCAGACAATACAAACATGATTCGTTGTTGTTGGCCGGTGTGTAAAACGTACTTAAACGATGATACTGATATCAGACTTGATGCAGACAATACAAACATGATTCGTTGTTGTTGGCCGGTGTGTAAAACGTACTTAAACGATGATAATGATATCAGACTTGATGCAGACAATACAAACATGATTCGTTGTTGTTGGTCAGTGTGTAAAACGTACTTAAACTATGATACTGATATCAGACTTGATGCAGACAATACAAACATGATTCGTTGTTGTTGGTCAGTGTGTAAAACGTACTTAAACTATGATACTGATATCAGACTTGATGCAGACAATACAAACATGATTCGTTGTTGTTGGCCGGTGTGTAAAACGTACTTAAACGATGATACTGATATCAGACTTGATGCAGACAATACAAACATGATTTGTTGTTGTTGGTCAGTGTGTATAACGTACTTGAGCGATCTTTCTGTGTGTTGACGGTTGTCGTCAGTGCAAAATATATCGCCACGATGAACCACTTACGCATCCTCATGTTAAGGCCCTATAACAAATGAAAATTTTATTTTACTTTCCTTCCTGACCAAATATATATTCAAAACATATATTCTAAAACTATATGATATTTACAATAGTGCAATTCGTAGCAGTAAGGTAACCAAGCCTTAGCCTCGCATGGAGGCTGGAGTTGACCCTACACTGATACAAACCCTCTTTATATGAATATGGATAGATTTGATTATCATGCTAACTAGATACAAGCCATGGAGGCTGGAGTTGACCCTGCACTGATACAAACCCTCTTTCTATAAATATGGATAGATTTGATTATCATGCTAACTAGATACCAGCCATGGAGGCTGGAGTTGACTCTGCACTGACACAAACCCTCTTTCTATGAATATGGATAGATTTGATTATCATGCTAACTAGATACAAGCCATGGAGGCTGGAGTTGACCCTGCACTGATACAAACCCTCTTTCTATGAATATGGATAGATTTGATTATCATGCTAACTAGATACCAGCCATGGAGGCTGGAGTTGACCCTGCACTGATACAAACCCTCTTTCTATGAATGTGGATAGATTTGATTATCATGCTAACTAGATACAAGCCATGGAGGCTGGAGTTGACCCTGCACTGATACAAACCCTCTTTCTATGAATATGGATAGTTTGATTATCATGCTAACTAGATATCAGCCATGGAGGCTGGAGTTGACCCTGCACTGATACAAACCCTCTTTCTATGAATATGGATAGATTTGATTATCATGCTAACTAGATACAAGCCATGGAGGCTGGAGTTGACCCTGCACTGATACAAACCCTCTTTCTATGAATATGGATAGATTTGATTATCATGCTAACTAGATACCAGCCATGGAGGCTGGAGTTGACCCTGCACTGATACAAACCCTGTTTCTATGAATATGGATAGATTTGGTTATCATGCTAACTAGATACCAGCCATGGAGGCTGGAGTTGATCCTGCACTGATACAAACCCTCTTTCTTTGAATATGGATATAGATTTTGAATATCATGCTAACTAGATACAAGCCATGGAGGATGGAGTTGATCCTGCACCAATACAAACCCTCTTTCTTTGAATATGGATATAGATTTTTGAATATCATGCTAACTAGATAAAAGCCATGGAAGATGGAGTTGACCCTGCACTGATACAAACCCTCTTTCAATGAATATGGATATAGATTTTTGAATATCATGCTAACTAGATAAAAGCCATGGAGGATGGAGTTGACCATGCACTGATACAAACCCTCTTTCAATGAATATGGATAGGTTTTGAGTATCATGCTAACTAGATACAAGCCATGGAGGATGGAGTTGACCCTGCACTGATACAAACCCTCTTTCAATGAATATAGATAGATTTTGAGTATCATGCTAACTAGATACGAGCCATGGAGGATGGAATTGACCCTGCACTGATACAAACCCTCTTTCTATGAATATGGATAGATTGTGATTATCATGCTAACTAGATACAAGCCTCTAACTAAGCTGTCTCAACTCCAGCCTCGAAGTTACCAAAGGCTTGGTTACCTTTCAAGATGGTGATCGAGAACTACGAATTGGACTAGCGTATTACCCACTAGATTGTCGTATTACCCGCTAGTAAACCAGTATTAATCTGTTTAGTACACGAGGAGAATAACAAAAGCAATTCAAGTGTCGTATAATAAATATCTGATTAGATGATTTGTATAGGTAATCATACGGTTTTGAGTGCAATTTGGGATTAATTTGCAGAGTGGGTTTTTCAAAGAGTATCAAAATTGCACGAGCCCGCCTCCCGGTTAGCTCAGTGGTTAACCTCCGGTCTGTTGAGCGGGAGGTCGCGGGTTCAAACCCCGGCCGGACCAACACTCGGGGTCTTAAAATAACTGAGTAGAAGGTGCTGCCTTTACATAATCCAACAGTAAACGGTTAGACCTCGTTTTCTCGGATAAGGACGTAAAAGAGTAGGACCAAGTATAGAGATGGCCACGTGTTAGATTACTGATCGAACTATATGTCACCGGTAAACGTGTTTAAACCCTCTATAAATAAAAGTGACTTTACTTTACTTGTTTATCATATACTCATATATTTTGAGTACGGTGCAATCTGGGATTAATTGCACTGCCCTCAGCCAATCAGAATCGAGACATTTGTTGTGTATATGATTATTCATGTAATACGGAATGAAATTTTACTCGTTGCTTATATGTTTCCTCCTCCGTGAGGGGCTCGGAAAATACAATCACAACTAGTAAAATATCAGCCTGTATTACCCGAAAACCATCTAATAATTAACAATTATTCACTGAAGTCGAAGTGACTATTGGTGAATATTTACCGAGACGAAGTCGAGGTAAATATTCACCAATAGTCACTGAGACTGAAGTGAATAATTGTTTTAGTATAATTTCATCAGTGAATATCAGAGAAATTAAAACTAGACAATATAATAATAGTCTGACTTCCGACCCTTTTATAAGTTTTACAAGCGCGCGTGACAAGATAGTTTTGTGACAAACATTTGCATAATCACGTGCCACTACGTACGGTTGGCCGGTTCATTGCACAAACCGACTCGACACGAGACTGGCAGGGACTACAAGAATGGATTTTATAAACTGAAGGATGATAAATACCCCAAAAACAGTCCAAATGCACACTATAATTCAAGTTGAAGCAGCAGTCTTCACTTTTGGGACCTCGTACCGTGTTACAAAGAGAGGAAATGCAGCAAAAATGAGTAGAAATGGACAAAACTGAAAATCTGCCACGGCGAGTGAAAATTTATCGAAAGGAACCGCTTTCATGAATTCACTTCAAAGGACAAATTTCCCGGAAACTACGAACTACAGAATCAAAGACAATGGTAAATCAAGAGGCAAATGATTTCGGTATGAGATAAAGCTTGAAAACACACGGAGAGCTAGAGCGGCGAGAGAAGAGCATAACACAAACACTGCAACCGGCTCCCTGAGTGAAACTAGAACTTGTTGTTTTTCTATCAAGAACCCCGAAAAAAAAATCTCAAGTAAGTACTCTCTTTTTAAGTCGAACCGTTCTCAAATTTGTAGGAAAAGGTCTCGTTGTGTTATTTATTGCTCTAAGTAGACGTTATTTCCTTGTGAAAGTTTTTGATTCATGAAGACACAAGGACCGAATAAACTCAACCCGAAACTCGTAAGTAAACTTTGTTTGTGAGGGCTTATGGATTAAAAAAAAGCTTCAAGTTTAGCCATACTTATTTAGTTGCTTCTTTGGTGGGTTTTGGAAAAGCTTTTTCTTTCATATTATTTATTTCTTCGTGAGAAACATCGGTAAATATGCGAGCGGGGTTTTGGTAAATGCTTTGTATGTTATATTCACCTCCAGGCGCTCTGCAGGTGAATATAGCGACATATGACGTAATTCTCGACCAATCAGAGCACGGGAATCTCTATATTCACTGATGAAATTATACTAAGATGTACGTATTTATTATATGATTTGACGTTTTCGAGTCCAAATTCGGGATAAAACGAGCGCAAATATATCGAGCATATTACACGGACAGGTTTACACAGGTTTTTTTATTTTTTTAACGGTTAAAACAGTTAAGGAGGTTCAAAAGGTTTTTTTCTGACCGCGCTGGAATGATAACGCAACTGCAAACGCGAAATAATTTTGTGGCGGCGCTACATTTCTTGTCTTTTCTCGATAACAGCTTTAAAAGTGCACGCTGAAATGTTTTTATTTTTGATAAACAAAGCCATACACCTAAAAATCGGGTGTACATCGATTTTTGAAATATTCTGTAAGAAAATTCCGTTTTCAAGCGCAAAAACTACTTTTTCAGAATGCACAAGTTCCGTCTTACAAATTTATATTTTTCTTCTCAGATTAAAGATAATTTATAAAATGTTTATTTATAGCTTATTAGAAAAATTTCACCGCGCGGATTTTGATTATTATTTTGAAAACCACCAATTATGAGGCACGAATAATTAGTATTTATGTTGAGACAAGAAATGGTCATTCATAAAACTGGGCCGGTTCAATGACAATAGGATACTATTTCAGAGTATCAGCTTCCTATCTTTGTTATAAATAGGCAGATCTCTCAGTAGAAGTCCTCTCCTAACTGCTAGCCGTTATAGCGTGAACATCTCAGCATTTCTAAAGTTAAAATCTCCATACCAGGCAATTGACTTTCATTTTTCTGGTTTATTTCTTCTGGATTCTTGTTAATTGTTACCACAGTTTTGTTTAACTTGTTTTTGGGCTTGTCTTTGAATAACTTTCAAATGATGTATGGCCACGCCACGTGTATTCATTCTTGGGCAGTCCGTTATTCGCCGCCTTGAATTATGTTCTGAATTACCGAACATGTTTTCATTTTTCGTTTTAAATTTGCTAATATGCATCTTTTGGAATTGGCAGGCGAATCGCTAGCATGGTAATGGCTCTTGATTTACACGTGGTGCGGTCCATCAAGCCCGATATTGTTACATCGCTTCGCTAGCGTTTAAAAAACAAATCTCTATAAATGTAGTAATAGGCTGGACGGTTGGGGAAGTATAAAACTTGAGAGCGTGCAGTTCCAAATGTTTTGAACAGCAGCCCAGAATGTCCATTCTATTTTAACTAGGCATTTAACCGAGTTAGGATTGTCTAAGTTTTATTGGAATTTTAGGGGCGGTGATATAAGTAAGTCTTTGCTACGTGCACGTCATAACCTAGCTTCTCTAATGATTTGCCAGATTGCTTTAGATCTGACCTCAATGGCCTAACACAGCTTTAATTTACAGTTTGAATCGAAACCGGTTAAAGTCTATGGACTGTAAGCAATAAATCCTTGTCATTTGAGTGCTATAATATCAACGTTGCGTGCAATGCCTTGCGCGCGCGGCACCATTTGCCGCTCGTTATACATGTTATCAGCGGGGACCAGCGGTGTCACGGTGTAATTACATGTAGTGCGTTATTTTGGCGGCTATCTTTGTATAGTGCGCTCATCGCACTCAGACCGTTTAAAGGACTGAATATGTCCTCTTATTGTCCTAGCTTTATAATCGTGCTTTCAGACTCCTCTGGGTGGTATGTTCGACCGCTTTGGTTCGAGTATATTATTTTGGCGTTCTATCGAGTTGCTCGTGCACGAGTCTGGTGTTGTTACCATTGTCAAATTCCTTCATAAGTTTTAATCCTATTTCAGTCAGGTTTCCGGTGTTTTTTTTCCTGTAGCAAGTAGGAACAATCAGAGAACAGTTTTGCAGTCAAAGCCAAACATGTTATTGGGGAGCGTTTTTCGACAGATTCCTTGTTTTTTCGAACTCCCCCCAAATCCTTTACCTCAAAGACGGCGTTCATTTTGAACGAGAAAGAGTCTTCGGGAGGCGGCGAGTGTAAAGTACAGGTCAGGTTACAGGTCAGGTCACTTCTTGTTTACCTGTGAACATTAGCTCTAGGTGAGTGAGAACCCGTCGTTTACCTGTGAACTCGTCCGATGGTTAGGTTTGTGGTTAGGGTTAGGATTTGTCTTAGAATTAACAACCTGACCTGTGACCTGACCTGTGACCTGTACTTTACACCCACCGTTCGGGAAGCGGTGTTGAAATCCCTGCTCAATTGCGAAACATGCATGTATGCATGTAAACCTAACGTAAATTGTCACACTTCTCGAGGTTCGACTTTATTTTTACACCACAATGGTGGGAGCCGGTTGAAATCTAGTATTTGTCATGTATATATATGGCCTTTGAGTGCTGCTATGAACGTTGCGTGCAATGTCATAATTTTGCGGTGTAGGGGCGTCGTTTTATACGATAGGCCGGCGCCGCATAAAAACATGCCGCTTATTACACGTTTATCAGCCGGGTTCATTTGACAAGTGACGGTGTAATTAGTGTATTGCTTTGGCGGCTATCTTGTATAGATTATAGGAATGAATATGTCCTCTGATTCACCTAGATATTTCACTGTGCTTCATTGTCAGGTCCTATGTACTTTTATTTGTTGGCCAATCGACCTCACGTGAGAAGTAACATAGTATTACATGGCTTTGGTTTAGTTGTTGCCTGTACAGTTAACAAAGGTAGTCAGGAGACAGTGGTTTTTACTCCGCAGGCGTTATTTCTTAATTAGTTTCAATTTTCTGGTGACAATGGCATTAGTGGTTCGGTTCGCCTAATGCTTAATTTTGACATCTTCAATTGCTTAAGTTGTATATTTTTAAAATAGGTTATAATTATACAATATATTTTCATGTATATTTGAAGTAGTAATAGCTAGTTCATGCATTTGGTTTACATTATTATTATTCTTACGAATATTATTACAGTGGTAATACATTAATTACTACCGTTATTGCGTTTTGCTCTTACTACTTCTACCACCGACTATTATGACTGGTTTTACTAGTATTCTAGTCCAGTGCTTTGTGCCTTTTACAGGCTATATATGCTTATCAGGCTATCTATTGCTACCTGCAGTGCATGGTACATTTAGCTTATCGTAGGTGTTTTGAGAGTTTATTGTCATAGTTTTAGGGTTGTTTTAATACGCCAATGTATTATTGAATTAAGCCTATACGTACCTCGAGGGCAGTACGCTCTGTTGAATGGTCAGGGCCTTTTTTACTTCCTTTTTCAGGATGCCTCATTTTGCGCAGTCAAGTTGATTACATTTAGCTCCATGGGCATGTAAGTGGAATGTGTGCCTTTTCTCCTGGGAGAATCAGCATCAGCTGTTTGCTCATGAGTCACTAGGGACTTGCCCGTTGGCATGGTACTTTCTTTGGTGACATATATATATATATATACCAGGTTATTTTCAGTATGCCTGATTCTTGAAATTTTTAAATAGCTTGACTGGCTATTAATAATTGCAATTTGGGCTCGAAGGGTAGCTTCATACGTTTTCTTTTCAATTAATCAGTATGCCTAATTCAGTTGACAGTTAATAATTTTCTTGTATATAAGCTAGAACAGCTTTTTCTACGCTGTTTGCAGTATGCCCACAAACTTTATTATTTTTCGTTATCATTAAGTCGACATTTGTAATTGCGGTGACCTGTGTGGTAAAGTCGGTCATACTTACCTTGTGTTTTTTGTTATCCATTCAGTATATCATTGGGTTGTATAATGTAATCATGTCTGTATAACCTGTATCTATTTCTATATGGCCTTGTCGGGGCGGGCTCCGCTTTTTCCTTTTTTCCTTTTTACTAGGATGCTAGCATGCTGTCATGGCACCTTGGCATCAGCAAAGCAGTCGAGGATGAAACACCGGGCTGGTGACCAGGAAAAAATGTCTCGACTTCCCCATTGTACAGTCATCTGATGGCTAGCAACCAGTATCTGCTGTTTCACAGGCAATTCCACATGTAGTGTCTCCCCTGTCAGTAATAGCTTCCGTTACCCTACAATGTCAGTTAGCAAGTGGAGGACTTTGGAGAACTATCCGATCAATGCAGTCATTGTTTTCTAACTCGACGTTAATTACAACAATACTTATGTTTCTTGTCCTGGAGTTATGTCTTGGCTCCACCCAGATTTCCTATCTTTTTTCTCCCAAAGGATTTTTAGTAGGTTTTTTCTGGCCTCCCTGACATTCTCCTATGTGGCATGTAGATGTTCCGATTTAATTAATTATTCACGATACAATGTTTCAAGCAACATTCCGCACGGCCATAACCAAAACCACAACCACCGGTCTACGATATTGTGCAAACGGAGCCTGCATTAATTGCATTTTAAGGATCGGAAATATTGGTCGGACATGGGCCGAGTTTATGGATCGGAAATCGGTAAAATTGTAGACAGGGACTAGTTTCACCTATTTCTCTTGAAATCTGTTTAATTAAGACACTATAAGTACCTAATCAGTTAAGTCTATGCATGATTCAATCTTCACGTTCTTGGATTCATATCATCAGTGGATGTGGAAATACGAGAAATTGTAGACAAGTTGCCATTTTCTCCTGATATTATTATTGTCGGACCCGTTAATTTAGTCCACTGCGTGATATTAGTACTAGGCGAACGGTTTCGGGGTAGAAATACGAACAATTCCAGACAGGGGCTGATTACTCGTATTTCTTGTCCCGTTTACAATTTGGTTTTCGATATCTTAATTCATTCTATCTCACTAGCTATATAGCCGGGAAACGATGATACAGATGTCTTTAGTCTCCGGGTTTCAGGTCGGAAATTGGTCGGTCATGGCATTATGGATCGGAAATAGGTAAACTTATAGACATGGGCTGGTTTTAGGTATTTCTCTTCGTTATATGCATCATTAATTTTCCCGTTCTTGGATCGTATGTCGAAATACGAGAAATTTTAGACCATTTGCGGTTTTTTTTCCTGAATTTTTTTCCTGATACCTCTTTTCGGAGCCGTTAAGTTATTCCGTTACGTACATAAGTAGCAAACGAATAACAAGTCGAACGGTTTCGGGACAGAAATAGGAGTAATTCCAGACAGGAGCTGATTCCTCGTATTTCTTGTCCCGGGTATAATTATTTTAGTTTTAGATCTTGAAGACATTTGTCCTGCTCTCACTAGCTATATAGCGGGTGAGCGGAAGACGGATGTCTTTAGTCTCGGGTTTTCAAGTGCTTTGCGGACCCGCGGCTTCGGGTGGGGCTGTCACAAAGTGTGACTTGTGGCGGTTGTCTGTTCCCACCTTTGTTGAATGACATTTATTTCTCAACACCTCGTTGAGATAAACAGATTAGTTATTATCGCGATACTTAAATAAATGGCCACGCTCGTGGCAAATTAATTCCAACTTGGGTGGTGTCGCGTAGTTGATGTCTTCATTCACCAAACTGAGCTTGACGCTGGCATACAAAGCACCGACATTTCACACATCGAATCTGTAATTACACAGTAGTTTTTTTGGGCGCAACATAAAATACAATTCGTGGATCTGGTTTCCGAGCTGATGTGTTGCTGTAAGGAGTGTGTGTGTGAAATGAGTCTCAGAGGCATGAGCATATCTTGCTAGAGGCCTAATCGATCTCCTATCCAAGGATAAACAAAATATTTAACTACACTTAACCATAACTATGAAACATACGCTTGCGAATTGTTCTGGCTACATATTAGCTAATCGAATGTCACGAAGAAGGTTCGACAATAGAATGAATATTGTTGAGAGTCGATCAGCAGACGAAGAAAGGTAAAAGCCAGTCAAATGATGCCGCGTCTACCCAAAGCAATAACGAATGTGTTATCCACCATTCGCGCTTTCTCGCGAGCGTTCGACTTTGGAGGACCGAGCAATGAATAGGAAAACGGAATGAGAATCGCGGATTATGATTATTTTTCACACATCAATGACACAAGCACAAGCAATTTATGATTGACAATTTCTTTAGAGATATCGAGCTGATCCCTTGGTCCCTGGTTAAGCAAATTAACGATCCTATAAGAGCCTCGGAGCTGTGGAAAAAATCATTTCTAGAGGTAGCGGACCATCATGCACCGTTTTAGAAAAAATAAAAGAGGAATTCTGGAGCTCCCTGAGTAGTATATCCGGCGTCAAAATGATACCGGCAAATTTTGCTGTCCACAAATCGTTTGATGGTCCCTCCCCCCACTATCCTTTTTTGGCCTTTGTTGACATTTTGACCCCAACAGGTGTGTTTATTGTACCCAATCCCAACCTATTATCTAATGAATACCTTAGATGTTGGGATTGGGTACAATAATCACACATATTGTAGGCAAAAATTTCAATAAAGGTCAGAAAAGGATATTGGGGTCGGAGGCCATCAAACGGCTTGTGAACAGCAAACTTTGCCGGTATCAGTTTTGACCCCGGATATACTACTAGGATTCTAATCGAAAATAAAGACCCCACGCCGAATTTAAATACCCATTTTGACTATCAATTAGAGAGAAGATATATATAGGCATATGCAAAAGCATTCGACAATGGAGAAAGTTACTTGTAGCTGGTTGATGAATGGTAAGGATACGAGGTGTGCGAGAAATCGTTCGAAGACAACAGAGTACTGCCCCCAGCATAACTTTCAGATACGGGGCGGGAGCACTTCACCTACTCCTTGTCCGAAGTGTGGGAGAGGCTTTCATACGAGTTACGGGACTTGCTCGAAGTGTGCGCAAACACAGAGCCGACGCCTCTTTGAGGTAAAACGCCGTACTAAGCGGCTCTTCGTAAATGTGTTAGCTGAATTGAAAACTAGACCTACGGCACCCTTGTAAAGTGAAAGTACGTAGTACTTAGTACGTAGTACGTAGGAAATATCAATCTTTAACCCACTATATCGCCCAACTTTGCTTGCAGCTCTTTTCGAAGCTCTTTTCGAATTTGTTCCACACTTTTTTCACCCTTGACCAAAGCTGTATTTTTCCGTTTCGGCAAGGATTATAGTGAACTCAGAGTCGGAAACTTTCTAATCATGCAAGGCCTTTGACACAAGATCACGAAGCGTATTCACTTTCGTTTTTGCCAACATAGCGGTTTTCTCGTGCTTACAAACTTTGATTCCAAGCTTTTTAGCCCCAACAGCTGTAGAGGCTGAAATTACCCCACAGATCCCACCAATAATACCGAGGGGTAGGCCAATCAAAGCCCCAAAGCCGGTTAAAGCAACTGCTAGCCCTGAACCGGATACAAGCACACTTAGGCTACCTGTGGTCACAGCGACGCCATGAATGATTCCCCGCGCACGGGCATACTTTTTACGCACACCCTCGTAGTGTTTTACTTGGGCTTCAATGCTTGCAAGCGTTTCACACACCTTTTGCAGGTGAAAGTTCTCTCCAGATGGAAGGAGTGTAGGATAGATCGGCGGTTTTGAATCGAATCGCTCGTCATCATATATGTATCGACACACGTGTGACAACTATAACTAAACAAGGTTAAGCTTTAATACGTAGTGCAGGGGCTGACCATGAAAGTCGATCACCACTCCACATTTAGTACGTATGGATATGCGAAGTCTGTTCGAAGGCCAGGCATCCATTTCTATGGGATCCTGTGTTACGTACGTAACTTGTTGGAATTTATTGCCACGAATCTGGAGACATGCAAGAGTTCACGAGGGGTTGGCCTAGGTGGCACCTTTTCTAGCTGTGAGGGAGCCGTGAGGTTCCACTAGATCGCAGCAGACATACATCTCTTTGAGGGTTTTCAGGGTAAAGCGGTGTGTGCCGGGCTGGAACCCAACTCGATCTGCATCATATATTTTTTCACAAATTCTGAGCACGCTACATAGAGAGTCGGACATTTGAAACTTCTTCAAGATCTTCAGATAATGCTCCCCCGCTCTGGACGGCTAGCGAACTCTATAGCTTTATTGTCGACTGCAGGCTTGAAGAGACTTATCAGTTCAGAGTGATCGTAATTTCCAAACGGTATACGATATTTTTGGGTTCGTTGGCCATTAGCCTCCCACCAGCTATAAACACCCTCTTCCTTTAAGTTGTACCAGCTGTTGGGAATAGTAGCCTCGATGAGGGTCACACTACGTATCGCCAAGGTCTCAGGGAGGTAAACAGTATGGTCAGGCGAGGTACAGGTGATGTTAAGCACAACCATATTGACGTATTAAACATCCATGTCCCTACTTCAATACGATGCCGCCCGTACTAAAAGATAAGAAGTACCGGTTCGAGGATAGACTTCACCGCTCGGGATTCATTCCGTGGCCTACACAAAAATTCGCTCTCACAGCGCACCAAAAATCTGATATTCTCACTGAGTTCAACAAGAAGGTAGCACCCCGCAATGCAAAGGCTTTCGCAGCTTTTCGGCTGGAGTATCCCCAGCCGACTACTCGAGGTTCTATGCTGAGACAAATGCCTCCGATATACAGGACGAGTCGACCTACAGAACTAGGATTACCTTCAAAGACGGCAGTCAGGAATGGTTCATCGACGCTCCACACATTCCAATAGAGGTGTTGACCAGGTTAGATAAGGCATTAGGTGGTTTCCCACCTACCTTGACACTAGACCTAAGTGTTAAATATCCTGTTCCAGCAGCCCCCGATATCGATCTAACGACTTTGAAGATATATGTCACACCCACGGAATCATTCAAAGCAGGCGTCGAGGACATATTCAAGGAGACCGTTGTGACACATAAAACGGCAAAGGAGGCTAGGAAATGGCTAGCAGCTCCGGATTTCAGCTATTGGCCCCAACAGTTGAATTTTGCAACGTGGTGTGCAACTGCTGGCTGTGGAGTGTCGTTGGCCGACCCTGCTTTCAAGACATATCCACCTATTGTTCAAGGGTTCCTACGATTTCACGTATATTTCACAATACGACGAATTCTGCGTGAACTTGATAACCTCTACATCAAAACGGCCCTGGAGACTCTATGCATCGAGTTTGGTTTATCTCGAATACCAGACTTCCGATGGCACGGAGGCCGAAATCACGGGCTAGGATATATATTCCTTTTATACCCAGGGGAGTATGGGGGCTACAAAAACGTTCATGTAATCCGAAGCTACGACAAAGGGGCAGCCACATGGCCCCAACCCGGTAATTTTGTTTGCAGATGAGGGAGGTAAGGAGGACATGGGCGATCTGGTATCCTTTATTCGGAACGATGAATCCGAAGGGAAACAATACAATTGGTTTGCACCTCGAGTCGGAAAGGGTTTGACAAAGGCTGGATTGGGTAGGTTGAATCGCTCAGTCGAGGCTTTCGCATATTGCGTTCTAGGTGCCCAAGTCAGCATGCGCAAACCCATCACCAGTATAGGTGGAGGGGTTCAACACGAGTTCAAAGTCCTGCTCAAAGCCTCAATCCTTGAAAACGATTTACCAAAAGGCGTAGAACAGTTCCAGTTGGCTATTCAGGAATCAAACAAGAGGCTCAATCTAGCCGTAGCGATGGGGGTGTGGTTATTACCAAGTGATCTGGTGGTCACCTTCGACAACCTCGTTGGTTATAATAACGAACTCCAGGCGGCTACGAAAGATATGCTGTTTGGCGTGAACGACCAGATAAATACGGAGCACAAAAAACAGCCTCCTCCACATATGGAAGGACCCCCCCCCAAAGAAACACTTGCTACATAGCACCACTACGACGCATGTACCAAAGGCAAAGCCTGCTACGACGCATGTACCAAAGGCAAAGCCTGCTCTACGAGTAACACAACACGAGACCAATCTGGCGGTGGCTTTGATTGCTGCAGCTGGTGCCGCCTGGTGGATGTTTCGCTAGCGTTTCTTGTATTGCTCCACTACGAACACAACTACGGCTACGATCAACAGCCAAGCATTCTTCGCCAAGAATCCTACGACTTCACCAGCAGTGCGAAACAAGAAGCTAGCAATTGCCCCAACCATTCCAGGTAGAATCTGCCCTAGCTTTTTTCTATTGCTTTTAACCTTTGGGCGACATCTATGGCAACGCCAGCCAAGCTCTTTGACAGCGCGGCAACTACGCTACCAATCACAGTCCCAGCTGCTAGTAAGACGGAAGTAATTGTTATCCCATACTTCTTGAAAATAGCTTTGATCCTATCCCGCAGCGACATGCGTTCCTGGACGCCCTCGACCTCTTGCTCTAATCCTTGAATCTCTTTTTCGTTAGAGTCTATTTGTTCCTGAGCTTCAGACTTTTCCGCCTCAGTCGAAGTAGTATCTTTGACAACAGCCTCAGCTACTGCCTTTTTCCGTTTGAGGACTTCGATCTTCCTTTCTTTTTGTTCTATATCCTTTTCAGATGAGGGCCCTAGGGCGGTTTTTATGGTCTTTGGTAGCTTATCGTTGAGGGCCGCCTCCTTTGCAGTTTTGAAGAAGAGGTGAGGCTTGGCATTCTTCTGGTTGAGTTTTACCCAGACCCTATCGTGCTCATCCACACGAGCTGTGAATTTATCGTACTTGACTTCGGGGAACCTATCGTGTATCTTTTCCCACGCCCTTTCCGTCTGCTGTTCGGCAAGCTTAAGGGCGGCGTCCTTGGTGGAAAGCGTTTCGCCTTCAAGTAACGATGTCTCTTCCGTGCCGCCGTCAATCTCAGCACCATTTGCGTCCGTATTTAGCGTTTTCATAGGGATCCACTCATCAGGGTCCATACCGCTAGTACCAGGCCCAAATAGGTCGTTCATGTATTCATCATCATCATCATCGTTTCCATCTTCTGGAATGAGTTGAGTCTCGTCAGTTGGATCCACCTCATAATCCATATTGAAGGTTTATCCTTTCACCTATAACTGCGTTATCGTTATATTCAATATGATATCGTCGAAGTTAGTTCCCGCACAAACACGCAGAGAGCCCCTTGGACTCAAAGCTCGACGCATTCTATATAGACGCACTTTCGCACCATCATCTGCCAACCCAGGAGAGACACTCTATGTTGCGGTCCCAAAACTAGGAGAAAACATTGCCCTGGTCCCAGGTAGCTTTGCGCTCTTGGTTGATATTGCATTGTCTGGTGGACATGCCAACAATCGCGTGGTGGCCAATGTCGGACGATGTTTAGTCTCTCATCGTAGATGTAGATTTGGAACAGAGGTAATAGAAGACCTTGCCCGACCAGATCTCCTACAGACATATTCCGATCTCTATCTTCCTACTCCAGAGCGAGAAGCTCGGATCCAACAAGGTATTCAGACTGAGAATATGAACAAGCTTCGCTCGAAGGCTGGTGACAAGGACACGTCAGCTACTGCAGACAACGCGCTCCTGACTGCATATGGTTCGAGGTATCGAATCCCACTGGACGTTGACATTGTGACACAACATGGAGCTCTGTATCCCTACGCCCTCAGCGATATTATTTCGTTTGATTTGGTTCTAGCACCTGCTAACGACATAGTGGTGGGATCGGATGAATCCAAGATAGGCACATACAAGCTCAACAACATACAGCTGGAGTATGAGGTCATCGAGGATGAACAACTCGCCAGCCAAGCACAGCACGCATATACCACAGGCGCTGCGTTCCTGTTCAACTACGCGTTACACTCCAAGACTGTACCTATTAACAAGGCATCAGACACTCTGGTGTCTCAGAACATCACCATCCAACGGAGATCCTTTACTGGACTACTTCTCCTCTTTGTGGCGCCACACACCGCAGGTACCCGGGACAGCGAGGCATTCTCCAATCCAGGCATCACGAAGGTGGAGGTAGATGTCAATGGAATTCCAAATTTCTTCTTCCCAGATGGTATTCTACCGCCAGATTTCTGGGAGGCTGCCAAGGGGTGGTTTGTCGATGTTGATCCGCAAATTACCCCCATGACACCTCCCAAGTTCTACAACAACAAATTTGCCATTCTCATTGATTGTCGCACAGCAAGGGATTCAGTTGTCCATGGCGATGGCTTGGCCCAAACAGGTGGTGGAAAAGACATCGACCTCCGTGTGCATAGGAGTGGAGGTAGCGGGACTGTGAACATGCACATCTTCGTTCTGTCAGATGCTCAGATCAATATATTGAATGGAACCCTTCATAGTTTCACATATTAACAATGGACGCCCTGGTAGAACACATTCCATTCAATGCCCTCGTAGTAGGCCCCACAAATTGCGGGAAAACGGCATTCCTTGTGGAGCAACTTCGTGGACCATTTCGCGGTAAGTTCGACTATATCGTACTCGTTTGCCCCACGTATGCCCACAACAAAACCTATCGTGGATTTGCCCATCGAGATCCTCATTTCTACGTCATATCGCCCCAGCAGGATGCCATCGATGCCGCACTGCACTTGTGTGCCACATTTTGGGCAGGGACCAATACGCTTCTGATACTTCACGATTGTGCTGCCTCTAAGGCCGTAAAAGGAAGGACAGCCAAGATCACGGATTTGGCCTTTTCTGCTCGCCATATTGGGATTTCCGTTTGGGTGCTCTCCCAACAATTGACGAGCATCTGCAAACCCGTCCGCGAAAATGTAGCCATGGTTGTGGCCTTTCATATGGCATCGGCTCTGGATGCCAAGGTCCTCTTTGAGGATTACGGTGCAGGGTTGGAGGTGGATGAGAAAAAGATGTTGCAATCAGAGCTCCGGACCAATAAGTTTACTCGGATATGCTTTTGTTTACGACACCCTTTTGCTGTCATATTGGAGATACCTGCACCAAACAGCATACTGTAGTATACCATGGAGGAAGAAATATTTGCCCTACTAGGTGAGAATGTAACAGGGCCCCCCAAAACAGAGGTAACCAATACAGTGTGTTCCTCTGGAACAGACAACCGGGAAGCGCTTTCCATTTTGGCCGCAACAGGTACCACAAAGGAATATCTAGGGGGAAATCTCTCTCTAGGAGACGTTGCTAGACTATCTGAGAAAGACGTAGGGCGATTATATAGAAGGTACCAGGCCGTTGTAGCTCAGCAAATAACAGGGAGTCTAGTCGATGGTGTGATGCGTCTAGCTACCCGCTTAATTGCGTACCTAGGCCCTCTAGATTCTCAACAAGCACTGCTCAAGGACCTACAAGAAGACTACCTAGTCCGCAACGAGATCAGTGCTGTGACTGGCTTGTTGTCTCTTAAAGCAGGACGCTTTGTAGCACTAGCTAGCGTCTTGTTCCACGTATCTGGTCACGTAGTTGTTCCTTGTAGCTCTGCTGCGGCATCAAGTAGCTCTGCTATCGCACCTATTGAACCTTCACATATACCTACCATAACAAAGCAAGATGGAAAAACAGATGGATCGGATCACTGCGGATCCCCCGAAGACTGTGCTGCTGCTGGAAAAGCACTGGCAGAAAGCAACAAACGTGCTAGGGCGGCGCTGAATCGCGAATTGGAGCGAGAAAGGGAAGTAGAGGTGCCAGCAGACTCTGTTCGTCCTCAGAATGACAGCAACTTGACCCGTAGGCTGTATGAGAATATGTCTGTAAACACCTCACTTGCTGTCATTGGTGTAGGTGCGACACTGGCGGGCTGTGGTTGTCGGAACGACGACGCCAGCAACAACAGAACTGCTGCGTCGCTTCTGAGAAACTATCAGCTGCGCCTCAGGTAGAAGCCGCCACAGGTAGAAGTCTCCACAGGTACCACTAGACATGGAGTAAAAGTCGTGGCTGCATCTATTTGAAGCTGTATATATATACATACATAGCGGGGGCAACTTACAATGAAAATGGAAAATCGCGTACCAGTCATACAAGTTAAGGTGAAGGCTAAAGGAATTGGAAACTTCGTCACCACTTATGGTTTACTAGCCCTCGAATCTCCTCTTTCATATTGTAACCTTTCGCTTCTAATCGAGTTAGGTTTCGCAGACAAGGGAGAGTTGGTAGATATTACAATGTTAGGGGGCGATGCCGACCTCGAGAGAGCCACCTTAGTAAATCTCGAATTGCAAACTCTTAAGGCAGCTGAATTCCACATGCGCAATGTGATGGTTTGCCCCGAAATGTGCCCTATGAGGCCAAACCTCGAAATGCCCGTGGTGGACCTCGGTTTAATAATAGGGCGCGACCACAATTAAGCCCTCTATATTGAACCAAATAAAGATAAACCGGAGATAATGGTCACGTTGAAATAGCCCCACAAAATCGAACGTTTAATCCATTTGAAGGGTGGAGACTGCCCCTTTATACCCTTATATGTATAAATTTATGCAAACGATGATGAGAATAAATTGATGCAAACGATAACAGAGCCTGTCGTATTAACTGGACTCGCTACTAGTATTGGGTTCGTTGCAAGAAAGTTGATCAAAGAATCCATGCTTAGTGACCCTTCATCATCAGTCATAAACTACGTGAAGTGGACAGCTGTATTAGTTGGTAGCATTGTCTCTAAGAAATATCTTGAGGACTAAAAGATAATTCCACAGAGCGTGTAGATGGCCACCGCCGTAGCTATGGCAATCTTTGGTGCGGTCATGCACGCAATAGCATTTGTAGGTGGAGGCTACATAGCCAAGATAATCTCCGGGGTAGATCCTGCTGCGGCGGCTAAAGAGACAGAAAGACATAACAAGGCTCTCGAGAAGTACCAGGCAGACTGGGCAGCTTTCCAACAGCACCGCGAAAAATTAGCTGACTGGGTCCAAGAACAGAATCGTCTGGAGCATCATGCTTCTGAGGATCTCAGGAATACGAACCGTGCCATGGTGCTATACAATACTGCACATGTGGGACTAGATCGCATACGTCCACAGGATATGCATGAACCTCGCTTCTCAGACTACTACCGACCTTCGAGTGAGCAGAAGACAGGCGAGTTGATCTACGTAGGTGGTGGAATGCTCGCTCTTGGCTATGCTGCTAGTCGATGGATGTAAGAAGAAGAAGAAAAAAGAAGAAAACTAGTTAGGTCGACGAGTTTTATTCTTTTTCCCCTTCGTATTAGGGACTCGTCGTTGTGCTATATATAATGGATGCTCGCCTTGCGAATACCTTCTATGGACCTAAGGGGTACTGGAAAGGTTACGCTGCCGTGGGTAAGCTAGCCACTTCTGCGGGGATGTCGGAGGATGTTGTAAAGGTGTGGTTGGAAAAGCAAGCCCTATGGCAAATGTTCCAACCTAGTCCCCAGGAAATTCCTAGACCACACTGGACAGTCTCAAAGCCAAACGAGGTGCACCAGGCTGATCTCCTTTTCCTACCACACGCTCGGGTTCGTTCGAAGCTATACAAATATGCACTCGTTGTGATCGATATAGCCTCCCGCTACAAAGAAGCAGAACCATTGACCTCGAAGGATAGTGGTGGAGTGTCTGCGGCGTTCGAAAGAATCTATAAGCGAGGTCCATTGACATGGCCAAAACTGTTACAGGTCGATCCTGGAAGGGAGTTCATGGGACGCATGTCTGGAACCTTGGAGCGACATGGTACTAAGGTTAAACGAGGCGAGGTAGGCAATCACATGGCGCAAGGATTCGTTGAGCGAGCAAACAGGACGCTGGCTGAGAGATTGTTTGGATATCAATATGCTCAAGAGTTGGTGCTTACTTCGGAAGGATCGGATGCTAGATCTAGAGAGTGGGTTCGGCGATTACCTGCAGTCATCAAGGCCATGAATAGTGAGGTGACTAGACTGACAGGAAAGAAGCCTTCAAAGGCCATTCCAGGAATCGCTGGTCCGGAGGACAAGCAAGTAAAAGCCCCTACGTATTCGCGGCCTGTCGGATTCTACGAAAAGCGCCTGCCATTCGATGTTCTCGTTCGATATCTTTATGCGCCAGGAGAGTTGGAAGGTGGCGAAAGACGCAGAGCAACTGATCCTTTATGGAGTTTGGAGAAATACGGTATTTCGCGAAGCGTAGTATCTTCTGGACAGCCTGTGCTGTACTACTTGGGTGTTGGTTCCCAACAAGCTCCTAAGCGAGGGTTTTTGCGTGAAGAGCTACAAGTGGTGACTACCGATACAAAACTGCCGCCTAAGGTGATCCTAGTCGTTCCCAGACGCTAGTCCATGTTTCTTATAGATGGGCTCGAAATGAGAATGATAAGCAAGCAACTCATCGGTAAAGCATACGATTGCTCTTTTGCGAATACCACATCGTTTGACGAAGTCGTTGAGAGTGATTCGTGCTCCTGCACGACGTAGCACCTCGTAACTTGCTCCCACAGCTTTGCTGCGTAGTGCGGAGCTAGTGCCGATATGGGCGTTGATTGCCGTACTAACAACCTCATAGACTATCTTTTGTAGTTCTGAGGTCAGGTCGAGTCTAGCAAAAGTTGTTGCTATATGAGGAGCTATTTGATCGGCATCCAAGTCGATGTCGATGTTATCGTCGGCACGTAGCGAGCGCAGAAAGCCCTCTCCGCAAGCAATACCTGGGATGTTGAGGTACATGAAACGAGCAACCTCGCTCTTGGAGCGAATGAACTTGAGTCGAGGTAGGCCAACATTTCTGGAGGGATTGCTTCTTTGGGGATTTCCCGATTGTAGAAGAAGGAATCGAGGCATCTCCTCGAATTTCTTCCACAATGCTCTAGGGATATTAATGTCGACCTCAGCATACCCATACCCAAACCACGACCCGTTCCGCAGACATTGGGCAAGTCCTTCGGAGGCTGGCCCAGGCTCTGCATAGTGCACAACCTTTTCTTTTCCACAAGGCATTTCTTGTGCCATAGTCGAAAGATATAGGGCATTGGCATCGTAGCCAAGAACCTTGCGGCAAAGCTTAGGTTTTGATAGCTGATGACTGCGGATCTTAGATACTCCTGCTTCGTGGTATCTGGTAAACACTATGCTAGGACCCCCCACGACAGCGCCCTTCAGCATATGGTAGGCCTCAGCTTTTGGGGCATACAGCTCGGCTCCACGCTCTACACTGCCTCGAAGGAGGAACTGTAGTGAGACTCCAGGGATAGAGACTGCGTCTTTCAATATGTCTACACCCTTTTGGTGATAGAAGTTACGCATCTTCTCGAGAGCCTCTAGAAAGTCGTTGTAATATTGTAGCCAGTCAGCGAAGGTCTTCATTTTCTTCTCGCGAAAGATGCGCTTACAGACCCTCCAAGTCTACCCTGGATAGTAGGTGTTCTTTTAACTTAGATCCCCACGCTGGATAGTCCGGAAGTCCGATGTGGTCCAGCTTGTCTGGAGAATCAAATCACTCATATGGGAAGAAGCGTTTCTGCAGCTCACATCCATATGCGGTGATCCAACGCTCGTAAGAAGTTCCGGGCCCAAGATAATTCATCACGTCGAGGAAACGGAATTTTGGGGTCAAGAGAAACATAATGGAGTTGGCCTTCTTTGCCAACCGGACCTTCTCGCAGGTGTCGGCAATAGTTTCAACGAAGTAGTTTCGGATTAAATTGAGGTCGTACTTTCCGGAGTTGAATCCTAGCACCGGAACCTGGTTGGACCATTCGTTGATTTTCGTCTGTTGTTCCTTCGATAGGGTGTCGAAAGAGAACTCGGGGGTCCTGGGACAGAATTGTTCGACAACGACTTCTCGGATTGCCTTTGCTCTTCGTTGTATTTCTTCGACAATGGAAGATACAAGGTCCTTTGGATTGCGTCGGCAGATGTGGGTTGGTGTTCGGTCGTATGTGTCAGTAACTGATACCGATATGGGAACATGTATGTTGACGATGGTCAATCGGTCTGTTGGTTGGTTGGCGTAGCATCGAGATAGGCCTCAAAGTCGTATACTATGGCGTGTTGGTAGACGGTTTGTGTTGTTGTTGGTACGGGCTCGTTGGTCGTCTTCGTAGAGCAGCCCCAGGCCTCCACTACGGTATAGCCTGCCTCACGTAGTTTTGCTGTTCTGTTGCAGGTCTTTCGGTACGCGACTCTACCGCCAGGGCAACATTTTGGGCAGCCGTGGTAGTAGCACCCATGAAATTGAAAGATGGTTTTGGAAAGAGGTTCGTAGCCATCAACAGGAGCTCCTTCGATCCAAGTTCTCCACCATGTCCACAAGCTGCGTGATGGATATGCTGCTGGCGTGCTTCCGATTCGCGCTTGAGCCAGCGTAGAGCTACTTTGCTAGCGGTGTTCTCTGGCCAGAACGCTTTTTCGTATGCGGACTGAGGAGCTTTGATTGCTTCTCCAGGGCAGACGATCTTCGTTTCGCCGCGGGAACAACGATCCGCATGACGCCGAAGGTCTGATACTTTTGTGAACCGTTGCTTACAGTCATTACATACGTAGGTGTGCCCGAGCTTGCTAGTGTTCTTGATATAGAAGGCGTGCCCGTCGTACACCCCTATTATCATCACCTGCGAGTAGTGGGGAGCATGCCGAGTCAAATTCTAAGCCCCCTCCTCCGTAGGTTCATACACCCGAATGCCGATCCCGAAGTGTAACTCAACCTTATCCAGCTGGTCTAAAGAAGTTTTGGGGACATCTGATGTAGGGGCTACCCGGTGGTAGAAATCCTGGGCGAGTTTTCGAGCTGCGATGGTACACTTGTCTGTGCGCGCTCCTTTATAAACGGCAAGGCAGCGCCACAGGCATAGGTTGTCACCGTATTGGTCAAGGGCAATCATTCCCTTTTTCTGGCGAAGCCAATTGGGAAGGGGGCCTGTTCCCAACAGGGGCTTGCGATCGAGTGCGACTTTGATATCCACATGGATCCAACGCACGAATGCCCACTGGGTATTGGGACGATCAATGTTGTCGGGATTCAAACGAGATATCTCCTTATTGCCAATCCACGCCTCTGCATCGCCAAGAACATTCACCCATGGAGAATCTGGGGGTGTCTTTGAGAAGAGCATCACGCGCCCGTCATTGACATTGCGAATGCGATAGGAGTAGCCATGCCGTAAGTAGAAGCTCGTAGCAACATTTGCAGTCAACTTTGCCATGATCCTAGGGGTCAATTACGTCCCTTGCCACACCTTGGAAGAAGCGCCATTGAATAGTGCGCCTACCTCTCTCCTCTCCCTCAAGAGTACCGTCTCTCTCATTGAGAATAGTGGCTGCCTCTCGAGCAAGACTCCTTGGCAGGAGCTCACTACGAGGCTTTTGCTGGATTCGCCGGTTAGCTCGTCGTATATGAGGCAAACGCCCTCTAGGGTTGGCTATAGCCTGCTCTGCAACGGCCTTTGCCCGTAGGCTTGCCGTTACACTCTCGCCTAACTGTTTGACTTCCCGGGCGCGTTTGTGGGGATTTTCAGAATCGCCTCGAAGAGCTGGATACCTACCTGTTTTGATACCCCGCTCGATCCTATTTAACCATTCGGGAGCACGAGCCTCAGCTATTGCCTGAATGATTTCAGATTTGTTGAGCCTCCAGAAACCTCGCAGCCCAAATTGCTTTGCTTGCCTGCGTGCTTCTTTGAGGGTCACCATTTTCTTCGGTAATACCTATATATATCTTCTCTCTAATTGAACGTTGCGGATGGTATTTAAATTCAGCACCTAGTCGTAGAATGCTTTCGCATATACCTATATATATCTTCTCTCTAATTGAACGTTGCGTGATGGTATTTCAATCCTAGTAGTATATCCGGGGTCAAAGCTGATACCGGCAAAGTTTGCTGTTCACAAGCTGTTTGATGGCCCCCGACCCCAATATCCTTTTTTGACCTTTGTTGAAAATTTTGATCACAATATGTGTGTTTATTGTACCCAATCCCAACATCTAAGGTATTCATTAGATAATATGATCGTATCGTCTGTTACTCTGCTCGGATACAAGCCGCATTCACCGAGGAAACAGGGTTTTCTTTCGCAACCCAAAGCAGTAAACAGCTGATAGAATGTTTCAATAACGTTTTTACAGACAATGTATGGAAAACTGAAAACACGATTGCACGCTTCCCAGCACAACTACATCCCTCAAATTTCGATATGTTAATCTTTTACCTGGTATCTTAAGTTTGTATCTGAAGAATATTTCAGGAATTCGTTTTTACGGATTTTATTTGGCATCGGATTCCCATCGATTCCCATACAAATACTGTATTTCGCGACATGTTTGCACCCCTTTGAAAATGTCGTAATTTACCGCGAACTGGTCTATTTGCCATCTAGAACACTTGTATTAGGAAAAACGAATCATATATAACGATATACATGTATTTACTTCTGAAGTATTTGATTCAATAATTATTTTGAGTAAATTCACCTTTAGCTTGTCCTTTTCTTCGTTATTCTTGAGAAGGTTAATTCGTGAAGTGAAATAGAAAAGTCTAAACTGTCCCTATTTATGCCCTTCATTTATTAATAACATTCCCTTGCCATTGGTTATCCAGTGCTTTGTCTGGAATGTCATTCAAGTGACGCCAGAGACATGAAAGCTTTTTCTAACACTTAAATGGCTGTCCGCATCTGATAAAAAGAAAGTCGACTGGTTCCTTTACGGTGTTCCAGGGCTTGATTATAAATTTAGTGTGCATTAATTTGTCTGATATGCTGAACATTTAAGATCATTTAATGAAAATGTGGCAAGAAAATATGTCGCCGCACGCCCCTGGATTTCACTTTGAATTGGCGAGCAAAATCTACTTCAGATAACATAAATTGCGTTTCTTTATGTCCTAATGTTATTCCTTTTATTATATCTATTATATTACACAAATCAAAACCGCTAACGATAATTAAACCATAGTTAATAGAGTGGAATGGTTAGGAAACTCAGGGACCTTCTTTGTTATAGGTCTTTGTTAGCTTTTTTCAACCACTACCGTGCACAAAATACAATAGAAATTCCAACATGTTAATCAATCAGCCAATAGAAACGTGTGGGTTCAGTCGTTCAGGGAACGCTAATGAACTATGATCGTGCACAATCTTTTGTCTTACCCCTTCCAACATAAATCGCAGCGCCTTTGTTAGCCCTTTTGAAGTTTGCCGGGTTTCCTAACTATTCCACTCTATTAACTATGATCAAACATGTAAAATACAATGGCCACATGATTTTTAAGAAATCGACACAATTTAAAACAAAATTTAGTGTATTGGCTGTTTTGGAGGGAGGAAAATCAGAAAACGCAGAGTAAAACTCTCGGAGCAAGGGCGAGTTACCAACAATCTCAACATGTGATCGGGGCTCGAACCCTGGCCACAGTGTTGAGAGGCAAGGCACCACCCCAGCTCCCCTGATTGTTGTGAATCTACAACAAATTTGACAATGAGATGACGAAAAACATGGTCAATAAGAAATCATACCACCGTAAACTATCGTAATCTTTTTTTACAGCAACAAACGAGAAATAGTCAAGCGGCAGAGCGGAAAATTTTGGGTGGAAATTGATTCTTGCGCGAGCGATGACGTCCTCTTAATAAGCCAATCAGAAAACGACAAACTGAGCAGTTGTTGTAAAATTAACAACTTTACTCTAGTTTACCGTGGTGTCCTCTTATTTACCACGTTCTACGTCATCGCATGCTCGAAATTGTTGTGGATTTCACGAATGAGACAAGGAAACTTGCGGGAGAAAAGTGATCGCGCGAGCCATCAGGTAACCTACCATGGTATGCCTTCTTGTTTCCAATGGCAATCAGCCAATCAGAAGACTAAACGAGAAACTGCGCAGTTGTTGTAAAATATCTGATCCCCCGAAACTGTTGTTACACCCATGGGATATAAACTTCTTCAGTTGATATTGGAGACCCGGGGCCGGGGGGGGGGGTTACTTGACCCAAGAGAAAAGTGAAACCTGTTGTTTTATCTGTGAAAATCTTTGCAATCTTTAGATTCTTGCAAAAGGTTACTAGCTCAGGTCCTAAACAAATTATAATTTTGTGCACCTGTAGGGTTATTTTTACAAAATGAAGCATTTTTCCGAGTATTTGTCTGTAAACTGAAAACGATGGCCAAGGCTTTCAAGTTTGATTCAACTGACGAACCACTTCTAGAAGGCAGTAAACCCAGTGAAGTCCTGCAGTCCTGCAGTCCCATAGTCGACGCATGAATATTAATATCAGTAAGACGTTGAACTAAGTGGCAATGCAGTCCTGCAGTCCCATAGTCGACACATGAATATTAATATCAGTAAGACGTTGAACTAAGTGGCAACGCAGTCCCGCAGTCCCATAGTTGATGCATGAATATTAATAAAGCTGACTGCGGGAGTACAGAGATAAATTCGATCTCATTTTTGATAATCACAAAGTGAGTGAGCCAAACTCTAGCAACGAACTAACTGACAAGTTTACATCTATATTACTAGAAGCCAGCCAGGCTGCGGGAATGAGACTACAGAATGATAAGTCGAACAGTGACAAGGGTGAACCTGACTCACCCTGGTTCGACGAGGAATGTAAAAACGAAAAACAAAATTTAAAATCTCTTGGACGCGGAATATGCAATGCTCCGGGTGACCGAGTCATGAGAGAGAACCTCACTTTTGGGAAAAGAAATTTCAAACGACTATGCAAAATAAAGAAATCCCGACACATCAAATTTAAATTAAATGGACTAGATCTAAAAAAAACCAAGAAAGTCTGGAAAGACCTGAAAAACCTATTTAATTTAGGAAAAACAAAAGGAAGCAGGTTTGTCCAATAGAAATAGAAGGTTTCCAGGAGCACTTTGAAACTTTAAACAATGCATCGGCCCCTGACGTTAAAATACCTAAAGATAACTGTGACCAGGGCCCGCTGGATTATGAGATAACCAGTGAGGAAATAAGTGGCGCGATAAAAAAACTAAAGAATGGCAAAACACCCGGACATGACAACATATTGAATGAAATAATAAAACACAGCCAAGAAAGATTGACCCCCTATCTTAAAACTCTGTTTAATATAATACTTGCTTCGGGCGAATTCCCAAAGAAATGGAATCTAGGTTTCATTATCCCTATTTTTAAAAAAGGTGATCGATCTGAAGCTGATAATTACAGGGGTATAACTCTACTCTCTACTCTTAGTAAACTATTTACATCAGTCCTTAATAACAGGCTGAATGAATATTTAATTAGCAGAGGTGTTATCAAGAGAGAACAAGGCGGATTCCGAAAAAAACATTCTACGATTGATAGCATCTTTGTACTAAAATCAATAATCGACAAGCTCGTGAAAAGTAAGCCCAAACAAAAGAACAATATACTCTTTTCGTGCTTTGTCGATTTCAGAAAAGCATTTGACAGCATTTCCAGAGAAAAACTGTTCGAAAAAATGAAGTATGTGGGAATTTCAGGCAAATTCTATGAAATTTTACGAGATATGTATTCAAATGACACTGCAGTTGTCAAAATAGGTAACTATATCACTGAGCCCTTCAAATGTAAGATTGGGGTCAAGCAGGGCTGCATGTTGAGTCCTGCACTTTTTAACTTATTCATCAGTGATCTTCCGAACCAATTAGATCAAACACAAGAGGGAGAAATACGAATTGGAAACGTAACAGTCAACTGTCTCATGTATGCAGACGATTTAGTGCTGTTATCCAAAACCAAAAATGGTCTTCAAAACCTCTTGGATAAATTAGAAGGTTACTCCTCTAGAAACGAGTTAGAAGTTAATATATCCAAGACCAAAATTATGGTTTTTAATAATAATGGTAAAACAATGAATAAGTACAAATTCTTCTTTAAAAACAACCAACTGGAAAATGCTAGCTCCTATAGATACTTAGGTATCACACTGAGCCCATTCGGCAATTTTAGCCTGGCAAAACAGGAGCTAAAAAAAACTGCTCTAAAGGCACTCTTCAAACTCAGAAAAGAAATGGGCCTGCACTTCAGATCTAATATTAGGTTAACTTTGAAGCTCTTCGACACACTTATTAACCCAATATTATTATATGGGAGTGAAATTTGGGGAGCGGACGTCGCCCCTAAACAGAATGACCCCATAGAGAGTGTGCATCTAAAATTTTGCAAAATGCTACTTGGTACAAGCAAAACAGCTTCTAACAATGCATGTAGAGCTGAACTTGGAAGATTTCCCACCAAAATGCTTTCAACCTTCAGAAGCATCAAATATTGGACTAAACTGATATGCAAAGAAGACTGTGCTTGCAAAGATGGTCTATTTAGGCCTAAATTTATCAGCCGCGAAACCTACCTTCTGGTCGGAAAAAATTAAAAAAAAAAAATTCAGTTTAGGTTTCGGCCACATATGGCTGCAACAAAACGATAATCTAAATATTCGTAGATTTCTTGACCAAATAAAATTACGGCTTAAAGACATTGAAACACAAGAATGGGAAAGTGATCTGTTTGACGACAACAGAACAAATCCACGCTCAAAAAACAAGCTAGTCGAACATTTAGGTTATTTAAGAAAAATTACGAGCTTGAGAAATACCTAGAACACACCTCAATAATAAAGCACAGAATTGCTTTAACAAGGCTAAGAGTTAGCAACCATAGGTTACTTATTGAAAGAGGCAGGTACTTAAGGCCTTATAAGCCTCCCGAAGAACGAATCTGTCCAAGGTGTTGCGAGAATGTTGAAGATGAATTTCATTTTGTTGTCAAATGTAATACCTACAACGATCTGAGGTCAAAACTTCTCCAAGCTCTAAATTTTTCAACAGATATGTCAGACAATCAGCTATTTAACATAATCATCAACCCGCCATCTGCAGTAGCACCCATTGCAGCGAAGTTTGTATATAACTGCTTTCAATTAAGAGGCACACTTGTAAGGTGAATACAGTCGTGTAAGTGCACTTACGAGATAGATCATCATTGTAAAAACACCAAATAGCTAGCGTTCTACTTAATTCTTTGTTGGGACAAAAGTCTATGTACACCATGTATACGACTCCAATAAACTATTTCTGTCTGTCTGTCTGTCGGGTATAGTGGTGCCGCTGAAGGTTTGAAACCCTGACCCTTTAGAAAAACTCTCTAAATATACCTACCTTCTGTAGGACAACACCCTCTAGGTTGCAAAACCGAGCTGCCAGAATAATAACCGGTTTACCCTTTGATACTAAGATTGATGAGCTCCTAAGTACTCTAAATTGGGACAGACTATATATTCGACGAATCAAACAAAAAGCAATAATGATCTATAAGGCTTTAAATAACCTGTCTCCTGAATATTTATCCTCAAAATTTATACCACGTTCAGCCTCTACAAATTTCAATCTTAGGGGCTCATCAACAAAACTAACCCTCGTACGGCCACGAACCAATTTCGGTAAAAAGGCTTTTCGCTTTAGTGGGGCTAAGTTATGGATGAACTGCCTGAGGATGTAAGGCAATCAACTAGTTTAAATAACTTCATTTTTATTCTTACGAAATCGAGTTATTTTAACCTTATGTATATATTTCTTATATATGACATTCCTATTTTTCTTATTCGTCCCTGCAACATGGCTTTCATGTAAAACAGTTTCATATTTTAGTGTTTTTTATCTATGTATGTAACTGATGATTTTCCATGTATAAATAAAGATGTACTACTAATCGAATTGGATTCTCTCAACTTCAGAGCAGAAAAGTACATGTAGGATTTAATTATTTACAGATTTTAAGGATCTTGCAATTACTGGTGTCATTGTTTCCTATATTCAGGGATTTCCACTTACTCTGCGATGGTCAACGTCTTATTTTCATAGTAAAAAAACACTGAGACAAACGATGCATTTTTCAGTTATCATTTGCAATATTTCGTAGCTATTATGGATATATCGAGTAGAAGAGATTAGTTATAATAGCCTTTTAAAAAAGTCTCCTAAAAGACCTGATAATTATCGACATTCAGCAGAAAAATGACAAAACGCTTTATAACGCGTTTGCGGTGAAAAGCTGACAGTTAAACGTTTTAAAATAACATAAAACCATATCTATATTTATGTGCTAAATTTAAAAAAAAAAAAATTTTGAGCCATGTGCCAGTAAGAGAGCACGGTATAATACAGATGTTTGTTTTAATCATATGTTTTAATATAAGATAACTGGAGAAAGAGGGAAAACATTCATGTACCTCAGCCCTATCTCGGCTACTATTGTACACGAACTAATTAGTTTACCTTGGAACTTTTTAGCGACATATTAAAACAGGGGAACATGTCAAGCAATTATTTCAGTATAAAAACAATAGGCAATATTCGTATTCTCACGGACGAGCTGGAACGAACACTCAATGGAGGCTCATGCGGCGGAATTTGCTAAAAACTATTTAGCATTAGAAAAGATTCCCCCGCATTAGCCTCCATTGAGCGCTCGTTCCATCTCGTCCGTGAGAATACGCATATTGTCTATTGGGAAAGTAATTTTCAGAACAAAAAAATCATTTCTAAGCACTTTGTTTGATGAACATATATCTCAACGTACTTTTTGTAGCCTTTCCTTCGAAACCGATGACAAATAGACATTGAACTTCAACGACAAAAAATATTTGGATAACAAAGTGATAAAGTAGGATTAGTGAGAAATAAAATAGCGAGAACATCCTTACCCAAGTCCTTAATAGAACCATTCAAGTTCAGAAACTTCGTGTAAATGCTGGGTGTGCTCGTGAGCCGAGCATTCTTAACTGTACATAGCTGAATTAACACAGCTGTCAGTAAAGGCCGGTCTAGTTGAAAACTGAGGACGAAAGAAAAAAATGAAAGTGTCATTTGGTAAAAAAAAACTAATTTATAGCCATATCGCGACAAAGTCAAGAGTATGAACTACCGTATGTGAATTTTAGAAACAATAACCGTGTTTCGTTATAGGAGACTGCCGTATTTATATGAATATCTTTTGCCATTCCGTCTCATAATTTTCAGTTTTTAAAAACTACTTTTGTTTGAAAGTTTACTTCTGCATGTTAATGATCTCATCTGCGTCTAAATATCAAGTAATTATTCAGAAATAAAACATTTGTTCTTATTAAATATTTACTAAAATTGGCTACAGGGAAGCTGAGAAAAGAAAATACCAAATTTAGCTTTCAAGACAATGAGCCACACTGTTTCTCTACAGTAAGTGTGTGTAGTTGAATTAGAAAATCCTGTTTATAGCCCGGGGGGTACTCAACAAAGTTTTATACGGGGAGGCTCCGCCCCGAGGCCAAACCCTTACCCTTTTATATACCGTTTTTGACAGGAAAGGTAACCCTTTCATATACCTTCCGGAAAAAAATATATACCCCTTTCACATACCCACAGTCGAAACACTGCATCCCGCAGTTAAACGCCTTAAAACAACATAAAACCATTTTTATATTTTTGTGCTAAATTTAATAAATATTTTTTTAGATTTTAGATATTAATATAAGATAACTGGAGAAACGTGGAAAACATTCATGTACCTCAGCCGTATCTCGGCTACTATTGTACACGAACTAGTTAGTTTACCTTGGTACCTTTTAGCGATATATTAAAAGAGGGGAACATGTCAAACAATTATTACAGTATAAACATGTAGAAATATGAACAGTTGTGAAAGTAATTTTCAGAACAAAATTCATTTCTAAGCACTTGATGAACATACAGGGTGTCTCATAATTTCGTGCCCCTACTTTGAACAGATGAAAAACATACTTTCAAATCTGACAGGATTATAAAAGTTTGAGAGTTTATTATTCAATGTCTCTATAGTTTGTGTTTGTAATTTCAGTAGCCTGCATGTCCTCCTTTCTTTTTTATAACGTTTCTTAGACGTCGTGGCATCGAATGCGACAGTTCCTGCAGTGGCGTCAAGGGGATATTTCTCCATGCTTCGGAGAGCCGCCTCTTTAGCTGTACCATAGTTTTCGGGATCGGATCTCTGTATGTAACCTCATCCATAATACTCCAGAGATTCTCGAATGGGTTAAGATATGGAGAATTAGCGGGTCAATCAGTTTTTTCGATGAAATTCGGTAAGTTTCGTTGGCACCAGTTTTGGGTAGACTTTGCGGCATGGGCCGGTGCTCCATCTTGTACGAAAGTCATGTTCTTGTTTGAGCTGGACAGCTTTCTCTTTACGGGTTTCTCAGTTGTAGATCTCCGGCTAAGTAATGGTCTCACCTCCTTCTCTAGGTTCTTGTTGATATAGTAGTTGGCTGGTCATCCCACCCAAAATGAGCCATTTTGAACTTTGTTTAACTTGATAAGCTGGCGGAACTTGACTTTCTTGCGAGCCCCATACCAGATCATTCTTTGGATTTGGCAGATGGAATAGGTACTTAGGGAATTCGTCTGAAAAAAGGAAATCATCCCACTCTTGTGCAGTAAGGTGTTTGTATTTTTTGCAAACTTCAGGCGAGCTGTGCGTTGTTTCTCTGTCAAAAGTGGTTAACGGCTTCCAACCTTTTTTATTGATATATCGCCATGCCGTCGCTCTTGAACCAGATAAACCTTTATTCTGTAGATGTTTAGTAATCTTTCGAGTGGAGTTACATCGTTTGTTCTTGGCTTTTTCGATGACACTCTGGCTTTGCTCTTTTGCTCAAGACTGCTGGCCTTCCCGTTCTTGCTTTGTCTTCGAACTCTTCTCGAACTGAACACTTTTCACCCAACGCTCACTTTTGTTCAATAATTTCGAAGTTTCTCTTACAGATAGCCCTGAGGATCTTAATATAGAAGCTTGTGCTCTCAAATATGAGATTTTTGCGGTATTTAGAGGATGGATATCTGAAAAAAGTCCAAACTAAGGAAAACATTAGAAAAATGAAAGACAACAAAAAAGGCGGGAAAGGGAATTGCACGCGCGCCACACGTTTAGGCGGGAAAATAAAATAAAATGCCTTTATATTATTTTGCACTTTGATATAAGTATTAAATCTCATCTCTAATATCATTTAGAAGCTTTTTTGGAAAATATAATTCCTTTGACGCGAAAATTGAATAAGATATACGGTTATAAAGTATAAAGTAGGGGCACGAGCTTATGAGACACCCTGTATATCTCAACGTATACTTTTTGTCAACTTATGCAGCCTTTCCTTCGAAACTGATGACAAATAGACATTGAACTTCAACGACAAAATATTTGGATAACAAAGTGATAAAGTAGCATTAGTGAGAAATAAAATAGCGAGAATATCCTTACCCAAGTCCTTAGTAGAACCATTCAAGTTCAGAATCTTCGTGTAAATGGCACATAACTGAATTATCACAGCATTTTACATATTGCAATCAACCAATCGATATCAGTGTATTTGAAACCTGTTTTACAGTTGCTTCCTGTGTTAAATTTCCCATAGCTCTATTGTAGTCTTTTTTCAAGGTCTAGTCGAAAACTGAGGAGGAATGCAACAAGAAAAAAGTGTCATTTATTTGGTAAAACCTCTACTTTATACGGCTGATTTGTACGGTTTGGGAATAATTATATTTGACCAATATTTCAGCTGGCATGGCCAACCTTTATCAGGGTTTACAACTTGTGAAGATAGAAAAACCGTTGCAAATTCAAATATACGAACATGTAACTACACAATATAAGATAAAGTATTACAAATGCTGATGTAATGTGATGCCGTGATAGAAAACTAAGCCGGAACCAAGAAAATGACGGATATATGATTTACAATGTAACTGATGAAAAATATGACGGACGGTTGAAAAAGTAGTACGTTAGTTCTTCTTTTCTATTTATACCTTTGGACTCTAGTGTTTGTCCTCTATCGATAAGGCATGCGTTGCGAGCTTTGCGTACTCGATTACTATGAATGAGCTCCACTGAAAGGAATTAATTGCATGTCATTGGGAGAGTGCGTGGTTGTTTTTTGTGAGAAAGTAGTCCGAGACGGTGGTAGGTCTAGGCTTATTAGTAGACTTGTCAACAGGGAGGCGGTGTTCATTGATATATTTATCATGTCCAAACTAATTACACACGAGACCAGATCCATCAAACATCATATTAATTGTAATTCTAAAATTCTCATCTTTACGATTCAATGCAAACGCTGTAACGAACAACAAATAGGCAGGAGAAACTAAACGTCGCCTTAAAGATAGCGTTTTAAAATTCCTTTAGAGCCGTGTATCGTTATAGGAGATATGTATATGAATATCTTTTGTCATTCTTGATTCAGAGATCTATATACCACATCTATTAACAACTATAATTTTAACTCGTTTAGTTGAACTTCTTATTCTCTAATAATTTTCAGTTAAAAACTACATTTGTTTGAAAGTTTACTTAGGGTCTGCATGTTAATGATCCCATCTGCGTCTAAATATCAATTAAGGATCAATTAAGTATTCATAAAAAAAAACATTTTTTCTTATTAAATATTTACTAAAATTGGCTACAGGGAAGCTGAGAAAAGAAAATACCAAATTTAGCTTTCAATACAATGAAAATTGAGGTGAGAAATGAAAATTCAAAATTTAGCATTCAACAGAATGAGCCACACTATGGTATGTTAGGATTACGGCTTGACTTGACAAATTTAAGCTAAGGCTTCACCTCCATCATTCAATAATTCAGGGTGTAGCTGGGTTCGAAAATCCTGTTCATAGAATGAATAGGAATCAAACAATGCCAAAAACATCTACAAAAGCTACCTCAGAATACAGGAAATGAAATTTTAGCGAAACCAAAAATTTCAAAATTCCCAGGGGGTCATGCCCCGTTCCTCCTAGAGGCAGAAATTTCTGGCGTTCATGTTTGGACCCCACCCCTCGCTTGACAAAATCCTGCCTACGCTTCTGTAATTGGTTTTAATTATTCAGAACGCCTTCGACGTTTCGCGGTCGATGAACAGTCCTTTGTATTAAACACACACATTAAGTTAGTATTGATAATTCACCAAACAGACAAACTAAGCATTGATACATGTAGCAGAAGTGATATTTTTTTATTACGATTCCTCGTGTTAAGTAGGCTACGTGTTAGAGATATTTACAAGTTAAACAACACGCCTTTGCTAGCTGATGAACAAATCGATATTTGAAAGCAAACGTCCTTTGCTTCCTTTTATTGAATTCAGACTATAATAAACTTTAACTACTGGTGTAGCGTCACGGCGTTGATGTGTTCACTCTATACTGTATACAACGGTAACAATAGCAAACCGTGACAAAACATTGCATTTGCGGTGAAAAGCACAGTTAAAGGTTTTAAAATAACATATTTATATTTTTGTGCAAATGTTTTTTTTTTAGATTTTGGAGCCATGCTTCAGCGAGAGAACACAGTATATACTTTTTTTATTTACTGGAGAAAGGAAGAATGTATTAGATCCTTTGCATTCACGTGACCAACTGCCTGACAGCGGTTGCTATGACGCCATATTGATGTACAGCTTTCATAAACATACTAGTACGTGTCTTTATGTGAGCGATCTTTCGCAACAGGAAACCTGATTTGTATCATGGTTTTGTGCATGATGTTTGGCTGTTCACTCAGAAGTGGACGTTATAAGGGTTTTCCTTCTGTAATCATGAACAAAGGCGAACTAGAAGAAGAGTTCTCTGATCGAGAGCGAAGGAGAATATGGATATCTGCCTTAGTCGTGATCGATTGGTATGAGTGGAGGCGTCATTTTGTCTCAGGTCATCCAGCTTCAGTTGCTCAATGGGAAAAGTACAATGTCGAGTGGTTACCGACATTAAATCTCGGGCACGACATGGGACAATGTAAAGGATCACGAAATATAAATGCGAGGGCTGAAAGGAACAAAGTGAGGCGTAAGAGAATCATCAAATCCAAGAACAAGAGGCAACCGAAAAAAGAAAGAAATGTTTCGATAAATTGTTAGAGGATGCATCAGTGCCTGAGGATTCAGTTGCTTCAGATATTTTAGACATGGAGATGGAAAATGTTGGTCACTTCTGTAAAGTGTATATTGTACGTAGGAGCGATGCTTTTGTTCTGGTTATAAACGGTAGCGCTCTATAACATCACATACACGTAACCCGATAAGCTGGTATTACGTTACATCCTCCCTCCTATAGAGACATAGCATTTCAACCTAATGTTCACTATTCACCTATCGATAATCCATTACTGTCTATACAATAGGGATCATTGTATTGTATAGCGTGGTAGTTCACTCGTCTAGTCCATGTTTAGTTATAGTTGCGGTAGCATCTCAGGTTGGCTATCGCGTGTAATCTTTCAAATACGCTGGCTCTTTCAAGGATCTTTGCGACTGGAGGTGCTCCTTCAGCAGGTGTTTCCATGGAGCATGCTTGGTTCTGTGCTTTAGACTCAGCACCTTTGTATTCTGTCAATGGCTGAACTGTCAGTTTCTCGTCACTGCTTGAATTGGGGCACATGGACATGGCTGCAGGGGTCTTCCTCAGATCCACTCTGTTTCTTCGGTAGTTCCCACTGTCAGACTCGAGCTCGTAGGATCGCTTAAAGCCTGTAAAGCCGCTTAGTAATTACAGCTTTCTTCCAGTCCTTCTTGCCGATTACGATGGATCTCATTCGCACAATGTCACCTTCTTCCAGAACCTCCATATCTCTTGCATGTCTATCATAGTAGTGAGCTTGTTTTGCTTGTGCATTCCTCGTAACAGTCTTGACCTGAGTGGTTTGAGTAGCTCTGTGTTGTGGTTGGTAGGAGTGTTTTTGTACGACGCCCTAACAGTCGATGTGCAGGACTCAGCTGGCTCCATAGCTTCACTTGGGGTATTGCGGTTTTCCAAGATAGCTAGATAGGGGTCGGTTCGGTCCTTCTTTGACTTGCCAGGGGCGGATTTAGGGGAGTGAATTGAGTGGCTAGCCACCCCCTTTAAACTCTAGAAATAGCTAAAGATGCCCTTGACGCTGACTACCAAGGATGCTGCCTTCACTCGATTAACCTTGTCATCTGCCACACTTGTAAAATCACAGCAATTTAGAATATGATGGACTCATGTCATGAATTGTTCGCATTCTTTGATAATTCGCCTAAGCGGCAGAACCTTTTGAAGACAGTCATCGATGCACTTTCACCAGAAAGTAAAAAGCATAAGTTGAAAGACTTGTGTAAAACATGATGGGCGGCAAGGCATTCGACATTTGAAACTATCTTTGTTCTCTATGAGTACATCATCATAACTATCTATATACCACATCTATTAACAACTATAATTTTAACTCGTTTAGTTGAACTTCTTATTCTCTAATAATTTTCAGTTAAAAACTACATTTGTTTGAAAGTTTACTTAGGGTCTGCATGTTAATGATCCCATCTGCGTCTAAATATCAATTAAGGATCAATTAAGTATTCATAAAAAACATTTTTTCTTATTAAATATTTACTAAAATTGGCTACAGGGAAGCTGAGAAAAGAAAATACCAAATTTAGCTTTCAATACAATGAAAATTTCGTTATAGGAGACTGCCGTATTTATATGAATATCTTTTGCCATTCCGTCTCATAATTTTCAGTTTTTAAAAACTACTTTTGTTTGAAAGTTTACTTCTGCATGTTAATGATCTCATCTGCGTCTAAATATCAAGTAATTATTCAGAAATAAAACATTTTTTCTTATTAAATATTTACTAAAATTGGCTACAGGGAAGCTGAGAAAAGAAAATACCAAATTTAGCTTTCAATACAATGAAAATTGAGGTGAGAAATGAAAATTCAAAATTTAGCATTCAACAGAATGAGCCACACTATGGTATGTTAGGATTACGGCTTGACTTGACAAATTTAAGCTAAGGCTTCACCTCCATCATTCAATAATTCAGGGTGTAGTTGGGTTCGAAAATCCTGTTCATAGAATGAATAGGAATCAAACAATGCCAAAAACATCTACAAAAGCTACCTCAGAATACAGGAAATGAAATTTTAGCGAAACCAAAAATTTCAAAAATTCCCAGGGGGTCATGCCCCGTTCCTCCTAGAGGCAGAAATTTCTGGCGCTCATGTTTGGACCCCACCCCTCGCTTGACTAAATCCTGCCTACGCTTCTGTAATTGGTTTTAATTATTCAGAACGCCTTCGACGTTTCGCGGTCGATGAACAGTCCTTTGTATTAAACACACACATTAAGTTAGTATTGATAATTCACCAAACAGACAAACTAAGCATTGATACATGTAGCAGAAGTGATATTTTTTTATTACGATTCCTCGTGTTAAGTAGGCTACGTGTTAGAGATATTTACAAGTTAAACAACACGCCTTTGCTAGCTGATGAACAAATCGATATTTGAAAGCAAACGTCCTTTGCTTCCTTTTATTGAATTCAGACTATAATAAACTTTAACTACTGGTGTAGCGTCACGGCGTTGATGTGTTCACTCTATACTGTATACAACGGTAACAATAGCAAACCGTGACAAAACATTGCATTTGCGGTGAAAAGCACAGTTAAAGGTTTTAAAATAACATATTTATATTTTTGTGCAAATGTTTTTTTTTTTAGATTTTTGAGCCATGCTTCAGCGAGAGAACACAGTATATACTTTTTTTATTTACTGGAGAAAGGAAGAATGTATTAGATCCTTTGCATTCACGTGACCAACTGCCTGACAGCGGTTGCTATGACGCCATATTGATGTACAGCTTTCATAAACATACTAGTACGTGTCTTTATGTGAACGATCTTTCGCAACAGGAAACCTGATTTGTATCATGGTTTTATGCATGATGTTTGGCTGTTCACTCAGAAGTGGACGTTATAAGGGTGTTCCTTCTGTAATCATGAACAAAGGCGAACAAGAAGAAGAGTTATCTGATCGAGAGCGAAGGAGAATATGGATATCTGCCTTAGTCGTGATCGATTGGTATGAGTGGAGGCGTCATTTTGTCTCAGGTCATCCAGCTTCAGTTGCTCAATGGGAAAAGTACAATGTCGAGTGGTTACCGACATTAAATCTCGGGCACGACATGGGACAATGTAAAGGATCACGAAATTATAAATGCGAGGGCTGAAAGGAACAAAGTGAGGCGTAAGAGAATCATCAAATCCAAGAACAAGAGGCAACCGAAAAAAGAAAGAAATGTTTCGATAAATTGTTAGAGGATGCATCAGTGCCTGAGGATTCAGTTGCTTCAGATATTTTAGACATGGAGATGGAAAATGTTGGTCACTTCTGTAAAGTGTATATTGTATGTAGGAGCGATGCTTTTGTTCTGGTTATAACGGTAGCGCTCTATAACATCACATACACGTAACCCGATAAGCTGGTATTACGTTACATCCTCCCTCCTATAGAGACATAGCATTTCAACCTAATGTTCACTGTTCACCTATCGATAATCCATTACTGTCTATACAATAGGGATCATTGTATTGTATAGCGTGGTAGTTCACTCATCTAGTCCATGTTTAGTTATAGTTGCGGTAGCATCTCAGGTTGGCTATCGCGTGTAATCTTTCAAATACGCTGGCTCTTTCAAGGATCTTTGCAACTGCATGGAGGTGCTCCTTCAGCAGGTGTTTCCATGGAGCATGCTTGGTTCTGTGCTTTAGACTCAGCACCTTTGTATTCTGTCAATGGCTGAACTGTCAGTTTCTCGTCACTGCTTGAATTGGGGCACATGGACATGGCTGCAGGGGTCTTCCTCAAATCCACTCTGTTTCTTCGGTAGTTCCCACTGTCAGACTCGAGCTCGTAGGATCGCTTAAAGCCTGTAAAGCCGCTTAGTAATTACAGCTTTCTTCCAGTCCTTCTTGCCGATTACGATGGATCTCATTCGCACAATGTCACCTTCTTCCAGAACCTCCATATCTCTTGCATGTCTATCATAGTAGTGAGCTTGTTTTGCTTGTGCATTCCTCGTAGCAGTCTTGACCTGAGTGGTTTGAGTAGCTCTGTGTTGTGGTTGGTAGGAGTGTTTTTGTACGACGCCCTAACAGTCGATGTGCAGGACTCAACTGGCTCCATAGCTTCACTTGGGGTATTGCGGTTTTCCAAGATAGCTAGATAGGGGTCGGTTCGGTCCTTCTTTGACTTGCCAGGGGCGGATTTAGGGGAGTGAATTGAGTGGCTAGCCACCCCCTTTAAACTCTAGAAATAGCTAAAGATGCCCTTGACGCTGACTACCAAGGATGCTGCCTTCACTCGATTAACCTTGTCATCTGCCACGCTTGTAAAATCACAGCAATTTAGAATATGATGGACTCATGTCATGAATTGTTCGCATTCTTTGATAATTCGCCTAAGCGGCAGAACCTTTTGAAGACAGTCATCGATGCACTTTCACCAGAAAGTAAAAAGCATAAGTTGAAAGACTTGTGTAAAACATGATGGGCGGCAAGGCATTCGACATTTGAAACTATCTTTGTTCTCTATGAGTACATCATCATAACTTTAAATAAAATCTGCCAGCCTACAAATGATGAACGTTTTCATCCGAAGGAAGAGGAATGGAGCTGCGATAGCAAGATCAAAGCGATGGACTACGGAACTGTACTACGGAACTGTACTATGGACTACGGAACTGTATGTCAGACTTTGGCTACATTGTCAGATTCATGTGTGCAAAAGAAATTCTAGAGCCAATGCGACCACTTGTCTCTGCCCTTCAAGGTCAGCTTGTCGAAGTCTATTTTGGATTTCAGAAAATTTAAGGGGTTACCAGCTATATGCGAAATCGACGCGTGGTTTAAGCGTTTGTATGAAACGATTCTCATTCTGGCAGAACTTGTTGGATCGAATGAACAATGCCCGAGAGTAATTTGCAATCGACAAAGAAACCGGGAAAACGTCCCAGCAGAGTCAGTGCAGGAATACTGGAAGCGAACGGTTGCAATACCTTTTCTTGATGTGATTTGCTCTGAACTGAAATGCCGTTTCAGTGATGAAAAGAAGGCGCATTATGAGTTGTGTTCTCTTCTCCCCGAGTTAATCGCTTTTAAGAGCACAGAAGATGCCGTGAAACTTGACCAAGTTCTCTATAAGAAATGGAATAATATCATGCCGTTGGCGTCTACTATCGACAGTGAAATTATAATTCGTTGGATGAATTATTGGAAGCGTCAAGAGGCGCCAGCGAGAAATACCTCTGTCACGTCTGTGCTGGTGAAACATGCTGACAACTGCAGACTCTGCTTTTCCATTCCCCTAGCTGCTGATGGCCAGGACTGCTGGTACAGTGTTCAAACTCCGACTGCTTGGAGAATTCTGCAAACTCATCTGAGGTGAACTGAGGTCGGTTTTCACTACTTACTCTATCAGGAATCCCATTTCAGTTGAAATGGGCCTTCAGCTTCCTAATAACTGTATTTGCTCTGAGGTATGGCAAGGTGTTGATCTCCCAGAAATTTGGGAAGTAGTCGACAAGTACTAGATAGTCTCTATTGTGGAGAGAGAAAATTTCTATGCCGACTGCTTGCCATGGTCTGTCGGTAGGGTCATGGTTGTGCAGTGTTTCGTTCTGCTGCTTACACCCTTCGGCTGCAGGTTTCACATTGGGCGACATGCTCTTTGATCTCAGCATTTATTTCAGGCCAGTACATGCTCTCACGAGCTCTTCTGAGGCATCCATTTGCTTCAATGTGCGAGCTGTGGAATTCCATTCTGAGCTGTCTAGGGATGACAAGGCGCTCGCCTCTGTATATTAGCCCATCGTGGACAACAAGCTCGTCTCTGAATGCGAATTATGGCGTCAGGGGTGCTGTTAGGATCTTTCATTCTTCCGGCCATCCCGGTATAATCACTGTTGCAAGACTTTGTCAGCACCAGTGGCTTGCCTGATTTTCTCCTTTTTCTTGTCGTCCATTGGCACAAATCTGGTCGCATTGATGTACTCGAAATCTGTCTGTGTGCGGTTAGGACTGCTGTCGGCTATGAAAGATCTGCTTTATGTGTCCGCCAATTAAGTACATTTCTGGACCCGGTTTGTATTTGACATTGAAGTCATATCTCTGTGCTTTCAGTAGCATTCCCTGAAGTCGTTTGGGCGCGCTTCTAAGGGCTTCGACTTGTCGAGCTTGATGTTACGCTATTTGCATCTCTTGAGGAACTTGAGAAGCTTATGGTCGTGCTTCTGCATCTGTATGTGTCCCCAGCATTATAGATCAGTATGTCATCATGAACAATCAGTACTGTCTAAACGGTCCAACGCGCTTGGTTTAGACACTTCTGAAATGTCTCTGAGGCTGCTGATTGCCAAATGGCATCCGCTTCCAGCAGTATCGTCCAAAAGGCGTGTCAAATATTGTGAGTTTGCTTGACTCCTCGTCTAGAACAACATGCCAGTACCCATTTCTAGCATCAACTTTTGTGAATAGCTTTGCTTTGGCGAGATCTGGTAGGATATCTTCTAATCAATTACAGTAAGTGGAAATCGTTCACGCTTGAGCGCAGCATTTAACGGTTAGGAATCTATGCATACTCGTTAAATCTCCTGATGGTTTGGTCATCACCACGATGTTGCTTACCCAGTCAGTTGGCTCATCTACCGATGCTACAGGGGCACCCATCGGCCACTGTCGCGCATTGCATCCATTTTTATTTTGAGTGTTGGATAGGATATTGTCCACTCCCCCTCCTTTCATTTTTGTCATTTCCCATTCAACCTTCGTTCAAATAGCAGGGGCACCCATCGGCCACTTTCGGCTAAATATCTGTTCGGATGAAAAAGGTTGTCTATACTTTTCTGTAATCGGAAAACGTAGGCTAAAATTTTCGGAATTTTCGTAAATTTGCGAGTACACATATTTTGGGCTACAATTTTCGGAACATCGGCGGAATAAAGAAAACATGGATATGCTCGCCTAAAATTTTCGTAAAAATCGGTAAATTTCTACGCTTTTCGATTTCTCCAATATCGCAAAACATCAAAACATTTTCAGGTCACATGTTAGTGACTGCGGAGTATTTCGAAACACCTGGTTAACGCCTGAGATTTTCGGATGCAGTTTTTCCCCCGTCAGATTCGACAACCAGTTTCGGTGTTTCGGTGTAATCAGTGAAAGCTAAGATTCTGAGAAAGGTTGCCTAAAATTTTCTGTCACTGATCGACGAAATGTCAGAATCTTATGTTTTCGTCAAGGCCTCTGACACACCTAAGAATTTCGGAATGACAATGAAAGCGCCCTAAAATATTCGAGACTATAACTAAGTTCCCCTAGGTTCATAGAACAGATAAAATTTTACCAGCGCAGTTTGAAATTCATTTAGTTGGCGTTAAAAGTGCTTTAGAAGTAAAATAATGGCATATTAAAGCATTTTAGCGAAAACTCTCGTTGGGTGCCCCTCAGGTGCTAGGACGCCTAGTTCTGTAAGTCGATAGAGCTCACCCTTCAACTTCGGTTTAATAGCAAAAGGCACTCGCCTCGATAGTGAAAGGACTGGGGTGGCTGTCGGATCAACTTCTAAATGCTGCTCTCCCTCTAATGCACCGAGCTGGCCTTCAAACACGTCTTTGAACTGCTCGATTATTTCTCCGGCGCTGTCTGGTTTCCACTGGATTTCATCTGCGACCCTTGACTGCCCGTGGCTTTGTTGTTTTTCGCTGTCTGAAGTCCCCACGGCCGCTAAATATTGACTTAAAGTTGTCTTCATGGACTTCTATGAGCTTCATGTGCTTTCGACCCCAGTAGTGGTGTCAACTCTTCCTTGCCAACGACATTAACTCTGTGGAGTATTTCTTCCCGTTCTTCAGTGGGATTTCGTATCGTGACGCGTACTTTCCTTCTGGTTTCACTTGTTTAATGTTCCACACCTTTAGGGTCTTCTTTGTGGGCTTTATTTCTTCCTGTGGAACATAAATTCGCTGGTATGACATTTACTGTCGATTCGCAGTCAATGTGGAACTTGTCTGGCTTGAAATTGACCTTTTACTGTAAACACTACTTATTCATGTAACACACGTCTACAATTTACAGTCTGCTGTTCTGTTGTACTGGAGGTTCCGAGTACTAAAATATGATTGTCCCAATGTTTATATTTATCCCATATCATAAGTTGTATCCTGTCCATCTGTGCCGATACATTGCCGATAGAGCTGCCACTATATTTCACTACTGTTCTTTCTACAGTCATGTTAATTGTATTCGTGGTCAATTCGTGTGCCTCTGTGCAACTTTATCTGCTGTTGGTTACTGCTGAATCTGTTAGAGACTGCATCTACAAAGAGCAACAGTTCAAACATATTGCAGTGGTCATGTACATGCTCAACTACAATGCAAATACTAGTACTGGTTAAAGAAAAAAAAATATGTCGTCGTGATCAGTTTGCCAGAAAATGTTAAAACTGAAACTCATGCATGTTGACACAAATCAGTTAATCCTATATCTCATCTGAATCGGCAGCAGTTTCCAACTCAGCTTTTACTCAGAGCCATGAATTTAATTTATCAAGTATGTAAACTGTTCTGGGAAAACTACAAGCTGCGACTTTTGGTAAAAAAAAAGAAGAAAAAGCTTGATGTACCAAATTTTAAGCCAATTTAACAGTTATTGAGCCCTTCCTTGACATTATGCAGTAAGAAGTCTACCATATCTGAATTTCATTCATGGTTGATGCTTTGAAAACCTCCATAATAAGTTAAATACATGCCCCTCTGATCGAAGGACCAAAGTCTAGCAAACCTAAATCGATGCACTGGGACCCCCTGACTATAAAACCTGCTGTTAAATGCAAACGAAAGCTAGGGCATGACGCAGTCTAAAAGTGGCTACCTTAACCTTCTTGCATGGTGATTGGTGCAGGAGTATCGAAACAGGTACATCAAGTAATCCTATAGACATGACTCAAATTAAAATATATGGCCATGAAATAAAGCTTTATTGTAGCCTGTCTCCCGGGGGTGGGGGTGGGTACTTACATGAAAAATAGGTATGTATGTGAGTGTAATGTACTGAATGCAAGGACCAATTAGGACGAAGTGCAGGAACCGGATCACCTTAGATGGGATCTAATCAGCAAAAATATACGAATATCAAGACAAGATGAAAGGCTGATTGTACGGTACTGGGAATATATATAATTACTACCGATATTTCGGTTGGCACGGCCAACCTTCCTCAGGGTACACAAGTATATGGCAAGAAACCGTTAGTTACAAATTTTGAAAACATGAATGTGAGACTAGGAGATAAAATTACAAGCGAGGAGTGGGCGTGATAGAGAACTAAGATAAATACAATTCCATAATAGAGACTGAGTAGTATAAAATTGCATTTCTTCCTTTCTGTTCATGCCTTTAGGTTCTAATGTTTGTCCTTTATCAATAAGGCCTTGCGTACGCCATCTCTATTAGAGTGGATGAGTTCTAAGGGAATTAATTGCATGTCATTAGGGCAATGGATGTTAGTAAGAAAATGATCCGAGACAGCAGTAGCTTTAGATTTGTTAGTAGGTTTGTCAACAGGGCGGCGGTGTTCATTAAAGCGATCTTTAAGGCGACGCCCAGTTGCTCCTATGTATTGAGCATTACAGCGTTTACAATGAACCATGTATATGAGATTTTTAGAATTACAGTCAATGTGATGTTTGATGGGCCTGATCTCGCCAGTCGAATGAAATGTATAATTAGTAGTGCGGAGTTTGGAATTGACTAAATTTAAACGTCGTGTAAGTTATTACTGCATCGAAAGGCTGCAAACGGTGGAGTTTGGAATACGTTTATGCATCGGTTAGATGAAGAAAGAATGTTAACGTGTTTGCGGATGATGGATGATACGGATGGTAAAGCAGGGTTATATGTTATTACAAGAGGGACTTGGTTAGACTGTTTGTTAGCTTGTTTGGGTGTAAGTGCTTCTGTCCGTGAGATGGTATGAACGAGACGTATTTCTTTGTCTAAAAAGGAGCGGTTATATCCACGTTTGTTAAGGTAGGATTTAAGTTCGTTGGTGCGAGAGGTAAAGGTTTTGTCGGAAGAGCAGATATGTATGTGAGGCCAAGAGGCTCAAATGACCCAAAATCCGAGCTCCAAAACCCTGATTGCCCCCTTTTTGGGAAAAAAAAATCCTGATTGCTCCTTCTTTAAATAAAAACAAATAGGCCCTGTGAAATAAATTGTTCGCCTGAAAAGGAATTAAACTGAAATCCTGACCCTGATCTGCCCAAATCAGGTCAAAACCCTGACCCTATACCTTCCCAAACTGAACTCAAAACCCTGACCTATACCCCCGCGGCACAAACATAATACGTCACAAGCAGGAGTACCCCCCGGAACCTGTCCTACCTCCTTGGATTTCACTGAAATGAAATGGATATTCGAGGTGGATAAAGCTTTGCAGGAGGACAGGTAAACTTGTTGGATATGCCTTCTGATCTGAGCTTCAAATTTAGTGAAGCAGTTATGAGAATGAAAGCAAATATCTTATAATTACTAGATTACCTGAGCATGTCTGACGACAGTTCCAGTGAGGATGACGATTATGCTCACTCAAACATAGAAAAGAGTCTGAAATCTCTGATGACATGAATTTATCCAAAAAATATGCTAGACAAATATGCCAGTTATCTTTGATAATTAAGTTATGTGGCCATTAATACGACTGAATTGACTGAAAATAACTTTGGCTCCAAGATGCTGGGGTTGGCGTCCGCCCCCCGTTAGTGTCGGCTCCAGCGTTATAAATATATACTCTTTCAAACAACTACTAAAAGGATAATGAGTTTCTGTAAATTAGAATAAGAATTCTCAAACTTTGACTTTAACGATTTGCATTATCATCTAAAAGTCCGACTAAAATTATTTCATTTTTCTGTCTTGCAAGGTCGTTTAGGATTATGAAGACAATGTTTTTAGATATTTGAGTAACTTTGAGAACGTTAATATTGAGTGTTCAGTAATTAAATTGCCTCTGTAAAACGGTTTCCATATCTCAGTTCAACATGTTGAATCATTGTTACGTCATGTTGAACTAAAGCATACGTGTCGAACGGTTATTACATCGTTTCAACATTGTTGAGCCAACACATCCTCCCCGTTGAATTCACAACTATCCTTAAATGGAAACACGCTTGAAATAACGATAATCGTAATTCTAATGACATTCTGAAAACCAGTCAAGGATAAAGATAAACATTTGTTACATTCCGAACGGGGTAGGCCGGCTTAGTGTAATAGCGATGACGTCTGCACTACACTGCAGTACACGCAAAAGGCTACGAGTTCGAGTCCGAGTAGGAGCGCTCAAAAAATATCTTTCCACTCTTTACCTTCTCTTCTTGTTTACCTGTGAACCCTAGCTCTTGTGAGTGAGAACCCGTCGTTTACCCGCGAACTCGTCCGATGGTTAGGGTTTGGTTTGTGGTTCGGATTAGGATTTGTCGTAGAATTAACGATTATCATTGTTCCAAGCGTGTTTGCCATTTCAGGATAATTGTTAATACAACGGGGAGAATGCGTTGGTTGAGCGAACAAGTTGCGAGAGACTTGGTAATGAGGTCCAGACTCCTCTCGTCCACCCTAATGTCATACGTACTCGTGCGCATCTTCATGAAAAATCGAATGAACCAGTAAAATGGTTTCAACATGATTCAACATTTCCGAAAACAATAAAAATGTTGAACAGACGTTGAATCAAAGTTTAAGCGAAGTCGAACTCTCTTTGACATATGGGCCCGTCAAGCAAAATGGGCCCGGACGACATTCAAGTTAAATAATTCCTACAACGGTGTTCCTAATAACAGGTTAAAGATTGTATTGTATTCTTTACGAGAAGTGCTAGATTTCATTCCTAACAATAAATGTCAGTTTCAAGAAATGGACAACAAAAATCAAGGGTGAAATTTACGTGATTTTGAGCAAGGGCGGCGATTACAAATATGACCACAAAAATTAGGAATCCTGTCACAGGGGATGATTTCGATGTATGACATTCATTTATACCTGCTGGCATTAAAGAGTAAAACATAAATAATATGAACAAGATGATCACTTTTTTGCCTTAAAAATTCTTTTCTGCAGTCATTCTACTCCCCGTAGCTCATAATATGATTTTAGCAATAGTACAAGTTACAACTTGAAACAATCGTCTGATGATAAGGAACCCTTACCCTTTTATATACCATTTTTGACAGAAAAGGTAACCCTTTCATATACCTTCCAGAAAAAATATACCCCTTTCACATACCCACAGTAGAAACACTGTATCCCGCAGTTAAACGCCTTAAAACAACATAAAACCATTTTTATATTTTTGTGCTAAATTAAAAATAATATTTTTAGATTTTAGATATTAATATAAGATAGTTAGAGAAACGGGGAAAACATTCATGTACCTCAGCTGTATATCTCGGCTACTATTGTACACGAACTAGTTAGTTTACCTTGGGTTCTTTTTAGCGATATATTAAAAGAGGGGAACATGTCAAACAATTATTACAGTATAAACATATTGAATTATAAACAGTTGGGAAAGTAATTTTCAAAACAAATTCATTTCTAAGCACTTGATGAACATATATCTCAACGTACTTTTTGTCAACTTATGCAGCCTTTCCTTCGAAACTGATGACAAATAGACAGTGAACTTCAACGACAAATATTTGGATAACAAAGTGATAAAGTAGTATTAGTGAGAAATAAAATAGCGAGAATATCCTTACCCAAGTCCTTAGTAGAACCATTCAAGTTCAGAATATTCGTGTAAATGGCACATAACTGAATTATCACAGCATTTTACATATTGCAATCAATCAATCGATATCAGTTTATTTGAACCCTGTTTTACAGTTGCTTCCTGTGTTAAATTTCCCATAGCTCCATGCATTGTAGCCTTTTTTCAAGGTCTAGTTGAAAACTGAGGAAGAATGAAAAAAATAAAAAAAGTGTCATTTATTTGGTAAAACCTCTAATTTATATGGCTGATTTGTACGGTTTGGGAATAATTATATTTGACCAATATTTCAGCTGGCACGGCCAACCTTCATCAGGGTTTACAACTTGTGAAGATATAAAAACCGTTGCAAATTCAAATATACGAATATGTAACTACACAATATAAGATAAAGTATTACAAATGTTGATGTAATGTGATGCCGTGATAGAAAACTAAGCCGGAACCAAGAAAATGACGGATATATGATATACAATGTAACTGATGAAAAATATGACGGACGGTTGAAAAATGATTTTAGCAATAGTACAAGTTACACCTTGAAACAATCGTCTGATGATAAGGAATCATTTGCTCCTGCTAAAATTGTGATCACACCCTCGTGTAAAAATATCGTAAATTTCGTCTTCGATTTCACTGGTCAATTTCATGAAATCAACACTACTTGTAAGTAGCACAATGTGGCGCTCGCGATGCATATTGTAATCGCACCACAAGTATAAAAAACATGGTACAATTTCAAAATACATTTAGATATTATGTCGTCCGGGCCCTTTTTGCCTGACGCAGCCCATATGTCAACACCATACAACAATGTTGGCAACCCCCAACGTTTGTAGGCTATTTTTTCTGACATCTGCGTTTATCTTGGCCTCCGCGAACACCTCAAATACGTTAAGGCCTGGGTCAACACAAAAACACTGCTAACATTGATTATCTGATCTCTAGCTGTTATGAAATTGGTTTCAAGCGATTCTTTACCAAATTGCACATACTAACATAACTCGTGAATCTTAACACTTTAAAGTGAAAACTGCAGTCATCTGACATGTCACGTGACCCTTTCTCGTGTGAACGTTCAACTGCAAATGGGGCAATGAGAACAATCCCTTTAAAAACCGTTTCGGTTGTAAAATATTGGGGACTTGGAGACACATAATATGCCCTCACACCATGATATTTATTGGTAAGGAGAAAACCGCTGATCAATAAATCGAGTAAAAGGTCACATGACCTGTTTTGCTCAATATCCCCTTATGGATAAACATATTCTACTGTAAGGGCAGATAATTAAAGACAGGCATCAGAGAAACAGGAATACCCTGTGTACTTTGGCGAGACAAGAATATTCAATACCCATTTCCTATTGAAATTTTATGAACAACCAAAGTCAGTCCTAGTTGGTAAAAAAATGTAGATACTTTCATGTTAAACGCAGGCCTTAATATATAATAAGCTCTAAGGTACAATACTTCAGGAGACAGCACCTCAACTAAACTTCGACTCGCCAGTAAGTCTTGTTTGACATTAACTTTCTTGAATACGTTTTTCAAAAATTCCAGATATACTTACTCAAACGTTTATTAATATATTATTGAAATAACATTGTGGTGGTAAACTTCAAATAGATTCAGTGTTCAGAGAGCTTTCGTACTTTTCGTTTCTCTTACTTGACAGCAGAAAGATAATATAAGAAATAAACCTTGGTTAAGTTAACTACAGCCAAACAGTCAACATAGAGAACAGGTGTGATCATCTAATACGCACTAGCAAATATAATATATGGATAACTTTCCAAAAATAAATAAGTATTTGACCATATTTGCAAAAATTTTCAGAGAACCATTGTTGAATTCGAACATCATACTGTTACATCTCAACGGCTAGGATTGTCTATTCCATTCCAATTATTTTAATGTTCTTCCATAATAACCTGCTGCTTAGTGCATTAAATGCTTATAATCTCTTGATATCAATTTGCCTTTAAAATTGCTTTAGCTGCAGAATAAGTTTAAATTTCATCAAAAATCCCCTTAATTCTCAAATCTTCTTCTTTGACAACTGCGCGCAGAACGAACGGCTAAACTAGGCTAGTTTTTAAAATTACAAATATAGATCAGTAAAGAAGGAAATAAATTAATACGTTTTAGGAATGATGGTCTTTTGAAGAACTTGAATTCTTAAACGGTCACTGAAGAGATAACCAATTTAATCTACTTATAATAAGTAATTGACTCATTGTATATGCTCAAGCCCTTTGCTATATTCTTTACAGCACTGTAATTACTCGGGCTGCCTTTGGGTAGGCCTGAGTCGAGTGAGCCAAATGGGATTTTCCTCGAGCCACATGAGAAACCATATAAATGATCGAATATTCGAGTTGTTGTTTCCGGATAAATCGTCAAGCTTCATTCTGTTACGATCTTTGACACCAAGTGATTATAATACCTGCAAATTTGTGAGAGCAGTTTCAATGCATGCGATATGCGCCGAAGATTTGTACCGCCTTCGTCATTACCTCGATATACAGAGTATATAAGTAAAGTGTCGTTGGGGCCGTTAGTTAACGGCCACTATATACCGAGGCGTGTTGGGGGCAGTTAGTTAACGGCCACTATATACCGAGGCGTGTTGGGGGCAGTTAGTTAACGGCCACTATATACCGAGGCGTGTTGGGGGCAGTTAGTTAACGGCCACTATATACCGAGGCGTGTTGGGGGCAGTTAGTTAACGGCCACTATATACCGAGGCGTGTTGGGGGCAGTTAGTTAACGGCCACTATATACCGAGGCGTGTTGGGGGCAGTTAGTTAACGGCCACTATATACCGAGGCGTGTTGGGGGCAGTTAGTTAACGGCCACTATATACCGAGGCGTGTTGGGGTCAGTTAGTTAACGGCCACTATATACCGAGGCGTGTTGGGGGCAGTTAGTTAACGGCCACTATATACCGAGGCGTGTTGGGGGCAGTTAGTTAACGGCCACTATATACCGAGGCGTGTTGGGGGCAGTTAGTTAACGGCCACTATATACCGAGGCGTGTTGGGGGCAGTTAGTTAACGGCTCCATTTGAAGATACCGAGGCGTGTTGGGGGCAGTTTTTGTAGTTAACGGCCCCAAAGAGCGAGGGTTTCACTATATACAGAGGCCAAAGAAGGTCGGTAGACCTTGGTTTTCACGTGACGTCATCAAAAACCTAAAACGTAAACTAGAAGTCCGACAAAGCTATTCTTTGTATATATTCTAGACATCAATAATAAAAGTCTACACAGAAAATTTCACATCGATGGGGTGTATTGTTCCGGAATAAATAAATTTTGAATTTTATGACAGAACGCCGACCCAGCGTGTTTTCCGGAAGGCATGAAAATTCATGTCATTGTGTCAATTTCTTTTTTTTTTAACTCAATAAATTTTTAAAAGTTGCATTCAAAGAGTTTTGAAGTGAAACTCAATGATTTCGATGGGAAATGAAGCTTTATTTGTATTTTTGTTTTATGGCCGCCATGTTTGTGTCCCAGAGAGGGACACAAAGATGGCGGCCGCATACAAAGTACTGTAAAATTGTCGTATATTCATTGGCCTACAGATCCGTTAGGAAATAATCTAATGTTCCAAAATTTGGGTTACAAGTGTATTTTAGGTAGTTCTACAAGGACCAAGATGTTTTATTTGATTTTATCAATGCAAACCAATGTTGCGATCGCGTGTCATAACGATGAAAACCACCAATATAAATTTTATGTGGTTCCCATAAAGCCGATAACGACAACTTCTGCTTCTATATCCATATGTCGATAACGACGAATGCTGCATAATTACCATAACAATTAAGGCACCCGAGTAGGAGCGCTCAAAAGAAAATTTCTCACTTTACCTTCTCTTCTTGTTTACCTGTGAACCCTAGCCCGTCGTTTACCCGTGAGCTCGTCCGATGGTTATGGTTAGGTTTGTGGTTCGGGTTAGGATTTACCTTAGAATTAACGATTATCATTATTTCAAGCGTCAGTTTGCCATTTAAGGATAGTTGTAAATTAATTAAACGGGGAGTACGATCAAGTATGATCCACTAATTACATTATCAATAATAGTTTTAATTTTGGGGTCTTCGGCATTCGGTCTTAAATGGTCTTCCGTCTTCGATTTTCGTTTTATAGGCCTACGGCTGGATTCCCTGTTTACCATTTGAACGGCCGTTTCTACCGTTTTCAAAGGGAAACTTATGCGTACTTTTGGATTTCGGAGGCTGGGAAGCCTGTGGTCGTACATTGTCTGCTGTGCAAGTGATTGCAGGCTCATTTGAAAATGGCGCCACGTAGATTTCACATGTATTTGTTTTGTTTGTGTTTTGTTTGCGTTTTAGTGACCTCCATTGACGAGCAGTACGATCCAAATGGATATGTCCTGTATTGCCCTTGTATGGGTAAGTCTTTCTCTTCAATGTAGTGAGCAACTGGCTTAGACTTTTTAATATAATTTTCTTAAACAACTAACAACACTCATTGACTCAACAGTTTAATAAACTCCAACAACAACAAAACAATTTTGTTATTAAATATATATTAAAACAAGCTTACATAATTCATAAATGATAAATGGACACTAGCCCGCAGGTAGCAAATGCTATAAATGGAGGCGGGTAGTGTTGATACTAAATTTACAAAGGAGCTGAGACAAGACAGTAAATTAAAAGCTTTACAGAATTGGTGGGTTGCACTGGCGCCGCGGCGATGTTGGTTGGTAGGAACAAAAGAAACCACATTTGCTTCTTTTGAGTTTTGTTCCTACCAACCAAGATGGCCGCTACGCTTTTGTAATTCTATTCCCTTATGAATTAAGGAATTAGGAATACTACTTAATATTACACATCTTTACAGTTTTCAAAATATGAAATAATAAATATATAATAAATAATGAAACGGGTTTTAATAAGATATGAGATACAAAAGAGAAATTTAATAATAAAATGTTAGTTGAATATCATATATAATATTATCATCAGGAAAGAGTAGGCATGTCAACATAAACATAATTTTGTCATCTGTCAGAACCTGTAACAATGGGTTGTGTAACTTTTTCTTAAAATTGATCTTTGAGAGCATATGTAAGACTGATGGAATGCTGCTCCATATCATCAGTTGTGGCCCCCAGTCATGCAAAGGAATAATTAATGTAATAATTACTGACAGAAGAGGACCTTAAGTATATGAGTGTGTACTTCATTTGAACAAGTAAATACGTTTGAGATATTAGATGGTGCCAAGTTGTTAAATATGTCATGCATTAGGATTGAGCATGATTTGAAGTAGAGTGTATTAAATGGAATGAAATTTGAATAGATAAAGAGTAGGATGGTATGGGATCTAACTGTTCAAAATACATCAAACAAAGAGCACATTTTTGTAATATGAGAAATCTGTTTAGGTGAGTCTGAACAGCTTGACCCCAGGCTACTTAGCCGAGATTTTGGGACTCTGCATAATGTGTTTTCTTTATTAGATATAATTATGAGGTCCAATTTGGGTTGTTTGAATTCAACCTGTTAGGTAGGAGGAGAACCAGTCATGTAATATGAAAACACGAAGCTCGATTTTTTTAAATGACTTCTCAAGCGAAAACACTACCTGCATTCACAAATCATTAGAAAGTATTGTTTACCTGGAATTTTATTGCATGCAATTATAGACTACAAGGGTTGTGATTGTTATTTTGTCACGGTCATTTCAACAAATGGCTTGATAGCATAGTGGGCAAGACAGCGGACTAGTAGTCAAGAGCAGCCATGAGGATGGTGGTTCGAGTCACACTGGACACCAATTTTATTTCAGTCTTCTCCTTCACTTCTCCATGTAAAGTCAATTACTTATGCTGTAATCCTTGTAGCTTAATTAGGTCCATCACATGCATGAATCTTGATATCCAATGAGAGCACAGATGAACATCACTACTGATTTCGATATCCAAATTACTATTGATATTCATCTAGTGTTTCATTGGGTATCCAAACTCAACCACCTGAGCAAATGCAGTCCTCTGATTGACTAAAAAGCTCATGAATTATTAATGAGTTTGAGAATGATAATTAATGCCCCTTATTCCATAATGTTGCAGTTTTCATAATAGCATTGAATGATTCACGGTATCAAATAGCCTTTTTCAAATTGATAAATATACCAGACAAGTACTTTTTGTAATCCATATTTGATTAAATTTGGTTTACTACATGTACAAATGTATATCTAAGAGTGCCTGTTATGTAGAGCATTTGTCACGAAAACCGTACTGGGACTGATACAGAACATCATGTTTATTAAGGAAAGATTTTAGTTGGTTATATTACATCAATTTTTCAAAAATTCGATTAAAATTAGAGAGGAGGGAAATTGGTCTAGTTACCAGGGTCAGTTTCGTCTTCGTTTTTGTAAATTGGGGTAATTTATAGGGGTAAACCCATTTTCAACTGAGCTATTAATTATTTTGGTTAAGGGTTTATATATAATATGTTTTGCACATCTCAAGATGCGAACAGGGCATTAAGTAATGGTCCAGATAAAAACTGTAGGGCACTACGGCAAGGAATGTTAAAAGGTGTTAATTTTCTATTATTCTTTCTTGTAATTTTATTGGTTGATACTTATAAATTCAATAGAAACCCATCAAAATAGTGCATTTTCATTCGATATTTTGTTGTGGTTTGAATTTATTTTTGATCAAACAAACTGGTTTAATTATCGTGTGTGGGGAAAGTTCCCAAATTTGCGATTGAAAAATCCTTTGTTTTCTCTATATCCGATTGGCTGGATGGTGGCTTCTCTGCTTTTTCACAGAAAAAAGAACCAATAGCATAAAAAATAATTTATTTTCGAGATGTGGTTTGGACTGTAGATACCTCCTAAAGCACTTAAGGCATATTCAAGCAGAATCGTATGTGGGAGAGGCTCATTGCCGCAGAACAATGGATTCTACTACAGTTCTTATCTGGACCATTACTTAATATACAATCCATGGGCTCGGTGGGTCTAAAATGCGGGTAGTGGAAATTAATTCATGCTCAAATGTTCCAATGTCATGGATCTACTTTGGCCACTTGAATAACAGGAAATATTTGGAAAAACACCTTTGCCTTTTCTTGAACTGCTTCCTTTAGTATAAAACGGAACAAAAAGGAAGCAGTTCAAGAAAAGGCAAACCAAGTTGTTTCTCCAAATATTTCCTGTTATTCAAGCGGCCACAGTAGATCCATGACATTGGAACATTTGAGCATGAATTATTTTCCGCCACCCGCTACCCGCATTTTAGACACGCCGTCCATGGGCTTTATCAATTAGTATCAACATTATTTCCAATTCAATTTCAGGAGAAGAGACTGGGTCAAAAGCGAAGGAGCCTGGAAAATTAGATAATTATTTTGGTAAATTGCTCTGAGGAATTAGGCATACGAGAAGCCAATTTTTGGCCTATTGATGCAAAATGGTGGTTTAGAATATTAGGTAACTCAGAGGGATTTTGTGATAATCTTTTGTTGCCAGTAGTTATTTATAACTTATTATTTTTCCTTTTATGATTAATAATGTTATGTATGCCTTCCCAGGTCTTTTTAATATCCTTAAGATTTTCTTCAAAATATTTGTGGTAATAAAGTTTTTTACTTTTCCATGGACACATTATTTTGTTGCTTCTGTTGATTTATACAACACTCTACATATTACATATGTCACATCTTAATTTCAGGTAGATTTGGTAACCAAGCAGACCATTTCTTAGGAGCATTATCATTTGCCAAAGCTGTTAATAGAACTCTAGCCTTGCCACCATGGAGAACATATGTAAGTACATTGCATGAGAATCCATATTATTACATGTATCTACTTAACCATAAATCAGTGGTGTTGGAATAAAATAGTCATTTCTGGAAATATAATAGTTGCATGCATGCACATTCAAGGATATAATGTTCAGACCTGATTTTGTGATTTTCCCCTCCCCCTCTTAGTTTTGGAAATTGTGGCCAAAGATTAACATTGGAGGTGCATATGGCTCCCTCCCTTACCTCAGTCAGGTTAAACAGTATTGTGTAATTGTAGTGCTCCATTGATGCTACATATTGTCTAATATACACTTAATTTTGATGATTTTGCTTGATTCTGCTCATTAATTTTCACATAATTTATATTTGTAATTAACTCTATGATCAAGTATGACCTCAGCTATTGATTCCCATTCATTTTCGTGACAGAGAAATGTTCCATTTACTGAGTTCTTCCAAGTCGGGCCCCTGCAGGAATACCATAGAGTTATTGTGATGGAGAGGTTTCTCAGTAGTTTAGCTCCAACATATTGGCCCAAAGGAGAAAGACGGGGTTACTGCTGGCTGCCTCCTGGGTCAAAAGCATCCTGCTCCATGAAGGTACGTATATAAAATGTACAATGCATTGTACTCTGTGTGGTGGGTGTACCAGATTTGTGTTTAAAAGTACAGTAATGGATAGTATAAAACAAGAGGCTGCACGCAGCCTGTACTTGGACCACATGAAAGTTCAACCGACAACATCTTAATCTCATAATCTGTTATATAATTATGAAGTGTCACGTACATCACTATTTCAATGTACCGGTATTGCATTTTGTGTCTTGGCCTTCACATATATATATTTTGTTCTAGTCAACGACCATGCAATTACTTGATACATGTACAACAACAATCGCTCTGACAGCTAGATGGCTTTAATATGTGTAATATGCCCTTTTTTCTGCCTGATTGTGTCTTTTCATCACAACTCACTTGTCATCACTATCGAAAATGTATCTCGTTTTCCTCTTTAGAAAGCAAGAATTAAAGGAAATTATGAAAAGATTAATGCATTTTTGGAGGCAATAAAAGTTCCTTTGTAAGAATAATAAGGTTAGGAAGAAGTTCAATTAAAAGGTAAATAGAGTACTGAAGTCTGACGCATCGGTGCGGTAGCCGTGTGAGAAATTAATTAATACCATATCGATAGCACGGTAGTGGTCTGTACTTATGCAATTTCCCACTTCAGTGTCCACAACGAAAATATTTATATACAGAGGCAAATTTAAGACTCGGACCTGCTTATGCCATCTGAGTAATGAGAAATATTTAAGGGGGAGAAAGCATCTTGTCGGCTACCTTAATTGTGAATATTGATTTCAATCGGAGCTGTTTGTTCAAACCAATTAATTCAAATGAAGTAAATTCCCTGTAAGCAGTCAGTTAATAGTTCATCATCATCAGCAGCAGCAGTAGTAAATTAGTAGTAGAAGAGCAGATTTCGTATGAGTGGGACAAACTACATCACTGTCTACGGCACAGTTACTGTACGGCATGCAGTGACTTTGAAATGGTTTCTGTATTGTTTTTGTCCTGCTGATCCAATCAAATTACAGAGATACGGTACAGAATGGTTACAGTAAGGCTACAGACATGCCATAGTTTACCCTGGTGGAAAACTTTACAGGATCTTTGAGGATCTTTAAGGATCCACATAAAGATCTTTGGAGGATCCTTTTAAAGATCCTCAAGGATCCGGGGAGTCTCCAACAACACAGCCTCCAACATGCACAACCCTGCCAAAGAGCCAGCAGCCAACAGGAGCAGCCCCCCTCCTACCAGTTCCTGGACAAACCACACCCAAGAAGAGTGAGCCGCCACCCATTGCTCCTGATGCAAGTGACACACAGTCGACTCAGCTAGATGACAACACTGCGGTGAGTAGTGAAGCATTTCTGAGACTACAATGCGACAGAAGACCACCAACATATCTTAAGGACTGTGTGCGTGGAAAGGCGTAACTGAAACCAGGGTACCGAACAATTCATTCTATCGAGGACTCTTGAAGTTAAGGATCTTCAAAGATACTTTAGGATCCTGTAAAAGTTAAACAAGGATCTCTGAAGATCTTCAAGGATCCTGAGATGATCTTCAAGGATCCGGGGAGTCTCCAACAACACAGCCTCCAACATGCACAACCCTGCCAAAGAGCCAGCAGCCAACAGGAGCAGCCCCCCTCCTACCAGTTCCTGGACAAACCACACCCAAGAAGAGTGAGCCGCCACCCATTGCTCCTTATGCAAGTGACACACAGTCGACTCAGCTAGATGACAACACTGCGGTGAGTAGTGAAGCATTTCTGAGACTACAATGCGACAGAAGACCACCAACATATCTTAAGGACTGTGTGCGTGGAAAGGCGTAACTGAAACCAGGGTACCGAACAATTCATTCTATCGAGGACTCTTGAAGTTAAGGATCTTCAAAGATACTTTAGGATCCTGTAAAAGTTAAACAAGGATCTCTGAAGATCTTCAAGGATCTTGAGAAGATCTTCAAGGATCTTGAGAAGATCTTCAAGGATCTTGAGAAGATCTTCAAGGATCATTGAAGATCTTTGTATAATCTATGTGAAATCATAAAGGGAACTCATATGATTAAATTGTCACTTGAAATCAATAAGTCTATATCAAACCATGTCCTCTAAATAAATGTCTCTTTAGGCTGGCTGACCTGGTATTTCTGGCATGTCTCGCATGCTGCAACGAGCTGCTTCATTTCTGACGACATTCCCGGCTAAAAAATGCATTCTCGCGCTCGTCTGAAGCATGATTCCGTACCCATGTTTGACTCGTGGACTTTCCGTTTCAATTCACGTCGTAAGTTTGGTATGACACTCTTTGACCTCGGAATATCAGTCCGTCCTGGATTGTTAGCTCGTCCCTCATGCTGGAGTATGGCTTGACTTGCGTCGGTAGGTTTTTACCTTCGTCCGGCCATCCTTGTAGTATGGCGGTCTTGAGTCTTTGTAGCTGTTCGTCTCTTCCTGTCTCGGTACGAATTTATTCTAATATGAAATTGGTAGAAATCTAGCCATATTCACATGCTCAAACTCTGCTCCTGTGGTGGGACAGCATGTCAGCTATGGGCATATTTTTCCACGTTCATAGCGTACTTGAAAATCATATTTCTGTAGTCTCATCATCATACCTTGTAAACGTCGGGGTGCGCGGGCGAGTGGCTTCTTGAGTATTGCCTCCAAGGGCTTGTGATCACCGAATTTTTACCGTTCTTCCAAATGTGTATTGGTTGAACTTCTCGAGACTGAACACGATGACCAGCATTTCCTTTTCGATCTGGGCGTATCGTTGCTCTGTCTCTGTGAGCGCGCGACTTGTTCTTAGCTTGAGCTTGTCTTTATTGAGTGCTATGCCTCGCTTTCGGCATCTCAGTCTGCAGTAGGACTTCTAGGTTGCGGTCGTGGTCTGCATTAGCCTCCGCTTCAGTGTCACCAACACCGTAGATCAGGATATCGTCCGTAATACCCAGGACTCCTTCGAGTCCTTCCAGTGCCTGGTTAACTCGTTTCTGGAATATCTCAGAGGAGACTGAGAGTTGAAATGGTAGTCGACTCCGCCGGTACCTGCCATAGGGTGTGTTGAAGGCACACCGCGGCAAAACGGTATGCTCCGCTGGCCAAAAGAACGAAGGCTCTGCTCTCAAATACAAATTACCGAGGGTTTCAACTTTTTTAGTAAATAATTTTATAACTTAGTAAACTCACAATGAATTACAAATTAAGAAAACTTCAACCTGTTAAAGTCTTAGGCTTAGCTTTTAAGTAGTTTTCTTAGTTTTTGACAAAACAGTTCACAAACAAATACTTTTAAGCAGAAACGTTAAAATCACGGCATGTGGCCGTTGTTTCATTTCAGTTTTCGTGGGAAACTGGGGGCGGCCGCGCGCGGACAAGAAATAGCAAATACGCATGCGCGTGACGTTTTGCCGCGGTGTGTGTTGAAGGTGCTAAGGAGACTGCATTTCTCATCTAGGACTAAGTTCCAATATCCTGAGCGCAGATCGACAGTCGAGAATATTTTAGCTTGAGAAAGCTCTGGCAGTATGTCATCCAATACCGGTAGCTGGTATGTATCTTTAGTGCTGCATTGAGTGGTCGCGGGTCTATGCAAATTCTCAGAGCACCTGATTTCTTAATGACTACGACTAAGCTGCTGACCCATACAGTTGGCTCATCGACGCTTGCTAGAATCCCGAGGTTTCTAACCGTTGTAACTCAGCCTTGAGCTTTTCTTTTAGCGCCGTTGGGATTCGACGCGGCGGTGTGATCACCGGACTTGCATTCTCATCTACTTGTAGGTGCACTTCTCCCGGTAGGGTTCCCAACTCCTGTTCGAACACGTCTTTGTAGCGCTGGATTAACTCTTCCTCCCTTGCTAGCTGTTTTATTTGCTGCTGACTTTTGACTGGGGGCGGGACTACCATGAAGTTTTCTTCATGCACAGTGATGAGGCCCATCTGTTGCGCTGTTCTTGCCCCAATAAGAGGAGTTAAACGAACTCGACCGAGAACGTTTTCCTGTTCTTTGGGTTGCGAATAATTACGCGCGTTGCCCCCAAGGGCTCGACTTCCGTTCCGTTCCACATGCGTAACGTTTTGTTCGTTGGCTTTACTTCTTGTCCTGTGACGTGTTTCTCCGAGATGATATTGATCGAAGCTCTGCATTCGATCTGGAATCTGATGCATTTCCCGTCGATTTGCATCTCTGTATAGACCTCTTTCGCATAACCGGATGTTTCGTTCACAGCGCTGACAGTTGGTTGAGCCGAAATTCCGGCGAGGAATTTGACCTCGCTGTCATACTCTGTCTGTTCTGACACACCGTGAACTCCGCGTTTCTAGTCTTTTAGACACGCTTTAGCGAAATGCACTTTAAACCACAGGTAGCCCAAGCCGGGCACTTTTCTTTTCCCGGTGGGTGTTCTCCGCTGCAAAACCTACAAGTTTGGGTGGGGCATTCCGATCATTCCGATCATGTTTTGCTTTCTTACAGGTTTACTTGTGGTTTTCGGCTGATAATTTACTCTATGAACATCACTGATCTATACGATAGCACCAGATGTATTCTTTAGGCCGGTGTGATGCAGTAGTTTTAGCGCTCCGACATATAACATTGTATCTATTGAGGGTTAATTTTCTCTCCTAGAGTAGCTTCTTTCTTGTCTGTTGATTTCCAATTCCAAATACGATCCTATCTCTGATAAATTTATAGGGAGTCTTTCATATGTTTTCGCTAAGGTTCTTAGCGTAGTGGCATAGGTATCCATAGATTCGCTGGTTGCGATTATTGAAAACGTATCTTTCGTACGTCTCATTGACTTCCCCTATAGTGAATTCGTCAAACTTTTCTATTATCTTGCTTAGGTTTTTTCTCTCTTCTTCGTTTGCGAAAGGCAAGCCATTGTAAATTCTTAGCGCTTCCGGCCCAATGCAATGAAGGAACAATGCTACTTTGTATTGCTCTGTTTGTGAGCCCAGGTTTGTAATGATGGAATAATTCTCCCATACCTGTTTGTACGACTTCCAGTTCTCAGCAATGTTACCTTAATTACGGCCAGGAGGGGGAATTCCTTGCATTGGAACTGTTGGGGCTGGCGCTGGTGCCGGCGGCGTTGCTTCTCCGGCGCTTGAACTCGTTGGCCGGTCACCCAGTTTCTCTGTTGCACTCTCAGGGCACTTTCGGCTGTGGTTCGAAGTACGTGGACTTAGCTACCGCTGCTGCCACCATGTATCATGTGTTCCTATGTTTCTATCGGGAAACCATAGACACACCAAAACAAGAACTAGTATGAATACTCCATAAGCATTAACGTACATTAACAACAGATATATGATACTCCAGGATGTATCAATCAACGTCAGACTAGCTAACTAAGAGTTAAACATTGAACATACATGTATAATCCTTCAAGGTCTTTGAAGATCTTGTAAGGTTTTTCACCAGGGTGGACACTCATGAAATGTGCTCTAGTAGTAGTAGTAGTAGTATTATGTCCATGTTGTTGATAGAGAGCCAGTTGAACCAATATTTGTTAGTGACCTATTATTTTACCAGATATCATTTGGGATTGCTAATGACTTCAGTTGTATCGTTAATATTTCAGGATGGAAACCCCTTCACGCCATTTTGGGATGAGCTTGGTGTTGATTTTGATAATTATGTTATCTTCAGCATAGACTTCAACACGGAAGATCCATACACCAAAGACCTGTGGCATCAACAGTGAGTATACATGTATTTACATTGTCTATGCACTGGCGCATGAATATGTATAGGACACACTATAACCTTTGAATGTGGTGCACAGTCCCTCTGAGGTCAAGAAATAAGAAATTATTTTAGGGGCGGAGCACAAATAGTATTGGAACAGCAAATTATAATTTGTTATACAATCCACATATTCTAGGATTGCTTTCCTGTGTCCACAACTACGTTTGTGAAAAGCCAAATCAACAAACAACGACTAAAACTGATGACTTCTACACTTCGACCCCCATTTCCGACATCTGGCACTTTGTCAGACAATGCCTCTTTTAACACTTTAGAAAAGTTTAGGTCATTCTAAAGCATATCAAAATCATTGCACACAGAAGAGGACATTTGGTATTGGTGATCGCTTTGAAGTAAATGCGATTTTCTTTGAGAGAGATAACAACTTCATATGACTTGTTGATACCGTAACTATACGGAGGAGACTTCTCTGCTTTCGTTTGGACTCTCCCAAATCTCTCCTACTGCAGCTACCGCCATACCAAAGGTCAACACAAGAAAAATAGTAAGAAATGGAATTTTAGAAGCGATTTGCCTTACTCTAAACTCGAGAAACCTCGACGTTCTATGCACCAAAATGCTGAAAATTTATTCTCCTGTTTGAATGCGTATTCAAGCTAAACCCAGTTTTTCTCTGCTTGGTGGTCCCTAAACCAGTAACGCCTTGTAAAAATTCACTCCAACCAGCGTAAGAAAATTCAAATTTGCCATGTCGAAATCTTAACATAATCACTCCAAACTGTTACCAGTCGCAGATTAGGTGTTACTTGACTTAGATTCTAGGACCATAAGAAGTTATGTATTGTTTTTTTCGCTAAAAATGGCAAAATAGCCCCAAAACCATGTGTTTTCGAGTGAGTAATGCGAGCTGTACTGGAAGTGAGGTCACCCGTAATCGATATATAGGCTTTTGTACGCAATGTCTTTGATATGACTGGGTGGAATGGGCTTTTGTCACACGGCGGCCATATTGGCTTGAAACAATAGATTTCCCACGTGTAGCCTGAGCAGTTTCAGAACGAGTTCACGCGTGCAAAACACAGGTTTTTTATACTCCTGGGATTAAACATGGCCGCCGTGTGAATAAGGTCCATTCCAGGCTTAGAGACAACACACAAATATACTGAAGAAGAGCTGAGGTTGTCAAAGTCGACATCATTGGATGGAATTCACCATGTTAAGACCATTTGGAGAACTTGAAAATTGCTATATTTTCTTCAGATACTGAGAATGTTGCAAAAGGCTTGAAAATTACGTGATTTTGTCTTTGAAAGCATCGTAGGCTGTACAATATGACCGCTATTGATACTAACATGCAGTTGATCTTAACAGGTTCCCTCCTTCCAGTCATCCCGTTTTGGCATTTAGAGGTGCACCAGCTCGCTTCCCAGTTACTGAACATGACCGACAGTTGCACAGGTATCTCAAATGGTCAGTTAAGATAGTTGAACAGGTTGACGCCTTCATCAATAACTCCTTGCCACATGGTCCGTTTGTTGGTATTCACCTTCGTAATGGCATTGATTGGGTTAGTAATCTCCTTGTTGTTTTATCTTGGATCGTTATTCCTTTTGGTCGAAAGAGTGTTAGTGCATGGTATGCTGAGGTTTATCTAGATTACATTAATTTACTTTGTTCATCTATTTTTTGTAGAGAAATGCGTGCGAACAGGTAGAGGGTTCGTCCAATTTTATGGCGTCGCCCCAGTGCCTTGGTTACACTCGTTACCGGACCGTCACTAAGTCGTTATGCTTCCCTTCAAGAGAGGATATTTTGAACCAAACCATAACGGCTGTCATCCAAGTGAAAGCTAAAGCCGTTTTTGTAGCAACTGACAATGATCCGATGCTTGAAGACCTGAGGTCCGCTTTCATCGATCATTCGGTAACAGTAATTTACGTGTACATGAAGTAAAGTATATAGATTGTGCAGGTCGAACATAGCCAGATAATTCGAGGTTTTCTTAATTCTTGTTTTATTTCTTTCTTTTTGCGAGAACTGATCCGAATTGATGTCTGTAAATTTATTAATGTTTGTAGAAAATTGTGAGTTCCAAAGCAAGGTACAAAGTTCAGTTAACCTCTTCATGTTTGTCATGTAATAGAGAAACCTTTCAGGAAGACCCACGAGAGCCAGACGACAACTAATTTATGCAATTGAAATGTTTTTAGAGAATGAAGAAGAATACTAAGACATGAACAAAGAATTGTACCAGGCTGTTGCAGACACTTACTAATCTGTTATATTTTATCTTTCTCAGGTGAGCGTTGTTCATTTAAATCCATGGCTGCCCCAGCTTGATCTAGCAATCCTCGGAAGGGCACACCATTTCATTGGTAATTGCGTATCGTCGTTTACTGCCTTCGTAAAAAGAGAAAGAGACGTCAACGGGTTACCGACGTCATTTTTTGGTTATAGTAATACGTAAATAACATTCCGCGTACACCGCCAGTAACATGACAGTTGTCTCCTTACCATTGCGTGTACAACACCAGTAATGTGACAGTTGTCTCCTTACCATTGCGTGTACAACACCAGTAATGTGACAGTTGTCTTCTTACCATTGCGTGTACAACACCAGTAACATGACAGTGCATGTCGTCTTACCATTCCACGTACACCGCCAGTAACATGCCAGTTGTCGTCTTACTATTCCACGTACACCGCCAGTAACATGTCAGTTATCTTCTTACCATTCCACGTACACCGCCAGTAATGCGACAGTTGTCTCCTTACCATTGCGTGTACACCGCCAGTAACATGACAGTGTCGTCTTACCATTCCACGTACACCGCCAGTGACATGACAGTTGTCGTCTTACTATTCCACGTACACCGCCAGTAACATGACAGTTGTCTTCTTACCATTACACGTACACCGCCAGTAATGTGACAGTTGTCTTCTTACCATTGCGTGTACACCACCAGTAACATGACAGTGTCGTCTTACCATTCCACGTACACCGCCAGTAACATGACAGTTGTCGTCTTACTATTCCACGTACACCGCCAGTAACATGACAGTGTCGTCTTACCATTCCACGTACACCGCCAGTAACATGCCAGTTGTCGTCTTACTATTCCACGTACACCGCCAGTAACATGCCAGTTATCTTCTTACCATTCCACGTACACCGCCAGTAATGTGACAGTTGTCTCCTTACCATTGCGTGTACACCGCCAGTAACATGACAGTGTCGTCTTACCATTCCACGTACACCGCCAGTAACATGACAGTGTCGTCTTACCATTCCACGTACACCGCCAGTAACATGCCAGTTGTCGTCTTACTATTCCACGTACACCGCCAGTAACATGACAGTTGTCGTCTTACTATTCCACGTACACCGCCAGTAACATGACAGTTGTCTTCTTACCATTACACGTACACCGCCAGTAATGTGACAGTTGTCTTCAGTTGTCGTCTTACCATTCCACGTACACCGCCAGTAACGTGCCAGTTGTCGTCTTACTATTCCACGTACACCGCCAGTAACATGACAGTGTCGTCTTACCATTCCACGTACACCGCCAGTAATATGATAGTTATCTTCTTCCCAAGAACGGAACTGGATATTTTCTGGAACCATACACAGTATATTGCAATACACCGTCTTGCTAAAAATAAAATTAATATTGTATCCATTGTGTGGCTATGTTTGATTACTGTGTGTGTGTTTGGGACAGTTGTGGGAAAGGATGTATTAGTAAGGACTACTTCGATACGATCCAGAAACGCGCTGCTAGCATTATCGAAGGCAGACAAGTTCAACAGTCTGACCTTCAGCTTACATTTAGTTGACCCAACCTACAGTCACGCAGAAATTATCTAAACTATAACTTAGTATTTAAATGTTTTAATTTGATGGCATGGCTCCCGAATATCTTCTGACAGATTTCAGGCGCACACATGAATTCCACCACTATTCTACGTACAAGAAATAAAACAAGAATATTAACATAATAGATAGCCCACAATGCGTTTTATTTTAGGCCACCACTCCTCCTGTTGTGTGTCTTTCTCTAACGACAAGTTTATTTCACGCCGGTCCTTCCACCACGTCAAGGCAGGAAAGTCCTCAGTTTCTGACATTTAGCCGGCTAGCATTTGACCAACGTTCCAATTATTTTATTTTAAGGTCTCGATAAAGGTTGGATGTATCATTTCGGGAAAAACGCTCTTAAAGCCACAGACGTACTATATACCGTTTTGAACAAAAGTTAAAAGCGTAGATGTGGTATATTTTTTAACGCGAAATGACTGTCCGCCAGAAGGAGTTAAGCCCTTCAGGCTTTGAAACATTTTTTTTCTTAATTACTGACCCTTTCGAATCCCAACTAAATTGTCTCAAATGTTGTTGTGATAAAAAGGCGCCATGGAGAATAATGCATCAATGAGGTGACGTAAGATCCAGAATCGACCCAGCCTTTTTCTTACACGGTCATGGGTCAGGAAAGGTCAAATTTTCACCCTTTCAAACAAGCCTAGAATATAGAATATTCTTTGTAAGCCAAAAATTTATTCACAGAAGTACTCAAAACCTTTCAAATATTCGTATGTATAAAAATCGCAAAAGGGGTTAGGTGCACTTTAAAAACGATCCTGTCTAATAGTATGTACACGAGTGAAAATAAACAATATATGAAAAATAAAATGGAAAAAAAGCGGCTAAAATTCAAATTAAAGAAATTTGGGGCGGACATTTTCAGCATGCAGAAATTGTTTTTTAGTCAATCTAGTCAATCTAGTCAATATTTTTTTTTCATTTTGCCAGAATAATATTTACCACGTGATCTTACTTGGGCAACAGATGGCATTTTTCCCGTCGAGACACGGAGAGAGAGCCGGAGCGGCTTTGCCTCTCATAATGCTCTCTCTTGGTGTGTCGGCGGAAAAAATGCTCTCTCTTGGTGTGTCGGCGGGAAAAATATCCTTTGGTACCAAGGGTAAAGAGTGCTCAAATTATCATTAACGCTCATTTGCTTGTTCGACGTTGGAAGGCCTTGTCTATAAAACGATCAGTGTAAAGCTTTTTGATTCGGACAATTGATTGTCTGCATATTTTTAGTATGACGACTTAGAATTAATCACATCCATTCAGAAGGCGTCAGTTTAATCGCCACGCTTCACGGTCATGGTTTCAACGAAAAGAGGGAGAAAGGACCGGGGGGGGGGGGGGGGGGGTACTCCTGATTGTGACCGCCGAGTTTAATTTAAATTAGCATAAGATTGTCTTTATCATATAGGAGTAATTGTATTTAGATTACCTCACCTTGGCGACACTGCATTGGTGAGAGTATACGTCCCCGTTTAGTCCACATAGTGGTTTTCGTATCCGGCAGTACCGTACTAATTAATAATAGTAGTAAATAGACGACTAAAAGTTGAAGAACGAATGCATGTAAGGGACGGACCATTTGAAAATTGATGGGGGGGGGGGGGGGGGGGGGTACCGGAAATCCCAAAAAAAATATCGAGCAGGCCGAATTTCCACAGAAAAAAGATCGAACGAGCCAAAATCACCCCGAAAAAAAATCGAGCAAGGGTGAAACTTTGTTCATTAGCTGAAACAGGTTCAGCCAATGTTTAGTCTACAGAACACAGGAAACCAGTGTTTTAAAGAGCAGTAAAATCTCAAAAATTTTGGCTCGGGCCTTTGCCCCTCGCAATATTTAAAGACCTTCCGCTTTTTTCTTCCATACGCTGGACGGTATATTATCTAAGCTCATAATCAAAGGCACATTCCCATAGGACAAATAATGCATTTGTGTACAAGACATTAGTTATATATGCCAATTCACTCTTCTTAATATTTATGCGCATATTTAATTCACCGACTCGAAAACGAGGCTATCCCCGCATCGTGGATGCAACGTGCATTCAAGTTCGAAAGGACAATTTTGTCTCCAACGCATACTGAGAGGAATGAATGAGGAACACAGCAATGCTGAGAGGAACACAGCAATGCTCCATCCGCGACGCCATTTTGCTTTTCAGCGAAGCAACGATGCGGGGATAGCCTCGTTTTCGAGTAGCTAATTATATGCGCATAAATATTAAGAAGAGTCAATGTTGAGCACTTTTTCATTTTCTATTTTTTTATTTGAGACTACGGAACAATGCAATATGATGCACGAATTAACAGTAACATTTTAAGTACCATCTGGGAAGGAGTGTGAGGTAGAGATTTCAAGAAGAATACATGTATATCAGGCATGTTTTCACAAAAGGAGCCTTAGAACCTAAGACCCCCTTTTGTGAAAACATGCCTGATATTGTGTGCCTTTAGCTTTAAAACTCAATAACTCGTGTTTTTACCGTTTTCTTGAAAGGGCAAATGACAGTTTAAGACTTTTCTGGCATTTCTATCCCATAATTGATCTCAAGGTATTTTATGTGGGGGTGAGGGGTGGGGAGGACTAGTTAACAAAAATCGCGAAAAACCAACTGATGTAAACGTTGAAAAGTGAGTTACCGGCTTTTAAAGCCAACGGGTACACATTAATTTACTTGTGTAACTTAAATTTCAAAGTAGCGCCATTTCTCGAGTTTTTAATGGATTTCGATGCACTACACGGCAGTACAACATTCTCTTCCTGTAGATTATGTTTAATCGATGGAATTTTGCCGTATTTTGACTAGAAATTATACCAGAAAATGTGTTTTTCTATCTCTCAAAGTTACTTGTGTAACCTAAATTTCAAAGTGGCGCCATTTCTCAAGCTTTTAATGGATTTCGATGCACTACACGGCAATACAACATTCTTTTCCTGTAGATTAAGTTTAGTGGATGCAATTTCGCCGTATTTTGAGTAGAAATACCAGAAAATGGCGGTTTTTTTTAACCTAATCCTAACCTCTAGCTCTCAAATAAAGAAATTATGGGATAATCTCACACAAGTAAATTATGGGATAGAAAGGCCAGAAAAGTCTTAAACTGTCATTTGACCTTTCAAGAAAAAGACAAAAAACGAGTTTAATACTGGTTTTTAAAGCTAAAGGCACACAAGATCAGGCATGTTTTCACAAAATTCTAAGGCTCCTTTTGTGAAAACATGCCTGATATATATGTTTTCTACTAAACAAAGGTAATTAATGTACATGGAAAATACCATAAATCTAGAAACATTAAAACTGTGTAAAATGTTCTTGATGTAAAACCAAAATACTGAATGCCTTAAAAAAATATCGTGCAAGGTCCGACGCCATAAAAAAAAATTCTTGCAGCAGTAGGAGTCCTAAAAAAAATTTCGAGCAAAAAAAAATCCGGGTACCCCCCTCATCAATTTTCAAATGGTCCGTCCCTAATTATATGAATAAACGTCGTTGGGCTCGGCTGACCAACATGCCCAAGTATCCTACGTAACTGTGTCTGTCTGAATTGTGTAGTGGAGGCAAAATCCGATTTCTTTGAATCTATTTTAATAATATCTCGGTCGACGGGAATCGACGACGATAAAGAGATGAGATATATATAGCATGCATAGCTAGCTTTAAAGTAGAGTTTTGTATGTGAGTCTACATTTTTCATAAGGGGGGGGGGGGGGGGGGGTGGCAAACGGGGGATGCTAGTATGAAAAACTTTGTGAACACCCCTCGTAGGGCCCAGGTAAACATTTTGTCCCCCCTCCCCCCCCTAGTAGCACTAGCCTAAACATTTTTGACTTCCCCCTTCCTTTCAACTCTACTTAACCTATTTCGATTGAGGTTGGAATGCAATGACACACCAATTTTTATAACGGCTGTGCTACAATTTATAGTACTTACCAATTTCAATTGCCTTTCTCGGGACATGATGTATATAGAAAAAAAAGAATGATGAAACGTTTCCTCGCGCTTAGACGCGAGTAAGAAGGTCGCCACTTTCAGGGGATCGTTACTGTACTTCGGAACTCTACGGTATTAGAATTAATAATGTCAGTGAAATATGGATAAAAACTTTGGCCCCCCTATCCTTGTTATTCAAACTTTCTTGACCCCCCTAAAAAGGTGGATGAAACTTTTTTTAAGTCCCGGCCCCCCTTCCGTTTGCCAACCCCCCACCCAATGACCACTCCCTTAGCCCTTGCGTGTTTTATCTTTACTTTCTGCTTTACTTTTATTGATTTCAATACAGAGCGTACATTTTCATGATAATTTATGATGATTGTTTGTTTACATTTTTTTCTTCTGCGAACCTGTCAACACATTTTTTACAACAACCGCCAAATTTCTCGCAATCTGATTGGCTTATTTTCATATACAATATTTATTTATTACAGTTTTCTCCATAAATGAAATAACAAACAAATAATATATACACTAAATAAAGAGTGGAGAGGGAAACATCCAAAAAGCGCCCTTGACACCATACAAGGGATGCTCCCCAGTAACTACAATATAATATGAGAAAAATCCATAAAATAAATAATATATAATATAAAACTAGCTAAAATTCTAAAATATATCAAAAAGTTGACTTTATATACTAAAAATAAAACTAAGTATTACTAAGAAATGACATAGCTTTGTGCTTAAAACTAGAAATACTGATAGCTTCTTTTATATCATTTGGTAGACTGTTCCATTCATTGATAATGCGGATAAAATAGCTATATTTAAAACTATTAGTTCTACTATACATACTGACAAGGTCAAGAGAGTCATTTTTTCTTAAATTATAACCTACGTTACGATCTTTACAGAATAAAAGCTTATCAGAAATATCTATGTTATAATGCCCATTAATTAAATTATATAAAAATACTACATCCCTTGTAAATCTCCTATTAGATAGACTTTGTAAACTTAATTGACTTAATCTAGTATTATAATCTTCACCAGACTTTAGGATAAACTTAGTTGCCCTCCTCTGAATTGCCTCTAATCTATTAATATTACGTTGTGTATGTGGATTCCAAGTCTCACATGAATATTCGAGTAATGGTCTAATGAGACTACAATATAGTGTTCTTAATGTAGTAACGTCCTTAATATCCATACAAGTTCTTTTCACCAGTCCAAGAATCTTATTAGCCTTGGCAGTTATAGAATCTATGTGTGAATTCCATGATAAATTAGACTGAGCTAGTAAACAAACCTAAGTCCTTATATATATGTACACTTTCCAGACTTTGACCATTATTTATGTGATAATCCCTAATGAGAGGACTCTTTTTCCTAGTGATTCTCATGATCTTACATTTCTTAGTGTTAACTTTCATTTTATTCTCCTTACACCAATCAGAAATCTTATCCAGGTCACCCTGAAAAGATGACATATCCTCTGGAGTATTAATAATCCTATACAATTTGCTATCATCTGCATATAAAGCAATTGAACTATCCTTACTAATTACCCCCGGTAAATCATTAATATAAACTATAAAAAATAGTGGTCCCAACAAAGAACCTGTGGAACACCAGAGGTAATTGTTAGCCAATCAGAAACTTCCCCTTTTACCACGACTCTCTGCTGACGGTCAGTAAGATAGTCTCTGCACCAATCCAATAGGCTACCACGAACTCCGTACTTGTATAGCTTAGTCAGGAGAATGGTGTGATTCACAAGGTCAAAGGCCTTAGCAAAATCAATAAACACCACATCAACTTGTCCACTGTTGTCAAGGGCTTTAGACCAGTCATGATGTACCAAGAGAAGCTGTGTTGTACAGGATCTACTCCTTAGGAATCCATGGTGGGAACTGTGGATAAACTCAATGACTTGCCCGTAAATTGCATTGGACAGGGCAACAAAAGCTGACGCCATTTGTCAAGGAGTGCGCGTGCGGCTTTCATTTGAAGCTAAAAGTGTTTTGTTGTTGTAAAATTGACTATTTAGTTTGTTGTTGTAAAAAACAAATTGAAGTTAGTTTTTTTATGTGTCTGTCCTAATATTGACAATGATTTTCGTCATAACATGGCCAAAATAGCTGTGGACCACTCGGCGTCAATTCGACTTCGTCTCGGCGAAGACGCCTCGTGGATCCACAGCTATTTTGGCCATGTTTATTATGACGAAAATCATTGTCAATATTAGGACAGACACATAAAAGACTAACTTCAATTTGTTAAACAGTTTTCACTAGCGACGGAAGCAGAAGCGTAAGCGTAAGGAGCCTTACGTTCTATCGAAAATCAAGAAACGGAGACGTAAGCGGAAGCGTAAGCTCGACGGAAGCATAAGCGGAAGGAACGGAAGGTTTCCTCCTTCTTACGTCTCCGCTTCTGCTTCCGTCGCTTCCGTTCCAGTGAAAACTAGTCAAACGTAAGCAGAAGCAGAGGAATTTAGCCAATCAGAATACTCATTCCCAGGCACTTAGCAATGTAAATATAGCATGCAAGCGAGGTTTTCGCTTCTGAACGAGGCTTATGCTTCCGTCGTGTTCATTTTCACTAGAACATTAGGCCAGATAAAAAAAATGTTTGTTTAGCGTCCCCGTCCGACCTGAGAAATGTCCCCGACCTCTATTTTTATTATTTATTTTTTATTTTTCATAAAAAACTTTAGAAAGTGTAAATGCGCCCGCGAACACCAATTCTTGTACCCAGACCCCTACATGTACCACTTAAAATATGCGCCGGCGCATTAAATATTTTAACATCGACGCCATTTTGTTTCTACAACACGAGGTCATGAACACGAGGTGAGTGAATAATGTACCATCCCTTCATGTAGGATGACACGAATTGCTACCAAATTGTATTCTATTGTATTGTATTGTGTTGCGTTCTATTGTTGTATTGAATTGTATTGTGTTGTATTCTATTGTATTTTTGGTAAAAATTCGTGTCGTCCTACATAAAGGGATTGCCGAATAATGTCTAGTCAAGACAAAATAAGCTTCACATAGAAAAAAAAAAACTCCCTCCCTACCTGGAAAAAATTGAAATGGGTGGACGCTAAACAAGGATTTTTTTTTATCTGGCCTTATGCGTTCGATTGACCGTATTCCGGAATAAGAATACATAGAATGATCACGTCACTACAAATCACGTTTACTGGGATTTGTTAGCCACTGGAATACTAAATGTATGCTGAATATCATATGTCAGCAAGCATTTGTAGTTTACAGTGCAAAATAATGCTCGAACCAGTGATTTCCAGAGACTATTCCACCCTTTGTACTGATTGAGAACGAGGTTGGTATCCCAAAGCATTCTGGGTACAAGACTTGCGATGGATTGTGGTCCATTTGTAAGCCAACCTCATGATCATCGTTCATCTAACTACACGTGGAGCGCGAAGAAGCGAAGTGTGATTCCAAGGAAAAAATCGGGCGAGTTAGTGTGTACACATTATTCTTAAAGATAAGTATAGCTTACTAGACAAGTATATATCGTTTTGTAAAAGCTAGCTGATCAGGCCTGTACTTAAACACATGCACTGACACAGTCTTCAAGGTCCCCTGGCAGATTATTTCTTAGTCAGAGTGAGTCAGAGAAAACTCTTTCATACTAACCACAACAGACTTGCGAATGTTTTTGATGGTGATAATATTCAAAATAGAACTTATGAGGGTTTGTATATGGGAAGCTTCCCATATTACGAAATATAATAAGAGTTTATACAAATTTGTAAGAGAACGTAACGAACTCGGTGTCACTAGCCAGAAATACTGTAAATTTGACCTACCTTGCCACTGTGTTGGGTGGATTTCAGCCGGGATTTTTTTCGGAGCTCCTTCAACCTGAAAGAGATCAGCTTATGCACCAGTCAGTGGTTTCCCCCAGGCCCGGGGTAGCGGTATCGGACATACCCACAGGGTTTGACTTTTATCTCAAAATTTTGGTCAAAGTTTTCACCCTGGGCCTGGGGCTGACATTTGAAGTCAAATTTGAGAGGCAAAACATGAAATTATTGCAATATTATTTCTAAAATAAGAATCCTGTACACTCCTATAAGATTCTAATAGTGATAAGATTCTCAAATCGTGAGAATACAATGTAAAAAATATTGATAAATTAACTTACCTCTTGTGGGTCTCTTGTTCATTGTGGGCGCAAGGCATGAAAGTCACGTTGAAGCTGAAAATACCACTGACCAGTTGCATTAGTCAGAGAAGGCTGCACACTCGATCTTGACAATGCTTGCATGGGAGCGATAAATCCCACTTTTAGTGGGGGAATAGACAGGTTTCACCAAAATGCAAATTACTCTGAACTGGAGGACAAAACAATAATAATTTTCTACATGAGTTGTTTATCAATTCCCAGAAGAGTAATTTTCTTTTGTTTGTCCTCCAGTTCGGCTAATTTGCATGTTAGTGAAACCGGCCTACGGTCAGTTCGCCTACACTGTACATCTTAAGCTGATTCGCCTACGTCTCGGGTCGATTTGCCTACGTATCAGGTCAATTCACTAACGTTAAGTTATTTGTATCGATAACTATTAAATACGATTATAACTTTTTTTCACTATCTTTATTAGGATTGTAAAATATTTACAATCACATAAATTTATATTTTGATGAGTCACTACTTACAAATGTATTAAATTTACTGAATACGTGCTGCTCCATTTAGGCGTGAGCATTGCCTTTAATAGTAGCAGTGCAAGAACTGTGGGGATCTGCTCTTAAAAAGTAGAAAATTGTTTTTGCGAAGCATCCGTGTTTCCCTCTTCCAAGTGCCCTACAACTTCTGTTCTTGTTGTAGAGATTTCAGTCGGGTTTATCGTACTTCTGCTGATGTAATTGTTTTTAATAGCAATTGTATTGAGTTAATAATAAATTTCTGATATTTGACACTACATGTACCCCGCTATCTCGAACTATTTTCCATTTCCCTTGAGAGTTCGAGATAGTGGGGTTCCACCGTAATTATATTTTGAACATTTTGTAACATGAGTTTGGGGAGTCTGTGCTCCTACAAATGTACCCTGCTAGACAGATTCCTTCCCCCTTTTTCTCAAGATGAAATGAAGGGAGGGAGAGAAAGGAACCTCTGTATGCAACCAACAGTCGCTGTCAACAACTGTGGATGAATAAATAAAATAGGAAATGGTTTATGATTGTTAAAATTTTATGCATGTCACAAAGAGTTCAAATGCTGGTCATTTACATTAGAGTATTGGCATTATGTGCAATGTCTCGTTTTGCTGCATAAGTGTATACATAATGTAGCACCAAAATATATTTAAGCTTTTTTCTGTTCATTCTAGCACATAATAACATTAGAGGACATATTATACTTAATCAGCCGGCATACTTGTGCTCCAAAAAGCGAACAAATAAGGATTTCTCAAGCATTTAATGATAGCAGAAAGTTTATAGGTGAGTCTACTAATCTGTTAAGTGTTATTTGACAACTTTCTGAAGGATTTTTAAGTAAATACTCTGGTATTTAGCTTAATTGTCATATTTTTTTTCACTGCAATGTTAATTGTTCTTTTGACAGCGACTTAGTGAGTTTGAGTTTGTTTGCCTGACAAACTAAGTTAGAAGTTCCTTGTTTCTGCTTTAAACCTCTCTGTAAGAGCAATATTATAACACTGTGCTTTTCTGTTGAGATTCCATGAAGCGAATGTACATAATGATGAGGCATCAGTTTGACTAGGTTTTTAATAGATTTTGTTTTCAATGTATTTTTCTCAGAAAATTTCGATAACTTCATTTGTTTTATTTATCTTTGTTAGTTCTTACTACAGGTACTGTTGGGTTGGATTTTTCAATTTTGTATTAGGGGATGGGTCATTTAGGTATCTAATTAATACCTTGTAGGGGACCTCGCATCCTATTGTATGTTTCACTTGCCTATCACAGGACAAATTTTAAAATAAATTAATTCAACTTTTGCCAGTGCCATCTCAGCTTTACAAGTCAACATGATTATGAAAACATCTTTGCAGTTTGCCAGTCTGAATGTTAATGCACTACAGTACATATTCCAATAATGCCATATAAATTTCTGTCTCAAATAATAACACATGATGATAACTTAAAGGTGGACTGCTGTGAAAGCAGAGTGAGCCAATTATTTAAGTCTCTGATGTTATTGAGAAGCCAACAGATAGCTGACCTACATGTATTAATGTTGCTACTTTGTAAATTTTGAAGAGACTTGTGTTGATTTTTAGAGAGCCTTCTGATGTAATAGAAACACAAGGCAAAACAGTTCTATTAGAGACTAAGGACTGCAAGGCAACATGGAAACAGAAACTCCATGAATGTAACTCAGGTGAGTGATCAAACTCTCTAACAAGAGATAAATTAATAACTTGGAGAAGCCAACAGTTACATGTATCTTAGGGTACATCTATAGATATACTTTATGATACATCTATATGCCCTTCCCAAGTATCTTAGGATACATCATTACAATGCATCTACATATGTTATGATACATACATGTACATCTACACTGTATATTATACGGTACATCTATATACCCTTTCTGCAACCCATAGTTTCTTCAGTTTTGGCTTACATTGTACATGTACAAAAGATAAGGTTCCCCCCACATTTTGCTCATTATTAACCTGGCCTCTTGCTCTGCATTATAAGCTGCCCATACATATAGATCCGATAACTGATGGAATGGCAACACCAGAAAATGATGCTTGTATGGAGCTTTCATAGCTCTGGCCATCTTATAATAAATAATCCAATTAAATATAATAGAATCAATAGCTCTACTCCAGTTATTTAGATAAAATGGCAGATTTAGTAATTGTAAAAGGTGGCTTGAAAAACTTTAATGCCTTCTCTCCTGGTAATTTTTTTAATTAGTGAAATCCAGTACTAACCCAATCCTCCCCACTCAGTCCAAGTTTGGCTAGCCCTGAGCTGTTATGTACCACTGAACCATACATCTAAGGGCTCGAGATTTTCTCACAATGCTATTCATGAGAATCTTTTTTCATTGCCTTCACACTTGAGCTAATTTAGAATTTAAGGATATGAGGACACTTGTTTGTAAACGGTAAACAGGTTTTTAAGAACATTACTGTTGTTTGCATTTAAGCATGAACACGTGAGGCGAAAACATGTTCTAACTGTATCAAACGTACAAATGTAGCCTGATTCGTCATCAAACTTTCGAAGTTTGAAGGTGAGGATATTTACGTTAAACACAGTAAACAAATACAGCTGTAACTTCAAACCAGGTGTGCCTTTATTTTGGGACTTCAGAAATCAAGTGGTGGAGCTGGTTGGAGAATATTCTATAGATACAGGAAGAGATTAAGTTGGAATTTTGAGCGTGAAAGTTTGTCTAGCATGCCTTCAAACTTCGAAAGGTTGATGAGGAATAACATTACGTTTGATACCCAATTAGAACATGTTTTTGTTTCACACTTACATGCAAACGACGGTATTGGCGTGAATGGAGCCTCAAAAGATGTCTTAGAAGTCTTTAGAATCACATTTTGAATGTAAACCAGCATGTTTGAACTTTGCAGCAGAGTACATAGCCTACATACATGTAGGCATGTGCAGTATAAACTGCACACGCTAAAACAGTTAATTATGTGCAGCATTATTGATTCTCTGCAATTTGTAATAATAATTTCAATTTCATTGTTTACTTCTTCTTAAAGCCACTTGAAATTTGCAGTGAGAATGGCAGAGTCCTACCAGTAATTATAATATAACCCTCCATCTCAAGTCTTCACTGTATTGAGCTGGCATTTTACATTTATTGAATGAGGCAACTTAGCAATTTTATGCAGTATTGTCTAATGCAAATATTAGACCATATTTCATTTTGGACGGAGAACACCCTAATGCCATATTCTGTTCTCCCAGACAATTGAAATAGCTGTATACAGCTACATTGTACATGTAATGGGGATTGTGCATGGTGAAATAGATTTACTGGTAGTTGATGTACATGTAGGATTTATATAATGATTAGATGTGTTATTAATTTGTATGGTTTCTAAAATGGCTGGATGATGAGTCAACATACTTTCGTTCTTCTGAAGTTCTGTTTGTGGAAGCTTGATGTGTCCTGACCAGCCAGTTTGTTTTTTTAAACTTACTTAATCAGATGTATTTTATACATGTGATATTAATTACGTTTTGTATTTGTATGGACATTGGCAGCCCTGAGAGACCTGTGTTCAAGCAAGAGGTATTCTACAATGTAAGGTATGTACTATATATAGTGATTTTCTTTTTTAGTAAAACTTATTTAATCAGGTGTATTATTTACATGTGATATCAGGTACACTTGATGTAGGATTTATATAATAGATATGTTATTAATTTTCTATGGTTTTTAACTTGGCTGGATGATGAGTCAACATACTTTCGTTCTTCTGAAGTTCTGTTTGTGGAAGCTTGATGTGTCCTGACCAGCCATTTTTTTTTTTTACTTATTCAATCAGATGTATTTTATACATGTGATATTAATTAGGTTTTGTATTTGTATGGACATTGGCAGCCCTGAGAGACCTGTGTTCAAGCAAGAGGTATTCTACAATTTAAGGTATGTATACCTCTTCAAATCATGTGGGTATTTGATGTGCAAACAAATATGTATGTTTCCACGGTTAACACCAGTTTTATCAAGTTGGAACAGTACTTCTGTTTTAAAAATATCAGTGTGTTAAAATTAAGTGTGTTAATAAAGAATTAACTTGAAACTGACACGTCTAATGTTATCAAGAAAGCCACCCATAAACTACATTGGATGCTTTCTTAAGGTAAACTACATTGTACATGTACATGAATTCCACAGAATATTCAACCCTTTGTTATCCAATCAGCGTGCAAGTTTACATCATGCTATGGGATTCAGAGGTATATTTATTGGTTATTTCATGGTTTTCTATGGAATATAAAGAGCTTATTACACGGAAAGTTGTGTAATACGGCTGGGTATTTTTACGAGTCAGTTTAATTTTTTCGAGCCTGAAAGGCGAGAAAAAAAAAATTGACGAGTAAAAATTCCCAGCCGTATTACACAACTCTTCGTGTAATAAATTGTTTATTATACGACAGCTAACACGAACAAAACATGTTTGTTTTCGCTTACCTTACTGCTCTGTTTGAAGAAAATCTTGAGAGAAGAAATCTCGAGAGAAGAAATCTCTCGGCCCAATGTCGGGGGCGGGCGCGCACTGAAAAGTTTTTTTTCAAACAGCCCCATTTCGATTGGCTCGCGCGCTTACAAAACCTTTTAAGTGTTGAATAAACCTGTGCAAACCGGTTTGTGACCCGTGTAATACCGTCTCATATTTGCACTCGTTTTAGCCCGTATTTGCACTCGAAAACGCCAAGTCGTATAATAAAGGTGAATATTTCACGAGAAATTTGTATTATTTGGTAGGTGACTTGTATACCAAAATAATATGAATTTTGAGTGAAATTTTCACCAGTAATCCATAGAAAACCATGAACTAACCATATTATCCTATATAAACAAATTTACGGGAAGATTTATCACGAAAACAAAGTAACTTACCAGCCGATAGACCGGGAATTTTCTTGCTGGAAAACAAAACATTTGAGTGGCGGACTTGTCTGCAGAGTATAATTGTGTATTCAAAATTTTGAATTCTTATTGACTGACAATTTCCTGTATTTTGATTGGCCTTGATTCAGAGTAAAGCTGAGCTGTGATTGGCTGAAATATAAGATTTTATAGGATAATACCTAATTATATCACCACACACCTGTATCTCGTTATTATTATATCACTACACATACCTGTATCTCATTATTATATCACCACACATACCTGTATCTCAATACAATGTATATCACCACACATATCTGTATCTCAATACAATGTATATCACCAGACATAACTGTATCTCATTATTATTATTATTATTATTATTATTATATCACCACACATACCTGTATCTCATTATTATTATTATTATTATTATATCACCACACATACCTGTATCACATTATTGTTATATCACCACACATACCTGTATCTCATTATTGTTATATCACTACACATACCTGTATCTCATTATTATTGTTATTATTGTTATATCACCACACATACCTGTATCTCATTATTATTATTATTATATCACCACATATACCTGTATCTCATTATTGTTATATCACCACATATACCTGTATCTCATTATTGTTATATCACTACACATACCTGTATCTCATTATTGTTATATCACTACACATACCTGTATCTCATTATTATTATTATTATATATTTGGATGGTTAGCTGTGATGAAACGAATTTCTTCACCTGACAGACTATATGTCCAGTTCAGACTGATGATAACATATATTTACTGAATAAACCATCTACATGTACATCAGTCGTGTACATATACATCCCTTCCTTGGTTATAGCAATTACACATCCAGTTTCATTTTTAGGCATGAACTGCTCATCAGATGTTCAGCATTACAGTTCCAAGCATGCCAACGTTCTTCATTGATTGAGCTCACATTGTCAAAAAGGAGATAATGTTACTTACAAAAATAATCCAAAGGTAAATAAAGAGATGTCTAAAATTAATGCATATATGATGATGTTAATAATATAATTTTTGTTTGTAAATTTGCAACATTGTTTTGCTGGTCTAATTTTATAGAGCGGATTTCAATTGAGTGTTGGAAGTGTTTTGGTTTTGCATTTACTAAGCTCTCCTATTGGCTGAGAAAGTAAACCAAACAATCAGAATCCAAAGTAAAACCAAACGCAAATTGGTTTTGGTTTTGCTTTGGTTTGTCATTGACTCACAGAGAAGCCATTTATGAGGTACTTGTGATTACTCGCTCCAATGATTGGCTGGCTGTGGGTAATTTGCATTTGGTTTTACTACACTCAACTGAAAACCGCTCTAATCAAGGGAAAATGCATAGAACTAAGAAATCAGGATTGTAAATTAGTAAGTACCATATAATAACAAAGGGTTTACATTTTGCTGTTCTGGGTTATGTGATGACATTTCAAATAATTCCCTAATATCAGAGAAGTATATGAAAAAGTTAATGCATAGTTCAATGCACTGTGTAGTCTCACTTTTGAAAACTTCTGTGAATGTCAACTTCAAAATGGTGATGTGATGTTAATTGCCATTAGCCTCTATCTGTTGTACAGTACACGCCGGGCACAAATGATCGTAAAAATGGCGGGTTTTATATATATTTAAAAGTTTTCGACATAGAAGAATGAATTTTGGTAGGTGTATAAAGGAGTGTAAACAAAACATAGTCTGATAAGTTAAGCTAATATAGCCATCATTATGACGTCACAATGACGTCATATATCCTTTTCTAATAGGTTTCTTATAATTTTTTATTACCTCTAAAAACGTTTTATTATATCTTTTTAAAATCTCTTGTTCATGAGAATGAAATAATCGAAAACCCGTTATCGATCGGATGAAATACTGGTGCATCATATTTTGCACAATAATAGAGCTCTTTAGTAGTAACAACGTGTTCTTTTTAGAATTTTGATTTTTTGAGTATAATAGCTTAGAATTGAAGCCCCATTTTTTGTATACGTCATTATGACGTCATAAATATATATGTGTACCCTCAGAAAATAGCCAGTTCAATGTTTTTGGAATTTTATCAATGAAATGCATTTGACTAACACTCACAAGTCATAGTATTCTCTCTAATAATGTTTTTATAGTCGACAATCTGATTTAAGCTTGAAGTATGACGTCACTAATAATGACGTCATAAAAACAGTAAATCGTCCATAACTTTGAATATGTTTATCGTAGAAAGTTCAAATTTTCGGCAAATTAAAATATTTCATAAAAGCTTTCTGATGACGTAATATTTTTGAAACGTGTTTTAAAGGTTAATTTTCACCAAAAAAGGAGGCATCCCTTATGATGTCACAAAACGTCACAATACAGAAATAATTGTCCCGAAAAATGTAGTCTTACTTTGTTACCAACCTGTCAACATTTCGTCAAATTTAGAGTAGAATTAAGGAAATGGCGTCACTTTTACGTTTTATGTTACACTCAACCCCGCCGTTTTTACGGTTATTCGTGCCTGGCGTGGTATATGTAATATTATGTGATCTAGAGCTGAAAGTCTTTTATGAAATACATGTACATTGCCTTTTAATCTTAGGTGCAATGCAATCACAAAGGGCTGAGTAAAGCTTATGCAAAATTATCCAGTATTTGTAATTTGTTAAAACTATCGTTCGTGGTATCATTCCTGATATGTATTTTCCTTCAGGCGAAGCTTAATAAATAATCAAAGACACAAAAACGAATTGCTTGGCAAAGAGAGATGCTTTATTGAGTAACAACTTACAGAGAGGGAAGCAGGAAGACCAGAACAACCCACCCACCATCAAGGGAGGGAAGGGTGGGAATACAATTGAGAACAACTAATGAGTGTACATAAAACTAAACATAGTACAATCATGTATAGCCATGTTCATGAAGTACATGTGTAACCACAACTTAACTACATGTAATACTATCTAAAATATCCATGTGCTAGAACACTAGATTTGCGGTCCTGTCACATGCGATCTAGTCTATAAGTATTAAATTGGGAAATTAACTATATTGAGTGACCCCAAACTATACATATCTTCAACTATATTATTGTAAACACGGTTTAACATGCCCTCCGGTGAGAGTTTGTAAACCCATTAAAGCACGACTACTCATTCTGTATATCGCTTATCAAACATCCAGATATGTTTTTCAGTTATTTTGGCATTACAACGTAACGTATTTCGGCCAAGAAATAGAAGCAAAAATTTACGTAAATCAGGATGAATCTATATTATCTTGAATTTCAGCTGTCTCCTCTGGTTCATTGAGGAGATGACTGAAATTCAGGCTAAATCTGTATCAGATTTACAGATCATTTATTGCACATTGGTTTCCATTATTTTTCCTTCATGAATTATTAATGAGTTTGATAAGTATAAATAAAGTTATGTATGTCTGAATTTCTAACGAGACCTGCACCAACCATGGGGGCTGATCAAAGCCAGGTCCCAGCTAATCCACAGATCGAATTGGAATTTAGCATGTTGGTTTTTGGTATATACACATGTACTTTGCATCAGTGTCAAATTTGTAGCTGTAATAACCTATATGATGAGATGCACATTACCAGGGAATGAGAAGTTCCTTGGCTGATGCATGAGTGAAGATAACCACAGTGCACAGGGGCCATCTGATAGGTTCTGTATCTTTAGTCATGACATGCTGCCAGAATACTACCTTGAAATAACCAAATATCCGTTTACTATTATTCGTTTTTAATCCTTACCCTCAAATAGTCTGCTTTGTGATCTGCTTCACATGTAACTTTTGAATTTTGTTTTGCTCCTCTCCATTCATTTGGCGTTTGCTTCTGTTATGATAAGAAAGGCCTCTATGTAGTAGCAATACATGCCCATCTCCATAACATTTTTAACCTCTCCTCATAGTTAACCATTCAAAATACCTTTTCTTCCTTTAGATTCCTCTACAGCTGTAAGTCATTAATGTGCAACAACTGAAGAAGACAGCCTTGCAGAATGGGATTTGAAATCAGTATATATATAGAGGGGGGGTGGGATATTACATGCGGCTGTGCGGAGATAAATAATTTATCTTTGGGTCTTTAGCTTGATAACAAACGAGTGAGCACCACGAATGAGTGAGTTATCAAGTTAAACATGAAGACAAATTTTGTATCTTTCTTTCCTGTGTTGTTGTTTTTTTTAGATTAAATTTCCACATTCTGTCCCAGTCTCCTCGTTAAGATACTCTTTCCCGCGACCTTCGACGGAGCGGTCGAAAGAGGACTGGACTACATTAGTGTTTATAATGTCCACTGCTTTATTGAAACCTGTCGTTTTAAATAAGCTGTAACTGTCAAATAAAAGAGTAACATCTGGTCTATTGGATGACTTCTAGTTTGATTGACTTAGTGGTAAAGCCATGACGGTTTCTGGCATTACAGGTATATGTTCGAGCGTCGGAAGGTCCGACTCCAGTGATGCGGAGCTGTAGTTGAAACCCGCCTCGTACATTTCACGGGGTAGTTCGGGATCTTACCAAGGGTCACCTTTGAAACACGAGAAAACAAAGTATTATCATGTATAACTCCAAAGTATATCTGTTATTAGATGAAACGCAGTTAAAAACAGAGGTTAGCATACTACTTGGCGCTTCAGGCGAAATGGAGTGCAACCACGCGACGGTATATATTGCACGGTTTTTGAATCTCGTTTTACGTTTTAACCAGAAACTACTATGAGTTAAAACTGCTATTAATGTGTGACGAGTTTCTGTGCCAGCCACCGTTTGGATTTAATTGCCATTAGTGTGGCTCTTATTCACATGTCGCAATTAACCATAAATAAACAGTTATTGGTGGTGTTCGTTATTCCTCCTCACAGCCAGAAATGAAGTTCATTATTCACCTTGTACACATCTTACGCCCGCGCGGGAAGAGGTCTGGTAACAATGGTATCAGAGCAAGGCCAGTTTTCCCAGAGACCGCAAAATTGGAGTCTGTCGGAAATGTCTAGGTTTCCGTTGGTGTCCTAAGGAATTTAGCGTTTTGGCCAACATCGACTGTAGATGATATGGGGCAACAAACAGGCAAGCTGAAAGGGTCTATTGTTTAAAAGAAACTTGGAAAAATTCAAACGAACAAATGCCCCATAACCGCCATTTATAGACTCCATAGAAACAAACTCTTAAGTAAGTTTATTTTCTTTATCTGAGAATTTTGTGAATAATAGCTTGATATATATACAAAAGTGGTCACGCAATGCAAATACAGAGCTTGGGCTGCCTGTGGTACTATCACAAAAACTCCGCGTAGAAACGGCAACATCATGGTCTAGTGTTCATTTCTGCCGTTCGCCAGATCTAAATATAAAATCAGTAGACTCCTGCGATATGAGCGTGGCGTAGGGTTTCAGTAGATAATGGTATGGGCATGTCTTATTGGACGTTTTCGCAATGAAGACCCGTGAGCCTTCTCTGTACTTGTCAGTTTTGCTTGATTAAAGGGGCCGTCTCACCCACAGTGCTTCGCGTGCTTTGTTATTGTTTATATCCGGGACTTTGACCCCTTGTTCACGGCGGGAACCTCGCGAATTCTGTATCTTGGTGACATGATAATTTTGCCTTGATGAAACTAATAATACCTTACAAATTGAATGTGAAGTCAGCAAAGTGATACAGCAGTATTTGGCTGCACTATAATATTTACCGCTCACCCGTCGCTTCCCTTCAGTGCTATAACAGAGAACACTCTCTCCGGGTAATACTAATAATTATGAAAGCGAGAGGTTTCTCTCCTCCGTTTTATTTTTACTTGCTGGCAGTAGCAGAGAACCAGTTCAAGAGAGAACAGTGAACGAATTACAGCTCGCTTCAATAGAAAATTATTATCTCGGCGGCTCTGTTGTCAAATTTCGTGCGAGTCCAATTTCGTACTTTGATCCGAAAATCTCGGCGAAAGCCCTTCGAAACCAGAGAGAGAGAGTTAAACGCCGAAGCCCGGCCTCAAAATGATTATAGGAAATTGCTCAGTTCTTTTCGGGTCGACCAAGCGGAGTTTGTTGACTAATACCGCTCACCCGTCGCTTCCGTACTTCTCAGTGCTATAAACAGACACTCTTTCCAGGTAATACTAATAATGATTAAAGCGAGAGGTTTCTCTCCTCGATTTTATTTTTTCCTGCAGAGCCAGAGAGAGAAAGAGAGAGAGAGATCTACTAGCAGGCAATATCGTTTATGGCAGTAGCAGAGACCCAGTTCAAGAGCTCGTTTGAATGGGAAATTATTATCTCGGCGGCTTTGTTTGTCAATTAATTTCGTGCGAGTATAAATAGTGTATAAACTTTGATCGACACGGTGAATCCGAAAATCTCGGCGAAATCACTGTCTAAAAGTCCTTCGAAACCAGAGAGAGACCTGTTTCCACAAGTTAAACGCCAAAGCCCTGAAAATGATTTTAGGAAACTGCTCAGTTCTTTTCGGGTCGACCAAGCGGAGTTTTGTTGCCATAATATGGTCGCGTAAGCCAGCCACGGTGTCAGTTCAACAACCCAAATCGGCTCAAAGATAGTAGATACTCCAACTAAGCGCTAATATATCTTTAAATATAAAGATTAATGGTCAGGATAGCTTCTCCATGTTGTAGGTGGAAATCCTGGACACAAACGGACAATTGTTTCCTTTTGTTGAGGACGAATGAGACTCTGGTATCCATCGGAGAACTACGGCCACCTGAAATAAAACTAAAATTTATATGACCAAATAATTTAAAAGACTTAAATAAGAGGCTCAACAGGAAGAGCAATAAAAAAGGTTCAACCTAGTGTGATTTTTTTTATGATAGCTGGAAGGATGGCAGAGATGTAGAGAAGATTAAGACCACTGGCATAAAACTCTGGATTTCGATGGCATCGAAAATGGCCGCTATGCTATGTGAGCGCGCTAAGCACTGTGGGTGAGACGGCCCCGTTAAGGTTACCGTATACCTTCGCGGGTGTCTCTCGCAAATACAATCGCACGCGCATCATTTTAAAGGAAAGTATAGAAACCTATATATCACTGGAAGGGTTATATAATGTAGAATGCGCTGAAATGTTTTTTTTTGCACAAATATTACATTTTCAGTAAATGCTAAGGCAACAAACGCAAAAAAGACGAGTCTCACAGAAATGAATTTATGTCCCTCCGCGTTCGCGCCTACGGACGATTCCGCTGCATAATGTCAATCAGCACACGATGGCCTGTCAAAGTGTGTGAGCGTTTTTTAATATTTTACTTTGTTCAAATGCAATTAATCTTCAAAGTTTCAATCGAAATAGTTTCATCACGGCAAGTACTCTTATAAGAAAAATAATTCAAATATCGCTAAACGCTCACACGCTTTGGTTCATATGTAGCTCCTCTAACACTAGGCCAAGTTTCATCAAGATCTGACAAGTCTTCATACCCTATAAATTCACCCAAAGACAGTGAATACGCATAAAATCTATCGGCGTTTTTGGCTTCTGAAGGTTAGGAAACATCACACCTCATCAAAGCAAACGTCAACACTTAAACCAACCAGCCAATTATATGTAAGGATCCCCGGTGCTTATGAATCAAGTCCAGAAATTCGCGGGAAATTAGTACGTGGCTCAAATTGCATAAGAAACATACATACTAGTGTCGTGTCACAAATATTCAAAAGAGCGTTGTGTTATGGCCAAAACTAGAGATAATGCGCAAAAGGGGAAAAAGAAAGGTAAATCAACGGGTTGTACCAAGAAGGGAGAGGGCTGGATATCGAAAACTAAACCGCGTCGAAAGGCAACGCCGCAAACAAGAGCGAAGGGAAAAGCGAGGGACAGACAACCTCGTGCTCCGAACGTTGATGTTGATCCTAAACCTGCTATGTTAGCTGCGATGATTCCTTCAGTTCCGCAAAATCGACCGGCTGAACTACGCTCAAGTTCACGATTTAGAACTCCTGGATTGACCACGGCCCAGGTTGGAAACTGCGAGTCACCCAAGACATTAGAATCGGAGTCGGATGCGGACTCGCTGCTACTCTCTGAATCTTCCGTCTCTTTTCTCGTACCTGGCAAAAGTTTAAGCCTACTAGCTGAGCAGCTTTCCGTCGGAGTTGTAGCAGTACTAATAGAACTCGAAGTGGGAGTCGTCAAACATGAAGGCTGTTCGAACCACGAGCCTTTGTCGCTTTCCGCGATAATCACTTTCTTCTCCGTATTGAAACTTTGCTCCTTCTCGAGCTCATTCTCTTGAATCTTCTTGGGGCCTGTCTTCTTTTTTACCTTTTATCCAAGGATTATTCTTTTCTCTTCTGGACATATCCACGATCGATATACCGGTAAATTAAACGCTATAAAAACACTGAACTCACGAGTCACGGCTCCGAGTCTGAAGCTCCGGATGTAGTTTCCCGCAAAAATTCAGCGGGGTGCCTGTGGCACGTAATGGGATCAGAGGGATTTATCACGCCGAAGCGATTTATTTACTTTCCTTCAAATTACGTTTTTTTCTAATATCTCGCAAACTTTTGCACGTTTAAATGTATTTTTTTCGGAAAGATGAAGATCAATCCATCAATTTCAAAAGAATTACAAAAAATTTTTTTAAAGAAAACATGCCGCAAAGGTATACGGTAACCTTAAACTAAAATCTTAAGATGATCTTATGTGTAAAACGATATATCGCCCATTTTTGTCATGAAAAGATTTTTCGTTTTCAACTTTGTGGTTGAACAAAATCATGACACCTTTGCTGTGGTTTGTAAGTAGTATAGGAGGCACCGAATTAAGCCCTCTTTCTTTTTTTTTGGGGGGGGGGGGGTTGAAAACATAATTGGGTGAATAAATTAATTCAGATGACGTCATAGACCTATTGTCTTGCCACACGAACAAAGATGACGTCAGGGATGTATTGTCTTTCCGCATGAACACTAAATAGTGGCGAGGATACATAAATTAGGGGGTGAAACATCTATTGTCTGGGGCTCATGAATAAAATGCGGAGGATTTCATTAAAGGTAAAGGTTTTCATTTATGTAGCGCAAATTCTATATGAATATATCCAAATGCGCTTTACAAGGTTAATTTTGTGATATTTTACAATCGTGAGTGATTGTTGGTACCTCTGAATACCAGGCTGTTGTGTCGGGAAACGATCCCCTACTCTTTCGAAATAACCGGTTCTTTCACGTCCCTCGTTTTGATTAGAAGAGGAAGGAGACGAGGCCAACAGCTTATACGTCCCTGCCCAAGGACGCGGCCGGGATTCGAACAGGACCGACACCTCAGAATCTATTAAAGTGCCTATAACCATATTTTTTTTACATCGATTCTGTATATCGCCCTGACTAAGAATTCAAAAAAATAAAAGTAAAAAAACTAAACTTCGACGATTTTAGTGGCGCCAAAGTCAGCGCTGTTTCCAGTTTGAAGTTAGCGCGAGTCTAGGCGAGGGCCTGGAAAAATTACGTCCATCCGGCGTTATTTTACTACAACTACCAGAATCCTTTGCACGGTTTCTTTTGTTCCTCTAATTTAGACCATTGTCTTGGTATTCTCAAAGACAAAGGAGTTGAAAATCTGAATAAGAGAAATAATGCAAAAAGGAAAAACGTCTTATTTAGTCTAATCAGTAGGAAATAACTCGTTCACAAGAAAGAGCGCATCGAAATTAGTAAATTTACCAAGTTTGGTGACATTTCATTGGATATTTATCATGTGGTGAGCTTGCAAGAGTCTCAGAAATAAGAGATGTTCGTATGGAATGGGCCTTTTGCAGCTGGGCATTCACAGGATGGCTAAAAATATTTAACTTCTTATTTAGAAGCCATGTACAAGATCGGTATTGTTATTAGCAAAACCTGTTTGTAAATGCTATTATATCACACTTGACACGGTTTTCTTTGTTCTTCATAGGGGTGAAACTCTGGTATAAACCCGTTGAACAATAGACTAATTAAATAACAAATCTGAGGTTTATAACTGCAGGGAGGTTTATAACTCAGTTTTAAACCTCCTTCTATTTGAGAAAACCTCGCCAAATGTGATATAAATCACTTTCATACCGAGAACCTTCGGTTCTAATCCCTAAACGGCCCTCGGGATGTTTAGGGCTTAGAACCTCGGTTCACGGTATGAAACTCTTACTTTTTCACCTCCAATCGATTGTCGATCTTTCTAAAACAGCGTTTTTAAAAATGGCTTGTTATCCAGCATCCATGGCAACGTCTTTCCCATGGGGATTACGAGCTCATTCATTCGTTAACGAAGTATTATCAGCACGCGACTGTTAGCTGCAAAAGGCCTATCGGAAGAACGCCTGACTGCAAACACGTCACGGGGCACTAGTCTCCAGGTCCCAAAAGGGAATTGAAAACCGACGGCCACATGCATGTTCTGGTTCTCAACTTTGAAAGGCCATAAAAAAAATTACAGTTGAGTTTTAGCCTCCCATTTTTGCTTTAAGTTCTAAATAATGGTTTAAAGTTTCAATTTAAAAAAGAAAGTTTTGGGGTTATAGGCACTTTTCAAAGTAATATAAACTTTTCAATCGGTTCTAGCAAACAAAGGAGAAAAAAGTAAAACATCTCGCAATATCTGAAACCCCTTTGTAGCGTAAACAGTAAGAACAAACTCCTCTTGATAGGCTCTAAAATGTTATTTTCAATTCTGCTTTACAGTAACACCGCTATGGTGGTTATAGGGATTAGTGCGTCTCTTGTTAAATGAGACCTTAACGCCAGTAGCCCGAAAGAAGTGAGCCCATTCCGAATTTGATTGCTTTAGGAGAGAACGGGGCTTAACTTAAAAGCAGGGACAGGTCTAGACTTTCTCGCGCTCGATTGTTGACCCAGTAATCGCTTACCCAGTGACTCAGCGAGTTAGACTTGGAGCAAGTCTAGGACAGGTCTCTAATTTCAAATTGAAGACCTGCACCGGGTTTTGAACTCAGCCCAGCTCTCCCCTAAAACAATCACATGAAGGTCTTCCCTGTATACAATGGTTTGGGGCGTGATGGGCCAGTGTATAAAACCAAGGGCTTCGCCAAACATTTTAATAAAGACCTTCACTCATAAGTGGAAATCGGTATAAAACACGTGTGGAGAACCTCGGCTCAATAAGCGGTTAGCTCAGTACAGTGGTTAGCTCAGTACAGTGGTTAATCACCGGTCTGTCATGTGGGAGGTAGTCGCGGGTTCAAACCCCGGCCGGACCAACGCTCGGGGTCTTAAAATAACAGAGTACAAGGTGCTGCCTTTGTGAAACAATCTCGTTCACGAAATGCAAATAATTGGACCTTCACGTCTTCTCGGATAAGGGCTTTAAATCGTAGGCCTCCCGTTGGCCTCAAGTTTATCAGTCTTTCGAGACTCACGAGTTACCGACATGAAATAATGTCGCTTTACCTTCTTTAATAAGGCAAGATTACGCATTGTGCTCATAACATTTGTTTCAAAATTATCTCGAGTTTTGTAGGTGGCTATTACTCATTATTCCGAGCCAATCAAATTGCATGATCTATGTAGGTTCCCGTGTTGTATATACTAAAAGCTATTATCACGAGAAAAGAAACCCCGTATGAGTCGATATGAGCCTCTATTGAGTGCTCGTTCTCGCTCGTCCGTGAGAATACGAATATTGCCTATTTCATCAAACTTTCTGAAAATTATCTTTTAGAAGTAACTTGTAGAAATCATTTATCAAATTCGTGTCCGTGTAATATCGCCTACGGCTCGGATCTTTACATGCCAATTATTCAATTAGTGCGAGAGCTAATGGTGCGACATATAATACCACGTGATGACCTCTATAAACGACAATACAGAACTCTTGGTTATTGAACTGGAACACAAAAGAACTGGTGACGTAATGTAGTTCTTTGTTCCAGTTCAATAACCAAGAGTCTGAATAGAGACTTAGAGCCCTTACATGCTTCCTCAGCGGTAATCATGCACTCGACACTATAAACCGTTTCCCCACCCACAATTCCCTTTTTTGCTCTGACGAAGGGCTAACGCTCGAAACGTCAGCTGCTACTCTTTCCACGGCGGTTAGCATACCTCGATCGACTTTAGTTGATTACATACCAGTGTTTCCCTGAATAGAGACCGTCTCACAAGAACGGGACCGGTTCTTTTTTGTAGACTGCGCACGTCCGTGACGCAAACTATAGTGCTGAACTCTAATTTTTACGTTTGCCATCTAAATTTCATAAAAAAAAATAGGTTATTAAATATTATATAGTTTCATTTCACGAGATACAATAGTCGCGTCCGATCTCGGTGGTATTTACAATGGCTCGCCTAACACCCGTACATATCGTTCGCTCATATTGTATACAGGTAAGTAGAGGGATGGAATTACCTCCCTTTTGCGGCGCACGCCGCCAGAATTGCGGCGTACCTGCGGCGTATACGTTAATTCGGATGACGTCACAGTCCTATTGTCTTGGGCTCATTATTATTCCGCTGCAAGGGGGTGTGTCTATTCATTGAATAATTAAGGGTTAATTATAAGTTATACCATGGCATGAGGGGTATTAGTGATTTAAATTGCCCCGAGGGCCGCGGGAAGATTTGTAAAAGTCCCTCGGCCGCGGCTCTCGGGGCAATTTAAATTACTAATACCCCGAAATACCATGGTATAAGTTTGTTATACCATGATCGCCGAGGAACGGAACAAATCTTTGAGAAGTTTAGTTTTCTCTGCCGAAACTAAAGACGTCGCAGTCGAGTTGCTTTCGAAAACGTTTTGTTTAATGCTTGACTGAGCGCCATTGATTAAACGACCCTGGCTTCCCCTGGGGAAAAGCGTGTTGTTTTTGAGAAGAATAACACTAAAATACAATGTAATTATGCGGTTGACTAAATATTCAAAGAGCATGAATGGATTTTAATTACGTCACGTTTATGGTTTTAAGTATCCCACATGGAAGAAGCGGGTTTGAGAAATTAAGAGAAGAATATGCAGATTGAAATAGGTCATCCCACATGTATTACATTGAAGGTTATGATGAAGACATGTCAGTTTGGATTCAGTATTTTTCATCCGGAAGCGTAGGGCTAGTCGTGCCAGAGGGGAGCAGGAGTGGATGCTTTTGACCTTCTCACTTCCAGCCTGCATTCTCTTCTAATTTTCCCTCATTACGCATGCAGGGGAAATTTAGAAATATTCATTGTCTCGCGGCGGGAAATTTCGAAACAATGCATATTTCTAAATATTCCTGCTATCAGGGAAAATTAGTGCTTTAAATGTGCCTCGGAGAACAAAAGAATCCGAGGCTACCATGGTATAACTATATATTGAAACCGCTTCGTGTGGGTGCTATCTTTATTTGATCATCTGTACAGACTCCGTTCAGTGCATCTTTATTAGCTCGCGTACTTTTATTCAACTCTGACATGGAAGGCGTTCAAGGAAAAACGATCACCGTGGATGAAGTAGAACACGTCGAAAGAAACGGAGCATTTCACAAGATATCAAGTATTATACATTTGGTGTATGCTGCACTCTGTGAAGAACCAATCTATGTGGAGAGAGAAAGACAATGTTATGGCCGTGAAACAAATCACCCAAGTCAAAGACAGCACGATTGCTTGATGTTATCCGAAGAGGAATCGTGGAATTTGTTCTACGACAATGCAAAAGACGAAGTCAAACCAGAGTGTGGGAGATTGTGAACGCTGTTTGCTAATGTTGAACATTGAAATTCATCGCTCATGGAAAGTTTACCTATCTGAACTTTACAAGTTACCCTGGACCACAGTGTATCTTCTAAATATTCAGTTCAGTAACAACGGATCTTCTATTATTGATCAAGTGCTTGAAGTAGTGAGACGTGAAATACATCCACTGAATGACAATGCAAGGGCACCCAACGAGTACTTTTTGAAATTCGTTTGAAACCAGTTGTCGGTAGCTTATCTCGCCATTTTAAGGCACCTACTATGTCTTTTGACGTATTCTAGAAAGCTATTAGCTGTTCGGATTTTCTAGGTGGAAATCGCGTCAACCGAAAATACTATGGCAAAATATTCCCGGCCTACGAATTTGTTAGTAGTCTAGAACATAACAAGAATTTTCTAGTCGAAGTAACTTCATGTTGCAAAGTTTTGTGGAGGTACGAATTTTTTAGGGATTCTTTTTCCCGGAGTAACTGCAGAATACCCTGCCACATTGAAATCGTTACTGGAAAAAGGCTGGCTACGCGGTACGCAGTGACAATTTTTTTCCATTACGCAGTGAGTAAATTTATTCCAAGTCTCTTAGCTGTATTATGAAGTGGCTACGCGGTACGCGGTACGCAGTGAGTAAAATTATTTCAAGTCTCAAAGGTGGCAAACTATTTTATTTACAAAAGCGGAAAACATCTGTTCTGTTGCATGGAAATTTAAAGAACGAGATATAACTCAACGAATGCAAAAACGAAGAAACAACTAATGGCACCGAATGATGTATATGATTCCTTGACGTTCTTTGCGATGTCCGTGAGAAAAACATGATCAGTTACAAAAGCGGAAAACACTGATCTGTTCAATTGGAAATTTAAAGAAGGAGATACAGTATAACCGAATGAGTTTTTTTTAAAAGGTTGCCCGACGTTTCTTTGTGCATGAATTTGAAAAGGTTTTTCTGGTAAAGGAAGTATCCTGAGCATATGTGACCATACACGGGAAAACGTACCTTAACGAAAATCCGTTCGAACGGCAAAATAAACGGGCAACGAACGGGCAACGAACGCTTTTTAAAACCGTTCGAACGGTTTCTCAAAGCGTTCGAACGGGCAGTTAAGAAAATTCGAACGGGCACGCTAAATTTTCGAACGATTTCCTGCAAGCGTTCGAACGGCTTGATGTAAGCGTTCGAACGGCCTGATTTAAAACTCGAACGGATTGCCCTGACCGTTCGAACGACTTGTCCTAAATTAATGTTCGAAGAGTTCAACATAAGCATTCAAACGCTTTCGCATTAATGTTTACACGACTACCGAACGGTATGAATTCTACCAAACTTCTGTTGCATGGAAATTTAAAGAACGAGATATAACTCAACGAATGCAAAAACGAAGAAACAACTAATGGCACCGAATGATGTATATGATTCCTTGACGTTCTTTGCGATGTCCGTGAGAAAAACATGATTACAAAAGCGGAAAACACTGATCTGTTCAGTTGGAAATTTAAAGAACGAGATATAACCGAATGATTTGAATTTCGTCGAACTTCGAGTACATTTACCGTATTGAATTTCGTCGAACTTCGAGTACATTTACCGTAAATGCTTTGAGTCAGTTGTAAACAATGTATACTCGGTATTTTGAAGCGGGTAGTCTTCGTGAAATCTCTAATTCTAAAGACTTAGATTGAGCATTCGACGGCTGTGTGAAAATGCTTTCGAATGGCCAAATAAACGGGCAATGAACAAATTATACGTGCCCATTCTTTACCAGCGATTGTTTGACATTTTCTGTCACTGTTGGGTGAAGGGCCGAATCAAGGTTGTTCTATTTTCCTTTGCGATGTTTCGATCTGATCACTAGGTTTTGTTATGTTTCCTGCCGTGTCAGTCTGACAGTTTTACAAGTGGAAATTTAAGCATTTGTTCCGGTTATATATCAGTTATATCTTGTTCTTTAAATTTCCAACAGAACAGATGTTTTCCGCTTTTGTAAATAAAATGTTTTGCCGCCTTTGAGACTTTGAATAATTTTAGTCACTGCGTACCGCGTACCGCGTAGCCACTTCATAATACAGCAAAATTAGTCACTGCGTACCGCGTAGCCAGCCCTTTTCCAGTAACGATTTCAATGTGGCAGGGTATTCTGCAGTTAAGCCTTTTTTCCTGTTCTGACTCTATTGATCAGACGAATTGGGACGTACGAATATTTTAGGGGAAACCTTTTAGTCTCCCTTTTCTTCTATAATTTTCTAGGGATTTAAATCAAATTTTCTAGCTAGTATCACGATTCGCTGATCATTTTGTTTACTTTTGAGATGCCAATATAACAATGGTCATGGTATTGGCGTCTCAGAATACCAGCCTCTGATTGGCTCTTGCGCGAGCCCTTGCAGTTACATGGGTTCCAGGTCAAGTTCAAAAGTCGTTTGTTCAACAGCAAGATTTCTACAATTTCACCTTCAAAACACTGTAAATTACAAGATACGAATTATTCAATCCTAAAGGTAAGGCTGGCATTGTAGTTTCCGTCAGAAATCTAACACTCTTATCCGCTAAAAGTACAATTTTCACAATTTTTTAAGAGATTAGTAGTATATACAATAGCGGTTCTGGCGCACATCCTTATTTAAGCCTTTTTTCTCCCATCGTATATCCCTACTTCGCTAAAAAATCGTTGAAATTTGTTTCAATTCGCCTCCCCATATAAGCCCCCGCAGTCCCACGGATGGCCCCACCCACCTAATTAGATCTAATTAGAGATACGTCATTCTAATGTATATCTGAGATACCGAATTATATGAAAAAATGCGCGGCGAGAATTTATGTAGTTGGTTAAAGGTTGGAGAGCAAGCATTCTGCAGCAAGTCGTGCATAGGTACATATTGTAGGACCCATTTATATAAAATAAGGCAGGGAAGGCGGATTCCAACACCTTGTCGCGGGTGCGGAAAGGGAACTCAGAGCACTTTTTATACTTGTGTTGGGTGCGGCTCTGTGTTACTACGCGTAGAACTATCCAGGAAGGAAAAGGCAGCAAGGCGGCAGTTCTTAGAAGTACTGCAGGAGCTGCTACAGATTCGAAAACCCACAGGGATACGTGTGAAACATGGCTGCTCAGAATTCCCCACTAGCATTTGAACGCACTAAATGGGTCATTGGTAAGTTCTTACGAGGCTGGCAGATGGATATTCCAGAGGGTCACGAATTTGGTGCCGACCCAATGGCCTTCTTAGATGGTGTACGTCATATAATCCACGAAAAGCTAGAGGAAGAGATTGTCGATCTAAAGGGGGTAAAGTTCCAGCTAGCCTTGAGAGTACAGCTACTAAAGTACAAACTCGATGGTAGTGAAGAATCCATCGACGCAATACTTCGCCACAAGCAGGAGGCCGTTTTACAAGTCCATGAAATCGATTCCGCGCTAGATAAGTCTTTTCCAACGATCCAAGAGACCCTAGAGAAATGGACACATAGAGGCTCAGGTTGGGTGGTAGACCGAGTAGTTCTGCTTTGGCTCGACATAGCGCGATACCAACCACTACGAGGAGGCTCGTACATTCCACTACCTAAAGAAGTCCAAAACAAGAAGGCTGTGATTAATGTTCAAAATAAGGGTGATAACTGTTTTCGTTGGACACTCCGATCAGCACTGTTTCCAGCCGTAAAAGACCCACAGAGACCATCTAAGTATCCTATAGAGGATGATCTAGACTTTAAGGGAATCGATGTGTCAACCCCCATATCACAGATTTGCAGGTTTGAGAAGCAAAACAATCTTGCAATCAATGTCTTCGGCTGGGAGAAAGGTGTGGTTGTCTACAGGATTAGCAAACAATGTGTAGACACCCGCCACATTATAGATGAATCCGGAAAGATTAGCATTATAGATAAATCCGGAAAAATTAGCAAGAAATGTGTGGACACCCGCCGTATCAACATGCTGCTCATAGAGAAGTCCGGAAAGTATCACTACACTTGGATCAAGGATTTGAATCGCCTCCTATTCGATCAGAGCAAGTACGAGCACCGAAAACACTTCTGCGAGAGGTGTCTCCACGGATACTGCAGAGAAGATCTACTCGAAAAACACATTCCAGAATGTAAAGGTATAGGACAGACAGCAGTGAGAGTTGAGATGCCTGAAGAGGGTAAGAACAAGCTATCCTTCCAGAACTGGTACAAACAGATGAAGGTTCCCTACGTCATTTACGCCGATTTTGAGGCATTGACCACTAAGATCGAAGAACCAGAGCCGACAGCAGAGCTGGCACCAGAACTGCGCAGCAGCACCCAGAAAACTCAACTACATGAGGCTTGCGGATTCGGCTACATCGTGGTGAGATGTGATGGCTATACAGAGACTCCAGTCGTCTATAGAGGGCCCAATGCTACAGAAATGTTCCTGGAGGCAATACAACGAGAAGAACGAAAAGTTGAAGCGGCTCTATCTAGACGTAAAGCCCTATGCATGACTCCAGAGGACAGCATAGCCCACCGAAGTGCAACAATTTGCCACATCTGTCAGAAATCTCTTAATGGGGATTCAGTTCGCGATCACTGCCATATCACTGGAAAGTATCGTGGAGCAGCACACAATGCCTGTAATCTACTCCTGCGGATAGACCCAAAGAAGACCATAATACCAGTAGTCTTCCATAATTTGCGGGGATACGATTCTCATCTATTAATGCAGTCTATTTCCAAAGTAGAGGGGCAGATAAATTGCATACCAAATAACATGGAGAAGTACATTTCATTCTCCCTAGGGAAACTGCGATTCATCGACAGCGTTCAGTTTTTGCTATCCTCTCTTGCTCAGCTAGTATCGGCTAAAAACCCGGAAGGATTCCAAATCATAGCCAGATACGAGCAAGACGAACATAAGCGCGGGCTTCTTCTACGCAAGGGCGTCTACCCATACGAATACATGGACAGTTGGGAGCGGTTTCAGGATGAGCTACCGCCGCGCGATGCTTTTTATAGCAAGCTTTCTGATGAAGGAATCTCAGATGAGGACTATACTCACGCACAGAAGGTTTGGGCTGCATTCGATTGTCAAACTATGGGAGACTACCACGACCTATATCTTAGAACCGATGTACTTTTACTCGCAGATGTGTTTGAAGGCTTTCGAGCGACATGTATGCAAAATTATGGATTGGACCCAGCTCACTACTATACGAGCCCTGGTCTATCGTGGGATGCATTGCTAAAGAAGACTGGTGTAGAGCTTGAGCTGCTCACAGACTACGATATGCATCTTTTCATCGAGAAAGGGATGCGAGGCGGCATTTCGATGGTCAGTCGACGCCATGCAAAGGCCAACAATCCATATGCGGCAGAATACGACCCAATCAAGCCCACTACGTACATACAGTATCTGGATGCGAACAACCTATACGGATGGGCTATGAGCCAAGCGCTACCAACAGGAGGATTTGAGTGGTGCGACGTAGAAAAGCTACAGACTATCGACCTCGACATCGCGTCGTATGTAATCGATATCGAGAAAGATGCGGACAAAGGTTATATCCTTGAGGTCGACCTTGAGTATCCTCTAGGACTCCACGACGCTCACAACGCGTATCCACTAGCCCCAGAGCGTATGAAAGTCCAGAAAAAATGGATGTCAGAGTACCAATGCGGACTACTAGGTGAAAAAGTATTCCCAATCGAAGTTGAAAAGCTTGTGCCCAATCTATTCGACAAAGAACGCTACGTCCTACACTATAGAAATCTACAGTTATATCTTTCTCTTGGTATGAAATTGAAAAAGGTGCACCGAGCACTACGATTTGACCAAAGTCCTTGGATGGAGCCATATATACGTATGAATACGGATCTTCGTAAACTGGCTACAAGCAATTTCGAGAAAGACCTCTACAAGCTGATGAACAACTCAGTATTTGGTAAGACAATGGAGAATCTGCGTAAGCGCGTAGATGTTAAGCTGGTGCGTGCAAGAGAGGAGGACAAGCTTCGACGGCTGATATCAAGCCCAACATTTGCTAGATCAAATATCTTTGATGATGGCCTCGTAGCACTACACATGCATAAAAGCAGGCTCGTACTTAACCGCCCAGTTTACGTTGGTATGAGCATTCTAGACCTATCCAAACACCTGATGTATGATTTCTATTACAACCAACTTAAGCTCCAATATGGTAATAAATGCGAACTGCTATACACAGACACAGATTCGCTATTGCTTGAGATCCAAACAGAAGACGTCTACGACGACATAGCCAAAAATGCAGACCTATACGATACGAGTGATTACCCAAAAAACCATCCACTATACGACACTACCAATAAAAAGGTTCTTGGAAAGATGAAGGATGAGTGTGCAGGAGTTGCCATCGTAGAGTACGTTGGACTTCGACCGAAGATGTATTCGATTGTATGCGCAGACACTAAGGAGATTCGCAAGGCTAAAGGAATACGGAAGTACGTTGTGAAGAAGCACATTCGACACGAGCAGTATAAGGAGTCTCTTTTCGATAGGAAGACCTTCAGACATGGAATGAATATGCTGCGAAGCATTGGGCACCAGATCTATGGTCTGCGAATTAATAAAATCTCCCTTTCACCACTGGACACAAAACGTTGGATTTCTGAAAATGGAATCGATACATTAGCCCATGGCCATAAAGATATATGTTTGTTCCAAAACGAACTAGCTTAGGATCCCATTCGGAGGTAGTTCGGTATCAAGTGGTACGACTTGTATCTCTTCACGCACGAATCCACGCGTTGGTAGTTGCCGAGCAACATTCGAAACCTGCGGAGCATACAAATAATATAGGACTGGCTGACCCGAAGAAACCATACTACGCGAAATGCTATATGTTTTCAAACTCCATATAGGATCGGTAGCACGCTTTCGTCCACCTTCTAGCTCACCAGGAGCGTATAGATATCGAACACTGACATCGAATGGAAGTCTTTCCTCTTTGAGCCCAACTAGACGTATCCGTTCGTCCCGAGCCGGCACGGGTTCTGCTGGGTTCGATTCGATTTCGTTTTTGGTAATTGCTATGGATGGTTGTTTTCCTGTCAAACGCGTAGCTTCGTTGTTTAAAGCTTTTACGACCGCAGGTAGACGAGACACCCATTCGACAGATCTATCATCCTTCCCCTGCGAAGTAAGTACCATCTCCTGAGCATATTGGTATCCAAACAATCTCTCAGCTAAAGTACGATTAAATCGTTCGACGATTGCTTGATCCCGGTGAATATCCACACGACCACGACGTACGGAAACTTCATGTTTATCTAGTAGCGAAGACATTGCACCCATAAATTCACGTCCTGGATCGACTTGTAAAAGTTTTGGCCATGTTAGTGGACTTCGCTTATATATTCGTTCGAATGCCGCAGCAACTTCTTTAGATTCTTTAGTGGCTAATGGTTCGGCTTCTTTGTATCTGGATGCTACGTCCACGATCGTCAGCGCATACTTATATAGCTTTCTTCCACGTCCAGGTCGATCGTGAGGTAGAAATATCAAATCGGCTTGATGGACCTCATTTGGTGTAGATACATTGAATTTAGGTCGTGGAACGTATTTGGGGGGTGGTAAATAGATCTGCCATATAGCTTGTTTTTCTAGCCACATCCGAGTCACATCTTCAGATATGTTTGTCGAATTGGCAAGATGTTTAATGGCTGCTAGTCCTTTCCAATAACCCTCCGGACTATAGTATCGTAAACTTAGTTTAGTGTCCATTAATATGTACATACATATATGTGCATACACATATGTGCATTCTAAGCTTCAATAAGCAGAAAAGTTACTACCTATTAGTCGCATTTTATGCGGAGTAATTACCTAGTAATACTCTAGTAATACTCTAGTAATCTAGTAAGTGATCTAGTAATCTAGTAAGTGATCTAGTAATTACGTTAATCGTAAAAAAGCTCGTTTTTTAAAGCATAGCTATAACCAATTCTCATAAGAATTTAGTGGCAACGTATCCAGTCGCGAATACACTACCACCTAAGGCCACCAATTCGGCAGTTTTCCTCGAATTAGATGGTCGATAATAATCTGAGAGTTTAGGCTCTTCCAGTTTCATTTGTAATATATGATATATATGGAGTTTTCGCATTGCATCGATTCTATCTTTAAGTCCAACGTGTGCGTTATTTTCTTTCCAGTGGTTCCAGGTGGCTTGTGCTTCTAGTCGTTTTTCTCGATTTTTCTCATAGGTTGTAATAGCGGCATTTGCCTTCTCCTGAGCTTTATCATGTCTTACCATCTCTGCGGCAGCAGCATTAGGCCCGCTAGTTGCTTTTTCTATTTCGTGTGCGGCAATACTAGCGGCAGCACTAGTTATGGCGAAGACAAATCCCATAAATATTATTGATGCCATGGCTTCGAAGGCGAGGTAGAGTCGCCCCTATTACTCAGCAGGCTTCCAATACCCTTTGTCCTTTAGGTATTTCTTAGCTGCAAGGCCACCAGTTAGAACCGCTATCCACTTCACGAAGTTCAAAATACTAGATGAAGGATCGTTAGTCAAAGGCTCTTTGATTGCTTTTTTTCCGACCCAACCGATACCTGCCGCAAGCCCAGTCAATATAGTAGCTTCCTGTATTGTGTTCATAAGTTCTTTAGCCATCTTATTGGAACAACGTTTACATCACCGGCCAATGTTGGACGTTGCATATGTGTCTACAGCGTGGCTTCAAATGCTATATCATACCTTGAGTTTTTAGGTTACGACCTTTTGGGGTTTCTTTGGTGGCGGCAGCTGAGCTGTGGTTAACTCGTTGCGTTTGTTTGTATTGCTCATACTGATAGTACAAACCCACAAATGCTATGCTTACCCCAATTACAGCAAGTGTGGTATTAGTTGATATCAAACTTGGCTTATCGGTGGCAGCAAAGCTGCCATGACTGTCTACCTGCGCCTGCGTTGCCGCCTGCGTTGCCGCCACATTGGCGATATTTTCTTTCCTTCTTTGCGCTATGAGTTTGCCTGCAGCAACTCGTTTTGGATTTGGTGGGGGTTTTACTGGTTCTTTCGTGATGGGATCATTTCGATCTTCGGAATGGGTATCAATTTCCATCTCGTTAAGAGTAATTACTTAGTGGTTGAGGTAACTTCAATACGTTAATTACGCTAAAGATTCTTAAAATTTGAATATGCCTCATGTACTTCATCGATTTGTGGGGCATCCACTTCATATTCGCTGACTTCGGCATCCTGTTCCGCCTCGGAGTCCTGTTTAGTGGGCATAGAATGGTTAACAACGTGACAAAGGGCACTAGTTATTGCTACAAGTGGACCTGCTTTGTAGGCCAATCGGCCAGCCAGTGCAGATAGCTCGTTTCGGACTAAGCGGTCTTTCTTTAGAGCTTTCAACAGCCTTCGTTGTTGTCGAGAATCTAGAGGCCTCACATATGCGACTATACAAGTTGCTAGACTTAGTGCTCTATCCACTAAGCAGTCATTTATTTGCTTTGCTAAGACGGCTTGGTATCTACGATATAGGCGTTCTATGTCTTTATCAGGTAACTTAGAAATGTCCCCAAGAGAAAAATTCTTCCCTAGATATTCTTTTGTCGTACCAGTCACGGCTAGAATAGAAAGAGCTTCCCTATGTTCGATGATTTCTATGCTACGATGAAAGATTGCTGCCGCTTCATCGGTGGTAGCGCAGTGTAGCGGCAGCTTGCTGCTGCTAGCCTTTGGTGGAGGACCTGTCACATCTATTTTGCCGGATTCAGTTAGTATGTTCATTAATTCATCATCAAAATCTTTATCCATCTTACTTCAACGTATTGTGACATACCATAGGTGAAGGTATCTCTAATACGGTTGAAAAAGGATGTCGCAAACAGAAACATATATGTGCGAACTTAGTCTCAAGTTCTGAAATGAATAGCTTCTTATCATCTAAGGATATGCTAGCGCCGTAGTCATCGAATAGATCCTTCAATCCCGGTGCGCTTGCGATGCGAAATGCCACAATGATTGCGCAATTCTCGCGAAAGTTCTTACATATACTCTTTTGTGTTTGTGATGAGGCCCAAATCGAAATACCAATGTGGCGTGCAGAAAAGGCTAAATCGGATATCTTATTGGTCCTTCCCTTAACATCCTTGCTTGCCGCACAATCATCAAGGATAATAAGCGTATTCGTTCCTTCGAAAAAACATGCACAGTCGCCTAGGGTTGCATCAATGTCATTCTGAGAAGGCGCTAGGACAATGAAACGAGGATCTCCCTTACCAACGCCTTTATAGGTTTTATTGTTAGCATAGGTGGGACAAATTAATACAATATATTCAAATTTAAAACGAAATGGACCTCTCAATTGATCAACTATGAACTGAGTCTTTCCGCAGTTTGTGGGGCCAATTATGAGTGCGTTAAAGGGAATTTGATCTGTCAATGTGTCCATGTCGACGAATACGTCAAGAGTACATTAATGAATACGTTAGTGATAAACATTTTGTAGCATTCCTTGTTCAATAGTTGCTTGTGCATCAGAAAGCACGAATATGTGCATGTTCACCTTACCTGAGCCTCCACTGCGATGAATCCTAAGGCGAATGGATGCTCCAGCATCTTGTTGGGCTAAGCCATCTCCATGAACTATACTGGTTTGAGAAGTGCGGCAATCGATGAGTGCGGCAAACTTGTTCTCAAAGAACTTCTTATGCGTCATCGATGTAGCGGCGGCAGCCTCTCCGAAACGCGGGACAAACCAATTCTTCGCTGACTTCCATAAATCCTTTGGTAGCATCCCAAAAGAATATAGAGCGTTAGGAATGCCATTGACGTGTACCTCGACCTTGGTGATTCCTGGATTTACGAATTTCTCACTATCTCTAGTGCCTGCCACATGAGGATCCACAAATAGAAGAAGAATGCCATTGAGAGAGAGACGAAGTACGTTTATGCTTTCAGATACGAGTGTGTCGGTTCCTAGATCGATCGAGACGGTTTTGAAGTACTCATAATGGTTATACAGAAAGGCTTTACCGCTGGCGTAGGTACTATTGGCCTGCGACGCAAGATCGAGACTTTCGATGACTTCATATTCTAGTTCAATGTTCGATAGTTTGTACGTTCCTACTTTCGTACTGTCGGATCCGACTATGACGTCTATGGCCGGTGCCAGTGTCAAATGAAATGACATCTTATCTCGAATCGCATGTGGATAAAAGACACCATGGGTTGTGATAACTTCATGATCAATAGGTATCTTATATACGCTACCGTATGCCGCTAGTGTCGCATTATCAGCCGCATTAGACTTAGATGCGTTACTGGCCTTTGAACGAAGTTTGTTCACATTAGCAGCTTGAATGCCCCGCTCTACGCTATTCTCTCGTTCTACCTCAGATAGGTATAGATCGCTATATACCTGTAGTAGATCGGGTCGACTTAGATCTTCTAATCTAGTAGTTCCCATCCATACGACTCGCTTTGAGACTATGCAACGTCCAACGTTGGCCACCAAATAGTTGTCGGCATGACCCCCGGATAGAGTGATATTGGCACTAAGGGCTAGACTACCAGGTACTAGAAGTCTATTTTCGCCTAACGTAGGAACATTAACAATTAAAGTTTCCCCCGGATTGGCTGATGAAGGAGTGAAAGTTACACGATGGAACACACGACTGGCTTTAAGAGATCTACCTTCTCTAGGAGAATAGTCAGGATGGAGCTTCGTCGATATCATGATGTTTGTTTCACAATTGAATACGTTTTGTTCCACAATTGAATACTAATAGTATATCACATATCAAGTGTTCAATATGGCAGAACCTTTAGACTTCGATCCTATATCTGAAGAAGGTAGAGCCGATGTGAATGATCTTACTGCCGAAGAATGGGCGGAGATTAGACCTGATGATGGCGAGGCAGAAATGGATTGGTGGAATAGAGCTAAGCATAGCTTCAAAAATACGACGAAAAACATACGCGATAGGCTATGGAAAAATCGTAGTAACTGGGGAACCAGTTCGGCTGAGTATATAGAATTAGTCAATCAAGGTGATGATGCGGAAACGCAATTTACGGCAGGCAGTAGCGGCAGCGGAGCTACTACTGCGGAAACGCTATTTGAAAGACTGGAAAGACGGACTGAAAATGCACAGGACCAAACCACTATAAAGTTTCCAAAAGCAGATCTAACGAAGTTCACTGCTAGTTTGGATGACTATGATAGGGTCGTGATAAAACTCAATCGTAAAAATGCTGGACCATACTTACTGTCGGATGCCGTAGACACTCCCAACGCATTACCGAAAACGCTTAAAAACGCTCTTGGACCTACTGCGGATTAGTATGAAAGAGGATATGGCCACCGAAAAAGATAAACGAAAGGCCGATGAAATAAAAAAGATGGATTCATTAACTAAGGGAACTCCAGAATATGAAGTGGCAAAGAATAAAGTAGCAGCACTAGAGGATCAGAAACAGGAGATCGAGGAAGAAATAGAAGCCATCAAAGATCGTATGTCGTTACGAGACCGCATAAAAGCCATCTTCAAGAAACATGGATTTACGGTGATTGGATTGTTAGCTGTCGCTGGTGCCGTAATTGGTACTGTCGTTAGTATATTGACAAAAGGCTTGGCTTCCGTTGCTAGGGGAGTTGGTGGTGCTTTGAAGGATCTTGGAAAAAAGTTGGCTAACGTGCTACCTGCGGCGATAGGCGCTATTGCGAGTTTCATATTCCGTACAGCTGGAGAAGTTTTCGGCTTCCTTACCAAGAATGCCTGGATACTCATTGTAGCTGTGGTCATATTCCTAGTAGAGCAATATAAATCGTCGAAACGTCAGCGCTAACGAAATATCATCCATGAGGCTACGCCGGCCACAATACCCACGATTGCTAAATTGGTTTCGTGATTCGTTGGCGATGCGCCGCGACTTTGTCGACTGTGTGGTGTCGTATCAATCGTAGCGGCCGTATCAGTAGTGGCTCCGCTGTCTGTAGCAGGTTTATTCGTCTTTGTTTTCGAGCCTTCCATGTGGACTGGTGGTGGTGGTTTTTCATCGAGGTTGATACTATCATTTATTCCTAAACTTAGGCCTGGCTTATTCGACATTTTCAGGTAGTTGTTATAACCGACTATACTCTTTTTATTGATATTCATATTGCTGGGTATTAACATACAACCCTTAGCAATTGCTAGGTCGAGACGAGAGTTCGTGTCATTCAGAGCTTTGTTATATTGCACTAAACTATCCCAATCCTTTTCCATGATGGTATCTCTAAGCAGTTTTTTGAAGTCTTCTTGGACACCGGGGGACAAGCCTGGCGACCCTACGATCGGGACAGTTCCCACACCCTGGGCTCCTAGGATACAAAACACGTAGACCTTTACGGATGCATTAATTCGGACTACCCCAGCCTTAGTCAGCCCCTTGCTCTGCTGCGGAACGAACCAATTGTGCTGCTTTTTCGCCATTTCGTCGCGATAGAACCGCGTCGGAATATCGAGTGGCCCACTCGTATCGAACCCCCACGACTTATCAGTAAATCTTGCTCGGCGCAGGGCGAAGTTAACTTTAATGACTCCAAACTCTCTCCTGAGCCTGTCGTATACGACGGAGTTCCATGGGACGTTGTCGTTCTTATTAAAGATGTTTTCTCTGGGGAGGGGGACTCCCAATTCGAACAGTAATCGCATGATTGTGTAGTACACGTGGAAGCGGTAAAAGCTACGGATGTAATCAGTGATTGGTGCGTCATCTGAAAGATGGTCATCGAACGACACTCCGCAGCCAGCCGTTGCGCACCAAACTACGAAACAGAATTGTTGCTGCCAATGCCTCATTGGTAGAGCATCTAACCATTCTGTCGCTTTCTTGGATTTATCGTCTTTGTCATCGTCGTCGTTGTCGTTAATGGTGTCAGTAAGAAAATCGAACCCCAGCCCTAGTAAGATATCTCGCGGCTCCGACATGAAGAACTGATCCTTCGTTACGTAGATCTTGAGAATTCGCATAAAGGGGTCTATGTCTTTGGCGTCAATCTTCCAGGGAACTGCCGGAACTGGATACTTAAAATCAGTCCGTCTGAATGGAAGTGGAAAACCCGTGCCGAATGCGGCCACCGCACGTTTTTGCGTTGTCACGCGTAACGCTTCGTGTAGACGATTTCTGACATCTACTGGTATGAGACCACTCATATTCCAATGCCGCCCACCATCGTAAAACATAATTCTAGTCTCGTACGTAGACTCATCATGTATGTCGGATGCCGTTGTCCTAGCTGAGAACTTATCGAAGTCCGCGTGAGGATAATTTTTCTTAAAGGTCGCTAAAGCCTTTGCATTGCGAGGTGCGATATAGTCACCCCAATCACCGTCGAAATGAACTTTATTAGGCATATTATCGGCTAGTTTCTTATCCTTGGCGCCGGGCCAAGCTATTGTCTGAGAAGGATCTGCAAATGGGAACTTCTTCAACCAATCCGTTCGATCCACCCACTTGACTAATCTGTTTGATATTGATACGTATTAAAGTTATGACATATGTTAATATCGTGAAGTAAAGAACGTATGTTAATATCATATCGAAGTAAACTTCAGGCTTTAATATGGTAATCTTAAATGTCACCACTACCTCGTCTGATCATACAGTCTACTTTCAAGAACCTATTTACATCCATAATATTTCTCTAATCGAGATCACTCTTGAGAACAGTTGGTGGAACCTAACTAATAAAGGAAGCTTTAAGTGGGATGTCGATGGTGTGATGTTTCCACACGAAATTAAGGCGGGACATTATAGTATAGGAAGCTTGATGACCCAATTCGATCCCGCGGTTGATGCTGGTTTATTGGAATTCATAGACCGCACATTTAGGAAATACTATATTTTAGATGTTAAGAAACCAATCCAGTTAACTAAGAATATCTGCGATTTGCTTGGTATCAAAGTAGGTGGGGGTTCGACAGGCTATGTGACTATCAATGTGGGAAAATACCCCCTGGTGCCACAAGATATTCACTATATGTATATCTACTGTGACGTGGTGGATTCTCTCTTCTCACTTCTTGGGGGAAAGCCCTCAGAAATCCTAAGTATATTTAATATGGAAACCCATGGCTTTGGTGCAACGACTTACTCTATATCAAGCCCCTTAGTCGTTAAAGCTCTAGGGACAAGACGAAACAGCCTTCGCCTGACACTTAGAGACGAAGAAGGAAATATTATAGACTTCCGTGGTCGACCTATACGATACGTATTGAAGATTGAGTAAGTTATAATATATCGAAATGGCAAGCGATTCAATTCAATTAGTTCCAACGGCACCAGGTATTTATCCGCCGCTGGCTAGCGGGGCTAGCGGAGATAATTTTCGGTTGCAAACAGTCCGAGATACTCTTTCATATATCGAAACTCAAGAAAAACACTATGAAGGTGTGCGTAAGAAATACGCCCGTGCACAAGGAATTGTCCATGGTGCCGCCGTTGTAACAGGAGGTCTATCCGTAATTTTATCTGGGTCTGGAATGGGAATAGCTTTAACCGGTTTTGGAATAGTGATTGGTTTACCATTAGGTGTTATTGGTGGCTTATGTGGATTAATTTCAGCATCTACGACCATTGGAGCTAAAAAATTAGGAATAAAAGTATCTAAACATGAGAAAACCACTATGTTGGCTAGAGCGAAAATTAATACGATTCGTGATCTAGTATCGAAGGCCTTGCGCGATGAAAACATATCTGACTCTGAATACAGTCTCATCCTCGCTGAAGCAAATAAATACGAGATTATGAGGTCTGAAATTCGCCGAGAGACTCAAGGACAAATAAACGAAAAAAAAGTAGAACAAATTCGCTCCGAAGTGCGGAAGGAAATGCGAGAAAAACTTGGCAGTCTAGTGGGGTAAGAATAAATATCTCCTTTGAAAGAAATCGGCATGGATCTTATTTAAACTTCACTAAAAGCAAAATCGTATAAATTACCGTGTTGTTTTGGTTTATATGTAAATTTCGAGACAACGCGTGGGTGGCGCTAATTAACATACGTCAACTGCTTAAAACATAAGTACGATATTTTATCGCTGAATACTTTGTCTAGCACACATAGCCCAACGGGTTTGTCGCTGGGACTTGTGATCGAGATGGGAGCCGTTCACGAGTTCTGGTGTTCAAACCTTGGCGGACTATTGGTAGATCGGCTTGTGTTGGGTAAGAAGCTCCCAGCCCAACACAAGTCGTAGCGCGTCTGCCGATGTGGTAGAAGTTAAAGTAATACAGTAGAAATCAGCGGCCAGAGTACAAGATACCTGTGTGAGAACCAAATGTGGTCAGAAGCTGAACTACAGTAGAACGAATACAGTGGACCAAATACAGTAGACCGAATACAGTAAGCCGGGCCCGGTAATAAGCAAAAACCTCTCTAGGAACGAAAAGGCGAAGTAAGGAAAAAGGAGAAAGTGGGTTCCTAGAGAGGTTCTGGAGACGTCCAGTTTTGCTTTTTGTCTTTTTCTTTGTTTTGATTTTTTCTTCTTAGAACTAAAATCATATGTTCTAGTTCGAAATTTTTCTATCTATATCGTGACCAGAAATGGGAAAGAAGTGCTTTTTATAGCGAGCGGGGTGCCTATTTTACCGGTATCGAATAGTGCACAATAAATACAGTCACACTCTATGGTGAGATGCCATAATACATACAGTCACACTCTATGGTGATTTCGTAGACATCGAATAATGTATAATAATATAGTCACACTCTATGGTGATTTCGTAGACATCGAATAATGTATAGCAAAATACAGTCGTACTCTATGGTGAACTGGAAGTGCTAAACGAGCCACATAATGATCTTCGAAGCTTAGGAATTGCTGTCAACGAGGGGACTGACGATGAAGATGACTAAGCGATATCTAGATGATCCTTCGTGTAGGAATGAAACACCCGCGGCAGGGGTATGGCTCAAACGATCCTTTTCTGATCTGGTGTCGGTGTTGCTTACAGCACTCGAATAAACAACTCTTACCACAAATAGTTGTCCTGCCTATTGTTAACCATCGGCACTGATTTTGTCCTCGCATCTTGTGGCTGATAATATAATGGTTGCATAAAATCGGTCGTTTTTTATTGGGGGTAGTTCTTAGTAAGGGAATAATGGGGGTTATATGAGGTCTGAATATTCGTTCTCTAGTTCGTACTGGAAGAAGTACTCGACGAGACACTTAACGATACCGTAATGACCATTGTAGTAGGCATAACGTAGTGCGTGGTCGGCGTCCGTATCATAATAAAAGGGATAGAAGTACTCAATAATAAATTTAACAACGTCAAGAAAGCCATTTCTAGTGGCCTTGAATAGCATACCACCAATGTCCTCATATAATTCATCATAATCATATTTGAGGATCTGGGAGTGCTTAAAGAGAAACTTGACGATATCGATATTACCATTTTCGCATGCGTAGCAAAATGCACAGGTGATGTGTATGGCTAGTATATTGAACTGGAAGCGCTTAATTAGCCACTTAACGATACCAAAATTATTATTCCTACAGGCATTGATTAGTATATCCCCATCGTAGTTATGCTCGGTTTCATCGTCACCGTCTTCATCGTAGTAGTATGCCCTAAAATTACCATTAACAGTATGGCTATATCCTACTACGATACCACATCCGCAATCGTATACGTCATCCTCGGAAATATTGAATTTCTTAACCAAATTATCTCTCTCATCATCGTTATGAGCAGACATAAGCCCTAATAGGACTACTCGTCTACGGAATTCTTTGTCTACGTTTTCGTAACGTGCTATAGATGCGGCATCATTTAGATGTTTTGAAGTCAAAGAAATAGCGGCAAATGATGTAGGACCGGCATACTCTACGATCTTAGTCAAAATTTCTATAGGAAGATACAATATATTAGCCATAGTACACTTCCGATGTTTAAGACAAACCTGTGGGTTTTCGAATCTGTAGCAGCTCCTGCAGTACTTCTAAGAACTGCCGCCTTGCTGCCTTTTCCTTCCTGGATAGTTCTACGCGTAGTAACACAGAGCCGCACCCAACACAAGTATAAAAAGTGCTCTGAGTTCCCTTTCCGCACCCGCGACAAGGTGTTGGAATCCGCCTTCCCTGCCTTATTTTATATAAATGGGTCCTACAATATGTACCTATGCACGACTTGCTGCAGAATGCTTGCTCTCCAACCTTTAACCAACTACATAAATTCTCGCCGCGCATTTTTTCATATAATTCGGTATCTCAGATATACATTAGAATGACGTATCTCTAATTAGATCTAATTAGGTGGGTGGGGCCATCCGTGGGACTGCGGGGGCTTATATGGGGAGGCGAATTGAAACAAATTTCAACGATTTTTTAGCGAAGTAGGGATATACGATGGGAGAAAAAAGGCTTAAATAAGGATGTGCGCCAGAACCGCTATTGTATATACTACTAGATTTCAAAACACGTCGCGAAAGTTTTCGCCACTCAAGCCGTGAAACCGTTGCCATAGATATACTAAGGCGCTTTTGAGAATTGAAATTACGATCAGCATAAGTTTGGTGCTTCATTCTCTTCTTTCTTTTAACAATTCACGACTTAATTGTTGAATCGGCGTTGGAAGAAAATATATTTTCTCCCAACTGGCCGGCAATATAATTCGGTATCGGCGTCTCAAAATCTCAATTAGTTTATAGTATTTCAGAAAAAAAATTCTAGGGACAATTTTTTCAAATCCGAAAGTTTTAGGCTAACTTACTCTCCGGAACAGCTTTTTAACCGAAAACTTCGTTGGGTGCCCTTGCCAATGAACAACACGGCTTTGCCTCAAGATATTCTGCGTCTGTTCCAGAACATTTTTTTAGAAAAGATGAAGAGTTTATGCAGATTGATTGACTTTGTAATTACTTTAACTTTTAAATCAATAAAGTTCACTTGTGTTGGTTGAACAGGTTTGGGCAAGTCTTTGTTATGAACAACAATACACTTGTTTCGGTAATCTGCTCTATATTTACCCAACGATATTTTTTATATCATTCACAAATATCGTAACGCAATTCTGAGATCAGAATATTTATAAACCTTTACAGTAAATCCACTGACTCATAAGAGTAACTTTGCTATTGTCCTTAGGAATTCAGTAGCGATAACTGAAGGGCCATCAGTACAGTTTGATAGAACATTTTGAACAATTTGAACATTTATTGAGCTATATATATTTTATGTTTACAATGGATAGATGTAAAGTCGAAGCCAGTGGCTTATTTGACAAGGGTCAACAAATCGTACAATTACAATAATAAAGTATGTTGTCTAGATCAAATGTTCTTACACTGCAGACTGAGAGGCCAAAAAAAAAGAGAAAAAAAAACATACGAGAGAAGAATGTATAAATAGGAATTATATCAGGCTAAACTAAATTACACAGCTAAACTAAATTACAGTACATGTGCACAATTTAACAGAAATACTACATAAATAATCTAATCACTTCAAAAACTGGGAGTAACAATAAACGAGTGAGGTTATAAATACACATTATGTAAATTAAGGAAAAGGTAATAAATAAATTAAATCAGTGAGAAAGGAAGTATGTCTTTAATTTCATTTTATGGTTGTATGGTTGTAGTGATTCACGAAGGGATAAGGGAATCTCATTCCATATGTTGGGTCCTTGGGATCTAATAGAGTATTTGTATTTGAAAAAGTGGTGATGCATGTCAGACCGGTGTCTTGTATAGTATCCTATTCGCATCATTCCCTTTCAGCTCGTGCAATAAGAATGGGCATTATCGCCCGAGTTCAGATAGAAGGAGAGCAGAATAAGCAGAAGGGAGGGAGGGGGGAAGGGACGGAAAAAACTGAACTCGGTCGAAAGGAAGGGGAGCGAAAGGGAATGATCGAACGCAATAGTGGAGGAAGGTCATCCCGGTACTAGAGGCGACAGTGATCCTGACGCGAACTGTGCGACGAACCTAGGTGGAGTTCTTATTTATACTCGCTTTGTAAGGGACTGACTTATACCCCCGGCCAGGTAGGGAGAACACCCATACTCCAAACACCCATACTCCAAACACCCATACTCCAAACACCCAAACACCCAAACACCCAAACACCCAAACACCCAAACTCCAAACACCCAAACTCAAAACACCCAAACTTAATACGGGATAAGCGGTTTATGCGTGTATCAAACGAATTTAAACTGAATACGAGGCAAGGGAAGGAAATGCATTGACGTAGTCCTGCAAGGTGTTATGTCGGAGTAGACAGAAGAGGAGCCAGCGCTAAGGGTACCCCAGCGGAACGCAACTCAGTCTTACCTCCAGGGCGTAGAAATTGGGCCAACCGTAAGTAATAGGATGTGGTGTGGGTATTGTTCCAGCCCACATGACTCATCATGTCCGCCCAACAAACTAATAACTATAGCAGGTCTATTCTGTAGGTTAATACAGTGGCGGCACCATCCCGAGTAAAAGACAGACAAACCGGTAGGGAGTAAGGCTGGAAACTGGGAAGGGGAAGGGAGAGAGGGTGCCATCCCCTGGGGAGCACGACCAGAACAGCGGCCAGAGGCAGGCCGGGTTAACTGCAGTGAGATGTGGGGGCGTGGGAAACCCAGGGGATGGCAGCCTGAGCGTCAGTAATCCGACTAGGGAATTAGTATCCCTTTCACGCTGCCATGGGGAATAGGGTGGGAGAGGGGTGGGGAGGTGACGGGGAAGGGGTGGTCGGCGGAGGGGTACTAGACAGCATAAACGCTAAAATACGTATACTCTCAAAATGAATCAAATAAAACAAATAGAACATAAAGACTAATCCATCGAATAAAAACTGTACGGCACAAATGGAGCACGTGTGCGCGAATTACTCTGGCAACTGATGCCATACGTACGGATGAATGGGGAATAAAAACTAAATAATGAAAGGCGAACCAACTAGTAATACCAATGGCGTAATATAAACCTGTATAAGCGTTAAACGAGAAAAAATGCGCGAGGAACAATAGGCTCATGGCAAACTACATGCTTAACGTATGATGACAATAACACTTAGCCCCAAACTCCTTATGGTAAGTTAAGCACGGGCACGAAATGGTCATAACTACGCATACAACGTGCACTGCAAATAGAGTTAAATGGAACGGGGAAAGATAACTTATGTAAATTGAAACAATGCTCCACAAAAACACGCTTGTACTCGAGAAACAAGTACCCATGCTGAACTCACAAAAACCCATACTAAAAAGGTAGTGTGCAAAGAAATAAGTCGAACGACCAGGAGAAAGCACTAACCGAGGAACAATAATATCGTAGGAATCATTGACCGTGAGTCAAACCCGTAGAACGACCACGTATCAACTTCCGAACACTACGTTAGTGCATAACAGTGGTGCCCATATCAGGTCAAAGCAAATATATAGATATAAAATCCAAAAGGAAAAGATATGGCAACACAAATACCAAACTCACGGCAGAGCATGCCAAAACGTGGAAAATAGAATACTAAAGCGAAGAATAGAAAAACGAATCAGAACATTACGGCACTGTACAAATCTGCATTTGTAAGGCCAGCACGGCGGAAGCTCACGGCAATAAATGTGCCAAACTCACGGCAGTACATGCCATGCAACGTGCAAAAATAAAGGATTAACGAAGAATATAAAATTAACTAGAACATTTATACCGCACTACGCAAATCCGTATTTGCGAGGCCAGCACGTAAACTAATGCCAACACAAGTGGCAACGGCAAAACATGCCGAAACGTGCAAAATAAGACTAAAAACGAAGAATAGAAAATTAACTAGAACATTTATACCGCACTGCACAAATCCGTATTTGCGAGGCCAGCACGTAAACTAATGCCAACACAAGTGCCAACGGTAAAACATGCCGAAACGTGCAAAATAACAGACTAAAAACGAAGAATAGAAATTTAACTAGAACATTTATACCGCACTGCACAAATCCGTATTTGCGAGGCCAGCACGTAAACTTATGCCAACACAAGTGCCAACGGCAAAACATGCCGAAACGTGCAAAATAAAGGACTAAAAAAGAATAGACAATTAACTAGAACATTTATACCGCACTGCACAAATCCGTATTTGTGAGGCCAGCACGTAAACTCAGTAATGCCAACACAAGTGCCAACGGCAAAACATGCCGAAACGTGCAAAATAAGACTAAAAACGAAGAATAGAAAATTAACTAGAACATTTATACCGCACTGCACAAATCCGTATTTGTGAGGCCAGCACGTAAACTTATGCCAACACAAGTGCCAACGGCAAAACATGCCGAAACGTGCAAAATAAAAGACTAAAAACGAAGAATAGGAAATTGCCTAGAACATTTATACCGCACTACACAAATCCGTATTTGTGAGGCCAGCACGTAAACTTATGCCAACACAAGTGCCAACGGCAAAGCATGCCGAAACGTGCAAAATAAAGACTAAAAACGAAGAATAGAAAATTAACTAGAACATTTTATACCACACTACACAAATCCGCGTCGTCCAGATACATATAGTAGTAACGAAGGAATAAAGCAATATAGGCCAAAGTTGAATTACAACGAAGGGAAATACACCGGCGAAACTACCAAAGGAGACTAAAACGGTGATGCAACGCAAACCATGATAGACCAAAACAAAATACATACACAAGCGTAAATGACCACGAGGACAAAAAGGCAAACACCAACCTGAACCACATAGTGAGAAAAAGGATGAAATTGCCTCTAGTTCTAGCGGCTGAGCGACGGCTTCATGTCGGAGGAGCAGCTGGTGGAAGATCTTGACCAGCTGGGACATTCTGTTGAGCTGCCGGAACTCTCGCGGCTTGGGGTGCTTGTCCTTCCATTTTCTTATTTAGATACTGAAGCAGCGAGGAACGAGGTGTAGGTGTTCTGACGCGAACTGTGCGACGAACCTAGGTGGAGTTCTTATTTATACTCGCTTTGTAAGGGACTGGTGCGAATAGTGTTGATGGTAATCCTGATTGAATTTGAATAGAGTGGACAATGGAACAGGTAATAGTTTATTAATATGGGAGAAAATGAAGCATGAGATCTGAAGCTTGTAGATATTTGAAACAGATAACACTTTAAGCTTATTGAATAATGGTTGAGTGGGCACGTGAGGATGAGTGGGTAATAATTCTGACTACTTTCTTCTGTAGGAGAAAAATAGGGTGAATATGTGTAGGTAAGTTGATGCCCATATAAGGTTTCCATATTGTAGATAAGGTAATACAAGAGAATTATACAGAATGCGCAGAGTATCACAAGAGAAGAATTGACGGGATTTATTAATAACACCAATGGCTCTGGAAATCTTAGAAGTTATAGTCTGAATGTGAGGTGTCCAGGAAAGGTTCTGATTAATTATAATACCTAGAAACTTAGAATTTTCTGTCCGTTTAATTGGCCGGTAACAAAACGAGCAGGAGACTGGGACCGTGTTTATCAGAATTACTCTAATTCTAAAATGAAGTTCATCACATGATAGAGCATGTTGAAATTAGTATGTGTGCCAAGTTTGACGTGATTCGAGTGAATCTCGTCTGAATTATAAGCAATTGAAATTTCTTTGTCCCTCCAAATTTTTACAATGGATGTATGGTTTGGAGGGACAACGTTAAAAAATAAGAGTTTGTATGGGAAAATTGACACATTTGATGCCTTCTAGCATCGTCAATATTGAGCCAAAGTTCACGAAACTTTCCAGACTACCTAAGTTTGCTCTGTTCTTTTGGAAAATAATACTCACTTTGACTAGTTATTAATTGAATTAGTTTTACTGACTCGGTTCCAGTCCCCCGCTCGTTTTGTTACCGGCTAATTGACTTACCATTTACATAGACTTTGATATTATCTAGATTGACCTTTTTTCTTGCAGGATGGAAAAATATAAATTTAGTTTTGTCAGGGTGAAGAGTTAATTTATTAGAATTTAACCAGGAGACAAAATGAATAAGTTCAGTGTTTAAAATATCAAGAAGTGTATTTATGTCTTTGTGGCTAAAAAATATATTTGTGTCGTCGGCAAAAAGAATGAACGAAAGATATTTAGAGCAATGAAACAAGTCATTGATGTATATCAAAAAGAGAAGTGGTCCCAGTATGGAGCGCTCTGGTACTCCACAACTAATAGTATTTAGGGGGGATTTAGAATTATCAATTTCAACATATTGCTGTCTATTATTTAGATAACTTTTCATCCAAGCTAAAGGTAAACCTCTGACTCCATAAAACTCCAGCTTACTCAGTAATATTGTGATTGACAGTATCAAAAGCCTTTTTTAGGTCAACAAAAATTCCTATTGTAAACTCATTGTTCTCTAGGCCTTGAAATATGTGATCAATAAGTTCAAGAATAGCCATTGCTGTAGAGTGATGTTGCCTAAAGCCATATTGGTGGTCATTTAAAATGTTATATTTAGTAAAGAAATTTGAAATTCTATTAGAAACAACTTTTTCTAAAATTTTAGAGAAACATGGCAGAATAGAGATAGGCCTATAGTTAGAAAATGTAGAAACATTGTCAGCTTTATAGATTGGAATGACTTTAGCAATTTTAAGTTTATCTGGAAATATACCATTAGAAAGTGATAAGTTACTAATAAGAACTGAACAATAGTCCTATTGTTTTGAGGAAAACTCTTGAGATGCAAATTCTTCTCTAAAACTGAACTATAATTACCATACGAATAAAAACAAATCCACCAGATAAATTAAACAAAGTTTATTCAATCTCAAAAACACCAATTTACAGTTCGTTTTCCTTATAGTCGCGGGGTTGATAACTTTCTTATTTCTCAGTTCTTGGGTTGATGTAATGTACCGTGTTACAAGATTACACGGATTTATGTTTCATTGATTTTTTCTTGTTGACAAATGCTACAGACAGTTGTGTTTTTACCGAGGAGAGGGAAATTAATGACCTAGGTAGTCTAGTCTAAAAACTCTACTTTAGCTATCATTGTCTAGTCAAGAAATTGTTGACCTAGGTAGTCTAGTCTAGTCTAAAGACTCTACTTTAGCTATCATTTTCTAGTCTAGTATAGAAATTGTACTATTTTCTAGTCTAGCCGTTCTAGACTACAAAGTATCTAGTCTAGAAACTCGCAACGCCCTCCTCCTCTCTCCTCCTCCTCCCTCATCGCTACCCCAAGGCTTTCTTATGTTACAGAAAATATCTGGACAACCGAAAGTGTAACATAAGGAAGCCTTGGGGTAGCGATGAGGGGGGAGGCGGGAGGAGGAGGAGGTGGGCGTTACGGGCGTTGTGTCTAGTTTAGCTAGACTTTCTAGAGTTAATCGTTAATCCCTTAATTAATTCAATGATCTTGCAGCGGAATAATAATGAGCTGCAGCGCATTCCAGCCTCAAAAATGCGGCGTACGCCGCATTTTAATCATGAGCCCAAGACAATAGTACTGTGACGTCATCCGAATTAATGCATACGCCGCAGGTACGCCGCAATTCTGGCGGCGTACGCCGCAAAAAGGGGGGCAATTCCATCCCTCTACCACTACTCAGGTAGTACTTCGAATTTGAAATTATTTTGTTGTAATATTCAGACCAACCTCTTTGTGAATTATATATTAGGTTTCTCATCTGCTGAAAGCCAATTTTTTTATTCCACGTCATTTTTGCATCTCATAAGCGTAGTCTGCGAGTTTATCTCATAAACACCATATTATCGGTTACAACAGAGTTATGGTAACGTTACTCAGTGAAAGAACTTAAAATCACTGAAAATACAAAACTAAAGCTTTCTTTAGTTCTCTCCAACCTCCCTCCATGTTCAAGGGCGTAGCGGGGTTGTAATAAAGTCGTTCGGTCACACAATCGGACCGGGAAATGTTTAGATTTAGACTTTCGCAAATGCCTTCACCTGCACTTTTAGATCATGTTTTTATACCTTTCTAAATATTCACTAATTCAGGGATGTGCTTCTCTTTTAAAATTCTCCGTTCTTGTCTTTTGCATATTGTAATAAACGTGCTCAAAACATCGAAGGACCAGGCCTATAGGCTGGCTACGGCCTGGTGTTATGAAACAAGTAACACACTTCATGTTTTCAAATGTTTCTTGAATGATACATGGTAATCATTAACGGCGTCACGAAATGACGTCACTACCATAATTATGTTATTCTTGTTAAGATGTCACACTCTCATGCAGAAACTAATTCCTCGTCTGAATCATCATCACTTGAGTCAAACTCTTCATCCACAACGGTTCTTCGTTTCTTGACTATTGACACAACCAGCCCGGCCAGGAAAACCTGAAATCATACATTAAAACTGTCTCACGGCTAATTGCTGGTGTGCAATCAACCCCAAGAGATTCAAATGACAAAGACGTGGCGGCCATCTTGGATAAACTAAAATCCTCGGTCAAAAACACCGATGCAACATCGGTTCAACATTTCTTGAAAGATGTTGAATGCATGCGTGTCCAGCGGTTTCAACATCGATGCAACATTCCGACAACAAAAGGTTTCAACATTATAATTAACAACTATTGTGCTCAGAAATGTTTTCTGGTCATGTCAAATGGTTTCAACAAGTGTTGTACCGATGTTGAAGAGATGTTGAAACCATTTGATCGGTGCTTAAGAGAAACTAACGAGGAATATTTTGTTAAAGGAAACCAAGATGGCGGCAATGACGTCACATGAACCCCAGCAATACTCGGTTTTCTTTGTCCGAGAAACTATCCATCCACCCCTCCATTGGATATACGTGTAATTAATGATTAAAAATTAAATTTCGGGTGAAACATGGGGGGAGGATCGTGATTGGTCCGATATTTTGCTTAGTCAATAATATAATAGTCGCCTGCGTTCGCAAATGCTGTCCTATTTTTTGTTCAACGTCCCGGCTCATTACCTTGCTATCCATGTGGGAGTCAGTTTCTAACAAGGCTACCGTGACGTCACACATTGACCCTTTACAAGTAATGGGCTCCTGCCCTTTTTACTTCTTCCCAACCGAATTATTCTTACGGAGGAAGTGTTGTCAGTTGACCAAAAAACGAATGTTTTCAAAAAATTGTGTCATTATTGCTTTGTGAAGACAAAACATGATAAATGTAAACAGTGGCGATAACCTGGAGGACATGCGTAGTGGAACACATTTCGTTCATGCGAGGTTTTAGTTATATTCAGCGTCAAAATCATTTCAAGTTTTGTGACGGTAATTATAATATGAAAAACGTACTGGTTACGTTCTCTTTTACTGAGGACGACTCACAGAAGGTTGTTTATTCAAGTGGCGTCTACGAATAGCAGTTTCAGCGGTATTGACCCGAACGCCTCACTTCGATGTAACGAAGCGCTATCAAACTGTGTATCTAAATTAGTCGTGCTTGTTGAAGAGGGTGTTGGTATTAATGATGGTTTCAATCATGTGGTGTATTTTGCTAAATTCAAACGCTCACTTGCTGCTACGTTCCTTTGCTTTCTACATTTTGTCTCCGTTCAGTTTGAAACTGAAACGGACCCCTTTTCCCTGCTCGAACAGTCCATTGTTTTCCTGCTTACTACTCAAACAGTCAATTATCCTGCCGAGGAGGCAAATGTATTCGAGATCCGCAAACTTGAAAAAGCCGAAAAGCAAAAATAATTCCTAGAAAATTTTACAAAATAAGGTTTAAGACCTATTGTCCACGTTTCAGAGATATTTGTATGCGCTAGGGCGTGAAAAAAGGGAAATCTTGGGCATTCAATTTTAGATTAATGTTTCAATATGGCGGCTGAGTCAGTGAACCAAATCTAAGATGGCGGTTATGTAATGTTTCCAAGATGGCTAGGAAACTGTTTTTTTTTTTCTACTTCATTAGCGTACTATTTGACATTTCATCAGTCTCGGATAAAAAAGTCCAAACTTACTAAATCGCAACCTTCATGCTATCATTTCTTTTCACCTTTCTCCCGCATCCGATCATTATTTAATCACACTGATCTCAATGATCTACTTAACCTATGTCGCACTCCGTAACAACCTTTTGTGAAATAGCTAGCACATTGATCTCAATGATCTGCTTGACCTATGTACGCACTCCGTAACAACCTTTTGTGAAATAGCTAGCACATTGATCTCAATGATCTACTTAACCTATGTACGCACTCCGTAACAACCTTTTGTGAAATAGCTAGCACATTGATCTCAATGATCTGCTTGACCTATGTACGCACTCCGTAACAACCTTTTGTGAAATAGCTAGCACATTGAACTCAATGATCTGCTTAACCTATGTACGCACTCCGTAACAACCTTTTGTGAAATAGCTAGCACATTGATCTCAATGATCTGCTTAACCTATGTACGCACTCCGTAACAACCTTTTGTGAAATAGCTAGCACATTGATCTCAATGATCTGCTTGACCTATGTACGCACTCCGTAACAACCTTTTGTGAAATAGCTAGCACATTGATCTCAATGATCTGCTTGACCCATGTACGCACTCCGTAACAACCTTTTGTGAAATAGCTAGCACATTGATCTCAATGATCTGCTTGACCTATGTACGCACTCCGTAACAACCTTTTGTGAAATAGCTAGCACATTGATCTCAATGATCTGCTTGACCTATGTACGCACTCCGTAACAACCTTTTGTGAAATAGCTAGCACATTGATCTCAATGATCTGCTTGACCTATGTACGCACTCCGTAACAACCTTTTGTGAAATAGCTAGCACATTGATCTCAATGATCTGCTTGACCTTTGTACGCACTCCGTAACAACCTTTTGTGAAATAGCTAGCACATTGATCTCAATGATCTGCTTAACCTATGTACGCACTCCGTAACAACCTTTTGTGAAATAGCTAGCACATTGATCTCAATGATCTGCTTAACCTATGTACGCACTCCGTAACAACCTTTTGTGAAATAGCTAGCACATTGATCTCAATGATCTGCTTGACCTATGTACGCACTCCGTAACAACCTTTTGTGAAATAGCTAGCACATTGATCTCAATGATCTGCTTAACCTATGTACGCACTCCGTAACAACCTTATGTGAAATAGCTAGCACATTGATCTCAATGATCTGCTTGACCTATGTACGCACTCCGTAACAACCTTTTGTGAAATAGCTAGCACATTGATCTCAATGATCTGCTTAACCTATGTACGCACTCCGTAACAACCTTATGTGAAATAGCTAGCACATTGATCTCAATGATCTGCTTGACCTATGTACGCACTCCGTAACAATCTTTTGTGAAATAGGAACAACCTTTTGTGAAGTATGTATGCACGCTCTCCGTAACAATCTTTTGTGAAATAGGTAGCACACATTGGTCATAGCGATGTACTGACAAGAGCGCAAGCTTTTGGCACTGAGAGGTCGTAAATTTGGCTAAGGTTCGAATCTTGTGTAAGGGTTCTAAGGGTGTGTTCGATTGACCGTATTCCGGAATAAGAATACACAAAATGGCCACTACAAATCGCTTATATCGGGTTTTCTAAGCCACTTCAATACTAAATGTATCCTGAATATCATATATCAGCAAGTGTTTGTATCTCACAGTGGAAAATGTGCCTGAACCAGTGATTTCCAGAGACTATCCCAACTATTCTTATTCCGTAATACGGTCAAACGATCAAATACTAATTTCTTCTTTTTTGTTGCTGCTTTTGTCTTTTTTCTTTCTCTATTTTTTCCTTTTCCTCTATTATTTTCTTTCTTAAGGATCCACAAATCTGCTCGTCATGTTTGTAGTTCATTAGTTAACATCTAAAAGGCGACATAAAAGCCAAATGAATGTCATCAAACATAAGAGAGGTTTTCAGTTGAGTATAGTAAAACCAAAACCAAAGTAATTATATAGCCAATCACAGGAGCAAGTGAAAACACAATGAGCCAATCACGAACCGAAGTAATTCACGATTGGTTTTACTTGAACCAATCACGAGGAAAAGTAAATGCAATCGTCGATAATGTCGCTAAAACAAAACCTGATTTAGTTTGTTTTTAGTTTAGAACTTGATTGGCTGACCAATAGAAAAGCTAAGCAAACGCAAAACCAAAGCAATCACTTCTTATTTTCGACACTCAATTGAAAACCGCTCTATAACATTCATCACAGACATTAATACAGAGCAAAAAATATATAAGCATTATGAAGTTAAAACTACAATCCCAGTCAAAAATGTTTGGAACACTTTCTAGTACATCAGCGTTCTCGTCACCACCTTTCCCCGCTGCAACGTTGCGTTAAAATTGAGCTCAATAGCGGCTACAACATTGGAACGGGGAAGGGGATTGTCAAGTGTACCAACTCTTTTAGTCTGCAATTGTAGGTCAGATATTAGCAGCAATTAAATAATCCAAATATAGCGACGAGAGAAGCTTAAAAAACCAACAACTTACTGCAAGGAAAAGCCAAGTACCCCAGTAATAGCAGGCGCCAAAGAACCACACTTTGTAGAAAAATCTGTTGAGGAACACGGCTATGCGAGTCATCGTGCAAAGGTCTGCAAACGGTCAACAGAGGAAAGAAAAACTATTATATTTCCAAAATTATACTGAGATAATTTGTGAGAACACAAAAAAAAACGACTATTGGATTTTCTATTTAAAGAGGAAATTTAATCAGACGTTAACACTCGTAAAAACAAGCAGACAACAACAACTTATTCCAGTACTAAATTAGAGTACAGGGCCCGGTTGTTCGAAGCAAGTTTAAGCGCTAACCCAGGGTTAAATCGCTAACCCTGGGTTAAACTGTACAGATTGCAATTACAGATTTAGCGCTAACCTAGGGTTAAAGTTAAATTTGCTTCGAACAACCCGGCCCAGAATTACAAAATTGAGGTATACAAGGGAAAGCACTTAGGGACCATTCATTATTTATGCCTTGGGGGGGGGGGGGGCGGGCTTGCAAGATTCGTTCTAAACAACAACAAAATGTCTTGACCCCCCTCCAAACAAAACAAAAATTTCATAACCCCCCCGCACACAATTCTGAAAAATATATCTACTGCTTTTAACTAGTGCCATAGCAGTGATATTTCGAGTACAGTGAATGGAAATATTTCTACGAGTTCTGTCGATTTAGACATATAAACGCGTAAGCGTGTCGCGCCGTGATGTATCCAAAGACCAACCGTTTGGTTGGTTTTGTTTGGTTCTATTATACGCCGGTGGTTTGCTCTTCAGTAAACTGTAGTTATTAAAGCGGTCACATACCAGATGAAACTTTCGTGGAGCAAACGTGAGTGCTGAGATCAGTCGTGGTGCTGCCTGTCGTGACATTGCCTGTCGTGACATTGACAATCGGCGTGACAGTCGAGTTGATCTGAAGCAGCAGTAACAAACTATGCGTCACAACTAGCACAAAAACACACATCAAACGAAGCTTGCTGAAGGGTAGGGTTAAACTACTTTCAATATATGCTTCACTTGTCACGCACAAAGGTTTATTATCAGGCTCCGAGGTAAATTAAATTTATTTTATCTATTCTTCGAGAATAGAAAACATTTAATTTACCACAGAGCCTCATACTGAAACCTTTGTGTGTGACAAGTGAAGCATATATTGAAATTTGGCTATTGTTAAATCTTACAGTTTACCGAAATGCCGATCAGTAAACTGCGCGTCTATGAACAGAAAATCTGAACACCTACCTTACGACCACCGCTATGTAAAGATGGCCCATGTCTTGTAATCTTTGACGTCAGGTACGGGGAATAAATTAGTTTTGCCATGCTGTACCCGGCATTGAAAAGCGGGACTATAGAACGGCTTCTAATTGCGGACCATTGTGTTTTCTTTTTGGTGGAGGTGTGCTTGTTTTTCCTTGGTATGTGTGACGCAAGACATGGCGAAATTTGCACTGAATTGAGCCGCCACAGAACATAGATTTTTGAGAGACTAATTTTCTCCTCATAGACGCGCAACACAGAAAAATAAAATAGCACAACTTATTTCTTTCGAATACATCTATGTATAGACGTTGGGTTGATTTTAGGGTACAGTTCCACTTTGAGAAACTATAGGCAGCGAATAAACTCTTGGGGGAGGGGGAGGGAGTCTGCTCTAAAATTCTACAATTTTGAATTACGCCTCTACATCGATCCATCGTAAAAACGTCAAATCTAAGTCAATCAGTGATGACAAGAAACGTAGACTCGTGTTTGTATAAAGGAAGGCTCTGCAAAAACCATTAATGCTGGAAATCCGAAGTGTAGTCGTAATAGGAAGAATTAAAGAACCTCCCCGCTACGCTGGTTGTCAACAGGTGAAGAGAACTCTTCCAGCTTTTGTTACTCCGGAGCGAAGTCATAATGCAAGGAAAATAATAAGTAAGCAAACGGGAAATGCGAAATCAAAATATCAAAGAAACGATGAAGTCGAACTTCTCAACGATAACTGTAATAAAACAAGATGTTTAGCTTCTAGCGATCTGCGCCGTATCAATACTAAAATAAAGGCCAGCTTTCTTTAGATATGCCATTGCTCTTCCTGCCTCAGTTTTTGTAGCCCATGTTCGCAACAGCTTTTGTCATCATATTATTTTCGTTATGATTTCTTGAGTTCAAGTGTCGTTGACATCATCGTAGAATGGGCCAATTGATCGTTTGCATTGACGTCACAAAAAATATTGCCTCAAGAAAAAACTTATATTAGTAAAATATTTTTAATGCTGTCTATAGAGCAGGTAAAAATATAGAAATAACCGAAATTTTGGAGCAATAGAGTACTTCGTAACCGAGCTGTCGGCCAAATAATATTCGAACAATTTAGTGTAATTAGTATGCGGCGGCCATGTTGGTGTACAGCTTTAGTACACCAAGATGGCGGCAAAAAACGTACTCTACAAATAAAGCTGTTTTCCCCATCAATATGATTAGCATTCACTTCAAAACACTTTAGATATCACTTTTAAAGGTTTATCAAGTCTAAAATTTGAAATTGGCCGAAATATATGGATTTCCTTGACATTTACGAAACAGGCTGACCTGGGCTGTCATAAAATTCAAAGTACTGTAACTCAAAATATTTTTACCGTATCGACGTAATTATTTCGAAGAATACTGAGAATACCGATATCTAAATCATGTTAAAAGAACAGCTTCATATATCTCATTGTTTAGATTTTAGAATTTTGATGACGTCACATGCAAAGGATCTATAGGTATTTTGCGTCCAGAATTTCGACGCAGATATTCAAATATGTAGAGCATCCTTGCAGGATCTCCCCAAACCCCCTGAGCCTGTTCGCAGGCTAAAGAAACTACTACGAGAACGGCTGTGACGAATGGCCGTGTCCACGTCTTATCTTTTTATTATGTTGCTCTTTCTGATGTTTTTCCTGTTCATGTTATCACTACAATGTGGTACCTATACTAGACTTACCCTGTAGTTTTGAGTGCCGTACATGACGTACTGTGGTGCCAAGCTAAACAGCATCACATTTAGCGACAACACGATTAACATCAGCATCACGCACATAAACAATAAACCCTGAGGAAGAGTTCTACGTGGCCGAACCTTGAAAAGCTAGTATAAAGGTTAAAGTTACCATAGCTATTAAATGTTGAGACGAATAAGCGAACAACTAAATACCTGCCTTACCCACACTTGCATTTATAAAGCAAAATTGCCGCCTTACAATGCGGAATTAAGTATTTCCACGGCACGTCAACGCTTCACCTAAAACATACAAATTATTTGCCACCATCTCTCTTCGGTCTTTCACTTCGCTACCTGTTCCCTTCATTATTCAAAAACTTTCCTTCCTCTCCATCACAGGAACCCCTTCTCTCCTCTCCATCATACGAAACCTTTCTTTCCGCTCCATCACACGAACCATTTCTTTCCTCTCCATCACACGAACCCGTTCCTTGCTCTCCATCCATCACACAAAACATTTGTTCCTCTCCATCACACAAACCCTTTCCTTGCTCTCCATCACACGAAACCTTTCCTTGCTCCCCATCCATCACACGAAACGTTCGTTCTTTTGCATCACACGAAACCTTTCGTTCCTCTGCATCACACGAAACCTTTCTTTCCTCTGCATCACACGAAACCTTTCTTTCCTCTGCATCACACGAAACCTTTCGTTCCTCTGCATCACACGAAACCTTTCTTTCTTCTGCATCACACGAAACCTTTCGTTCCTCTGCATCACACGAAACCTTTCTTTCTTCTGCATCACACGAAACCTTTCGTTCCTCTGCATCACACGAAACCTTTCGTTCCTCTGCATAACACGAAACCTTTCTTTCCTTTCTTTCAGTTACTTTGTCCATTGCACACTGATAACATATATCCTTATTTATTTTATTAATTGTATTTATTCTCTCAATATGTATATATATCTGAATTTCCTTACTGTAATATCTAGTTAAACAGTGTAAAAAAAAATTGAACTTTCCTCTCCATCACACGAACCCTTTCCTTGTTCTCCATCCATCACACAAACCATATCCTTGTTCTCCATACATCGCACGAACCCTTTCCTTCCTCTCCATCATATGAAACCTTTCTTTTCTCTCCATCACGCGAAACCTGTCCCTTCCTCTCCAACACACAAACCCTATCCTTCCTCTGTCATACGAAACTTTTCCTTGTTCTTCATCACACGTCCCTCTCCATAACACAAACCCTTTCCATGTCTCTCCATCATACGAAACTCTCCTTTCCCTCCCATCATACGAAACCTGTTCTTTCCTCTCCATCGCACGAAACTGTCCTTCCTCTTCATTGCACGAATCCTATCCTATTCCTTCCACTCCAACCCACGAAATGTTTCCTTCCCCTTTATCATACAAGACCTGTTCCTGCCTCGCCATCACACGAAACCTTTCCTTCCTCTCCATCACAGGGAACTTTCCTTGTTCTCCATCCATACCACGAACCTATCCTTTCCCTCCATCACACGAAACCTTTCCTTCCCCTCCATCACACAAAACCTTTCCTTCCTCTCCATCACAGGATCACAGGAAAACGTTCCTTGCTCTCCACAGCACAAAACCCTTCCTTGATCTCCATCCATCATACAAAACTTTCCTTCCTCCTCATCCCTCATACAACAACTCTTCTAAATTTGAATCATACAAAACCATTCCTACCTCTCCATCATACAAAACCTTTTTTCCGCACAACCAAATATCATACGAAACCTTTTCTACCTCAGAACCATACATGTTCAACATCGCTGAGTACCTTTCCTTCCTCTTCTACGAAATCTTTTCTTACCCTTTATCTTTTTCCTTCACTCAAGTTATTTTCATCATTCAATACTCTTCTACGAAACTTCATAACGTTTTATTCCTTTCTACCTATGAACACCTTTTCTCCTATACTCTTTCAACAACTGCGAATTCAAATATTTGTCTGAGTTTAGTACACTCTGAGGTCACTCTACATTACTCATTTCTTTCAACCAAGCAACATTAACGTCCTAGGCGTTCATCTTCAACATCTCTCTTGAATCATAATTGACAGTGTTTCGTTTCATTAACTTAAGGATACTTTTATCCAGCAGCATCTAATGCCCACTCTTGTGATTCCTGCCATAGAGGAGTAGACAAAGTACAAGACTATGGTAACAAACATGCAGTAGTCCAGCGGAAATACCTATTTAAAATACAGAACAACATAAATCTGTTGTAAAACAAAGACGTCAGTTATCATTCTACTTTTCAGATCTCTTAGTTGCCATAACATATACATTGTCTGAATGCCAGCAACAGCGAAAGCCCCTACCCTAGCAATAGAAAACGTATATTACAGGACTGATCGCGCAAAACAATAACCTTCCGTGACATGACCTTTCTTTTTGCATGCATATACGAGGTAGCCATGCACTAAATACACACAAAAACATCTTGATCCCTACTTAAACAAGGACCGACACTATAAAATGGAATGCTCCTCCCCTTCAGTTCTCTCCGTTTGCGATTTTCAAAATAAAGAACGTTTTCCCAAATAAATCGTGAAGCTTGTGAATTCAGGTTTTAAACTGTCGTTTCCTTTGATAGGTGACGAATACCTTTAAAACCACAACCATTTACGAAGACAGTTTTGACTACTTTCATTTACAAAGAAAATATATTCGAAGAGTTGTGCCTGGAATTGTATAAACACTCGGAAAAATTCCCTCAACATGCTACCCTCGACCCAAACCCAAATTCTGAACAAGGCAGGGAACTAGAATTCGGAGAATTCATGAGGTTGATGGTCCGTTTTCTATTTCCATCTTTTCCTTAAGTTTTCATTAGGTAAAGCCAATGATTACATTTCTGTTACTTAGTTAAACTTAAAGGATCATGAATTTGTAAAAGTTACAAAATCCATCCCTGGGTTGGAGAACATTTATTCCAAACACCGTACACCTGTATTTTATGCATTATGGTTCAAAGGCAAAATACCTTCTGTGCATACAGCACTGATGATATCGATAAGGCAAAGTACCTTCTGTGCATACAGCATGATGATATTGATAGGGTTCGGAAATTTGGGTGTTGGCAGTGCATAACCAAACTGATATCCACTTGAGTGAAGCGCTTTGTCTAAACTGAGAAAAATAAGAAACGGGGATTACAAAGCACTGATAGTGCTAAGGCCATGCAAATCAAATTACTGCTGCTCTAACCTGCAAAGCAGGCATTTCTTATGGAATTTGGCGAAGACATAAAGAAATGAAAGGTACCTCTTGACTCACGGATGATACAGGTAAGCCTGTTCATGTTGAAGTCTATCAATCAATCAAACCTTTATTTACCCACGGTGTTTACAATCAACTTAAGTTTACAGGGAGCAATATTGAAGTTTACAGTATGCAGGAATAAGTACATATCAATAAAATAGCAAGCAAAAGTGTTGTTTTGAACTTCCCGCGGCCTCTTCCATATTAGGGAAATTACATATTCAATATATGGAAGAGCTGCCAGGACATTCAAAATGGCGGTTTCTAGGTCCCAGACCTCTAAGTTTGATATGGTCCCCTCGATTCCCCAACACGTAACCCTTATTATCCTATAAATCTTATATTTCAGCCAATCAGAGCTCAGCTTTACTATGAAATACAGGGCGGTATTTCATTGTTTTTCTATGAAATACAGAGTAGTATTCCATGGCTAGATCAGACCAATCGTAATGCAGGAAATTTCGTCCCCTGTCTTTATCAGCCAATAAGAATTCAAGATTTTGAATACATAATTAGTCTGCAGACTCGTCCGCCACTCAAAACTTGTTTTCAGGCAAAAAAAAAATGGCAGTCTATCGTCCGGTAAGTTACTTTGTTTCCCTGATAAATCTTCCCGTAAATTTGTTATTTATAGGATAATATGGTTATTTCATGGTTTTCTATGTAATACTGGCGAAAATTTCACTCGAAATTCATATTAATACAAATTTCTCGTGAAACATTCGCCCGTATTCCACAGAAAACCATGAAATAACCAGTAAGTATTTAATCTTGACAGTTCCGTAGTAAGCACGGTCAATATTTGTTACTGAATTCGGTCATGTTTTTCGTACGTTGAAGTTCTGCAATGTTTCCACACATGTATTGGTTTGCGTTTGTTAAATGGGAAACTCGGCTGAAAAACAATACACACTAACAACAATGTAAGGCAATGTTAGATTTTTCTTGCTCATCTTCCTGTGATGTTGGTTCTCGAAATACAAGTCACGAAAAACTCGAAAATCAAAACAAAAAGCGTTCAAAATTATGCAATTACACGTACATGTATTTATTCTATAAACTACAGTGTTTTTCAAGGATTTCCAGCACTGAGAAATATTGTATCTGAACACACAGAACAATTCCATAATTTTACGTGTGTGGATATCACCTCGCAGCCAATCTTCTCGCCTAATATCGGATAATAATTCAATTCAATTGATTCAGTAACACAGAATAATACATGCACGCTTGGAGATATGGGAGGGTCCACAATAGGTTTGGCGGGATGGCGGGATCGGGCTTATTTCGAGGGTGGGATTCGGGATGCGAGCTAAAAACAGGAGTGGGACGCGGGATTTCAGGTACGAGCGGGAAGCGGGATTTCATGTTTTTGAGGGGGCGGGAAGCGGGATACGGGATTATAATTTCCACTTGACCGTGTGTTTAATGCAGATTAACTCTTCAAAACGAACAATCTTCGTCTTCCATATGTCAACAGCATGTCGCGTACCGTTTGTGTGACTTTGCGTGTTCGTCCAAGGGTCAGAAACATCATCAAATCGTGTTTAGTCTGTTTACTTGGCAGCTATCCGGATTTTAATGAAGGTGGGTATTTCATGTTATCATTATTGTAATAATTAACGCAGAAAAAAAATTGTTGTTAAAAATATAGGGTGGGATCGGGATTTCAACGTAAAGAAGTCTAAAGAAGGGTGGGATGGTGGGATTAAGAGAAAAAATGAGGTGGGAAAGCGGGATCTGAGGACCCTATTGTGGACCCTCATATGGAATTGAGCACTCACAAATAAACTTCATATTTCCGTGCACCCATGTATTATTCTCCATGTCTTCACGTTTTGCTTGTCTTCTTGTGCTTGGAATAAAGAGCCCTTTTCCGAGGATAATTGGTGTAAGTTTTCTTATCACACGTGCCTTCGTCATAAGTGTTTGTAATATTTATTTTCTAGAAACATATACATGTAATCATTGCAAATACTCATAAAACTTTAAATGCCATTTTCTAAATAACTGCCTTTCAGTGTTTAGCTGGAACGAAGAATGATATTTGCAAAGAGGTGTCCCTGGCCAAAGTTTAAGCACCAGTTAATGAGCGAACAAGAGATGAGCGACTTGAAAAACCAAGAATCCCAGGTCTACACATACTACGTAGATCCATGACAGGATATGGAATATGTTAGTTAAGTGCAAGGAAACGGGTTGGGGAGCAACTTACCACGTGATAAAGAGGGAAACAACCAGAAGCAGAGCAAAGAGGAGAAAGAATATTCCAAACACGATTTCAAAGGGCCGACACAGTTTGAGACACTTGTTTAGCCATCCTAGCTGTGCCGTCTCTAGTCTTCTCTCTCTTCTCACCAACAAATGCTCTTCTTCTTCTAGATGCGTCAACTGCCTTCGGTCCCTACTACTCATAGTACGCTCACTCGTGTACTTGGCACGAATCATTTGTGCACGCTCGTCGTTTAAACTCCTTTGACTTGATACAGCCTCCTGTTCACGCTGTCAATTTTATCAAGACGTTAGACGAAGTAATGGAGGAGTGGATATTATTAGATAATGCAAGAAACATGTTCAGCAATATCTTTTATCAGAAAACCTGGAATTAAAACATTTCCTGATCTCACCTTGGCACTCTTGAATCCCTTAAGCATCGAAAAGGGCAGTGCTGTCATACCATAAGCCTGGAACAGTGACAAGGTTACAATAATTATTATTATTAAGTATTAATAAGATGCTTCATTTAAAAAGGTTACAACCTTACAGCTAATATTGACATGACTGCAGGCCCCTGCAGCGTTATTTCACCCTAGGACACTCAGGGTTGTTGCCCGCATCAGACAAAATCAGAAATGGGAAAATATGTAAAACATGGGGCAAATATATGGGGTAAGGTCAGGCAGAGTCAGAAAACAAATGGAAAATAATGTTTATTTATATCGTAACCCAGTGAGTGACATCCAGTGGCTAAATTGTATTGAGACTTGATGTGAGTGAAAGGAATGGGGGAGTTCCTTGGGAAAGGCCCCTTACCCCCCTATTTGGCCCTCTGTCGACAACCCTGATACTTAACAGCTCCACCGAATGCTGACAACCCTGACACTGAACGGCGCCAACGAATGCTGACAACCCTGACACTGAACGGCACCCACTGAATGCTGACAACCCTGACACTGAACGGTGCCACTGAATGCTGACAACCCTGACACTGAACGGCGCCACCGAATGCTGACAACCCTGACACTGAACGGCACCACCGAATGCTGACAACCCTGACACTAAATGGCGCCACCGAATGCTGACAACCCTGACACTGAACGGCACCACCGAATGCTGACAACCCTGACACTGAACGGCACCACCGAATGCTGACAACCCTGACACTGAACGGTGCCACCGAATGCTGACAACCCTGACACTGAACGGCACCACCGAATGCTGACAACCCTGACACTGAACGGCACCACCGAATGCTGACAACCCTGACACTGAACGGCACCACCGAATGCTGACAACCCTGACACTGAACGGCACCACCGAATGCTGACAACCCTGACACTGAACGGCACCACCGAATGCTGACAACCCTGACACTGAACGGCACCACTGAATGCTGACAACCCTGACACTGAACGGCACCACTGAATGCTGACAACCCTGACACTGAACGGTGCCACCGAATGCTGACAATCCTGACACTGAATGCTGACAACCCTGACACTGAACGGCTCCACCGAACCGAATGCTGACAACCCTGACACTGAACGGCACCACTGAATGCTGACAACTCTGACACTGAACGGCACCACTGAATGCTGACAACCCTGACACTGAACGGCACCACTGAATGCTGACAACCCTGACAGCCGCCTCCTAATTTGCATAATTTGGAAGATAAATATGTAGGGGAAAACCAATGCTACAACATGAAAGATCACATTAAAACTAGTAATTGTTTTGAGTTTTAGAGGAATATGGAAAATTGCTGTTGAGCTATGAGCATTTGTAATGCAGAAAAATATGAAAGCGAGTCTATAAAGGCCTCCGTCGTTTTTCTCATACAAATCTCTCTAATTTCAACTGGCTATAACTTCATTGCTTTATAAGCTACAGCACTCAACTTTCATAAGTTCACTAATGTCGACATGCTCTTTCATGTGACAGTGTTCATATTTTCTATACATGTGGATAAACTACCGAAACGGGAAATCACATATACAAATTAGGAGGTGGCCATTATGAAAGTTGTGTATACAGTGTGGGTTTTTACCTATGTGTAGATGACCTCAAGACATACACTATAGGTTTTTAGCTACATGTAATCAATTACATTTAGATTGTGATATTAACTACAATATAGTTAAGATATAGTGTGGATTTTTAGCTATGTGGAGAGGACTTCAAGAGATACAGTGTGGAGTTTTAGCTATGTGTAGATGACTTCAAGAGATACAGTGTGGAGTTTTAGCTATGTGCAGATGACTTCAAGAGATACAGTGTGGATTTTTAGCTATGTGCAGATGACTTCAAGAGATACAGTGTGGAGTTTTAGCTATGTGCAGATGACTTCAAGAGATACAGTGTGGATTTTTAGCTATGTGCAGATGACTTCAAGAGATACAGTATGGAGTTTTAGCTATGTGCAGATGACTTCAAGAGATACAGTGTGGAGTTTTAGCTATGTGTAGATGTCTTCAATAGATACAGTGTGGATTTTTAGCTATGTGCAGATGACTTCAAGAGATACAGTGTGGAGTTTTAGCTACATGTATGTGTAGATGACTTCAAGAGATATAGTGTGGATTTTTAGCTATGTGTAGATGACTTCAAGACATAAACTATAGGTTTTTAGCTATGTGCAAATGACTTCAAGACATACACTAGGTTTATTTTAAGCTATGTGTAGATGACTTCAAGACATAAACTATAGGTTTTTAGCTATGTGTAATCAATTATATTTAGATTGTGATATTAGCTACAAAACGACGATCTTCACGGTCAGATGGAATTTCTTTTAGGAGATGAACATTTCTGATTCCATACCACGGGTAGTGCTGGTGTTCAACAATACTGTTCCATTGACTTACGGTGTAGGTTATCATGATCAGCATGCCAATTAGGGTGAGGAAACCAATCAGAAGTGACAATGCTGTCTCTCCATCTAGGATTTAATAAAGTGCATATTAATTAGAATATTATAGGGTGAGGAAACCAATCAGAAGTGACAATGCTGTCTCTCCATCTAGGATTTAATAAAGTGCATATTAATTAGAATATTATAGGGTGAGGAAACCAATCAGAAGTGACAATGCTGTCTCTTCATCTAGGATTTAATAAAGTGCATATTAATTAGAATATTATAGGGTGAGGAAACCAATCAGAAGTGACAATGCTGTCTCTCCATCTAGGATTTAATAAAGTGCATATTAATTAGAATATTATAGGGTGAGGAAACCAATCAGAAGTGACAATGCTGTCTCTCCATCTAGGATTTAATAAAGTGCATATTAATTAGAATATTATAGGGTGAGGAAACCAATCAGAAGTGACAATGCTGTCTCTTCATCTAGGATTTAATAAAGTGCATATTAATTAGAATATTATAGGGTGAGGAAACCAATCAGAAGTGACAATGCTGTCTCTCCATCTAGGATTTAATAAAGTGCATATTAATTAGAATATTATAGGGTGAGGAAACCAATCAGACGTGACAATGCTGTCCCTCCATCTAGGATTTAATAAAGTGCATATTAATTAGAATATTATAGGGTGAGGAAACCAATCAGACGTGACAATGCTGTCCCTCCATCTAGGATTTAATAAAGTGCATATTAATTAGAATATTATAGGGTGAGGAAAGCAATCAGAAGTGACAATGCTGTCTCTCTATCTAGGATTTAATAAAGTGCATATTAATTAGAATATTATAGGGTGAGGAAACCAATCAAAAGTGACAATGCCGGCTGCCTCACCATCTAGGATTTGATAAAGTGTGTATAAGAATATTACAGGGTAAGGTGACACTACTGTCTCTCCATCTAGGATTTGATAAAGTGCGTATAAGAATATTAACAAATCAAGACTATTTTATTATAAAATTGATGTAAAGTATCTAAATACAGTTAGTATTAGGATTTCTTCAACATAACACTTCTAGCTAGTACCAATATTGTATCCTTCAAGTCTGTTAGGGTTAGTGTTTAGTTAAATAACTACAATGTACAGTGTTGTTTCTGTAACTCAAAATCAGAATTACCACATAAAGTTGCATCTTAAGTTGAAGGGCTGTGGCCCTTCAGTTTATGTTTGTTTTAAAACATTTTAACTCAGCATTTCCATCCCTATTGGAGGTCACTTTCTCTTTCTACCTGGTTTAGTCAATAAACAATTATTGTTTACTAAATAAATATAATGTTCTTACTTATATTTGATAGCTATTAAATAGCTCATGGCCCTGAGTTGGATTCCCTGTGCATTCGACTGCATTTATAACTAGCAAGTCGAAACTCATAGACTAGATTCTTATTGTTCTTACTCTGTTTAGCTTCAACATGGCCACATCAGCTTAAGCTAGCTGCACCGTAAAAAAATAAGATTTGTTAAATTGTTTTAGAACTGATTATTTGCTCTTCTGGGCCTTGCCTCTGTGATTGTGCTCAGGCATTTACTTCTGATTTCAAGCTCCACAAAAATATGCTGTGCTACATGATGGCTTACTGTTTGATTTAAGCTCGTCCTTTAAGAACAGCAGTCTCTTGTCCCATTCTGTGACATTCTTTGGAGGTTCTTTTAATGGCACGAAAGCCCTGTAAAATTTAACAGCACACACACAATTGAACAGTATGGTGAAGACTGTGCCCTCATACATGTATAACAATAATATTATCGATAAGACAATATTAAAGTGCACCTAATGTTTATTTTGTTATCATAAATATCGATTCTACATCAAGCTTTGAGTACTTCTGTGAAGAAAGTTTTTGTTCAAGGAGAATACTCTATGTTCTACGTTTGTTTGAAATCGTGAAAATGTGACCTTTCCTGACCCATGACCGCGTAAGCAAAAGCCTGGGTCGATCCCTGGGTTGACGTCATCTCATAAATGCATTATTCTCCATGGCGTCTTTCTATCACAACAACGTCGATTTATAGAGAATATACACTGTTTGCGAGTTGTTAGTTAAGAAAAAAGTCATTTTAGTCAACAAGTCATGTTAAGTATTTATTCAAATTATTGCAAAGTCGAATTAATTATATGACGTCTACCCAGGGATCGACCCAGGCTTTTACTTACGCGGTCTTGGGTCAGGGAAGGTCACATTTACACGATTTCAAACAAGCGTAGAACATAAAGTATTCACTTTAAACCAAAACTTTCTTCACGGAAGTACTCAAAGCTTGATATTTATGATAACAAAATAAACGTTAGGTGCACTTTAACTTAAATGTTACTTTTCAGTTGACACAAAATAATTCACCAACATTAAAGTTACTGACACACAATTAAGTTAAGACTATCTCCAGGCTTGATCCAGTATCTCAACAACATGATTCTACGCTTTTGTAAATTGTCAGTTCTACATATTTGCTCGTTTTAAGCTTGCTTTTCCAAGATTTTCGCTTTGCACTTTCGGGTAAACATGTCCGCCATTTTTCTTTTCAAGACAACACTTGTTGCATGTTTCCAAATATGGCAAATGCTACTATATATGGAATAGGTGTGCAATACCTACATGTGGGTATAATTAGAAATTATGCTGAAATACCACTGCTCTCAACAAATCAAATGACATAAATTTTTTAACTTGTATTATAAAGGGTTAATTAAAGTACCACCTTGTACAGTATTGAACATTTCTGATTCATTGTAAAGTCAACTCATGTATTTGTGTTGACAACACGCAAGCAAGTGTGTTTCAATGCTCTTAAAGTACAAGTTGAGTATGTTGCTATAAATATTCTGAAAACAAGACCATGGACACAACAATATTTCATGTTTGTTGAAAAGAGATACTCCCCAGCATGTAAATGTAGCTCTCTCTGTATTTTGAGGAATACAAGCCCTCACAAAGTTTTAACATTTCCTGATCAAAAAGATCTTGGACTTTAAAAATTATAGCTTGCTTGCAATCCTGACTGCAACAAAACTGGCACATTTACAGAAAGCTCAAAATGCAGAGTGTGTTAATCAACTTACCCTACAAGTAGCAAAACAGTTGCAACAATCAGAAATCCAATGGAATACTTCACAGCACCACACATCCTCTAATATGATAAACATAAAAAGATGCTAGTGAAGCTCAAGTTCAGGAGTGCAGATTAATAATTGAGTTAATTACTAACTGTTAATTACATGGCAAGCTTGGGAGTTCCCATAGGCTGCATGGCAACCTACATTCCTCTTCTTTTTTTTTTTTAAGTTACTTTTTAAAATGTTACTTTTGTTGCATTCTGTTAAACTAATGGCTGATATGATAAGGATCGATATTGTAAACAATTTGCACCGGTCGGTAAGTGGTTGTTAAGTGGTTGTTAAGTGGTTGTTATGTGGTCGGTAAGTGGTCGGTAAGTGGTCGGTAAGTGGTCGGTAAGTGGTCGTTAAGTGGTCGTTAAGTGGTCGTTAAGTGGTCGTTAAGTGGTCGTTAAGTGGTTGTTAAGTGGTTGTTAAGTGGTTGGCCGACTGACACTGTCTAGTTCATGTAGCATCAACATTGCTAAGATTAAATGCAAGTTACCTGGAAACCTGTCCAGTTTCATTACAAGAAAGAAATTATTAACCTGGTAGTACAAGCTTTATGCTGCCCCTTGATTAACATATCATTTTAACTGTTCATTACATGTTGCAGGGATATCAATAGGGGGTAGTGCCTCTCAATGAAATGTCAACCCCTCTAGGTAACTACCAGCACACCACAGCCATATGTTCTCTAATAAGTATACTGGACATTGTAAAAGCATGCTGACATGATGGAATCAGCAATGCTCCTGTCATACATTATGTATCTCAATCATTTACAAATCTTACAAACTTAATTGAGTCCACAGTGTGGAGAATACCCTCTTGAGTGGAAAAATTAAATGTAATACCTTTATTCAAAAAAAAGGATCATCAAAGTAAAGTTAACTACTGGCCATCTCGCTGCTTGCATCGCTATAAAAATATATCGAAAAAGTGGTAATTATTCTGACACTGATTCTTTTACCTTTTCCAGTCTAGTTTTATACCCAGATTCTACAGTAAACCAGCTTATTTACATTGTACATGTATACGATCTACGAAGCCCTAGAGAAGGATAACGAAGTTCAAATGGTATTTTTAGATATCAGCAAAGCCTTTGATTGAGTTTGGCACAAAGGACTAAGTACTGTACAAACTTGAAGATATATATAGGAATTAGAGACCCTCTTTTAAGGTGGTTCCGCAGTTATTTTTTAGATAGGCATGCACCAACATGTTTTACTAGATGGCCAATGCTCTCAGTGGAATAAGGTTGAAGCAGGGGTTCCACAGTGCTCAGTGCTTGGGCACTTACTTTTTCTTATCTACATTAACAACATCACCTACATGTATAATTTATCTGCAAAAAGTTTTCTCAATGCTGGTGATACATCTATTTTAGATATTGTACATTCTCAGTGAAACAGTCAAAACCTAGTCACCCACCTCTGTATTTAAACGGTCAACCCATCAATGAAGTAGGTAATCACACCCATTTGGGTCTAACATTATCTTCAAATATTTCATGAAGAGAACATGTACGGTAGTTAACATTCACCACAAGGCATCCAAACGTGTTAATATGTTAAAGGGCTTAAAATTTAAGTTAGATAGATCCATCTGGAATTCTCTCTACAAAGCTCTCTGACTGATAAGACCGGTAATGGAATATCCTGATGTTGTGTGGGATGGTTGCACTGATAGCAAATCTAATCTGGAAAACATTCAATACGAATCAGCTCAAGTAGTTACTGGTGCTATGAAGGAACTACAATGTAGTAGAATACGATTATTAGATGAGCTCTGTTGGTAAGACATGAAAGTTAGAAGTAATGTTTCAAGGCCGACAATGAGGACTGGACGAGGTTTCAAAGTCTGCGCAATTAGTTCCAGTCCGAGGTGCAGCCCATGACTGGAACTGATTGTGTGGACTTTGAAACCCCATCCAGTCCGAATTGGAGGCATTGAAACAACTTCAAAACCTACTTAATAATTTCATGCTTGTTTCGCTGTTGTGGGATAAACAGCAAAATGATTTTAAAACTTCATGCATTTATAGTTTCGATATTTTAGGCTTTTAGGTTTTACTTGCGTATTTACATATAGTTGCTTTGTTTGATTTAATTAAGTAATCAAACGTCCATTGTTAATGAAAAGAGGAAATGTTAACAATTATGTGCTTGTTCTGGTGGGAGTACGTGTTTACAACCTGGCGTGATAATTTGGTGCTGTAGTTGTCATCCAGGGATTGAGCCAGAAATTGAGCCAGAAATTGAGCCAGAAGGGAAATTAATTTTGGCCCTTTTGCAAGTGAACTGGCATTAATTACCTTTGGAAGTGGCCAAAGCGGGTCAAATTGACCATTATTGTTTTTTTTTCAAGGGACACATGTATTTTTAAAGAGACATTGGAGAGACTGTCTGTATGCATCAAGACAGGTATTGTACCTTGCTATTTTTTACCACTTGGGGAAGTTGGTGATCAATCGTGAGACCTAATTTTTGCCTACAGTACTTTGAAATTATTTTCAAAGTCCAAGGACTTTCAATGAATATTCATAGTTCAAAGTCCTTGGACTTAGAAAAGGATTTCAAAGTACCGTAGAGAGTACTTTGATGGGGTTTCAAAGTACTGTACGTGGTACAAATCGAGACCCCTGGTTGGCTACTTACCTCATGAATTATTATTTTATAAGTAGTTTTTGAAGCAATATTCATAAACTTACACATTATTACAAAATTGTTATGGGGTTTGCCCCCATCTTTCCTAAATAGCCTGTTGCCGTTAAGAGTCGGTGCTAGATCCAGATTTTCTTTAAGATCTAGAGATAATTTTTCACTATTTCAAACACGAACAGAGATATAAAAAATATGTTTTCCTTCAACTATACAACTGCTTGGAATGACTTTGATCCTTGTTTGCATACAGTCGAGTCAATCTCCTTATTTAAGAAGCTCCGAGGCTCATTTCATCTCAAAATGTACAATAGTACTTATGACACTTCTCTCAGTCGCTATGTCTCGATACTACATACAAGACTGTGAACTGTGCCTTGAACTCGACTTTTATAGAATAACTTGCAATCCTAGCCTGGATTGAGTGTGTAATAAATTAAGGTACAACTCAATCAGTTAAACACTTTCTTATTTTGTCCCCAGTATGATGCTCAGCCAACTATTTTCCTGTGCTGTACAAATATTTAGCTCTTGCAGTCTTGGCCAGGGCTGTCTAACTAAAAAAAACTAAACTTATTACTACATCATGGCTCTAAACTCTTGAGCAAACCTGACAATACAATTCGTTTTTAGCTGTTCAAAGATTCATTATGAGTACAGATAGTTTTAATTAACTTGACAGACCTCACCAATCTGTATGTTTGTTTGGTTGTTTATTCCATAACATAATTTTGAAATGTAACAACTTATATGTACAATATCGTAAACTCCACATTCAGCTTTATGACATTAGCATAATTATTTCTTCCACTGTATTTCTGAACTTTTGATTAACGACACATGTTTTTTGCTTATTTGATATTCATTTGTCATTGCCTATTCCTTTCTTATCTTCTCACTTCCCATATTTATTATCTATGTATTACGTTATACCACATAAGCTCCCTTGATGAGCTACTTCTCTTGGAGCAAATGTGGAGAATATAATTTTATATGGTTTTAAAAAATAAAAATATTTACTGATACTTAACATGTAGTTTACAAATGGATCCAAATCGTAATTTCAATTCAACACATGTTCAGCCACTGCCTGAATGTTTCCAGGGTAAAGAGCTTTTAAAACTTACCTCTTTTACAGTGATATCTTCATCTCTTTCCTCAAAGTAGAAATACACAAATGGAATGAGGAGGAACACAAAGAATGCCAGTAATGCATACAACACTGAAAGTAAACATCAGTAATGTTTGCTTGTACACAGACTCAAAAACAATAAAAATAGTCCATTATTCTGTTAGACAATACATCCCAGCCACTTTTTGGACAAATTTGATAGGAAATATAGGCTGTGCAAGTTCTAAATATAGGAAAATATAGGATTTTCCCCCAAAATATAGGCACTTTATAGGAGCTAAAATAGCTTTCAAACAATAAATAGTAAACAATAAACACACAATTTTTAAAACATGTGAACTTTTAATGTGTTTGATCAAACCTGTTGTTTTTTTATTGATAGGAAATAATGTCGCTTTTGTTAATTCACAACAAAAATGCTAAAAAGTGCATTTATAGGAAATATAGGAGGATTTCTTGAAATATAGGCCCTTTTAGGATCCTATACAAATTATAGGATATATAGGAAATGTAGGAGGTCTGGGATGCCTGGTTAGACCCACAAAGCGTTCTGTTTTAACTTTTGAGAGGATTAGGCTTAAATTAAAAGCCAATGTTAAATCAAAGTAAACATTATCCAGTTTATCAGTAACTATTAAACATTAATAAACTCATACTGGCAGATATTGTACACTACTTATTAGAGACTGCTAGATATTGTATAGTGTACTGTAATTATTAGATACCATTGGATACTGTTCAAAGGGTGATACTAAGCTTTTCCAATCAGAAGAAGGAACAAATCATTGCTTTTAAATTCACTCCAAAACCATAACAAAGCCCTCTTCAAATTATCTAGTGCATTTACCTGGATCAAGCATAATCTATGCTAATGGTAATCATGAAAAATTGGCCAATCAAAATCACTACTGCATTTTTCAGTAGTAACGTTATAGGCAGAATTATCAGCTAATAAATTCAGACAATTCTCTCTCAGGGAGTAGACCCTTGGAATGAGCTGAGGAGGTGGCTGTACTTCACGCTATCAATTTTTACCACTGGTCCAAATTTTGTTAATATATGCAGTTCAATTGTTTTTTGATGACTAAAAAAATAAATTAATGAAATGGTTCAAAACTATTTGAACCAGGGGTAATTATTTAACATTGAATGACAACAGACAAGTACAAGCATACACCTACAGTCCCTGTCAAAAGTTTTTCAACCGTATACGGTACCGTATGTGCTTCGGTAAAATGAAGATTCGGTAACCACATGTGGTAGATTTCGTTCGGTAAACTCCATTCGTTTTAAGACCGAATTCGTTTTACTGAAAGTGGTAGAGTCACCGATTTCGTTTTACTGAAAGTGGTTCGGTCACCGATTGTGTTTTAACGAAAGTGGTTCGGTCACCGATTGTGTTTTAACGAAAGTGGTTCGGTCACCGATTGTGTTTTAACGAAAGTGGTTCAGTCACCGATTTCGTTTTACCGAAAGTGGTTCAGTCATCGATTTCGCTTCACCAAACATTGCAGGTCAAGACAGTCTACAAGTTGTTACTTGTACATGTAGTTCACTGCTTGCGACTAAAGTGATTTTTACAACGTTAAAACTGAAAATGCTGAAGTTTAGATTAAAAAATGATATCTCGTTTTGTCTTCTTTGAAATGATATATCAAATCACAGGCTTCCCAGACTCGACCTATATTTCCCGCCTTTTGGGTTACCTGTGGTATGTTTCATAAGCGATCTCGGAAGAGTTTAAATAATTGCTCCTTGTGAATTCTCTTTTCCGATTCCTACGAAATAAATCTTCAATAATAAAAGATTGATACTTAATGAAGTTGTGTGAGTGGTTTTTTGGCGATTTGGGGCCTTCTAAAGCAGTTTATTAGGATTCGTAATTTTGACCGTTGGCCGTGGCTCTAAGAAAGTTAACAAGGTAGGCAAGTCGACCTCGCCAAAGCACACACTTACCTCAAAGATCACCCAAAAATCGGCACTTTTCTTCCTCGCTCGCTATTCAGCTTTCGGCACAGGAGGGAATAGTTATCAAGCAACATCTGACCACAGATTTAGGAAAATCCATCAAATTTATCATCGCCAAACCGCCTCCTCGAGACCCAAAAAGCGCGACCTTGCAATGATCTGTAAGAACCAGAATGACCAAAGCGGTCCAAAATGTTCCCGACCCTACCCAAAATGATGCAAATCGCCTTTTTTCATGGGGGAAACAAATATATCGCCAATCAGAGAGACCATTACTAGGCCTTTTAACGAAACTGGCGGTTACAGACTAATTTTGAATTTGGAAGTCGCGAAAATTTCTCACGTGGAACTGTCATAACACTCGGTGAAGACCCCAGCCCACTGTCTTGGTCCTCTGATTCAAAACTAACCGCCAGTTTCGTATAATTTCACGCTTGGGGGTTCCCCCATGAAGAAAGGCGATTTGCATCGTTTTGGGTAGGGTCGGGAAAACTTTGGACCGCTTTGGTCATTCTGGTTCTTACAGATCATTGGAAGGTCGCGCTTTTTGGGTCTCGAGGAGGCCGTTTGGCGATGATAAATTTGATGGATTTTCCTAAATATCTGGTCAGGTGTTGCTTGATAACTATTCCCTCCTGTGCCGAAAGCTGAATAGCGAGCGAGGAAGAAAAGTGCCGATTTTTGGGTGATCTTTGAGGTAAGTCTGTGCTTTGGCGAGGTCGACTTGCCTACCTTGTAAATTTTGTTAGAGCCTCGGCCAACGGTCAAAATTTCGAATCCTAATAAACTGCTTTAGAAGGCCCCAAATCGCCAAAAAACCACTCACACAACTTCATTAAGTATCAATCTTTTATTATTGAAGATTTATTTCGTAGGAATCGGAAAAGAGAATTCACAAGGAGCAATTATTTAAACTCTTCCGAGATCGCTTATGAAACATACCACAGGTAACCCAAAAGGCGGGAAATATAGGTCGAGTCTGGGAAGCCTGTGGATTCAGTAGGAAGATATCAAGATAATTTTTGGTGTGATCTCAAAGCAAAACAAACACTGCTGTCAGAGCTCATTGATTATTCAAAAATGTCACTTCTGTTCGAGCAATTTGAGCAAAATGACGGATCCCACGTTAAATAAAAAGAATTCCAGAATATTCTATTTGGTAGACGTTTATCACTTGCCAGTATTACACTCGTTCTCAATAACACGTGCAGGTTCGAAATTGAATTTCCAACGGAAAACGTCAATTTGGTGGATGTCACTCAACTATATTTCTATGGCAACACTGGTCTGCATGCTAAATAATACTACGAAAACGTCGCCATACAACTCCCAGATGTGGAGGAAACATAAATAGTGTAGGAGGTCAACGGAGTCGTAAATAATTTGAGGCGACATAGGTGGAGAAATGGCGGATACTAAGCCGAAAAACGATTGTTTTTTGCTTGAATTCCTCACCGAAATGTCAGTCGAGAGTGGAGAGCATTGCCGATAATCCATGTCCTGAGAGTTTCAAAAAAAAAATTTGCCCTTTCGAAATCCATGCCTGGAGCTCGTCAAGGTAGAGCTCGAGGGATTGCTCGATAAAACCTCTTATAAGGAGCATATCTGCAACTGGATGAATAAAATTACTATAATTCTTTTTCCAAGACCTTTGAAGCTATATAAACAATCAGATTTCTTATACACAAACCGCTCGCTCACACATAAAGTTTATGCGATTTCCCTATTTTGATCTTATACACAAACCGCTCGCTCATGATCACACATAACGTTTATGCGATTTCCCTATTTTGATCTTATACACAAACCGCTCGCTCACACAAAAGTTTATGTGATTTCCCTATTTTGCAAACCCTTGGCTCTAAGCATGATTACTCTCCATCTAAGCGACTTTGGGAAAGACTTTGCCATGTTTATAAAATGCTAGTTTCCGGAATTTACTCACACAACGGTTCACTTCAAACTCCATGGAAACGGTTTGATTGACATCCACCAGAAACGACTTCGAAGTCAGGAGTTTCGTTTCGAACCTGCACGTGTTATTGAGAACGAGTGTAAAAGTTGAGAAACTTTCCCGCATTATTTAACTCTGCATTCTGCAATAAGATCACATGTTCCGCGAAGTTCGCGACATTCTTGTTGTGTCAAAAACCAGACAATTAGTTTCCAGGGCTGAAAGCACATGTAAGCACCGAAAAGCTCTTGAATCTGTTGAATTGAAAACATACAGCGTACGCAACGACTTTTAAAGAATCGTGAAGGGATTGAGGGATAGATTGGTATAACTATCGAATACCCCGCATCTTTTCCCTTCTTGGTGTAGCCAGTGGCTACGGCTACACGATGCGACTTAGACACAGGCAACCCACTTCTTATTTTTGACGTGTAGCCACTCGTAGCCACTAGCATAAGTATTGCTTCGTTCTTTAAAACTTTGATTTATACGATGCGACTTAGACACAGGCAACCACTTCTTATTTTTGACGCGTAGCCACTCGTAGCCGCGTAGCCACTACCATAAGTATTGCTTCGTTCTTTAAAACTTTGATTTATACGATGCGACTTAGACACAGGCAACCCACTTCTTATTTTTGACGTGTAGCCACTAGTAGCCGCGTAGCCACTACCATAAGTATTGCTTCGTTCACGTATGTAGCGCCATATTTACATAACATGATGACTATCCGAATTCATTTTACCGAAGGTGGTCGAATCACCGAATTAGTTTTACCGAAGGTGGTAGAGTCACCGAATTCGTTTTACTGAAGGTGGTAGAGTCACCGATTTCGTTTTACTGAAAGTGGTTCAGTCACCGATTGTGTTTTAACGAAAGTGGTTCGGTCACCGATTGTGTTTTAACGAAAGTGGTTCGGTCACCGATTGTGTTTTAACGAAAGTGGTTCAGTTACCGATTTCGCTTCGCCACATTTCGCCACATTCATTTTACCGAAAGTGGTAAACACATGTGCCACATGCTACCACATGTGGTTCGTACGGTGTGAAAAACTTTTGACAGGGACTGTATTTGTCACATTGTTTTTAACATACAAAGAACATGAAATACCTCACCATAGTATGCTGTAGCTACTGCTGTCTGCTCAAAGTCATCTCTATCAGTACTACTTGAACTCCAATCCTAAATGCAACAACCAAGCCAGAATTAGTTCACAGGCATTGCCTCCATGCTTCAGTTTGATTGAAGAACTTGTTTAGGTGGTAATCAGGTGATAACTGCTGCCTACCTGGACTAGGTGGTTATCAGGTGATAACTCAGCTGCCTACCTGGACTAGGTGGTAATCAGGTGATAACTACTGGTTACCTGGACTAGGTGGTAATCAGATGATAACTACTGGTTACCTGGACTAGGTGGTAATCAGGTGATAACTGCTGGTTATCTGGACTAGGTGGTTACCAGGTGATAACACCCATGTGAGCAATTGGTAGATGAAGAGAATAAACCACTTTGGAAATATAGATATCTCATTAGACATTTTAGTGTGTAGTATTTTTACACGTCATGCTGACAGTATTTTGATGAGCCTGAAGGGTAGGTCAAAATACAAATTGGTGAATACAAATATCCACCATACTACACACTCAACTGTCTAATAAGAGCTTTATTATCCAACTTTTTCTCTCTTAATAAAGAAGACAAGTGTTTTAGAGTATGAATAACTACCTGTGTAATATTTAACAATTACTCACCGAAGTGGAGGTGAATAGTGGTGGATATTTACCGAGCTGCTTCGGCGAGGTAAATATCCACCACTATTCACAGACACCAAGGTGAATAACTGTTTTAGTATATACCACACTTGCAGGTGAATAGCCAGTACCAAATACATGTACATGTATTGTAGTTATTTTATTTTCTGTCAAATGGACAAAAACTTGCGCGAGGTAATCGCTGCTTCGCTCAGAGGTGAATATGAAATCATATTCACTGTAAAGTGATATTCACTGGTGTGGTATACTAATACAGGATATTTGTACTCGTCCCAGGCTCTCTCAGGCATTATATTGACCCCAGTGCACTTAGTTGGATAATAAGCTTTGACAGTTGACATTGAACATTATCTATTCTGTAAAACTCAGTCTCCCAGGGATTCAGATTGTTATCTGACAGCAGACTATGACCAATCATTTTGCAACAATGTCTGATACATCTTTATAAAAAGAGGGTATATGTTGTGGTACAATTTATTTTTAAACCGGTTTAGTTTCTTTTAAACTGGTTCATATTTTAAAACTCACAGTTTAATTTTTTTGAACTGGTTCAATTACCAAGATTCTAAAGAAGGTTTATTTTTTCATTTTTTGGGAGGCAAAAAAAATAGTGTTTATTTTTTTGGGGTGGAGGGGACCTCAATACCCTAACCCTAACCCAGACCTAAAAATGCTGTTTATCATATACTTGAAGCAAAAAAATTATACCCTATTCCTCACTTGAAGCCAATAATCTATACCAGACCCAAACCATAAATTCATACTCAATTACACTATGAAAGCCATTTTTTTGTTTTAATATGGTATTTTAAGCTGTAGCATGGTTGATAGATCGCTAAGCATGGCGTTAACAACAAGTAAATCAAAATCCATACCCTTTCCCAGGCCAAAACCGTAAAAAGGATACCCTATCTCAGACCTCGGCAGCTCGAAAACCATACCCTTTGGGGTGGCACATCCCCGTATAGCCCATATAAGGGAGTGACCCCCTCGTTAGACAAACCTCAGCCTCAAGCAGTCAAGGCTCAGCTTTCAATGCAGGAACAAAATGCAACAAACTTCTTTACTCCTGACAACAAAGATGTGGTTCACAAAGGCCGCTGTATGATATTTTCTTGTTTTCTCATTAAAGAATCATCTACAGAGGACAGTGAAAAGCACATTAATGAATTATACACAGAAAGAACTCAAAATGTTATCAACAGATGACAGTTATTACACTTTGCTGTTTCCATGCAGAACAATAGCCAATAACAAGACGTTAAGCCATGCACTTAAACACCCTACTTCAAGCCAATCTAATGGATTTAGCATATAAAGCAATTTACAGTCTCTCTAGTTTCTGTTATATTCACAGTTTTTATAATTAGGGCTACAAATGTACAACACAGACTACATGTATGTCCCTTCTTCAATAGTCATGTGAACTAATCCAAACCCTAACCCAGCATAAAAAAAAATACCCATAAGTGCACACTAATTTAGGGTTTTAGGGCTATTAAATTAAGTTGATCTCATTTGAAAACCCTTTCAAATTAAGGAAGGGTGGTGTTTTCCGTTTGCCAATATTTCATCTCATCCTAGAGATATTCAGGTTTTCGCAATATGCAAATGAGATTAACTGTGACATCATTTCATGGACAAAAGCCTGGAGACAAATCACAAAATGAATATCTCTACAAATAGTGTATAAAAACAAATATTGAAACTTTGCACATGTGTGGTACTAAGGAAACTACACATCACTGTGCTAATTATGATGTTGCCATGGAAACACTCTTGGCTCCAGGTTTCTTCCGTGTGGAAATACAAGTTCCTAATTTCTCATTTGTTAAACAAAATTTGCTGCTGTGGGTTCATCAGACGACTTGGGACAATGTAGGCATCGTATGTGAGTGGTTTGAGGCAAATTATTTTCTATAACAGAAACAAGAATTATTGTAATTTTATCTTCAAGTGAAAAGGGAGCTCAGGGGCTACGACTGTTTCCATGGCAACATAATTAGCACAGTAATACATATATTTAATTTCCTTAGTACCACACATGTACAAATTAAGTAGCAATAGTTTTTAATCACTATTTGCAGACATAAATAATTCTTCATTTTGTGATGTCTCCAGGCTGTGTCCATCAAATGATGTCACAGTTCATCTCATTTGAATATTGCAAAAACCTGAATATCTCTGGAACGAGAGGAAATATTGACAAATGGAAAATGCCACACTCATTTCAAAAGGATTTTCAAGTTAAATTTCGATTTGTAGCCACTTTAAGTCACTAAATTTGTATTTTTAGGGCTATTAAGTCACTAAACAACAATACTTGAGAACTGCAGTTTAGATGGTTTCCTATGCCATTTATGCAATGGAACATACGCTTACTATGTTGTAAGTACCGACCACTTACCAACCGCTTACCGACCACTTTCCGACCACTTACCGACCACTTACCGACCACTTACCGACCACTTACCAACCACTATTTTTCGGTGCAGATTGTTTACTTTAGCCAAACAACACAGACTGTAATAATTTTTCAATATTCATGTGAACTAATCCAAACCCTAACCCAACATTAAAGAAAAACTCTAACATCAGTGATTAAAGTGCTTACTATCTTGAAAAAATAAACCAGTTTCCCAAAAAAATAAATCAGTTTAAAAAATGAACCAGTCAAAACAAATTGAAACAGTTTCAAAAAATTGAATCAAATATAAAATTGAACCACAACATATATAACACAAACACATTTACTTCCATTAACCCTTTCCCTCTTATGGCACCCTAAACCACTGGAATAAAAGCAAGGAACTCCAAAAAAATATTGCATCAAATCTAGACAGGCTGGAATTCTGAAAATGCAACAATATTTCAATGGATGGATGGCTTAACATCCTGGACAATAGCATTGATCAATTGACTCCAATCTTTGGAGAAAAATGGTTCCCTCCCTCTGATTTTGCACTTTAGATTTTACCAATTGAGCCCAAATAAGTCCAGTAGAAAAAGAGTTAAGATACATTAAAATATAACTGCTGAGTAAAATGGATGTCTGATTGTGTTTCTTGGTCAATGAATTAATCATAATTATTATAATTAATACCTAAATTTGCAAATATATTTAATGTTGTCAAGTTTTTAGGTAAAATGAAAAGTGATGTGTGACCTTTATATCATCATTCTATAGTATTTAACCACTGAATGTAGCTTCTAAAAAATATATGTAATATATATTATTATAGGCCTGGGATAAAAATGCTACACAAACCTTCCATGTGCCATCTGCATTCTTCATATAGGACACCAGGAAGATATCAATTGGGACAAGTGCTGATGTCAACATGGCAATGGCAAGAGCAACAATAGCAGTGATGGTAGAAGATACTTCTGATTGGGAATGGTCTTGGTAATAGCGTATGTAGAACCATGAGAACAGAAATGTCAGCTGATGAAAAACATGAGTTAGTATAAATTAGTTGAAGGTTGAATTCTGTTCACTGTTGTTAAGTTATTTTTAACTTGTGGTTACATTGTACATATAACATTGTATGTGAAGCATAGGATCAAGTTATTGTGATGGAGTAGTTTTGTCACTCACTGGTTATGTTTAGCACAGCCAAGAGCCTGGGAACAAGTTCATGAATGTCATATGCTACAGCTTTGGACAAGACTCTTGCAATGTTCACTAATCCTTTAATTGTTATGGATCAAGAAGTAGCATGTAACCCTGAAGTTCCCCCACTCTCCCTTAGTATGGCTACTCAAGAAGTCAAGTGATTTTCGACCGGCAGGTTTTCAACTCAAATCTTCCACAAACATGCTCATTTTTGTCTCCAGATAATGCGTTTGGGTTCCTGGGAAAGTTGTGATCGAACCTTTTCATCCTTAAAAAAGTATTTTTGATGTCGGAAAACAAACTGTTGTGAATGCCACAAGATTCAACTTCAAGTGAAAGTTGTAAATTTGAATCTCAGTCTAATTTTAGCTTGATTTCTATTGGCTCTTTGGTTAATGCCGCAAAATGGGTTCCTGGCATGTGCTCCATACAGTCCGAAGCTCATTGCAGACAATCAAGCTAGCTCATTGGAGTATTCAGCCAAGCTCCCAAACTGGCCATTGTTGGATAAAATAGGAGAAAATGCACATCCTGTTCGACCAATTGAAGGCTTGTGTGCAAAAACTAATGCATTGAGTTGCTCGATTTCGTTTTTACTTTCCGGTCGCTTTTAGGTTTTTCACAGAGAATTAATTCTGGGTACAATCTTTTATAAGTCCCCAGGCGAAGCACAGAGTAACAACTGGCCTGACACGACTATCTTTGGAAAGCTCAGACCACGAAACTTACCGAAATGGGCTTCTTTAGCTCCAAAATATTCACAGTTCGCTTCGCCTGGAGACGCGACTCTATGTAAATCTCCAGCGATTACAAACCGCCTTTTAGTCAAACAGTTCTTCGTTCAACCATGAGTTAAGCCGGCGACTTAATGTTGTCCAACAGCCCTTTACACAGAGTTGCTTTTTCAAAACGGTTACTCCGTCTTTCCAACAAGTATCTCCACGGTTTTAACCATGCATCTCTCCAGCTTGGCGGCTAGCGAAAGTCTGTTCGAGATTCAGTCTGTAAACGGTTACCAATTTCCCGCCCCATATACAATGATTGGGCGCGTGTGCAACAATTTTGTTTTTCTTAACCTCCCTCCTCCCCCCCAACCACCTAGCAAAACAATAACAACTCTTTTCGCTGTAGAAATTACTCGATGGCTTGCTTAATTTCTTTCTTCTTTCATTTATTTGAGATTTCAAGTGATATACTAGTTAACATTCTAGATTAGAAATTACGGGTTTTCTTAATAAAAAAGCGAAGTTGGCTATCAAGAGTTCCAAATCGTCACTCTATTAGTTTTTGCACAGACCCCTTCAATTATTGTAGACTACCGTATTCACTCACGGATAAGCCGCACTTGCAGATAAGCCGCACCTCCAATTTCAAAGCTAGAGTTTAGGAAAAAGTTTTTTTTAAGAATATCAAACATACATTGTAACCTTCATCGGACATTCAAAGGTCTTCAAACTGGAGAGAACTCCAAAGTTGTATCTGTAATTTCAGCTCTGAAATTATAGTATAAACTTTATGTCTACATACAGTGTACTTAAATACATGACCTATCTTTCCATCAGATAGTATTTGTTTACCAAGATCTGTTCATTCGGGGCACTTTTAGATCGAATTTTATATGACAACCGAACCAACAACGTGTTCACGTCCGTCCGTAGCTTAGTAACCAGGCATGTTGGAAAAGAGAAAACTGGACACTAGATTGCCGTTTTTCGCTGAACGAAGTCAAAACAATGTAGAGTAGATTCCACGTGTGGTGACATTTAGTTTCTCCAGAAAAGCAACTATAAACCGTGTTAAAGATCTTTTGACGTATAACTTACATCAAAACAGCTCTTTTGAGACTGAGAGCCACCAAATTTGCAAAAGCAATGACCAGTGCTTAGTTTCTTTTGGTTTTGTGTTTATAAAAAAAAAATTCTTTACAAATTTTAATTTATGTAAATTTACGGAACCTTGTGCAGATGTTCTCGCAGATAAGCCGCACCCACAATTTCAAACAAAGATTTTGGGTAAAAAGGTGCGGCTTATCCGTGAGTGAATACGGTAATTACTGCAACAACAGTTCTTAGACTATTTCATGACCACAAAACATGCACTTTTGCACGTCTTAATTTCTTCACTTCCGGTTTCTAAAAATCCTAAACATTTTGCGCACTTTCACTAAACACCAAACTTTTCCTCATTAAAATGTTGTTGACCACATTCTCCACAAATTCAAGCATGGATTTCGGAAACCGACAATAAATGCCAAAGTTATGGCTTTTCATTTGCCAAAAAAGCTTAAAATTGGACTGAAAAGTGTTGTAAAATCTTCATTTTTTTGTCGTAATGGCAAACGTATGCTCGGTTTTATGCGCCTAAAATCGTAGGTTTGGAAAATATTCATAAATTACTAGTAGATCAAAAATCCTTGGAGAGTTTAGAAATTTTCTGATTTTGATGACATGTAAATCTACTTTATTTCTAATTTAATTTTCTGTCACTTGACAATTAACTTAGTGAATTAACTTAGTATGTACATGTACCAGCCTCTTGGCAGGATTAGCTTTAAAGGGGCTCTGTCATGAATAACAGGCCTGGTTACTAAACCGCACAAAACTTGAAATCGTTCGCCAATGCTTTCAAGTTTGAAAAGCAAATATATCCCGAGGAGCTCACAACATTGATTCAATCCGTCTACATCGCAGCCATCTCTCATTTTAGTATATAGTAGTTTATCTTTCATATTTAGTTGTTCAAGTTTTATATTTACCAGAAATGTTCGTATTCAGATATAGTTGTAATGAGATTTTGGGATGGCATCGACAAGAAGCTTCAATGGCGGCTCAACTGCCAACTGGCCGTGATGGACGAAGAAAACAAATCTGGCCGCAGAAACATTTTGAAGAGCCTGAAAGAACACTGGAGAACGTGTCAGGAAATCCCACAAGAGTATAGTCCTTGTCTGGAACATTTACGAAGCCTGAAACGATTTCAAACACCGCTTTTGAGATGCGAGTTTCGTGTTTACAGTGCCCGGGTTTCGGCGGCCAGTGAAATAATTTACGCTTCGGTTGTTCATTCCTGCTTGCATTTGTCCCCTTTAATACGTTTCTGACTACAAGAACTCTTGCATTTGTAAGTAATTTTATCTCCCTGAAAGTTGTAGAGAGAATAGATGAGTACATTTTGTAGGTTCTCATCGAGAAAGCACAACTCGCATACCTAGAAATGTAATTTACGGTAAAATACGGTAAATTCGACAACCGGTCACTGAAACTTGCCAGAATGTGTTTCTCTTCAGCCTGAATCTCCATTGCAGCAGTGATAACAATACAAAGATGTTTTTATAACTGAATGCCTTCGAGCAAGAGCCAGTTTGTATTATAATATAACTGTCGTTGTATCGCGATCGCAAGGAACTGAAACTCATTACAATTTTTCAAGTGTTATGCATATCATTAAATTGCTTGAAACCTGTTCATGCGCATATCATGACAGAGCCCCTTTAAGCTATATATGGCAGTACATATATTTAGATTAGATTTAGATACCTTGACAATAATTTATTGCCTGAAAACTTTCCCTAGCAACGGCCGATTTAAATATGGGCCCTAAACCATTTATAAAATAGGTTCCTTCACCGCTAACCAATGGCAATGCCTTATAGGCTTAAACATGCTTGAGACGACTACTGGACTAGTTTACTTGCTTTTGCATGTTATTCTTTATTGAATTTAGAGGTCCGAATTTAGAGTAAAATTTAAGTTAAGCTACATTGAATAAAGTATGTGACAGGACTTACCACAACAACAACGGTGAACGGAATCCAACCTTCAGCAAGAACTTCTTGAGGAACAGCCATCTCGATGAAGAGAGGCAACCAAAATGGCTACTCTTTGTTTATATTGGTGCCCAGTCCTCCTGCGTCTGGTGCCCAGGCCTCTTGCGAGCGTGCTGTGCATGTGGACAGCGGTGTTTTGGCGGCCATTTTGAAATATAATTGTTTTTGAACAAAAGGGCGAAAGCAAACACAGTTCAAGGGCGGTTAATATTGACGGTTGAGTTTTATACTCCTGAAGTACCTATGATAGTTATTGACTGATTCATTGATTGTAGAAGGAGCTGTAGAACAGTAAGTTTTCAGGTAGACCTGAGACTAGAAGATAGCGTAGTTATAAATATAACACTCGGTTCGATCAAGTACAAAAGTAATATATTCACTTCTTTTTCTTAGTTGAATCTTCTATCTACGTTTTTTTGTTTACTTGTGACCTTGATCATTTTAAGCTATCGTAAATGTTAATATCTTCCCCTGGTCTCAGAGGTTTTCTCGCTTATCGCTTTATATCGCCTCTTGGGGGCCAGGGTACTGTAATCTTAATCGGCTTTTCCAATTTCAATAATTTATGGTTTGGTTATTTTTACTTTTAGCGTATTTTAAATGAATTAATACTCGAGTATTCATTGCCTATATTTATTCTCGCTATCATGATACTTCAAAAATTGTATTGTAGTTATAAGCTTATATTTTTAAAATAATGAAACCTATATATATAAATTCTGACATTTTTTTGGGGGGTGGGGGGTGGGAGGGGGATTGCGGTACCCCCCTCCCCAACCAATCAATTTTCAAATGGTCCATCCCTAAGTCGATTTTATACAGAGCACAATGAACAAATTTGTATTCACACACTCTTGAATAGTTTACAAGTTAATTACTATATTAATTATTATTATTTAGCATTGTTCAAGTATTAGGATACCAGAAGTGGCTTAAAAAACTAATTGAGTCTGGTATCCCAAAATCAGGAGAAAGATTACTGGTATGTAAGATAACTCGTTGTTGAAGGGTTTTCAGTAAATTCAGTGCAGAATTTTGTGTTGTCAATGCCAAGTTCATGTGCTGTGAAACCGTTGTTTGACAGCTGCTGAGAACAGACTAATCACATCATGTCTGGAATGCCCTAAGAGTGGTGCGTGGTCAGGACTGAACTGATAATAGCAGTTAGTATTGACCCTTATTAAATAACATGTTTATTCATTCATCATATGTTTTTTAACTGGAACAGTTCCCATCATGTCTGTAGTACTAGGGGACTCTAATGTGAGGGACAAAAAACTACCAAGGAAGTCTACATCACCTAGAAAACTCAAGAGAAAAAGTGCTGAGGTTAGTGTTAATATCATGCATTTTCTTCAAATTTATGAGAGTGAAAAAAATATGTCTGCATAGCAGGCTAAGTGATCCCCAACAACAGCAAGAACAAATAAATCACTGTAGATCTATTACCTGCGATCAGGCTCTCCTGGACAAACAAATCACTTTAGAGAGGCTCTCCTTAGGGCCTGGTCACAGGTTACTGTGGATGAGATGTGTTTATATATGGCATGTGCATGATTGTACATGCACTTGGAAAGTGCTTTCCCTGGAATCCAGAGGTCTCAAATAATAAAAAACGCAGAGAGATATTGAGCGAGGAAGAAAGAAAAAGCCTGAGGTGCCTGGAACCAGAGTAGTAAGTTCACGTTTCTTAGACCAACTTTTTGCTACCAGCCGAGTCTGCTCTAAGCTGGACCATGCTAAGGATTGTTGAATACCATGAATGTTTAACTAAATCCTTTTATAATGTAGTCCTAATTAGTGTACACACACACTTTATAATATAGTCCTAATAAGACTACTTGTACACACATACACTTTATAATATAGTCCTAATACTAGGTACTTGTACACACTTTTGTCATCCCTGGATTTGCAGAGTACATATCACATTAGCTTCACAGTATGTACATGTATATTATTATCTCTGAGAAATAAAAAGTTAATAAAGAGATACCTAGATAAATAAATAAATAAGATTAAAGATTTTTAAAATATATTCTGAAGCAATTATAATTACATCACATGTGCTTAGGTACAGAGACACATATGTATTTCTATACATGTATGCTTTATCTATGTGACATACAAACATGTGTAGATCGATGTTTGCCCTAATTACCTTTTTACTGAATAGGAAGGAATCATTAGAAGCAACTTCCTGGAGAGTTTTCTCAACAAGTCAGATGAAAGGTACAAAAATGATTTTTAAAGTGCCAATGAAATGAAAAAATTGACCCTGTTTTTTTATTTTATTTTATTAAATTCTAGGTTTCTCTTAGTATTTTGTGCAATTAAAAATCAATATGGAGAGCGCGAACATATTTTTGTTTTGTATCGAAGTCAGGCATAATTGCCAAAATCAGGTGACAATTTTTATGCCGTTAAAGATATGGTAATCATATGCATGACATCACTAGGTCTGCACATTTATATTCACAAAGCCAACTGCAAGGTTTCTATCTTCAAGGTTTCTCATAGTATATTACATTTAAATTGAAAACTGGCCAAAAATGCACTTATTTTGTAGTATTTATGGAGACGAATATAAATGCAAAGACCTAGTGATGTCACACATGTGATTACCATGTCTTTAACAGCATAAAAATTGTTGCCTGATTTTGGCAATTATGCCTGACTTTGATACAAAAAAAATATGTTAACGCTCTCCATATTTAATTGCACAAAATGACAAAGAGAAGCGGGATCAATTTGTTCATTTCATTAGCACTTTAAGGCAACATGATAACCTAATAATATTATTCAGGGTTTTCAATAGAAGCCGGAGAATCTCGCCGGGTATTTTACATGAAATCGCCGCCTACTTTGATTGAAAAATTCCCAAAAAATTAGATATTTGCACCAATGGCGCTCGATGCTCACCGCCTACTCTTCAAGTTTTGCCACTAAATACTTCAAATGTTATTGAAAACCCTGTTATTACACCTACCTTGAGGGTTAATAACTTTCTTTAACCCTAATCAACCATTCCTTGTAAAAGTATCATAATGATTTACCAAAGGATAGCTTAGAGCATAAAATGTGTCCTGAAACTGAATTAAATCGTTTTACTGAGGTCAGTTTCTTTCCATTTTTCTTTAATACTGGCATAATAATATTGTTTTAATTGGTTATAACATGTGTATTTCATTAACCTTTAAATTTCTTCATGTTACTAAAAGTAAGTAGTGACTGTAGACTATTAATCTGCAATCTTGTGTGTTTTAGTTAAAGTGCATATGAACCTTCGTGCAATTTTCATAGCTCTGAACCTCAGAAAAGTTTTGAGTACTTCTGCAACGAAATTTTTGGTTTACAGGGAATACTCTATCTTCTGCGCTTGGTTGAAATCGTGGAAACGTGACCTTTCCTGGCTCATTTCTGTGTTACAAGTAAAAGCCTGGGTCGATTCCCGAGGTGACGTCATCTCATTAATGCATTATTCTCCATGGCGCCTTTCTATCACAAAAACATCGATTTTTAGATAATATACAGTTTATGAGTTGTTAGTAAATGAAAAAAATCATATTAGTTCAAATTATTGTAAAGTCGAATTAATTAAATGACGTCACCTCGGGAATCGACTTACGCGGAAATGAGTCAGGAAAGGTTACGTTTCCACTATTTCAAACAAGCGTAGAAGATAGAGTATTCTCTGTAAGCCAAAAAAATTCTTCGCAAGAAGTATTAAAAACTTTTCGGAGGTTCATAGCTATGAAAATTGCACGAAGGTTCATATGCACTTTAAGAGCAAGTTGAAGAGGAAAACTTTCTACCATATATAAAACTGAAACGATTCCTCCACCAAAACCTACAAGAAATGCCTTGTTGTTCTACCATGTCTAGCATTCAAATCGCTAAGAAAGACAGTCAAGTTAACATCACCATGCCAACCAATACCACATAGCATTAAACAAGTAATCACATGACTTGCTTATATAGTTCATACCACAGTCTCGTTCCAGTCTTAATGGCGGTGATTGGACGTTAGATGATAAATTAAATGTCGTATTTAGAACACTCTTAATTTCTTGTTTAATGCTATGTTTTGCCTTTGTTTGTTTTGTAGTTGTGTTAGTCCAAAGGGACGGAAGTTCCGAAGGCTACCATCACTTGAAAATCTCCAAGTACCTGAAATACGCAAGGGAGAAGTCATTACCACTAAGAAAGGCACAATATTAACCAGTACTCCAAGGCTTAGGGCTGTGAGTGAGCGTCTCGCACTTCTGTGTTCAGCAAAATATGAGAAAACGCCAAATAGACCAACGATCAGCTCATGCTCTGCCACCTGGAAAGGAGAAGAGAGAGCAGAAGAGAACTTGTATGTACACAACACTCGTGTTTATACATGCCTTGTGTGTAGAAAGCACTTCAAGTATTTTAGTAATTTGAAGTCGCATCTTAAAGTGGTCCACAAGAAAAAAATGAAAGAAATAAGTCCAGTGTGTTCTCCAACAAACGCAGCCACACCCAATACATTGCAGTGTGATGTCTGCCAGAGGAAGTTCAAGTATTCATCAAATCTCAAGACACATGCCAGCGTACACTGTGCAAAGAATTAAGTTCAGTGTGTTCTCCAAACAAACACAGCCACACCCAACACATTCCAGTGTATGTAATGTCTGCCAGAGGAAGTTCAGTATTCATCAAATCTCAAGACACATGCCAGCGTACACTGTGCAAAGAAATCAGTTCAGTGTGTTCTCCAAACAAACACAGCCACACCCAACGCATTCCAGTGTGATGTCTGCCAGAGGAAGTTCAAGTATTCATCAAATCTCAAGACACATGCCAGCGTACACTGTGCAAAGAATTAAGTCCAGTGTGTTCTCCAAACAAACACAGCCACAGCCAACACATTCCAGTGTATGTAATGTCTGCCAGAGGAAGTTCAAGTATTCATCAAATCTCAAGACACATGCCAGCGTACACTGCAAAGAAATCAGTCCAGTGTGTTCTCCAAACAAACACAGCCACACCCAACGCATTCCAGTGTGATGTCTGCCAGAGGAAGTTCAAGTATTCATCAAATCTCAAGACACATGCCAGCGTACACTGTGCAAATAATTAAGTTCAGTGTGTTCTCCAAACAAACACAGCCACACCCAACACATTCCAGTGTATGTAATGTCTGCCAGAGGAAGTTCAAGTATTCATCAAATCTCAAGACACATGCCAGCGTACACTGTGCAAAGAAATAAGTCCGGTGTGTTCTCCAACCAAACACAGCCACAACCAACACATTCCAGTGTAATGTCTGCCAGAGGAAGTTCAAGTATTCATCAAATCTCAAGACACATGCCAGCGTACACTGTGCAAATAATTAAGTTCAGTGTGTTCTCCAAACAAACACAGCCACACCCAACACATTCCAGTGTATGTAATGTCTGCCAGAGGAAGTTCAAGTATTCATCAAATCTCAAGACACATGCCAGCGTACACTGTGCAAAGAAATAAGTCCGGTGTGTTCTCCAACCAAACACAGCCACACCCAACACATTCCAGTGTAATGTCTGCCAGAGGAAGTTCAAGTATTCATCAAATCTCAAGACACATGCCAGCGTACACTGTTCAAATAATTAAGTTCAGTGTGTTCTCCAAACAAACACAGCCACACCCAACACATTCCAGTGTATGTAATGTCTGCCAGAGGAAGTTCAAGTATTCATCAAATCTCAAGACACATGCCAGCGTACACTGTGCAAAGAAATAAGTCCGGTGTGTTCTCCAACCAAACACAGCCACACCCAACACATTCCAGTGTAATGTATGCCAGAGGAAGTTCAAGTATTCATCAAATCTCAAGACACATGCCAGCGTACACTGTGCAAATAATTAAGTTCAGTGTGTTCTCCAAACAAACACAGCCACACCCAACACATTCCAGTGTATGTAATGTCTGCCAGAGGAAGTTCAAGTATTCATCAAATCTCAAGACACATGCCAGCGTACACTGTGCAAAGAAATAAGTCCGGTGTGTTCTCCAACCAAACACAGCCACACCCAACACATTCCAGTGTAATGTCTGCCAGAGGAAGTTCAAGTTTTCATCAAATCTCATGCCAGCGTACACTGTGCAAATAATTAAGTTCAGTGTGTTCTCCAAACAAACACAGCCACACCCAACACATTCCAGTGTATGTAATGTCTGCCAGAGGAAGTTCAAGTTTTCATCAAATCTCAAGACACATGCCAGCGTACACTGTGCAAATAATTAAGTCCAGTGTGTTCTCCAAACAAACACGGCCACACCCAACACATTCCAGTGTATGTAATGTCTGCCAGAGGAAGTTCAGTATTCATCAAATCTCAAGACACATACCAGCGTACACTGTGCAAAGAATTAAGTCCAGTGTGTTCTCCAAACAAACACGGCCACACCCAACGCATTCCGGTGTAATGTCTGCCAGAGGAAGTTCAGTATTCATCAAATCTCAAGACACATGTCAGCGTACACTGTACAATTTGAATAATGCTGTCAGTTACCATCTTACCAACATAACGTGCGAGATGATTAGACATTTTGTTTCCAAGACAAGTGTTTCAAATTTAGGTTTGTCTCGTTATGAAATATAACATGAAACAAACGTCATAAAAATAAAAGCTGATATTATCAACTAAAAGTCGAGTAAGGTATTCTAACCGCGGTGGGGAGCGAGTAGCAGCACAGGCAGCCCAATTTCAAGCGATATTTGTAAGCGTATAAATACACAAATCTTGAGATTGGGCTGCCTGTGGTAGCAGCTGATGTATCGAGCGCTAGCCCTTCGTTAGAGCTGCAGAGTTGCTCATACAGTGGTTATCTTCCCCGCCGACGCAGATCAACACTAGGTTTTTACAGGAACTTGTCACCCATCATGAAAATAAAAGGTCTATGTAGAGCACAACGAATCAATACAGTCGGTGTCTGAAGGAACATTGTTAAATTTCAAACATTTATTTCATATATGCATCTTTTGGGTGCAGGTTTTAGATTAGAATTATAGAGTAATAATAGAATGAACTATTGACAGTGAATACGAAGCTGTAATATACTGTAATGGAGCGTTTTCACGTGACGTCCTTTAACAATTGATTCTTCGTTAGCTTCTTTTGTTAGGTACACCAACATGGCCGCCATGCCCTTTGGTATTTGAATCTATGGGGATTGAGTGAAAACCCTCTATAATAGAATGAGCTATTAATAGTGAATATGAGGCTGTTAGTGCGACTGTAATGTAATAATAGAATGAACTATTACTCATTTCTATTGCCTAAAAAAACCCGTGCGGCAACAAAAACACATACGCATCCTTGTGTGTTGTGTGCTGACTGAAGGCCGCACGGCACTGTTTATTTAACAGAGCATGCAAAACAATAAAGGATAGATAATATAGTTGTAAAATATAGTTGTAAAATAATTTTGAAGGGAAACTGTGTATAGAGCATCCACAGGATGAAAAAAAACACTACGCTCTTTGTAGATATTGAAAGGGAAAAATCCCGGCCCCATGGAACATGCAGTTTTCTCTAGCCTGCCGGGCTCGGCTTGCTAAATTCCCAAGGTCTGGGAAACATAAGGGAAAAAAAGAGTCGAAATTGTTCTTAACATAACTGTCTTTCGCTTTCTCACTGGACCATCGTCCATGTCTTTTAAAAAGTATCTTGAATCCCTGCATTGGCGGCAGCCGTAGCACCTCCTGCTCTAAGACTGTGGGTACTGATGTTAGTAACGTCTGTAATTCCTCTAAAGGTATCCTTAATAAGTTCCCTCATTCTCGTATAGCTAAGGCTTTGATCCCGTAACCTGGATGAACAATTTGGAGAGTAGAGTGCTCTGAATAGAGGCTTCTCTTCGTGCAAATCTAACCCAGCAGCAGCGATGTACCTCTAGAGCTTTGACCGGGCAGGTATCTCGGTAGGTCCTTGAGATGGCGATCCAAGCCCCACCGCGCAACTGGTCTGTTTTTGAAGGTTTAAAGCTTTCAACATATCCGCTGTCACTGGATCTTTCTTCAAACTCGGCCTTCCTAGAAGTCTTTGAGCTGCAGCAAGCATGCATGGCCGTCACCAGAGGGTGGTCTGACATCTTCTGCAAGCCCGCCATTTGATGAGCCCAGTCGATACTGAATACTGCGTTTTTGATAGGGGCTGGAGCACTCGCAGAGTTGACGAGGCACTGTAAATAAACCGCCACTAAGAAAGCACTGGCCGGAAGGTGGCACACCCGGTTTGAAGAAGCCCAAGATTTCCAGCGTTTGTAACCCCCCATATACGTGCGTGTGGTACCATCTGCTTTAGATGAAAGAACCGATTGTTTAACTGGACTACAAAGGGAGCGTAAGTGATGCGGGAGCATCCTATCGAAGTCTGACCACATGTCCGACTTGAAAACATCTGAGAAAAAATAAGAAACCAAAAAAGAAGATGGTTAAGAAAACATTCATGAACAAGAGTATTAACGCTGCCTTGTACACAAAAATACCCATAATCCAACAGGATTTAAGATGACAAAACATTGAACTACATTGTATAATGAAAAAGATAAATTAAAAAACATTAAACGTCGAAAAATAAAAATAAACTTCAATTCAATAAATAACTATCTTAAAGGTAACTAACTTCACCGGGGCACACGGATAGTCCCTAAATGTTAACGGGCACAGATAGTCCCTAAATTTTAACGGGCACAGGTAGTCCCTAAATTTCAACGGGCACAGATAGTCCCTAAATTTCAACGGGCACAGATAGGTTTATATTCTTTATTTAAAGAGGGTAACACCCAAAAGCAAAGCTTGCAAACTTGTGGCCCTCAACTACTAATTTAAGTATAAAATATAACTTTACATATAGGTTCCCTCCGTCAAAGGTCCCTAAAAGGGAAAAATAATAAATACATAAATAAAAAGAAGTAAAACTGATGCATAACAACCTGAAAAGCGAGAAAATATAAACAAATATATCATAAAATATTAAGGACTAGTATATATATATTAAAATATATAATCGAAAAAAAAATAACCCTGAATCCTTCGGGATCCTTTAAACCTAGTGATTCCTAAGTTGGCCTAGGTCAGCTTTGTCTGTCCGCCTGTTAATCAGTATGATCCTTAGGTTGAAAGCTAGTTTAAAGTTATAGGCAACTGGCTGCGTTGCCAGCGTGGTTGGTACGTCCTGATGGTGTAGTGGTAACACAGCGGACAAGTATACCGAGGCCGTGGGTTCAAATCCCACTCGGGGCACATTTTCTCTTTCACCTTTATTCTGATTATTTATATATAGATGGGTTTCTTCTTTATACTGTTTATATATTAATATATATATATATATATATTTAACGATTATTCACCGAAGTGGAAATATATATATTTAACAATTATTCGCCGAAGCGGCTCGGTAAATATCCACCACTATTCACTAACATTGAGGTGAATAATTGTTTTAGTATATACAACACTCGAGATGAATAGCCAGCACCAAATAGTTATTTTATTTTCTGTCAAATGGACAAAAACTCGAGCGAGATGATCGCTGGTTTGCTCGGAGGTGAATATGAAATCATATCCACTATTTGAGTAGCCATGCAATCAGAGCTCGCGAAAAGTGATATTCACTGGTGTGGTATATACTAAATAAGAATATAAACTTTAGCTGGTTGATGCGAGGCCTTCCAGCTGTAGCACCAAGAGAACGAAATAACCCCAACAACCCTATAAATACCTTCCCCAATTCACTAGATAGGCACATGCCAACGAGAGCTCTTTTTTTCCTCTTATTATTCAAAACGCGAAAAAATTCATATAGTGAATACGGGCTGTTATACAGTACTGTATTGTAATAATATAATGAACTACTAATAGTGAACACGAGGCTGTTAGTGCGACTGTAATGTGAGGTGCGGATACCACTGTGATTTTATTGGACGATCGACGTTACGCATTATGCGTAACGGATCCAACAACCTAGAACATCATTTAACCAACAAACTGGTAAATTTAACATTAGTTTACTTCTAACATGCGCATTATATCATATTAAGTATCCCACATGGGTAAACGCGTAGAGAAATATCAGTGGTCACAGGGGCACACAGTGTGCATCTGTGATATACATCTGTGATCGAAACTATCATTCCAACTTTGGTAGTATAGTCGTGTACCGTTTAACCAACTGCGTCATAAAATTCCCTTCGTTACCCACGTTCGTTATGAATAATTTGAGACTCAGAAATTTTACATGAACATCCGAATCGACACTTAGAAATTTTAGAACGATTATACGTTATCCTCAGTATAAAAAAATATACCGCCTGAACCGGGATTCGAACATGGACCGGTTAAGAATCACTGATGCAATGGCTTACCCACCACCAACACTAACCCTAACCATTAGACCACGAGAGAATTCGCTGATTGCAGTCGTTTTTTACCAGATTTATGTCAACTTCATTAGCATGTTCATAAAATATTCTATTATAGTATAATATATACTATAATAGCGGTACGACAACCCTCCGAGCGCGCGAGGTGTGATTCCCCACGGATCTCAACGGTACACGACTATACTACCCCAACTTTACAATTACAGGAGCATATCTAACCTGTAGTGGCCCCCCGGGGGGGGTACTCCCATATATGGACTATACGGGGATGATCCGCTGGACAGGGTATGGTTTTTCGAGTTTCTGATCTTAGACAGGGTATCCATTTTCACATCGACAGATCTTGAACAGGGTATGGTATTTATCTAGTGCCGTTATTTAGTCTAGTGCTTGCTGAAGACTTATTTAGTTATGACACTAAACAATAAACTGACAATAAACACTGACATCCAAGTATAGATAATTTGTTATTTGTCTTATAGAGGGAAAATTTTAACACTTTGTCTTGAACAGGGTATGGAAATTTGAGTTTTTTTGTCTTAAACAGGGTAAGGGTTTCAGAGCCCCAGCGGCACACCCCTACCCAACTTTAGGTAGAGTACCCCCCCCCCGGGAGTGGCCCCATGCATAGCGGCCCACAGCCTACACACTTTATAGCCTACCTGACTATTTTCACATAATGTTAGACTTTAGGAACTGTCGAAATACGCAAAACATTACCTGTTAAAAAGTGCAAACTAGGTGATTATTTTTACCTTGTTACTGCGAAATTAGCACTTTCCGCGTTGTTGATAACTCATATCACAGCATTACATCAAAAAACACCGTAATCCTTGTGTTAGGACTTAATTTGTCACCCCGCCGGGTCCGCGTATTATTTTTAGGCTTAAGGAAGCCATTTCGCAGTTCAGTTTATTGACATGTGTCAAATGTCACGTTGTATTGGTGATCGAACCAGATGCACCACGTCGAGACTGGAAGGTCGGACGGATTCAGAGGCGGTGTACCCCGGACATGACGGTCTCGTCAGAGTCGTAGACGTGAGGACTGGAGGACGAGTGATGCGACGACCAATAACTAAGCTATCACCTTTGGAGGCTCAAATATACTAACTTTGTATTTAGAACCAGAGAGTTCAACATGCGTATAGAGTCTATGAACACTTACGGAAAACGCAGTCCCACTTTGTTGTATTTTGTCAAGTTTACAAGTTTTAGGACATTGAACATTTGCCTATTTAGACTGAATGGCTTGCATATGTAAATGCCAATCCAGGAGGGGGAAATGTTAGGACTTAATTTGTCACCGCACCTGGTACCGCGTATTATTCTTAGGCTTAAGGAAGCCATTTCGCAGTTCAGTTTATTGACATGTGTCAAATATCACGTCAAATGTCACGTTGTAATAAAAATCAACTGGCTCGGGGAGTTGGCGCGGTTGTGTGAGAAAACTCGTTGTTGAACAGTAATTCTTGGTCGAATTTGGGACTTTCGGACTTAGTTACGGACTCATATTGGAGAAAGAACACCTTGTATGATTTATCTTCTGCTCCTCTTCGCTGAGGGTAACAGTAGAACGGCGAATGTTGCAACGATAAGGTTTAAAACTAAAATAAAGTGAGATAGATGTTAACAAAAAATGAATAGATCGATTTCATGTGACGTCATCAAATTGCTAACTTCGAAACTATGAACTCTACCAAGTTCTGCTTTTGATACAGTTTAGAGCTTACCTCTAAGCGAGTCTTCACACCAAATTTCATCGGTCTCTTTCACTTTGTTCCGGAGATATCGATGAAGCGATTTGAGTCACGCAACACCCAGTCACGTATTTTGAGGAGTCAAATTAGTGCAACTTTCAGCTAAAATCTTTCTAAATACAAACCAACATGTTGAATAAGTGAATATCTATGCAAATAGATACATTTTAAGTCAGAATTCTTGGTAATTATGGACTTTAATGAAACTTGGTAATCTGGCCGCCATCTTGGTGTACCTTTATAGAGGTACACCAAGATGGCGGCGCCATACATTTTACTGTAAACATGGCGCACATTTGATCGCTTATAATTTTGGGCGGGAAATATCCTAGATTGATAAAACTTGTCAAAAATACGTAATTCTTAGTTCTCTTTCAGAAAAACGCACCTTGATTCTATTAGAATCAGCAATAAAGATTTTTAGAATTCACGTGACCTCAGTGAAATCGATCTATAGGAAATACGTACATGAATATAAATCTAAAAATAGCAAAGCCGACACAACGTAAATTTTAGAGGTTTATAACGATATTTCGGCTGGCCAAACTCTCGTACCTTATGGTCTCAACATCCGTGACGAGTCATACTAGCTGGTATATATATAACCTCATTATCTTGTTATTTCTATATTTATAGTGTCAATCATTTGTCATCTATTTCCTGTATTTCGTAACCCATATTTCTAGTTAGTCACGTTCGCCAATGTAATAACATTTCTTCATATTACCTGAAGAAGGCTGGTTTGGCCAGCCGAAATATCGTTATAAACCTCTAAAATTTACGTTGTGTCGGCTTTGCTATTTTTAGTTTTGTGTTCAGCCGATTAGATCAATCACTGATCCAACGTACACCAGCAGGATCGTCGTCCACGGTTGCTTGCATTCTATTTGAATATAAATGACTGAACTGAAAGGCTACTTACATTACGGTGCGGACGAAACTAACTGGAAGAACTTCTGGTGAGAGGCAAACTAACTGCAACTATTGCGATCTTCTGTACCGACTAATAATTGATGTTGTAATGTCATTTTATGGAAGCTGTCTAAAACTAACAAACCGAAAATTTGACTAACAATGTATAACAAAATTATCGAAGGAATGAAAACTACGCACACGATAACGAAACAAAGCGAGAAATGTAAGCGACTATAAAACTAATAGATGTGAAACAATAGGAGCAATTAAAATTATAGTACTTTGGATTCAACACACCGGGCCCCTAAGTGTGAAAGCGCGAGTGAAACACTTAACTAATAAATTCTAAGGATCTGTGCTATTATATTAACACAGTTTCCGTTTCAAACGTTCCTATAGTTTCAACAAGTCTTGAGTCAACCTTGAGTAGACTGACTAAGTCACACTTGTTTAAAGGGAAACTGAACCCTAAAATCAACCCAACGTCTTTACAAAGATGTATTCTAAAGAAATAAGTTCTGCTATTTTATTTTTCTGTGTTGCGCGTCTATGAGGAGAAAATTAGTCTCCAAGTTCGATTTTCCGCTGAAAAATCTATATTGTGTGGCGGCTCAATTCAGTGCAAATTTCCCCATAACGTACGTCACACATACCAAGAAAGAACGATCACACCTCCAGCACAAAGAAAACAATGGTCGGCAATTAGAAGCCTGTAGTCTTGCTATTCAATGTCGGGGACAGCATGGCAAAACTAATTTATTCCCAAATTACGAGCCTTGAGGTTTTCGGATTTTCTCTTCCTAGAAGCGCAACACATAAAAATTAAATAGCAGAACCTATTTATTTCGAATATATGTTTATATAGACATTGGGTTGATTTTAGGGTTCAGTTCCCCTTTAAGAGACATCCATTGATACCAAACATTTCCTGGAATTCCGTAAGATCATAACATGCAATGTCATGCGGTTGTAGAGTATCACCGTATTCATTCGTCTGATTCGACGACCACGCACAGCTTGACGTCAACTGGTCGCTGAAGAACTGTTAATTTAGTTTTCACCATGGCACGGCGTACAAATCCTCTATTGTCAGGTAGAACTTCAATAATTCTCCCGAGTGGCCACGAGTTCCTCGGGAGTTGTCATCGAAGACCAAAACGATATCTCCCACGGCGAGGTCAGTTCTTCTGGGTCGATTCCACTTCTGGTAGATACTCGCAGGTCCAACTCCTCCAGAAAATATCTGCGAGATACTGCACCTGTCTCCATCTGCGTCGTGAGTAGGTATCTTCTTTGATGAACAATCCTGACGGTAACGATGGTTCAGATCGAAGCAGCAACAGGTGATTTGGGGTGAGGGCTCCCAGATCATTGGGATCATCCGAGACTAGCGTGATAGGCCGACCGTCGATGATAGCTTCGACTTCACACATAAGAGTGGCAAGGCTTTTCGTCATTCATGGTTTGCTCTTTAAGCAAGGCGTCCAGAATCTCGCGAATCCGGTTCTGATGCAGCGCTCCCAGATACCTCTATGACGAGAGCCTGAAGGAGGGTTGAACGTCCACTTCATGTTCCTCTGCAATAGATGATCATGGATGTGGCCTTGGTCCCAATTGGAGATGTTTTCACGGAGTCCTTTCTCGCCATTGGTACCATTGTCTGATCGGATTTATTTTACTTGTCCTCTTCTTGGAATGAATCTTCGCAGTACCAACAAGAACGAGTTGGTATCGAGGCTGTGTGCGATTTCGATATGAACAGCACGAATAGCCATACAAGTGAAAAACACTCCATATCTCTTCACCTGGCTTCGGCCTTGACTAACAAATAATGGACCAAAATAATCTACTCCGACTGAAGTGAGTGGTGGTCTGTCCGGAGTTAGGCGATCCTTTGGGAAGTCTGCCATTTCCTGTTCTCCAGCGGAAGCTTGTCGTCGTCGACAACTGAAGCAATTCCTAAAACTTCTTCTTACTGTAGAATTGGCCTTGATGATCCAGTACTTTCTGCGTAACACGTACTCTACCAGAGTGCCCGGAGATGTGATGGTAATGTTCAGTGACTTGTCACATGGTTGTTTTTGGGCAAGATGATTTGATGTTTTGAATAGCTAGAGATGGATGTTAGGCTCAGTCGTTCGCCCACAGGTCCGCCATCAATCAAGACGGGATCAAGCTTGAAGAGGGGGCTAGATTTCTTTACTTGACTTGTCTTCTTTCTTGGTGTGACGTTTTCGTCTACACAATCAGACCTCTCAGTTTCCCTCTTTCCCTCTTTAAGGATGCTGAGCTCGTCTGGAAACGATTGGCGTTGCACATGTCTTTCTTCTTTACTGGCTTTCATTTCTTCAGTCGAGATTGGTTCAGGTTGTTCGTTCTTCAAATCCTGGATCTTCTCGTCTGTCTTGCACTTTCTGCATGCTTCGTATAACATTCTACGATACTTTAAAATCCAAGCAACGATTTTCTTAAGACCGATGATACCTCTCTTTTCACTTCCGGGTCGTCTTCAAGGACCACTCCCATTGCTACGGGTCGTCCCGGCCACATGTCTTCTTCTTTCCAAAGGAGTTGAGAAGAGCATCAGCTGATAATCCTCTTGACGCATTATCTGCAGGATTGGAATTGGTGTCTCGTACCTCCATTGTGATGGATTTGATCCGTCCCAGATGACGGCAATACGGTTTGCGACAAAGGTGTGAAATGGTTTGTTTTCGTTTTCGACGTATCGCAATACCGACGTACTATCCGACCAGAATGTGGCGTTGTTGATCGGAATCTCCAATGCTCTTCTCATCATCTTGTCAAGCCGCGAAGCCGGACGATCGGGCGATCGGACGATCAGTACGTATCGATGGTAATCTGTTCCAGGCAAATTCGCTCCCTACTGAATATCGGTGAGGCAAGTGTGAAGGAACGAATAATCGCTAGGAACTACGCTGTGCAGGTTATCCAATGAAACGTTGTTATCATGCAGTAACTTTCGTTCTTTTAATAAGTTCCGTCAATAACTAAAGGTAACAGTACTTATTAACTTATTAACCAATTCGCTAGCTAAACTGTGCTCAATAGTTTCTGTTTTGTTCTCAATATGCAGCGTTGTTTAATAAGAAGTCTCTGAGACAACAACAATAAAAAAGGGGGAAAAGAAGCAAAGTCAAACCAGTGTATGCTGAGGCTGGGAGCGCTTTCTATTCGTTTACCCGGTCTAAAAGTTTGAGGCCACTTTTCCAGGCCAACATATTACAGCTTCAAAATGACCTTTTGGTCATTTGCATTCAATGTTCGTAGTAATGTACTTTGTAGAATCTGAGTTATTTGTCTCGTATTTTGTGTTTATGTTTTCCTTCTTAATGTTAAGAATGTAGGAAAAGCCAGTCACTTAATGCAAATTCTTAATTGCCTTTATTTTCTCTTTTCACGCCCTTAGATTATAGCTCTCAAGAGGATAACGTTTGCCGGCCAAACAATCCAGTTAACCTCAAGTGCATTTCTCTTAACGTTAGGGGCATGAACTGACAAAGCAATCAAGCGAAGAAAAATATTCAAATGGCTCCACCAACAAAACACACAGCTTGCTTTTCTTCAGGAGACTCACAGTTCAAAAGAAATAGAAAACAATTGGAGAGCTGAATGGGGAGGCGAAGTATTTTTCAGTCATGCATGGTACAAAAAACAGTAGAGGCACAATGATACTGCTTAACCCAAAACTTGATATGAAAATCGAAAAGTCTATACACGACAAAAATGGAAGATATACTATCCTTAGAACAAAAATCGAAGACGACCCTTTCACTCTTTGTAACGTTTATTTACCAAATGACAAAAGAGCACAATTAGGTTTCCTTGATAATTTGACAGAACAGCTAAAACAGTTCCCGGAGGAAAACTCGTTAATCGCAGGGGACTTTAATTGTGCACTTTCAGCTCAAGACAAAAAAGGCGGTATCCCAGTTGAAACTAAATCTGTAGTCATTGAAAACATACGCAAATTGGCCACGCAATTTCAACTTGTTGATATTTGGAGGGTAAAACACCCAAACGATCAAGGCTACACTTGGAGAGACAAAAGTTTCAAAGTGCAGTGTCGGTTAGATTATTTTCTTATATCCTCACACCTTTCCTGCATTACAAAAGACTGCTCAATTGTTTTCGACCCATTCTCTGATCACTCTGCTGTGATCCTGCATCAGGTCAAAGCAAAGAATATAAAGCTAATAGAGGCCCGGATTTCTAGAAATTTAACTGTTCCTTGCTAAAAGATAAAGACTATTTCAAGCTTTTTTAGAAAAGCATAAAGAAGTAGAGGACAAAAGGCTTCTATGGGATTTAATGAAAATGGAAATAGCAAATTTCTCGATTTACTATGCTAAAAAGAAAGAAAAAAAGAAACGCAAAGAAGAAAAAAAGTACTTAGTAGAATTGAATGATTTGCAAAAAAATATAGAAAACACTCAGGATGAAAGTGCCAAGCTAGAACTTCGCCTTAAATTTGAGCAGATAAAAAACAAACTAGACAAAATATTAGATTAATATATTTTATGCTGATATCTCTAGCTGCATCCTCAACAATGGCTATGCTTCGGAGTTTTTTAACCTAGGTCGTGGAGTAAGGCAGGGGTGTCCCCTCTCTGGGCTCCTGTTCGTTTTAGGTATTGAGATACTTGACCGAGCTATAAAAAGCAACGAAAACATAAAAGGTATTATGGTGCACGGAGAAGAGGTCAAAATGACTCAATACGCTGACGATACAACTGTTTTCAGTTCTAAATGACACGGTGTCAGAATAAAACATCTCAACCAATTACTGGATGATTTCGGTCGTGCTTTGGGCTTAAAAATAAATTCATCCAAAACAGAAGCAATGTGGCTTGGAAAACTGAAAGGTTCAAAGGAGACGCCCTTTGAATTTAAATGGCCCCAAGAACATATTTTAGCTTTAGGTGTGTATTTTTCTTACGACCAAAATAAAAGTGAAAAGCTCAACTTTTATAGCCATAAGCTGGACAATGTCAAAAAGTGCCTAACTATATATGGGAAAAAAGAAACCTTACTCTTTATGGTCGCATTAATATAGTTATAACTTTAGGTTTGTCAAAATTGGTTTACAACGCATCTGTATTATCATTACCTGAGTTGCGAAATTAGTGGACACTACTACTTACGCATTCATATGGAAGAATAAACACCTAAGATTAAAAAATCAACTATTATAGGTCCAAAACAAAAAGGCGGCTTGGACATGATCAATTTTGAAGACGTCGAAAAGGCAGTTAAATTAAATTGGTTACGAAGACTGGCAAATAAACAGGTATCATGCAGCTTGGAAAATAATCCCGTTAAACTCTATAAAACAATATGGAGGGACTTTTTTGCTAAAATGTATGTACGATGCGAAATACTTAGAGCTTAACCGTTTGCCTTTGTTTTACAAACAAATTCTCGACTATTGGCATACTTGTTTCAAACAGTACCCAGTCATTTCCAATGACGCGGAAATAATATGGAATAATAGAAATATCAAAGTAGGTGGCAAACCCATTTTTTACAAGACTTGGTATGCAAAAAAAATTAATAGCATAAAAGATTTCCTTGACGAAAATAATAAACTTTTGACATTCAACTGCTTTAAAAGAAAATTTGGCATGGAAAACTCAGAGTTTTTACGCTTTGCAGGTCTAATAAATGTTATCAAGACACTGATAAAAAACGTTTGAAGGATTCACTGGAAGAACCCGATCCGTTACTCAAACCCCCCAATTTGGTTTACAAATATAGAAAAGATGACTGCCAGAAAAGTCCGTAACACCCTCGTTGAATTACAATTTAAGAAACCAACTGCTGAAAACATAATTAAATCGAGAGGTTTTTCGGAAACAGATATCTCTCTGATTTACTCCTTGCCTTTTATGGTCACAAAAGAAATCAAACTGAGCTTATTTCAGTTTAAGATCAATCACAATATTCTTCCCACAAACGACTTTTTATTAAAAGTAACAATTAAGTAATGAGTGCCCCTTTTGTAAAGAGAAGCACACTCCTGAGCACCTCTTCTTTGAATGTGCAGAAGCTCAACGTTTCTGGCATCGTTTCAAAACCTTCTGGCAAACTCAAACCGGCCTCGGAAACGATAGAAACGGATAGAGCTTGTATTATGAATGGGAAAATAAAGCAAACAAAAACTGCGAAACTTTTAAATCATGTACTGATAATTGTTAAATATCACATGTACACTTCATTTATTATATAGAGAAACATCCTTTAATTTTCAAAGTTTTCTTATCCTCTTGAAAGAAAAACATAAAATCGAAAAAGAATGCGCAATTACAGAGAAAGGTATAAAAAGACACCAAGAGAAATGGGAAGCATTAAGTGAATGGCTTAATACATAAATGTAACTTAATACACACAAATGTCACAACTATTCAACCTTATGGTATTTTTGGCTGTATGTATATATGTATTGTATGGAAAATAAATAAATAAAATTTAAAAAAGAAGAGATTGTTGCAGCCGTAAGCTCTAAACGCGGGAATGCGATTGGCTTCAATGGGGCGAGGCGTGCTTTTCCCATCAGGAATGAGCAATGGATTCTGTTCTCAGCGTTAATCAATCGAAGATAGGATACTGATCCGTAGCCATCTGGGCACATGTAATGTGAGGCATAAATAAGATGAGATCGAACAAGAGCGGTATAGAGAATTGTTTTAGAAGTAGGACAAACAGTTTTAGTGCAGTTCCTATTGAGGAAACCCAACATCTTGTTTTCCTTGGAGATAATAGAGATGACATGTTCACTCCAGAGAAGGTCGTTGGAAACAGAAACGCCGATATCACGAGTAGTATTTACTACTTTGAGGGTTGTGCCATTTAGAATGTAGTTCCTGTCAATAGATAGACGTTTACGGGAGATGCACAGGTTCTCACACTTAGAGGGTTGGAAGAATAGTTAATTACGAGAAGCCCAAGACGCAATAAGGTTGAAGTCAGATTGCAAGTTTGCAATGTCACCTGGGTTTCTGATGGTGTTGAAACACTTTGTATCGTCGGCAAACATAGCGATAGAGGAAAAAGAGACAGTACCAGGAAGATCGTTTATGTAGAGAAGGAAAAGAATCGGACCAAGGACCGAAAACTGGGGAACACCAGAGCAAACAGGTTCCTCCTTTGTTCCTCGTTAAACTCGCGGAGGACGAGCGACTTATAACCGACCTTGCCTTCGAACGCCTAGATACACTTGATACTTTCGATCCATTTCGCGATCTGATACTGCTAGCGGAGTCCTCTGGTTCAATATCACATGAATAATGTCTCCTTCGATCTGGACTCTGCGGCCACCATCCACTCACAAGCCGTGAAATTCACCCTACTTTGCTCCCAAAAACGCGCGGCTAAAATGACGTGACATTGGTTGCATCTCAAACAAAACAAGATGGCGGAAAGAATGAAATCGTGATCGCTTGAGACTAAGTTAGAGAATGTTCATTAAATACTCTGAGGGGGGGGTGGGGGGGGGGGGGGGGGGGGGCGGGAAGATTTTGCACATTCAAGCGAAAAAATCTTAGAGCCCCTCCGTCCATATCAGGATTTTTTTTTCCATGCCCCCCTTTAAAGCCCAACTTATTTCGAGAGCCCCGCCCATCGCCACCATATGTCAATATATTTTAATATATTTATTAGGCCACTTTTCGTTTCTTTTAATCTAATATATACATTGTTTTCTCCTTAATTTTCTCTCTATACTAAGATTCCGTATTTGGATTACATTTAGTCTATATTAACATGTATTTTTGTAATTAATAAAGATTGATTTGATTTGATTTGATTTGTCGCAAATTATTTTGTTGATTTCTTTCGTTGATGTGCCCGTACACAACTCAACTATGCGAAATATCCGCAGTCAGGAAAACAACTTTAGTGCTATAAAAAGACTCAACAGATTGAGAACTCTAGGTACTACGGCACATGCACCAACAAAGGAAAACATCCCCCTATTAAGACTAAACATAACTCACCACAAACAATATTCCTGCCTTCAAACCCAGTGATACAGTGTACAATTCATAATATCAATAAAAGAAAAAGTCTTCATATCTTGAATTTCCAAAATGACCTGTCCTCCTTCCAGATCTTGTGGTCCTATTTAAATCCCTTATGACCTCCGAGTCAGACATTCCATCCGAATCACTTGATTCGTCTAAATCATCATCTTCAATGACACGAATAACTTCATTGTCATCCTCATCACTTGAGTCGTCATCTGACATATCGGATCTGATTGATCGGAAATGTCGCTTGTTGTCTCAACTTCCTCAACAGATCTACCTTCGGAATGAATATAAAAGTGCGCCTTAATTCGTTTCAGTTTGTCGTTTTTCTTGCCATTTATGGATAAATTGTGATATCTTAGGTTATTTCTCTAGTTCCTTCACTTTCAGTCTTTTGAGGCTATTAATATTGTTTTCTGTCATTTTGGTCCATTCATAATCACTGTAAGATTTGTTTGTCTCGGCTTGTTTCTTTTTCTTGCGCTCGTTTTCTCGGATTGTAGCAGTAGATTAGTGCTTCACATACTGGGTTACATGCTCCTCTTCCACACACAAGCAACTAGCTATATCTTTAATCTGTTGTGCGTTGTTTGATGCCAGCTTACCGTCTTTAAAGAGGCGCCTAATGTTAGCTCTTGGCGCAAAGTCGTCAATTTCACTTGGTACGTGTGCCGTCCTTTGATGTGGTTGGGGTTGAAAACTGAACACACTTAAGTAATGACCAGGGTTGCTGTTATCTGGGTAAGGGGCAGGAACCCGAGAGAATTTGGGCCCGGGGGGGGACTCCCTTATGTGAGGGGTACATGGATGCTCGTCATACCTTTTAGGGGTTAAAATCAGGAGTTTGGTACCACTTAGGGTATCCACCATCAAACACAGACATTTCTATGTAAAGCGGTACCTTTTAGGGGTCGGGTGTCAATTGAACAAAAAAGCTGTTATCAATTTACATTTTTATTATCTTTTAGGGGTCAAAATAAGCTTGAGCCACAACCATTTTAGTACCTCTTAGGGGTCAAATCGAAAATGTCCGACGAGCATCCCTACCCCTTTTATATGGGAGTCACCCCCCCGGGAATTTGGGTCCAACCCAACTGATGATGTTACATATTTCGCATGCCTCCCCCTTTTCTTGGACTTGGACTTGGACTAGACTATAACGGAGACTCTGAAGTGTACCTAAAGTGCATATATAAGCACTGATTACATCACATAAAGCCTTAGGCGGTTAAGCACGCAAGCTCTTGAAGCCGTTCTGTGATTCGTTTTAGAACGACGCATAAACAATGAGATGAATAGATTTACATAACAATGTTCTATTCATTATCAGCCAATCATGAAGCGTCTTCGATCACAGGCAGCCCAATCTCATGATTTGTGTATTTATACGCTTACAAATATCGCTTGAATAGTTCATATATATTATAAATCCTTCCAAAACATGTATGTCAGACAAATAAATACACGACTTCACCCTACAATGTTTCAGTTGTGGTTGTTCATACCTCTGAGCTCTTCTAGGGTCGTTTCCGCTGTTTTTTTTCGAACCTCTTTCCCTCACCTCAGGGTGAAACATTGTAGGGTGAAGTCGTGTATTTATTTGTCTAACATACATGTTTTGGAAGGATTTATAATATGAACTATTCAAGCGATATTTGTAAGCGTATAAATACACAAATCATGAGATTGGGCTGCCTGTGCTTCAATAGGCCTACATGCTATCTGCCTTGAGCTTCACTGTTAAAATATTTGTAGGCATCTTGGCAATTAGTTATTATGGTTAATGTACTCTAACATCAATAGCGTTTAACAAGTCTTTTTTTCTTCTCAGTCCTACTGGAGGTTATAATAACTTTGGAGCCCCCCCTTAAGAAGCTTAAATTTTTTCAGACCCCCCTTGCCAAAGGATAAAGAATTCGGAGCCCCCCCTCAGAGTATTTAATGAACATTCCCTTACTAGCTTGTCGCGCGGGGCCTGGGAAACGTGTTTTTGGTAGACAGGACTAGTGTCTGTTGTCATCGCATCTAAACAACATGGCGACCAGTGTTTGAATGTGTTCCAAGAGTTTACGGAGAAATCATTCCAAAGCCGGTAAATTGCTGCGTTCCTCTGGAGTTTTCCGAGGCAAACTTGCACCAGGAATGTCCTCTTCAGCTAAAGAAACATGAAAACTATCTATCATTTATATTACACTGTATGAATGTATAAAAATAATAGATACAGAAAAGAAAAAGAAAACATTGAGAAGATTGCTCACTCGCCGCCATGTTGTTTCGATGCAAAAAAAGTCGCGTTGTCCAGGCCCCGCGCGACAAACTTGTAGATGGTTTCACATTAAACTCGATCCCAGTCTCCGGACCATGTTTTGATGAAAAGTAAGTCGTTTTTACGCACCAAAATCACAACTAAAATTTTGTTTTGGAGAATTTATAGCTTACAGACATTTGATGAAAAAAAGTTCACCTCATATGCACTTTGTCCTTTATTACATTTTGTAAATATTTAACAAAATAGTCTTGCCACCGTACCTAATAGCGATACTTACTGCACGTCATCCATTGTTATTAATGTACCAACCAGAGATCCATTGGTTCCCAACACAAAGCGGCCTTTTGAAATCATGGTTTACATTAGCATAACTGTAATGTTTATCAACACGAAGTATCACTATTAAAGTCGGGAGGTCATGGGTTCAAACCCCAGCTGAACCAACACTCAGGGTCTTGAAATAACGGAGTAGAAGGTGCTGCCTTCGTGATATCTCGTTCTCGAACTGCACATGGTTAGACCCTCACATCTTCTCGGATAAGTAAAATTGTAGGTCCCACGTCCACCTCAAGTTTATCCGTCTCGCCATACTGAGAAGAGTTAAGTCAATTTGTTCAGCTTCCTTTTCTGTAATCAAATTCTGAATTCAACAAAGGAAGGTAACTCTAGCCTGCTTGCCGGCTCTTCTGTAATTTTTTCCGGTCGTATTTTTTCGGATTGGGTCACCTGTTTGTCCTCACCCCATTTTGACCGCGTGCCACAGGTGACCCAATCCGAAAAGAACGACCGAAAGAAAATACAGAAGAGCCGGCAAGCAGGCTAAGGTAACTCAGGATCTGTTGATTACTGTACGTATTTCTTCAAATCAATCTCACTGGAGCTGAAGAACTCAAACTATATGAACATAATTTTGGCTTGGAGGCCATTTTCTATGGCATAAGAATAGAGGCCGAGTTCAATATTGATTCTACATAGTGACAAGGTAAATAGTAACATATTTCTTGATTTGAGTGTTGGGTCTGAATTATGAAGGTTTATTATATTTTGAATAAGCTAATGATGTGATGTCAAAGGAGGCATTATACTGTCATTTAATTGCCCTATCTCATTATGACGTCAAATCAAAACAACCTATTGTTTAAACGCTAAGGATCAGTTGTGGGAGGGGGACAAAACAGCAACAACACAAAATAAATCGCTATCAAATGCATTTTGTAGAACGTAGAATAGCGGTAACAGCCACCAAATACGGTAAATATTGTGGGATAAACATTGATACAGCTGATATCTGGAAACCAGACAATTCGAAGTTAAATTTTCCTCAGCAGAGCACATTTAGTTAAACATTTTATTGTTGATGTCGATTCTGTCCCCCTCATAAACAAGCCGTGACGTCATAATGATTTTTCTTTATAACCTGGACTCAGTTGTTTGAAGAAAGGGTAAGCACTATCCCTGGGTTAAATCATTAACCAGAGGTTAAACTGTACAGATTACAACTACAGATTTAGCGCTACCCTAAGGATAAAGTTGCTGTTGCTTCGAACAACTGTGTCCAAGGCGTTTATAAAAGGTCATTTATCTCTACCAGCATTGTTACACTCATTAGCATTAGGTTAGACTCAAATCAAGAAATATGTTACTATTCACCTATTCTTTTCATGTAGAATTGATATTAATGACATAAAATTGGACATCCTTAAGTAAGTAAAGTAAGTAACTTTATTTAAGTGTCAAATGTATTTAGCTTTGCAACTAATTGGGGACACTAGTCCTACGATTTTACGTCCTTATCCGAGAAGACGTGAAGGTCTAACCATTTGCAGTTGTTTCACAAAGGCAGCACCTTCTACTCAGTTATTTTAAGACCCTGAGTATTGGTCCGGCTGGGGTTTGAACCCGCGACCTCCCGCTCAACAAACCGGAGCTTAAACACTGAGCTAACCGGGAGGCGGTTGTAGGCACTTTAGGATATTTATACAGATATTTTGAAGACACAAAAATTCTGCAGTTACATTTATGTTACTTAAGCCTCTAGAAAAATAGGACATATTACAATTTACAAAAACCTACAACATGAAACAAGAGCTTTTTGTCATGTCATTCTACCGGATCTTGTATCATTGAACACTTCACCAAATTTATATTTTGATGTGAAAAATGACTGGCAAAAAGAATAATTTGATGATCAACCTAATGTTTACTTGCTCCAAGAATGCCCAACCACTCAATAAAGGAGTAACTAAAGATAAATGCGTTTTCTCAAATTATAGTGCCTTATTTACAACCCAAGATATGAAATATGTTTAAGGACTGTTCATGAAGTTGGCACTTGAAAGAAAATGTACCTGATGATTCACATATTCTATGAGTCAACTGTCTTGTACTTTGCCATGTATTTGACATAAGCTCAACCTTAAAGTTCCTATAAAGTTTTTTTCTCTTGCTATTTCTAATCTACATGCATATAAACAGCAAAACAGTTTTTTTGATTGCAATTTTCCTTTACCAGGTTTTAGCTGCTTGAAAACGTGAACTTTTACTTCCTGTGACATCATTTTGAGAAGTAGCCTGCTTTGCAGCCGTATTTTTTCACTCTCATAAATTCGAAGAAAAAGTAACGTCTGCTTACCCGAGCGCTAAATTAGTTTCCAATATGCAAGCATGACATGAGCATGTTTGTTATATTTTTCTGCCCAATCAAAGCCATTGTTAGAATTTTAGTGAATTGGCACACCAGTGAACACTTTACAGGATATGAAAGGTAAAATCTGATTGGTCCATAACACAATGAGGTGTGCATATTGGAAACTAATTAAGCGCTCGGGTAAGCAGACGTTACTTTTTTTCTTCGAATTTATGAGAGTGAAAAAATGTCTGCATAGCAGGCTATTTGAGAACAGGACATAAAAAATGGAAAAAATAGGAAAATGTAATAAGAGAACATGAGAGTTAATTACTTTCTGTTTTAAAAATGATGTCAGCAGAGGGGAAACTCTTGATTTTAGGCAGCTAAAAAAAATTATGAAAGAAAATCACAATCACTTTTTCACTGTTTCCATCATGTCATGTAGATTTGAAATGGCAAAAAAAAAATCGCCACTTTATAGGAATACTGGTATTCAATTTGATTTTCTAAAATCCCAGGTTGTTCTGACTCAATGGTAGTTCAGTACTGTGGACCCAATCCCACAATCCTTTTTGGTATACTCCTCTGCTACTGATTGGCCAGTTCGCAGGCATCAATCCAGTCACTGTACACATCCACAGGTTCTGAAAGATCTGTTACATAAATTAAGGAACAATATTATAAAAAAACAATGCTCCTGTGAGTGCATACTGCACATTAATATGAAAAATATTTTACAATGAACTGATTTTCATTGATTTTTTTAACTTTCAGGTTAATTCCAATAACCTTTTAACTTTTATTTGTCAGCTTACAACATACATTCTGCACTACATTTCAATTGTAAGAAAGAATATATAATACATGTGTATTCAGTGCATTACTGCAGAATGATTCAGGTTCAGCATTTAACAAGTGTCAGATTTCCTGTCCGTTGCAATGGTTGATCACTCATGTTTCTAGACACAATTTCACATGTTGCCAACAAAAAAGTAGAAATTCTCATTTTACTGCACTTTGTTGTTTCTGTTGTTCAATCTGTCTTTAATTGAGATTCTAGTAGGGAGAATACTTGTATTGTTGTGGCCAAATAATGTCATCATTTTTAATGGGGAGAAAGTAGGAAAATATAGTGTTTGACTTCAAAATTAATGATGTTTTGCTTACTTGTGTAACTGCCAAAATGTACAAAAGCCAAGTCACCAACAGATAGCACATTCGTTAGCAACATACATGTATCTATTTCTACATAGCAATGTGACCAACCAACCATTTTAACAAAAAAATGCTCAACCTGAGTCTGCAGTATGTCACTCTATAAAAAATGTCTTGCCAGAATAATCCTAATCTCAGAAGCCCAATTAGAAAAAAAATTATGCTCTAACCACTGTATACTGACTCAAATGTTATCTTTACCATACTAGAGTCAAAAAGGTGATGTATACCCATCTGGACATGCAATTCATGTTTATATATTACTATTATGGTAAAATGCACTGAATGATGTTGATGAAACAGAACAAATGGAAGGATACAATTGATTGAAGTCTGGAATGTCTCAAGACACACACGGCAGGATATATAACCCATATTCTTGACTCTGTCACTAAAGGAAAAAAATCACAACACATCAATAATTCTGTAGGTGGGAGAATAATTTTGGGACAAGTACACAGCCATGAAGCAGCAAGGTAAATATCCACCGTTGTAACCAATCAAATATTTTCTCTTGTATGTGATTGGTGGGATGTGTCACATGACCCAATGTGTTCTCTCGGCCAGACAACAAACATCAGTGAATAGACCAGTTCACTGTAAATTCAGACATTTTGAAAGGGATGCAAACATGGCGCGAAATACAGTGTTTGTATGGGAATCGATGGGAATCTCATTTTCATTCAGAATTAGACTTGTTTTTACAGACAATGTATGGAAAACTGAAAACACAATTGCACGCTTCCCAGCACAGCTACATATCCCTCAAATTTCGATATGTTAATCTTTTACCTGGTATCTTAAGTTTGTATCTGAAGAATATTTCATAAATTCGATTTTACGGATTTTATTCGGCATCGGATTCCCATCGATTCCCATACAAACACTGTATTTCGCGCCATGTTTGCACCCCGTTCAAAATGTCGGAATTTACCGCAAACTGGTCTATACAACCCCTGTGAGTGTAAGTGTGCATCAAAGAAAATATTTGAAGGATGATAACAACAATAACCTACATTGTGGCAACAAAATATGCCCTGATAATAATTTGTCTTTGGACATTATCTGATCCTCAAAGCTCAGTTTCCCTGGAGCTTAATTCACTCTCGGGTACTGTTCTCTTCTCGAAACTGACAATATCCGTGGACAAAATATCAGGGCATATTTAGAAGCCACAAATAAGTTATTGTTGATTTAGTCACTTATCTCTTATATCCACCATTAGTCAGTTATTAGTATGAAACTTATATGTACTTAATAATTGTATTAGTAATCAGCATTAGCTGAATTAGTTGTAGCATGATATTTCTTTAATTTAGATTCTGTGACAGGATCACAAGATTATGGAATGTCTCGAATAAGCAAAACTTGAGTCTTATATAAACAAGGTGAGCATGCTATATATAAACTCAAAGACTTCTTACTTTATAAATACATTGGAATGAGTTTTAGTTCATTCGTTTGACACTGGTTTTCCCCAAAAAAAACTCACATTTTGACTTCACACGACTTTTCATGGTTACAGAAGGGGCAATTAAACTGTACATCCAATGGCTCTTTTCGTTTTTTAGGTGCCGCCTTTCGCTTCGATCTTCTTCTTCCCATGGTTGGTTCTTTTACAGCAACCCTCGTGTGGGTTCTTTTGAGTCCTTCGATTTTTCTGGCAAACCGAGGAGACACTGGGAGCGAGGATGCGCCGAAATACTTTTTCGGTCGGGTTACCTGTGGTGTTGCCTCGGAGGATATCTAGAGTTTATATATCTCTCTCTGTGTGAATTGTCTTTCCTGATACCTACAAAACGAATCTTCAGAATAAAATATTGATACGTAATGAAGTTATTTGAGTGTTTTTTGGCGATTTCAAGTTTCGGTCATTCCCCTTCCCTCCCCTACAGAGTATATATAGTCACGTGGTACCGCCCGACGTGGATCTTGCCTTCGTAGAAGGTTGGCCAGTTTGCTCAAGTCAAGAGGGGAGTATTTGGACTTCTTCGCCATGCAGACAGCTTCAGACGGTGGTGGAACCTCCGAAGAGGTTTCTGTAGTAGAACCGAGTACGTTTGTGAGTTATTTAAGGCGAATCGTCCCTCTTTTACTGGAAGGCGAACCTGAAGTGCCACTGGAACTGGACTCGGCTCTGAAAAATTCCGTGCACCTGGATTACATAAAGAAGTTCCTTTCTGATGCCCAAATTCGAAGTCTTTTGGTTCAGAGAACCCCTCTGAAAGATGAAGAAGAAGGAGACGAAAGTTCTTCGACTGGGAGTGGATCAGATAACGACCGTGAGCGGGCTGTGTACTTGATTAGTCTTGATGTCCACTACACGGCGCCAAAGTTGGCGAGTGTTGCTTTTATAAAGCGAGGAGCCATCGTAGAAGCCGATAAAAAGATCGCTTCTCAGATTCGAATTATCAACCTCAATGAAGGATCCCCCTACGAAACACTGCATGCTTTTATCAGCAATGCTGTGGCTCCGTATTTCAAGTCATTCGTTAGAAGATCTGGGAAAGCCGACAGGTACGTGCAAGTTTATAGCGTAAACGAAGTGTTATAATTAGTTACACTTACAGCCATACAGGATTTTTGTTAAACCTTAAAAGTTATTGCGGCAATTAAAATATTTTACTGGGTGTGCCTTTCTTTTAATATACAATGTACCAAACCTTTTTTCTGAGGCAAACTCATTAATATTGACCTTAAACATCAAAGCGAGGCCGCCAGTTCTTCTTGCTGGTCACAGGAAGAGAAATCTCATTAATTTCCTTTGAAACAAAGAACACGACAGTACAGTACGACAGAAGCAAATACATTTCTGCCCTGCTCCAATTTGGCTATCTTTGGGAGAACGCTCTGATACTATTGTTAACAACAACAACGATTTATTGTACCCACAATAAGGAAAATATAATTATTACAATCATAAATTTAAATATTTAAATAGCACTGGGTTTCAGAGCTAAAAATGCCAGGAATCCAGGTTACCAGGCTTCCAGGCTTCTTTCCACGTGGGCATGAGATATCGAGTTCCCAACATGGGACACTTGCGCATTCCTGCCACGCCGTTTTTGGCTTTTTTGTCATGTAATTATTATCTGTGTAAGTTTTCCTTAATTTTATAATATGCAGCAATCAATACCAGCAATGCCCATGTCTCTCCCCCCCCCCCTCTCCCCCCAGCCATACCCTGGGCATTAGCCATTTTTGAAAAACAAATTCCAAATTTCTCATGGTGGGGACAAGCAAGTTGTTCAAATGCCCCACAGGTGGGCGAAAGAAATAAGGAAATTGCCACACCCCTGGGTATAAAGTTGCAAATGCCTCACCATGTCATGTGGGAGGTTTTATGGATTTTGAACCCATAACCTTCTGTCATCAAAGCCAATGTACATGTAATACCCACTATGCTAAGCGAACATCCAACATTGAAGTACATTGTTGTATGACAAATTCTCAGCTCAATGCTTGATTAGTGCCAGTCGGCCAAGGGCAGCTTTGGTATCTGTTAAACATTTCCTGTCCTTTTGAACTATAGAAGAAAAACCTACAGTACATGCAGAGGTTTCATTAGAAGCCGGCTACCGTAAAACCGCCGGGTACTTTGCCTCTTACCGCTGGTTATTCCAGGTTCAGATCTGTTTTGATATTCATCAGAATGGCAGCAGATGATAACAATCTTACTTCCTTACTTACTTGAAGCCCAAATGTAAATTTCAGTAGATTTTGGCGTCTAAATATTAATTCCACCGGTCTTCCTCTCGGACGTGAATACGCATTGTTCTGCTTACCGACGCCATCTTGGATTTGGGGCACAAAGGTCTATGGGTAAAATATGGCCGGAAACGTCCAGCGGTCTTCCAGCAAAGTGTAGAAAGCAAAATGGCGTCCAAAAAGCGTAAGCGTGACGGTGAAGGCATGAATATTCATGCATTTCGAGACTATTTTAAGAAGCCATCTACCTCAGTTGGTAAGAAATCATTATAACATTACTAAGATCTGGATTTGAGTTGATGAAGATGCCTCAACACTGTAGTAATGACCCCCAATTTGATAATCTTAAAAGTAAAACAAGCCATTCATTATTTATTAATCGTCACCCTTTTGTGCGAGCGACATAAGTCAGGTGCGGATCCAGACTGGTTTCTATTATCTGCCTGAAAATGCGGGGAATTCCATTAAAACTACTTCAAATTGTAAAAAATTACCAGACCCCTTACCAGCTCGTGCTTTCAGCACTCAGCACCTACAGTGCTTGTGTCTCCACAGCCGCCTATATTTTTTTCCTGGCCGGGACTTAAATTATTAATGAAACCTCTGACATGTTGCTGTTTGGCAGGAAAATATTTTTATTGGGTGTTAGGTTGATCTGACAGTGATTATCACAGCACTGAAGCCTGTTTGAGCAGTGGCAGTTCTCTCAAGAATTGCCCCATGAGAGACATGTGAAAAATTATGTGAATAGAAAGCCAAAATCGTGCACTCTGCTGATAAAATATTGTTTGGTTGTAGTGATTGAGTTCCTCAGTGAGAACCTGAATACGAGGTGTTCGAAAATTCAAATTGTGTATTCCCAAGCAAATTCATCAGTTAATGAAGCATTCAGGTGTGTAGTTTTGTGTGTGCTACACTCAAACGAGTGCAGTGCTGTCATTTGCATGTACAATGTAGTACATTTGCAAACTATCATACAATCATGTTAATGCAAAACATGTTAACAAACTTTGTGCCTGTACTAATGACGCCTGTACATGTACTAATGACGTTCTTTAATGCAGGGATGGTGATAAAATGGTACCATCAGTTGAAAAGAAAATAGCAGAGTTGGAAATGGGCCTGCTTCACCTTCAGCAGAATATTGATATTCCAGAGATAACCTTGCAAATCCACCAGTACGTCAGCACTATGGTGAAGAAATGTGCTGCTGAAATGGGTCGACGTCCTAAAGTACAGGACTTTGGGGACAAGGTTGAGGATTCCACCTTTTTAAATCAACTACAGAATGGTGTCAATAGGTGGATCAGGGAGATACAGAAGGCAAGTACCTGTCACTGGAATGACATATGGTTAGCTGTAATACTGTTTTTGATTGAGGGTTGAAAGTAGGAAGTGATAGCTTTGGTTGTGCGTTTGTCCTTAGCCTTGCTATTGGCTGTGAAAAATGTTTTATAATTATCAGCCAATCGAGTTCTAAAACTAAAACCAAACATTGCTTTGGTCCATCATGCAATCAACTGACAATTGTGTTTACTTTTCCTCATGATTGGTTCAAGTAAAACCAATTGTGATTGGCTCATTGCGTTTTTACTCGCTCCTGTGATTGGCTCATTGCGTTTTTACTCACTCCTGTGATTGGCTCATTGCGTTTTTACTCGCCCCTGTGATTGGCTCTGTGATTTCTTTAGTGTTACAATGCTCAATCGGAAACCACTGTAATGCCACCACTTGTACTTACACTTCATGGTAATGTTTTTGTTAGGTCACAAAACTAGACCGTGACCCAGCATCAGGAACTGCTTTGCAAGAGATCAGCTTTTGGCTGAACCTGGAGAGAGCTCTGCTCCGTATCCAGGATATGAGGGAAAGTCCAGACATTGCTCTGACACTGGATATACTAAAGCATGGCAAGAGATTCCATGCTACTGTCAGCTTTGACTCTGACACAGGTAGGAGCCCCTTTTTTTACATTTACGCAGGGTCCGAAATTAACTTTTTCACATAGGCGGCAACTGGCGATATCCAAAAAAATTTAGTCACCAAAAGACCAATTGTGGTCGCCACATTTCAATTTTCAAGCGACACACGACAAAGAACATTTGCTGGCATGTTTTATTGGCTAAATTTACTTAGAACATCGTGTGACTTTGGGACATTTTGAAAACATTGTGCAGACTTTAGGTAAGTTGCCAGCTGGCGACTAACGCCAAAATTTTGGTCGCCAACACTCAAAATTTAGTTGCATTGGTGCCAAATAAGGTGCAATTTCAGACCCTGTTACATCAACTAACAACATTGAAACATGAACATTCACTTTGGATAAATAATGGCAAATGCTGTTGTCAGCAAAAATACATACAAACATTGAATAGGTCTGGCCAATCTTATTATGGTTTAGTTTTAAAGTTCTTATTGGCCTACAGGTCTTAAACAAGCTCTTGCAACAGTCAATGACTACAATCCATTAATGAAGGACTTTCCATTGGATGACCTTCTATCGGCCACTGAGTTGGACAAGATTCGTCAGGCACTTGTAGCCATCTTTACCCATTTGAAAAAGATTAGAAGCACAAAGTACCCAATCCAGAGGGCTTTGCGACTAGTAGAAGCTATCTCTAGAGACCTCAGTTCTCAACTTCTTAAGGTATGAGATGAGATGCAGGAATGGCGGTCGGCCATACTTTTGTTTGCTCCCAAACTCGTTTACTGGAAGTCAGTTTGTAATTTCCACTACACTATAGTATTTCTCATAAGTATACTGATCTAATCTGATGATATAATATGTTTTATGTACTCTTATTCTAACCATTTACTTCCTTCTACAGTACCGCCCAGAAACATATATGTATGTTTGCGTATTAAAATCTCAATTGTTCTTGGAGTCTGAATTTCCACGTGCAATCAGTCAGGCGTGAACGTATCAGTCTGATTTTTTACATAAGTTTTGAAGCAACGTTTGTTGTATTGAAAGACATGCAAAAACTTCTATACTCTTACCAGAAAACTTCTACTGGGAAAGTGCAATTCCTTTTGAATAAAAAGAGCTTTAATGCATCAGATCAGTCAGTTCACGTAAATGGAAATTAATTGCGCCTTCTTGCGGTATTTGTGTCAGAAATGAGAGACACGTCTGGCTGACACGATTGACGGGGAGTTACGATTGACGGGGACTTTTATCATATAAGAATCTTGACTTTTTTACACCTCTGGCACGCAGGGTTTTTACCACTGTACGTTTGTAAACTGTTTGTCATGAATTCGAATTTGTCACGCGTTAATCCTGGTGAAAGAAAGGTTAAAATCACGATATTTCGATAACCTGGTCCGAATTTTCATTTGACAATAAGGGAAATATCTTCAACACAAGCGTGATGCCTTGATTTCGTAGCTTGAAGAAGTGATGATCCACAAAGTCATGACTAGCGAGATGAATGTCAAAAGTTGTTCCGCGATCAACTGTGAACACAGAAGTTGATCGCGATCATTGCGCAAAATTTTCACGAGCAATTTGCGAACACAGTGCAAACAATTCGTGAACATGGTGCGAGCAATTCGCGAACAGATTGCAAACACTGCTCGCGAAAAATGTACATATGTTTATGGGCGGTACTGTAGTTTTAATGATCTGTTTACTTCCGGCAAACAATCAAATACAAGAAATGCTTCTAGACTTCTTTCCCACTATTGTAGAACTAGACTCAAACAATTTTGCATTAAATATCAAGGCCAAAAACTTTGGAACTCATTAAACAATGAGTTTACAAATTCTCCTAGCTTAAAAAAACTTTAAATCAAACCTAAAAATATTCTTATTAAGGTCATATTGACAACTTAATTACTACATCTAGAATAGAGCTTCATTGTCTATATACTATCTTGCTGTAATGTATGTACAAAGCTTCCTTGTCTATCTTAGCTTTAATATATGTACCCGCCATCTCCTGTAAGTGTTTATTTAGTTATCTGTAATCTTGTACATGTATGTAAGGGGAAGCCTGAACTTCCATAAGCCATACGGTTTCTCGTTTAGACTTCCTCATCACTGTTTTTCTTCACAACTAATATTAATAACACTGTTTATGTTATTGTTCATTGTGGCAAACAAATAATAAAATACTTAGATACGTATTGGTAGCAAAAATGATACATGTAGTTGACAATGTACAGTAGGTTGCTGTGGGTGTAGGGGAGTGGCACAGTGGAATATAGTAAGTAGGAGATGATGTAACATAGTACTGTTAATAATGTATAGTGGTTAGTGTTTGACATATATTAACCACTGCACATCATCACCTATTAACAGTACCATGTCAAACACTAACCACCACACATCACTTATTAACAGTATACTATCTCAAACACTAACCACCACACATCACCTTAGTAGTAACTATACTATCTCAAACACTAACCACCACACAACATCACCTATTAACTATACAATGTACTATCTCAAACACTAACCACCACACAACATCACCTGTTAACTATACCATCTCAAACACTAACCACCACACAACATCACCTGTTAACTATACCATCTCAAACACTAACCACTGTACATCATCACCTCTTAACTATACCATGTCAAACACTATTAAACCACTGCACATCATCACCTCTTTAGGTACATGTAACTGTAAATAACCTACTAGAAAGTAAAAGTATCACTCATAATATTAAAACATTGTTTTAAGGTGCTTGGTACAAGGAGACTTATGCATATCACACATGAAGAGTTTGAGAAGGTAAGCTTAACAGTATTAACTTGCTCGCGATCTTGCTCGCAATGTGACCGCAATCAACTGTGTTCGAGATGGACATCGTCACGTTCATCGGACATTAGATTTTACGTATACATTTACTCAAGCCCTTGCAAAACGTTTTACAATTTCTTCCCTTGACAAAAAAATGCATTAAGGTAAAAACAAAAAGCTCAATATTACAATTATATGAAGAAGTACTTGAGAGTAAACTGTCGCTGGTTAGAACGGATCATAAAAGTTTTGACGACCATTCCTATATTTTGGGCGATCGAGGACGCATCACATATTTGAAAACAAACACGGGCACTGAGACTTGTTTGTTTCACATCTGACATCATCCAATCGCTGCAGACCGGTCTCACTGCAATTATAAACCGCAATGCCAATCACAAACTGACGAAGTGATGAAGTAAAAAAGCTGAAATCGAAACTCCAGAAGATTCGGTGCGATCTCACGGCAAAATAACCAATAACAAATTAAAATATCCAAAATGTATTCACCTGTGTGTTTTTATTTGACAGAATGGACTCAAACTAGTTTTCGCATTAGGTGAAAACTGTTCAGACCGTAAATAAAATACAAAACTTTGAAAGCATTTGATTCAGTAGGAAGATATCAAGATAATTTTTGGTGTGATCTCAAAGCAAAACAAACACTGCTGTCAGAGCTCATTGATTATTCAAAAATGTCACACTTCTGTTCGAGCAATTTGAGCAAAATGACGGATCCCACGTTAAATAAAAAGAACTCCAGAATATTCTATTTGGCAGATGTTTATCACTTGTCAGTATTAAAAGTTGAGAAACTTTCCCACATTATTTAACTCTGCATTCTGCAATAAAATCACATGTCCCGCGAAGTTCGCGGCACTCTTGTTGTGTCAGAAACCAGACAATCAGTCTCCACGGCTGAAAGCACATGTAAACACCGAAAAGCTGGCTTCTTGAATGTGTTGAATTAAAAACATGCAGCATACGCAATGACTTTTAAAGAATAGTGAAGGGATTGATGGATCTAATAAAGTATGAAAGTACAGAAGTCTGTAAAGTTTATCAGATGAATAAAAATGCCGAACTAACGATCGGACGGTATTTAGGAACGCAATCCCATGCAACCTTTCTTTTGGTGACCCTTCAATATTTATATTTCTAACGGGACCTGAAACAACCATGCCCGCCCCGTGTGGCTGAGCAAATAATCTGCAGATCGAATTGGAATTTAGCATGTTGGTTTTTGTGGAGGGAGGAAAACCAGAGGACCTTGGAACAAGGGCGAGATTACAACAAACTCAACTCACATGTGGCGCCGTGTGCGATAGAATATTTTGGCTAACCATCAGAGAGTTGGTCAAGACCATCCATTCGAACGTTTTGATGAACCATTAGATAGTCAAGACCACCAAGGAACATTTGTTGCGGATTTGAAGACCGTAGCTTCAAAAGTTTCATTTAATTGCTACATGTACATAATGACGTGATCGAGGCACCCTGCCTCTTGGCCGGATTTTTGCTGTTCATCGTATGATAACCTCTCTATCTCGAATTAATACTTGTTCCCTTGCATTGGGTTTAGGATCCTGGATTTACACTCTTTCACTAATAAAAAGTTCAGCCAGTGTTCAAGTGGAACGTACACGTAAATTTTATAGACCCAAAAGGTTTGTGGAAATGTTCATAAGCAGGCATTTTGTTTCCCTGTAGACTGCGACGATCATCCATATTGATCGCAGTTAGATCGCGAGCAAGGTGCGAGCAGAACGTGAGCAAGGTGCGAGCAGATCACGGTCAGTACACGCAATTTGATCGCTACTTGATCGCGATCAAAATTAGTGTACCTATAGTTCCAGGCGGTACTGTACCCCTTTAAGGACCCCTTGACTTCATCTCTGCCAGTATTAACTGCATCTCGTTGGATTTAGATCATGGTGGCATGTTTTGATTACCCTCCCATTAGGTGAACTTATCAGTTTAAGACCCGTTGACTTTATATCTGCCAGTATTAACTGCATCTCTCTGGATTTAGATCATGGTGGCATGTTTTGAGGTGTTTTCCACGTGGGATGATGAATATGAAAAGCTTCAAGGCCTCCTCAGAGATATTGTCAAGAAAAAGAGAGAGGAAAGTTTGAAGATGGTGTGGCGAGTGAATCCTGCACACAAGAGACTGCAAGCAAGGCTGGATCAGATGAGAAAGTTAGTTTTAACTGTATAGCAGATGCTTTGGCATTTTCGGTTTGTTCTTTCCTAAAATTTGCAATGATTGCATAACCTGCTAGTGAGTTCTCCTGATTTTTTTTTTTTCTCAAGAAAGGATATTGATCTTCAGTACAGCTAAATAATAATGTACATTCAATAAGTTTTTCTTGTTGTTTTTGTGCTTGGAATCAATGATCAACTGCAAGAAGTTAGACCTGCAAGAACTTCTTAAATGCAAGAAATTCTTAATGACTTGTGGAGGTCGTGAACAATCTAAAAAGAAAGACAAAAGTCATGTTTAAAAAAGAAGTTTGACAGAAAAATAAAATGGTAGATGTATGAATGCAAAGGAGGGACTTCTGACTTCTATCTTAGCATGTCTCATTTCTGACTTACCGTGTCTCATTTCTGCCCATTTCTCATTTCTGTCTTAGCATTTCTCATTTCTGTGTTTGAGAAACTGTTGTAGTTATTTGATTTTCATCAACTTCAATATACTGAAAATTAACTCCAAAACTACAACCAGCAAAGACCTAAAAGTGCCCAAAAACAACCCATTTGTAATGCATTTAAAGCTATACTACACCATAGATCACCCAAAATTTGTTAAACAGAGTTTATAACATCTTGCTGAAACAACAGTATCTGGCCGAGACTTATTGGCACTTTAAAGAGGGCTAAATGTTTTCTCAGGTTTCGACGCCAACATGAACAACTACGGGCAGTTATTGTGCGCGTTCTTCAGCCACCTGCCATCAGCCAGGCCACATCTACCAGTTCAGGTGGCATCTTACCACAGCTAACTGAATCAGAAGAGAGCAAGCCTGACACTGTACTTGACCCTGCTGATGCAAATGCCATTCAGGAAGTGAATCTAGCCTACGAAAATGTCAAAGAGGTTGATGGCTTAGATGTATCTAAAGATGGCACGGATGCATGGGAGGCAGCCATCAGAAGGTGGGAGCATATTAAAGTTAACTGATGAACAGGCATTTTACAACTACTGTTATTAGTATCCTTTCTAGTTTGGTGGAGAGGTTACCATTGTATAGTCTCCTTCGCAGCCGTTCGTAGGATCGTCATACCATACGCTAGTTCCACTAACGGCTGCTAACACCAGCACAACATTCCATTCTCCATTGTTTGCAATAGACAGTCTAGACCAATTACAGCGTACTTGTACAAATTATTTAGCAATGGCTCGCTTTTGTCAGCATTTACAAGGTCACCAGTTCAGCCTCAAAGTTCTTCCAACATATTTCTTATTTCTTGATAAAAACTATGAACAGAATGTACATGTAGATAAAGCTATTCAAACCGATTCTACATCCATATTTTCAAGTTTAGCCTCTACATTTCCACTAACAATTTCCCACCAGATGAGAGTTCTGGCGCAAGTGGTTCTTGGATTCTGAGAACTGAATTCTGATTGGTCATTGCCTTGGAATGGAATGTCATGCTGGTATGAGCAGCCGTTAGTGGAGTATGGTGTAATGATCCTAAGAATGGCTGCGAAGGATACTAACCATTGTACGGAGGTGTTACAACTGTAGATAGCAAAGGTTCAACTGTATTGGTCTAACATGTAGTTGTACATGTAACAATAGTCATGTCTGTATTATTTAACAACTATCCTATAAAATACAGATGATAACAGTAATTAGTATATACGTTACAGGTCAAAATTAACATCAGGTCACTTTTTTCAACCTAGGTCATTTTTTTTCAACCTTGGTCATTGTTAAGGTACCTATCAATAATTCTAAAAAGGGATTTATTTTTATTTTTTGGGATTCATAAAAAAAAGGGGGGTTTAGTTTTCTTAGGGGGGATTTAAAAAGAAGACAAATTCCACTCACCCCTCCCCCTGCAAAATAGTTTGATCACTCTAACCGCTTTTCCCTTCTCTTACCCCCACAACCAACTTTGTAAATCACTCATTAATGACACCTCAATTACTACTTACTTTCGTTTCACTTTTTCACGACTCGAACCTGCAATCCTTCGCTTGGAAGAATGCCTTGGGAGACCAGAGCTTTATCAACTGCGCCACAGAGACTTGCGTTGGAAATCCAGTCGCGTTTTTTGAATAATATAGCTTTCCTTATGGAAATTAGTTACTAGTTCCCTCTCGGCCTCTTAATTTTATTCAATGCATGCGCACTACTAACAAAGTCGGACTTGGAAAAACCGCTGAGTTGCATGATTAGAAGCGGGATATTGCAGAGGTCGAGGGGTAAAATTTCAACATAATTCGCTGAAATTACATACGGAGCCCAATGAAGAACAGATAAAGACTTCAGGTAAGTTTTCATTGATTTTATTTAAGTATTTCTGCTCTAACGGTACAACCAAATACTCGTTAAAAATCTCATACAAACCCATATAATTCAAAACACAAACAGAGCTTGGGTTTCCTGTGGGATATTGCGGTGAACCAAATCGACTTTAATTTAAAAGCGAACTAAAAGAAAGCCAGAGAATAGGATTTCACCTCTCACTTTATATTTAGAAGAAAGTTTCTGTGGAAGAGTGAAGCGATATCTGTAAAATGCGATGGAAGAAGATAATCTCCGACACTGTTTATAGACTGCAGAACTCTCCTCTCGACTATTCGAATCGGTGTTTGACAAGAACATTACGGAAGTAAACCAGCTTCTCTAAAACCTGACAAAGAAGTTAGGCAGAAAAGGAATGATTTTTTTCAAACTGGGAGCAACTATAGAATACTGCCCATTTGGGTCATTAATAACTAATTTATTTTTCTCAAATTTTCATACACACCTTCTATAAATGTAACCCACCAAAAAGGCAATTTTAAAATACCTTAACCATTTTCGACCCCAAAATCATTAATAGAACGACTCTACATACACCTGCACTATAATAGAGAATTTATCACAGTATAACATGCACTATAATAGAGAATTTATCACAGTATAACATGCACTATAATAGAGAATTTACCACAGTTTTCAAGTGAGAGTGGCTGGAGAAAAGGGAACTACCGCATGAAGGACAAGAAATTTCTGCAATATAAAAATATATATCAATAATTACGTGAACAAAAACATGAGTGAACTGTACACCTACTACACGATTTTTCCCCAGCACAAGACTTATTTTTCATTTAAGTACAATTAAGTCAAAGTAAAAAAATATTGGGGCAACTGCAGAATTCCCTACGCAAGCACTATGTGCTTCAATTGTCCTGTGAACTGATACAAACCCTACCCCTACATTTAAAAACACCCTAACCGTCCACAACGGGTGCTCTATAATTTAGGGTGTTTAGAGCTAGTCACTAAATAACAGAGACTGTAATCCTTCTTCAATAGTCCTGCATGAGAACAAATACAAATCCTAACCCTACATTTAAAAAATACCGTAACCGTCAACGGGTGCTTGCTAGTTTAGGGTGTTTAATTAGAGCTAGTCACTAAAAAACAGAATCTGTAATCCTTCAATAGTCCTGCATGAGAACAAATCCAAATCCTAACCCTACATTAAAAAAATACCCTAACCATCAGTAAACATAAGTTCGCAGGTAAACCAAACCAAACCACTAAAGAAATGAACAACACAGACAAGGTAAGTTACATGTATTTTTATTGCAAAATATTTCTGACAGTAGAACTTGATATCTTCTTGAATTACTGCAATGCCATCCTCAACCTAAGCACAAGAAACTATGAAAAAGTCATACTTGTTTAGGAATTCTAAAAGGTTGAGTTTGATTTGACCTAAGTTGATTCAATTTGACCTAGGCTGAATCAATTTGACCTAGGTTGTAAAAAAATGACCTAGGTTAAAATAAATTTGACCTGAAACTAAATTTGACCTGTAACATATACATGTACCACACTTTTGACATGCTCTGATTGGCTACTCAAATAGTGAATATGATTTCATATTGACCTCTGAGCGAAGCAGCGATCACCTCGCGCAAGTTTTTGTCCATTTGACAGAAAATAAAATAACTACATGTATTTGGTGCTGGCTATTTACCTGCAGTTTGGTTTATACTAAAACAATTATTTAACTCGGTGTCAGTGAATAGTGGTGGATATTTACCTAAGTTGCCAAAGCGGCTTGGTAAATATCCACCACTATTCACCGACACTTAGGTGAATAATTGTTAATTATATTAATAGTTATTATAATACTATTGAAATATCATCATTAAGGCATACTATTATGATCATTATGTACAATTCAAGGTATGATGAGCGTATTGATAGAGTGGAGACACGTATAACTGCTAGACTGCGGGATCAGCTGGGAACTGCTAAGAATGCCAACGAGATGTTCAGGATTTTTTCAAGGTTCAATGCACTGTTTGTGCGTCCTCACATTCGTGGTGCAATCCGTGAATACCAGACACAATTGATCCAAAGGGTTAAAGATGACATTGAGGCTCTGCATGATAAATTCAAGGTTGGTATAGTGGTTTCTCACTGAAGGGGTCCTCCAAGTTAACAGTGAGTGGAGGCCCCTGATAGCCCAGTTGTATAGTAGGGAGAAAAGCTCGAAATATTGAGCTGTAATCATCCTAGTCTTTGGTGGTGGTTTCTAAATTAAAGTTTGATGAGTAGTAGTATAGTAAGTGGCGGTTCTGGGACACGTTGCATTGTTTTTGTTGTTTTTTCATCTAACGGACATCCTCACTTCGTTCAGCCCTCACTTCGTTCGGGGTCCATTAGATGAAAAAACAACAAAAACAATGCAACGTATCCCAAAACACGCCATTTACGATACTACTATATAGTTCATTTATCGTATTTTACGTTATATTAAATGATTGGTTTCTACCGCTTTTTTCGGTTTAAGCAGTTTTGTTGTACTATTTATCGTATTTTTACGTTATATTAAATAATCGGTTTCTACCGCTTTTTTCCGGATTAAAGCAGTTTTGTTGTACTATTTTTTAATCATATTTTTACATTTCAACGTCATATTAGAGAAACGTGTTTATAAGGTATTATTTACTACTATAGTTCATTTATCGTATTTATGCATTACATTAAAGGATTGTAGTTATAGGTATTATATCAGGGCTAAGCATATATTAACATTTGTTCGAACACTTGGTTTATAGCGAATTTATTGTATTCTAACACCCTATTAGAGGAGTGTTGCTATTAGGTATTATAACATATATTGTCATAATCATTATTTACTATTATAGTCCATCCATCATATTTCTACACCATATTAGATCAAGGTATTACATTTCGAAACCCTATTAGAGGAGTGTGATTACTAGGTATTATAACATATATTATCGTAATCATTATTTACTACTATAGCCCATTCACCATACTTCTATACCATATTAGATCAAGCTATTACATTTCGCCGTCCTATTAGAGGAGTGTGGCTACAAGTTTATTACATCATACCATGGCTGAGCATACACCAACATTTGTTCGAGTACGTCCTTTAAAGAACTATTTACGTGGATGGAAGATGGATATTCCTGATGATAATCCTATGGGAGCGGATCCAGCCGTTTTCCTTGCCGGTGTACGTAAACAAACTACCGAAAAGTTTAAGGAAGAACTACGAAACCACAACACCTTTAAGGCCCAATTAGCTTTAAACATAACTTTCATACTTGATAAACCTGATGGTTACGTATACGAGACAGCTACATTTTATAGCAAACAATCTGTTTTGATCGATGATGCCGGTATCCGTGAGGTAATAGTAGAAGCACATGCTCAGATATGTAACCAAATTGAGAAATGGATCAGTCGAGGATCGAACTGGGTCATAGATAAAGTCAACATTCTATGGGTGAACATCGCCCGATACCAACCACTACGCGGAGGTTCGTATTTGCCGCTGCCTACAGAAATCGCAAATAAGAAAGCAGTGATCAATGTAAAGAACTATGATGACCATTGCGCACTTTGGGCGATAACGGCAACGCTGCATCCAGTTGCAATACACCCCGAGAGAATATCAAAGCATCGAAAGGAAGATTGGCCAAAACATGAGGGGGTGGACTCACCAACACCAATTTCGCAAATACCGCGCTTGGAGAAGCAAAACGAAATCTCCATCAATGTGTATGGTTGGGATCCAAAGGAAAAGTGTTTGATTGTACACCACATATCAAAGGATACCTTTTCAAAGCGTATTAACCTCTTGCTTATAGAGTGCCCAGATAGCGGTCGGCAACACTACTGCCGGATCAAGGACTTCAACCGCCTACTATTCGATCAGACAAAGCACGAACATAGGAAACACTTCTGCGAGCGATGTCTACATGGATATACTACCAAAGACCTCCTTACAAATCACATCCCAGAGTGTAACGGAATTAACGACCGAGCCATTCGAATCGAGATGCCCACCAATGAGAACAACAAAGTCTCATTTCAGAACGTCCACAAACAGCTCAAAGTTCCCTATGTTATCTATGCAGACCTTGAGGCCCTAACCACTAAGATCGAAGGACGCGCCAAAGATCCTACTAAAAGCAACACACTTAAAACGGAAGAACATATTCCCTGTGGATTTTGTTACATCGTCGTACGTTCTGACGGTCACAGCGAACCACCAGTCTTCTATAGAGGTCCTGATACGATCGAGCGCTTTCTACGATGTGTACAAGATGAAGAAAGAAAGATCAAAGACATAGTAGCCAAACCACTATGTATGTCGCGGGAAAACAAGAGGTATTTCGATCAAGCGAGGATTTGTCATATTTGTCAGAAGCCTTTATTTGGTAAAGATAGAGTACGAGATCATTGTCACATCACTGGGGAGTTTCGAGGCGCAGCACATAAGGTATGTAATCTCAAATTACGTATCTCACCTATCATCCCAGTTGTATTCCACAATCTATGTGGATACGATTCTCACCTACTGATGCAATCTATTTCCAAGACAGAGGGCGATATCTCTTGCATTCCAAATAATATGGAGAAATACATTTCATTCTCACTTGGCAACCTACGGTTCATCGATAGCATACAATTTCTACCATCCTCTCTTAACAAGTTGGTAGCAAGTTCTACCCCAGACACCTTTCAACAAACTTCAAAGCATACACCAGACCCAGAGAAAAACAAGTTGCTACTACGCAAAGGCGTTTATCCATATGAGTACATGGACTCTTGGGATAGATTCACTGAGACTTCTCTTCCGCCGAAAGAATCATTCTATAGCAAGCTAAGCCTAGAGGATATATCCGATGAAGACTATGAACATGCATTAGAAGTTTGGAACGTATTTGATTGTAAGACATTAGGTGACTACCACGACCTTTACCTCCAAACTGACGTACTTCTTCTAGCAGATGTATTTGAGACCTTTCGTGCAACATGTATGCAAAACTACGGATTAAATCCAGCTCACTACTATACGAGTCCTGGTCTATCGTGGGATGCGTTGTTAAAGAAGACCGGAGTGGAGCTTGAACTATTAACCGACTACGACATGCATCTATTCATTGAGAAAGGTTTACGTGGCGGTATATCCATGGTGTCTCAACGCAAGGCCAAGGCAAACAATCCAAACGTGCCCGATTTCGACCCCGATAAGCCAAATAGCTATATACTCTATCTTGATGCCAGCAACCTATATGGATGGGCGATGAGTCAGCCACTACCAACGGGGGGCTTTGAATGGTGTACACCAACAGAAGAGCAAATCACCATTCTTGCAACCGATTCCGATGTAGGTTACATCCTCGAAGTTGACCTTGAATACCCTCGAGAACTTCACGATATGCATAACAGCTATCCGTTAGCTCCTGAAAGAATGCAAGTGAATAAAGCTTGGTTCTCAGAGTATCAGACAAATCTATTCGAGGAGCTATACAAAGGAAATGGATCCTTGAAAGCGGAAAAGCTTGTACCTAACTTGTATAACAAAGAACGATACGTGCTCCACTACCGCAATCTACAACTATATCTATCTCTTGGCATGCGTTTGAAAAAGATCCATAGAGCACTACGATTCGATCAATCACCATGGATGGAGCCATACATACGAATGAATACAGAATTACGAAAACAAGCGAAGAGCCCATTCGAGCAGGAACTCTACAAATTAATGAACAATAGTGTATTTGGTAAGACAATGGAGAATCTACGAAAGCGTGTAGATATCAAACTAATTCGCTCCTCAGAAGGAATCAGACTACAACGTCTCTTGAATAAACCTAGTTATGCTCGCTCTACGATCTTTGACAATGATCTAGCTGCCGTACATAATTACAAAAGCAAGTTACTACTGAACCGTCCAGTATATGTTGGAATGTCGATTCTAGATCTCTCAAAACATTTAATGTATGACTTCTACTACAACGAGCTCAATCGGCAGTATGGACAACACTGTAATCTACTATATACAGATACCAATAGCCTATTGCTACACATCGAAACTGAGGATATCTATGCAGACATGAAAGCCATTAAACGTTTCTACGATACGAGCAACTACAGTAAAGACCATCCATCATACGACGTATCCAACAAGAAAGTACTTGGTAAAATGAAAGACGAATGTGGAGGTATTCCCATTGTTGAATACGTTGGACTACGATCAAAGCTCTACTCGATCTTGAAAGTAGATGGTGGGGAGATTCGGAAAGCTAAAGGTACGAAGAAGGCAGTTGTGAAACATCGTATTCGACATGAACAATACAAGGAGTGCTTACTAGACAAGAAAGTGTTCCGCCACGGTATGGATATGCTTCGAAGTGAAGGTCATAGAATGTATGGCATACATATGAATAAAGTATCTCTATCACCATTCGATAGTAAGAGATGTATTTTAGCAAACGGAATAGATACGATAGCCTACGGTCATGGAGACTTTTTTCCAGATAATGAAGAAGTAGCCAATTTTATTAGCAATATAATATCGAACGCAATCGATACACTATCCTACAATCGTAAAAACGTCATTACAGAGGATGAAGATATGAACGACTTTATTCGTGACTTGCTTCTATCTTAGAATACCTTTTGGTAGTAGTTCTGTATCTGGTGGTATCACTTGTATCTCTTCACGAACGAACCCCCGCTTTGGTGCATCTTTTCCTAAATAGTATAGAACAGGTTGATTTGATGATACCACACTTCGAGAAATATAATATGTGACCTCTCACAGGAAAACGTACACTAACGGATATCCGTTAAATGGGCCAGACCGTTCATCACCCGTTAGGTATCCGTTAAAACGGTTTGAGAAATCGTTAGAAGCGTTAGAATAACCGTTAGGAATTTTATTCATGCCGTTAGAACGGTTTGAGAAAGCGTTAGAAGCGTTAGAATAACCGTTAGAAATTTAGTCCATGCCGTTAGAACGGTTTGAGAAAGCGTTAGAAGAGTTAGAACAACCGTTAGAAATTTTATTCATGCCGTTAGAACGGTTTGAGAAAGCGTTAGAAGCGTTAGAACAACCGTTAGAAATTGTGTCCATGCCGTTAGATCAAAACATTCATCCGTTAGATCAGAACGTTCATCCGTTAGATCAAAACATTCATCCGTTACTGCCATCCGTTAGATCAGAACGTTCATCCGTTATATCAAAACATTCATCCGTTACTGCCATTAGATCGAAAGATTCACCCGTTTTACTGCCGTTAGATCGAAACATTCACCCGTTTTAGGCGTTAGATCAAAACAGGAAGTGAGCGGGGGAGAGGGTTGCGTGAATACTTACCTTCACGAGCTTATTCTTTACGTGGTCGCTCGAGATTGAATTAAATATGTGGTTTCAAATACATCATTTGTGCGCGAGGTAACTGCGTGAGGAAAAAACGTTTCAGCTAGATTTTCCTTTGCACTACGCGCTAAATCATAGAAATGTCGGTTCAAGTTAAAGTCTTTCTCAGAATTATGAGAGATACAAGACACCAACTGTTTCTTGGTGTACTCTGAGTTTCACGACGGTAGAAGACATCAAAGGCTCTCAACATCAAGGTTGAAACTAATTTAAGTTTGCCGATGAATTGCGGTTTGGCCCGCCAGCCGACATAAACGAACGCGGAGAAAGGTTCACACATGCTCAACATGGCGAGACATTTGTTGGCAAATGATCAAATGAGAGACAAGTGAGTGACAGATTTTTGTTTAATTAGTCCACTTCCCGCACACAAGTCACTTTTTTTTAGACTTCAAAACAAGAAATTGCACCGAGGATTCCTGTTTCTTCTCCAACTAACTCACTGCGATCGCGAGTAAATGCTTGAATGCTTGCTAAAATAACCAAATCAAGCTCTCCAGGCTACTTCTCAACCAAAGTGGCCAAAGTTTTGTGAAATTAACTGTAAGACCAGTTGTAAACAAAGTGTGATAATATGCAAATTATCATTGAATCGAAGACATGACATGCAGCGGCTGCGTTTCTTTGGGAGAATCCAAGATCGGATTCTAATCCCGGATCACACAGATATTTTATTACCAAAAGAAACAAAGACTCCGAAAATGGATTATTTTGGCGTGAGAACTCCGATATGTAGTCACCTTCGCAGCGGCAAACTGGTAAAGCTGAGAAGCGGTATTAAACTTACTAAGAAGTTCACGGCACTCCGCCGGTGTTGTGTGTCAAAAACCAGACAATCCGTCTTCGTGCAAATCATTGTAGCTTCTTGATGTCAACAAAATACTGAAGATTGACGGTGACGAATCTATTAAGAGGTAAAGTTTATCAGGTGAAATATAAATACCGAACTAGCAGGATGGTGGTGTTTAGTAACGCAATCCTTTCATTTGGCGACCCTTCGATCACCTGAAACAAAGCCTGAGACGCCATATTATCCGACGAACAATCAAAATCAAGTGCAAGCCTGCTGTAAAAAAACAATGACAGAATGTTTAGCTAACCATAATTATTTTTAGTGATGGTCAAGACCTGATCCGTTAGAACGTTTTGTAAACCGTTAGATATAGCCAAGACCATCCGTTAGAACGTTTTGATAACCGTTTGATAGCTAAGATCATCCGTTAGAACGTTCAGGTAAACCGTTAGAAATTATAGCTTGCCCGTTAGAACCGTTAACTAAACCGTTTGAACGCTCTGTAAAAGCGTTTGCTATCCGTTAGTTAGCCGTTAATTTTTGCCCGTTTAACGGATATCCGTTAGTGTACGTTTTCCTGTGAGAGGTCACATATGTCTGTAAACTCCATACAGGATCAGTCGCTCGTTTAGTTCCACCTTCCAATTCTCCAGATGCATAGAGATATCGAACTAAAACGTCAAATGGTAGTCGCTTTTCATCCAATCCAATAGTTCGAGAATATATAGGAGTCTTTATGTTTACTTGTTGTGTCTCTATAGAATTCGAAGGCTCTTTACCAGTAAGTCGAGTAACTTCATTGTTCATAGCCTTGATAACATCAGGAAGCCTCAATACCCATTCTCTACTACGTGCATCCGATCCTTCAGATGTAAGCACCATCTCTTTTGCATATTGATATCCAAATAATCTTTCAGCTATCGTTCTATTTGCTCGTTCAACAAAACTTTGTGCCCTATGATTACCAGCTTCACCTCGTTGAACTTTCGTACCACGTAGTTCTAATGTTTCAGACATACGTCCCATGAATTCTCTACCAGGATCAACTTGCAATGTTTTTGGCCATTCTAGTGGACTACGTTTGTAGATTCGTTCGAATGCAGTAGCAACTTCACCACTATCTTTCGATGCTAAAGGTTCAGCCTCTTTATATCTAGAAGCTACATCGATTACCACTAAAGCATACTTATATAGTTTCCTTCCACGACTGGGTCTATCATGAGGTAGAAATATCAAATCAGCTTGATGAACTTCATTAGGTTTCGATACAGTCCAATGTGGTCGTGGAATATAGCGTGGTGGTGATAGATATATTTGCCACATGGCTTGTTTCTCTAACCAACCCTTAGCTACGTCTTCCGATACCTTTGCAGCCACCGATAGCTTGCTAATTGCAGCATAACCTTTCCAATAGCCCATAGGAAAAAAAGAAGATATTCGCAAGTTTAGCATCCATTATACATGTATATCTATGTATTCTAACCTTCAACAAGAAAAAAAAAAAAAAAAAAAAAAAAAAGGAATAAGAACTTATCTAACCAACTAGTTCTTATTCTTTTTTTCTTTTTTAGTATCTCGTCGATCGTAAAAATTCTCGTTTTTTAAAAGGCATATCGACTAATAGCGTATCCAGCGACTAGCATTCCACCACCAACATAGATCAACTCACTAGTTTTCTGTGTGTTAGATGGTTGATAGTAGTCAGAGAAACGAGGTTCTTTCATTGCTTCGAGTCGTTTCAGTTCCTGACGTAACTTATCGGATTGTATGAAATCTCGGTTACTATCAAGTTGATTATTACGAGAATCGCGTTCAACAACTTCCTGCTCATGCGACCAATCGGACAATTTTTGACGTTCTTCGATATGTGCCTCCCTAGCAGCATCAAATTTTTCCATTGCCCTATCATGTCTCTCTCGTTCTATATTAGCAGTTTCATCTTTCCTACCAAACATCTTAGCAAGCACTCCACCACCAATAAATGCCGTTGAATTAAAAACTGCTCCAAAAATAGACATTCCAACAGCTGCAAACATCGTAATTATGGTACGATCTTTTGTTTCTCGAGATATTGTTTTGCATATATGCTACCAGCTATTACAGCAGTCCACTTCACGTAATTTATGATAGAAATAGAAGGATCACTAAGCATAGATTCCTTGGTAGTCTTTTTTACAATCCAACCAATACCAGTAGCTATTCCAGTTATCATAGCAGCATCGGTCGCTGTTTTCATCAACTCCTTATCCATCCTAATATATATCGTATATCTCTAGTCTTTAATTGTTACTCCATATCTGGTACCGTAGTATCTACAGGGCTCGTGGGTCGTATCGTACTAACGTTCTTAGAAGTGTCATCTATATATCTTCTGTATTGATAGTATACGCCAACTAATGCAGCACCCATACCAATAACTGCGATAGTAGTATTGATAGACACATTTTTCATCCAACTTTCATCTACAGTCCCGCTCAAAAAGTTTGCAACCACCACTAAACGCCAAACGGCGCTAACGGTTTTTAGCGGCGCTAGTGCCACTAACTTTTACCGTTAGTGCCACCAAACCACTAAACGTCTAGCGCCGTCGACGGCTAGCCACCAAACGTCTAGCGCCGTCCACGGCTAGCCACCAAACGTCTAGCGCCGTCGACGGCTAGCCACCAAAAGTTCTGAGCCACCAACGGCTAGCCACCAAAACCTCTGAGCCACCAACGGCTAGCCACTAAATCGTTGAGCCGCCGACGTTTCAAGAAGTTTATTTTGACTTGCGCTGACTTGAAGTATTTTTCATTTTTAGAAGTTTAATGATTTTGAAATGTTCGTCAAGGCCGAGTTTTGAGAAATTTCTTTTGAAACGTTTGTTTTATTAGTCAGTTCATCGGTTTCCGTGGCAGTACTGAAGGAATAAGTATTCAACTAAAATAAATTTACCATCTAGTGTTAGCAGCCGAGTTTTGAGTAGTTAATTTTGAAACGGTTAACGTCTACTAGTCAGCCGTATAAGTTCGATTCATCGACTCTCACGAGTCACAGCGCATGGCCCACTGAATGTAGAAGTCCACTGAACTTCAACTAATGTTTACCGTCCCATTACAGGTTGCCGAAAAAATACATTTTTGCAGGTGGGGTATTTTATTAACTCATCACAAAGTGATGTGATGAAGTTAAAAACTCCAGAAGATTTGATAGAGTGTGATCTCACGGCAATTAACATTCATTTGACAACAAATTGGAAAACAGCCAAAACTTCTCACTGTTAGGCATGCAGAGATCGACTCAAAGCATTTCCCGCATCAGGTGAAACTGTTCAGACATGAAACGAAAATGAAATAAAAACTTACAAAACATTTTATTCTGAAGGTAGAAAATGTCCGGTGCGATCCAGGCGATTTTAAAGCCAAACACTGACAGCCTATAAATACGATGATTATTCAAATCAGTTTGTGGAAAATGTCACGCTTCACGGCCGTGTCGTAGAATTCTTGAGACCTTTGAGAAACGCATCCACATTAATAAAAGAACTCCAGAATATTTTATTGTACATCTTTTTCATTTTCCATAAAGGTTGAGTCCATGTAGTTGTGTGGTGAATTAAACTACAGTCGCACTTCCCGCGAACTTCACGGCGTGACACTCAAGTGTTGTGTCAAAAACCAGACAATGTCTGCGCAGCAAAGCGGTTTCAAGTAACACGTGAAGAATGAAACAGGAAGTTAGCTGTTCGCTGTTCGAGTTTTACTGAACGGTTTTGAAGTGATTTTCTTTAGTTATTCCAGGGAAAATCTGTGAAGTTCCCAAAAAAATGTCTTCGATTCTGTCAGACACGATGCGACTACAATTATTGTTAATATGCTAATTTTCGACTTCAGTTTGTTTACATTCACTCACACCGCAGCACAGTGCAGTGAAAACTTTTTCAATCGTGCACTGCTAACGGCTAGCCGCCAAATATCTTGAGCCGTTGACGGTTAGCCACCAAACGTCTAGCGCCGTCGACGGCTAGCCACCAAACGTCTAGTGGCGTCGACGGCTAGCCACCAAACGTCTAGTGGCGTCGACGGCTAGCCACCAGTTTTTACCGTTAGTGCCACCAAACCACTAACGCCCAGCCGCTAAAAAATTAGCGGCGCTGGTGGCGCTGACGGTTGCAAAGTTTTTGAGCGGGACTGTACGTTGATTTCTTTAGATAATTCACTTTCACGTGTAATCTCTCTCCTTTGAGCCTCTCTAGCAAGTTTATTACTTAGTGCTAATGCTTTCCCAGCAGCAACCCTCTTTGGATCTTTTACTTTAGTTGGTGTTGTTTTCGGTGGATTCGCAGTTATCTGATCCGTCTGTTCCTCCATCTTGATTCGATATAGTAGTTACTTGCGAAGGTTCAATAGGTGTACTAGGAACGACTATGTGATCAGCTACATTGAACAAGACACTATCTAGAGCTACAAATAGAACTGCTTTAAGTGCTAATCGACCAGCCGCAGTATATATCTCATTGCGGACTAGTTGTTCATCTAGTGGAACTACGTATGCAACTGCGTGAGTAGCTAGACGTAGTGCACCATCTACTAAGCATCCTGCTATTTGATAGCATGCGCCAAACAATACAGCGCCTATACCAATAGTTGCTATAGTAGATACGTTCGTAGTCCAACTTTCATCTACATTGATTTCTTTAGGTAATTCACTTTCACATGTGATCTCTCTCTTTTGAGTCTCCGCAGTTATCTGATCCGTGTGTTCCTCCATCTTGATTCGATATAGTAGTTACTTGCGAATGTCTAATAGGAGTACTAGGAACGACTATGTGATCAGCTACATTGAACAAGACACTAGCTAGAGCTACAAATCGACTGTGTTTAAGTGCTAATCGACCAGCCACCATAGATATCTGATGACGGGCTAATTGGTTTTCTTGTAGATCCTTAAACAGTGCTTGTTGGTTGTCTAGTGTAGCTACGTATGAGACTGCGCGAGTAACTTGACGTAGTACACCATCTACTAAGTGTACCGTTATTTGATTTGCTACTACGGCCAGGTATCTACTATGTAAACGTTTTACGTCCTTCTCAGATAGTTTAGTTATATCTGTTAGGGAGAAATTCTGTCCTAGACATTCTTTCGTTTTACCCAATACAGCTAAGGTCTTAAGTTCTTCCTGCCATTCTTCAATATCCTCCAATTCGGTTGAAAATTCCAATTTGGGTGGTGGACCTGTTAAATCCTCACCTTCTAGTTCTTTAACGTATTCATCCATGATAATATGTTATAGGTGTGGGTATCTCTAACACTACTGCAAAAGGATGTCGCAAACAAAAACATATGCGAGCAAACTTATGAGATCGAAGTATCGTTCGTAATTCATTACATTCTTGTGAACCTCCGTAATCATCGAATATCCTCTTTCCATCTATAACCGATGCCGTATGAAACGCTACTACGATAGCTACGTTCTCACGAAAAGGTTTACATATACTCGTTAATTGTTGGGATAGTACCCAAATAGATAGTCCTATATGTCGAGCAGAGAATGCTAAATCTACTAGTTTGTCAGTTCTTCGTTTTACATCTTTTGATGCGGCACAATCATCAAGAATCAATAATGTATTGGTACCTGACCAAAAGGTTGCACAAATATTTAATGTGGTATCGATAGCATCCTGAGATGGTGATATGACATAAAAATGCGTATCTCGATTAGCAAATCCGTGATATGTTTTGTTGTGGGCATACGTAGGACAAATTAATACTATATAATCGAACTTACCACGAAATGGTCCACGAAGTTGTTCTATGAGAAATGCAGTCTTTCCACAATTCGTTGGACCTACTATTAGTGAGTTGAATGGGATGTGTTCTACCAAGGAATCCATCAGTATGTAATACTATCTAAAGATCTGTTCAATATCTTGAGCTGAGCATCCGCAAGGACATAGATATGCATGCTTACGTTTCCACTTCCTTTTAAAGTTCTATGTATACGAATATCGATATCTTTTCCACCGCCAGTTTGTGCCATTCCATCGCCATGAGCAGAGGAATCTTTTGCTGTACGACAATCGACTAGGATGGCAAATCTGTTATTGTAAAATTTGGTAGGAGTCATAGAAGTATTGGATTTACCAAACCATCCTTTTGCGGACTCCCAAAAATCTGGTGTTAACATACCTCCTGGAAAGAATCTATTTGGAACTCCATTTACGTCTATCTCTATCTTTGAAATATCAGGATTTACGAATGCTTCGCTATCTCGTGAACCGGCGGTGGGAGGATCTACGAATAGAAAGAGTAATCCAGCGAATGATCGTCGTGGAACATTTATATTCTGAGATATCAAAGTATCTGATGCTTTAGCGATAGGTACTGTCTTAAAGTGAACTGCGTGATCGTATAGGAATGCAGTACCTTTTTCATATGCGTGAAATGCCTTCCTAGCTAGCGTTTCATTCTTGATTGCTTCGTATTCTAACTGGATGTTGGTAAGCTTGTACGTACCTATCTTTGTCGGATCTGATCCAACGATTATATCAATAGAGCGGGCTAGAGTTAATTCGAATGAAATAGTGTCTTCTAATGCATGTGGATATAGAACTCCATGTTGTGTAAGAATATCAACGTCTAACGGAATTCTATATTTTGAACCATATGCAGCTAACAATGCATTCTCACCAACATCTGAAGTACCTGCATCACCAGCCTTAGATCGTAGCTTATTTGCGTTATCTGATTGGATACCTTGTTGTACTCTCGATTCTCTCTCTTGTGTAGATAGATATATATCGGAATATGTTTGTAATAGGTCCGATCGAGCAATGTCTTCTACTATTTCAGCTCCTATCTTACAAACTCGATGTATAACTAAGCAACGTCCAACATTTGCAACGACTCGATTATTAACATCTCCACCAGACAATACGATATCACCCAATAATGCTAAACTACCAGGTACTAATACGATATCTTCTCCCATCGTTGGAACTTCCACATAGAGCGTCTCACCTGGATTAGCAGATGATGGTGTGAAAGTTTTTCTATATAAGGTTCGTTGAGCTTTGAGTGCGAGTTGCACTCTTAGTGCTTCCTTAGGAATTAACTTCGATGATATCATGTTGAATATACCATGATATATAGTTATGTTCAATATGGAAGATAGGGTCGACGTTGATGTGAGACCTGAGGATAATACCGATAGATATGAAGAACACCGACGACGGCGAGATGAAGAAGATCAACGAGAACGAGAATCAAATGAAAGATACATGTCTTACTTATTGAGTGGCAATCAAGATGAAGCTGGGGGTAGTGAGACAATTACCATGGATAATTTGCATGACTACGCTATAGAAGGTGACCCACTTCGAGGATTCACATTCGAACAAACAATTCGAGATTCGGCAAAAGAAATGCTGGTTGACATAGTAAAGGGGCAATATCCGGATGCTGGTGTTCGGCATAATATAGAAATATCCTTAGTAGATGGAAACATTACCGTTCGCGAACTTGGAAGCAAAGAACCCTTTAAACGTCTATTCGTCGGTAATGATGATGATAGGAAATTACGCGTGAAGATGAGGAAAGCTCTCAAAGATGCTTTAGGTCCAAATAATGAAGAGGCTGCTAATGAAGTAATATTTGCAGAACGACAACTCGCCGATCGGGAAGCAAATAACGAATCTATTCTTGAAGACTCCGAATCGACCGACGCTCAGAAAGAAATAGCTAAGAAAGAGTTAATATCCATCCATAAGGCAAGAGAATTACTTGAACGTCAAGAAGAAGCCATACTAGAACGTATATCGCTACGTGAAAGGGTCAAATACATTTTCAGGAAGTATGGAATGACTGTTCTTGCGGTGGTAACTGCTATTGGTGCTATTGTTAGTGTAATAGTTTCCCAGCTATCGAAATCCATACCGAAACCAGTAAAAGATGGTATCGACAAAGTGGCAGATACAGTAAAGAAGGGATTAAAAACGACAGGTGATTTGTTAAAGGAAATGGGAAAGAAACTTGGACAGATACTACCTGGAATGATTGGATCAATTGCGAATTTCATATTTACTATGGCCGGTAAAGCTCTAGGAGTATTAGCAGAGAACGTTTGGTTATTCATCGTAGCTATAGTGATGATCACAATAGAGCAATACAAACGACGTTAACGAAATAACGCCCATGCAATTCCAGCTCCTGCAATAGATACCATCACTAGATTGGTCTCATGTTGTGGAGTAGGATTCGGTAAGATGCTATGTGAAACTCGTTGTGGAACTTGTTGTGGAACTTGTTGTGGAACTTGATGTGGTAATTGTTTCTTGTTTCTTCCCTTTCATATCTGGTGGGAACTTGGTTTCGAGAATATCTGCATTAATATCGTTTACGCCAAACACCGTAACTTCTGTGGCGATCGGGATTGGATTTTTATAACCATCCTTCTTACCGAGGTAGTACTCGAGGTTGCTCGGTAGTAATCGTACCCCCCTAGCTATTGCTAGGTTTAATCTCTTATGTGTGTGTAGTATAGCTGTAAGATAGTTTTTATAGCTTACCACTAAACCATTTTCGAGAATAGCGTCTTCGACTAATCTCTTAAATTTTTCTTTGACATTGAAACTATCTACGATGGAATGGTTAAGATCATTTTGAGCAGCTAGAATGCAATATCCAAAAGCTTCAACGGATCGATTCAATCTACCTAATCCAGCATCCGTTAATCCCTTACCAATTGGTGGCGTAAACCAATTATATTGTTTTCCTTCATGTTCATCGTTCCGAACGAATGCCACAAGATCGCCCTGATCCTCCTTACCTCCTTGGTCTGCAAATAAATTATTGTGATTTGGCCAATTATCTGCTTCTTTATCGTAACCTCTGATTACGTGGACGTTTTTGAAACCATCATCGTACAAAAGGAATACATCTCCTAATCCGTTATTCCTACCTCCGTGCCATCGGAAATCTGGTGTTCGAGATATACCAAATTCGATGCATAATTTCTCAAGAGCTGATTTGCTATAGAGGTTATCCATTTGCTTGAAAGCAGAGTCAGCAGGTAGAGGAACTCCATGAACGCCACCAAGTTCATGTAGAATTCTTCGTATCGTGAAATATACGTGAAATCGTAAAAACCCTTGAACGATAAGTGGATACGTTTTGAAAACAGGATCGAATAACGACACTCCACATCCAGAAGTTGCACACCACGTTGCGAAATTCAATTGTTGGGGCCAATATTTAAAATCTGGACCCGATAACCAATGATGGGACTCCTTTGCTGTCATATGCTTTACGACAGTCTCTTTGAATATGTTAGGAACGCCTGCTTTGAACTTTTTCGTAGGTGTGACATATATCCATAGATTAATGAGATCGATATCTTGTGCTTTTTCGTGAAAAGGAACTGCTGCGATGGGATATTTCACACTTTTATTTAGTATCAACTCAAATGGGTAACCACCAACCATCCCCTGCAATACATTATCGATGAGTTTTTGAGTGGCAGCACGTGGTTTGGAGATATCATCACCATATACCGCATAGCTATGATTCCCATATCGAAACCAAATACTCGTCGAATATTTACCTGAATCATGTATGCTCGTGGATGCATAGAACTGATGGAAATCCGCATATGGGTATTGTTTATTAAACTTCACCAATAGATCGGTATTCAGTTTTGAGATCCTCTTATTTTCCTCGGTAATTAGAGCAGTCTGCTCAGATTTCAATAGTCTTGGTCCACCCCTAGCAATCTCTGCTATGTCCTCTACAGATAGACCGTCGTCTTCGTCTGGCACGATGAAAGGCATAGTAACTATTGAAGCTATACATATACATAGTTTATACCTTTAATATATAATGGTTATCTTAAATGTCACCACCACCTCGTCTGACCATACTGTCTACTTCGATAACCCCATTCTTATCAATAATATTTCGCTAGTTGAGGTCGCTATTAGTCATAATTGGTGGAACCTAGCTGAGAAAGGGGGCTTTAAGTGGATTACCCCCAATAGTTTGACGTTTCCATACGAAATTAAGGCGGGACATTATAAGATAGAAAATTTGATAACCTACTTAGATCCCGCAGTTGAGGCTGGTTACTTGGAATTCATAGACTATCCATTTAGGAAATATTGGCTTATGAAGGTCAAGAAACCAATCCAATTCACTAAGAATGTCTGCGATTTGTTTGGTATCGAAGTAAATGAAGATGTGACAGATTATGTGGCTATCAATAAAGGAAAATACGTCCTGGTGCCAAAAGATATTAATCACATATCTATCTACTGTGATGTGGTGGATTCAGATTTCTCGCTTCTTGATGGGAAGCCATCTAAAATCCTACATACTTTTAAAACGACATCACACGTTTTTGGTGAAACAACTTACTTTCCACCAACCCTCATACCCATTCGAGCCCTAGGAACGATACGGAACTACATTCGCCTCACAGTTTGCGATGAGAAAGGCAATCTCATAGACTTCAACAAGCAGCCTCTACGTTTCGTATTGAAGCTTGAGTAAATCATACATATATCACATATACGATGGACGGCGATTCAATTCAACCACTTTTTCCATCAGCACCAACTATCTATCCATCGCTCACTGGCAAGAATTTTCGACTACAAACAATCCGAGATACGCTTTCGGATATCGAAATTCAAGAAAAACACTATGAAGGCGTACGTAAGAAATATGCGCGTTCTCAAGGAATAGTTCATGGTATCGCAGTGGTAACAGGAGGTCTATCTGTGATTTTATCTGGATCTGGATTGGGAGTAGCTTTAACTGGTTTTGGAATAGTGATTGGTTTACCACTTGGTGTTATTGGTGGTTTATGTGGATTAATTTCAGCATCTACGACCATCGGAGCTAAAAAATTAGGAATAAAAGTATCTAAGCATGAGAAAACCACTATGTTAGCAAAAGCGAAAATTAATACGATTCGTGATCTAGTATCGAAAGCCTTGCGTGATGAAAATATATCCGACTCTGAATACAGTCTAATCCTAACCGAAGCAGATAAATACGAGATTATGAGGTCTGAAATTCGTCATAAGACTTTGGGTGGTGAAAAAAACGTGGAACAGATTCGAATGGAACTCAAACAAGAAGTGCAAAAGGAAATGCGAGAAAAACTTGGCAGTCTAGTGGGATAAGAATCGAATGTGGCTCTTATTTTCACTTTACGAAATCAAACCCTATCACTAGTTAGACCGTGTTTTTTATATATGGGCTCAAAGTAGGAATGGTAAGCAATCAACTCCTTGACAAAACGTATGATCGAACCCTTATGTATACCACACCGTTTAACAACGTCAATAAGAGACATACGAGATCCTGAACGACGTATTACCTCGTAACTTGCTCCAACGACTTTAGTTCTAAGTATGGAGCTGGTACCTATATTGTTTTCTATTGCCTTATGAACAATCTCATAGACTATTTGTTGGACATTCTTAGGTACTCCTTGGGGGTCGAGTTTAACAAAGGTCGTTGTAATGTGAGGAGCTATTCGATCTGTATTCAAATCTATATCGATCTTATTGTCATCATGTAGAGAACGTATAAAGCCCTCTCCACGACATATGCTTTTATTGTTTAGTTGCATAAAACGAGCGACCTCTCCTTTAGATCTAATGAACCCACATTGTATACATGCTTGATAAAGTATAGCAGCTAAAATAGTTCGTTTCGCATAGCTACGTTTGATACAAACTTTCTGTACTTGAATGAATGCATCGGCTACGATTACTAATACATTTATGGGAAACGAGAGGGCGTAATTTTGTTTATAAATAGTATCGTATGCCTGTAGTTCTCGCATAATCGTTTGTAGTTGCAATTCTTTGTTATCGCTTTGCTTTGGGATTGTGCGGTCTAGATCATGTTGATACCGAAAGCTATCCGGCCCTACTATGCGTAACCTAGTAGTAAGATTGGTAGTCGTTTCTTCACATGATTCAGTCTCTGAAATAAGACCACAGGTGGGGCATACGAATTCCGTTCCTTGCATTTCCATCGGGCATAGACATTCGGAACATGTTTCACCAGTGGTAATGTGCGACAATGGTTTGATATGTAGGCTTGCACAAATTTCTGGACCAAGTAATCTGATAAGATCATCCATGCTAGTTGTATACTATATGCCTGTCAATTGTCCAATTGTTCGTTTGTTTAAAAAAAGAAAAAAATGAAGAGAGGTCGCATAACAATTTCTCTTCATTCTTTTTTTTTTTTTTTTTTCGTATCGTGATTTCTACTTATCCTCCGATCCTACCACATTTAGATCTTTCTCACCGATGGAGAGGTCATCCAATGCATTATCGAGATCGTGAATGTCCACCACATTTCGATCTTTTTCCGATTCCACTACATTTAGATCTTTCTCCGATTCTACTACATTTGAACACGTGATATTCGCTGACTCGTTAGCTCGCTTCTTATCAAGGTTCTTCTTATTGCGAATGGTACGGCGTTGAGGTGCACCACATTTTGCACAAAGTTCGTGATTAGTACGACAGCCTAGACCGCACGTCAAACATGGAACGAATATAGCACATCCTCTTCCTATCTGGAAGTTATGTTGAGAGCAATACTCTGACACCTTCGAACACTTCCTTATACATTTCGTGGTCTTTCCTCGCATCAACCAATCACAAGTTCTCGTCTCAATCATCGTGCAATATACCTATATATGTTATATGTCTAATTGGTATCTTAGTTGTGACGTCTACGTTGAGGTTCTTCAATCGCGCGCGGTTGTCTAATCTGTGTGGTATTAATACGTACTAAGATAACAACATACGTTAATATCGTGAAGTAGAGAATGTACGTTAGTACCATGGATGGATATACTGTAAACTAATCATTCCTTTAATAGGTGTTAAAATGTAAAAATACAATGAAAAAATAGCACAACAAAACTGCTCCAATCCGGAAAAGCGGTAGAAACCGGAGCTGTGCTCAAGTTTGGATCTTTAGGTGCAAGAATGCCTAGGGACAATTTGGACGTTGCGAGAGATCCTTTGTGGCAGCATAAGCATTTATGTAGTAATCTAGTATAGCGTTTTCGTCCTCTATGGTGAGCTGGGAGCGCTTAATGAGCCACTCAATGATCCATTTAGCGGTATTAAGATGATCGTTGCTACAGGCGCATAGTAGAGCATGATGAACGTATTTATACTCTATAGTTATCTGAAAGCGTTGAATGAGCCACTTAACGGTATTGAGCTGGCCATTCCTACAGGCATCTAGTATAGCAAACCCGGCGGCTTTATCCTCTTTGGTGAACTGGAAGTGCTTAGTGAGCCACTTAACGATATCAAGACGGCCATCCTTACAGGCAGCGCATAGAACGTAATTGGTGTGTCCATCCATTTTATCGAACCATAAGTGCTTAATGAGCCACTTAATAACGTTAAGATTACCATGTTCACTGGCGTAGACAAGAGGAAAGCTATCATCGATGTAGTTTGCGGAAATACCGAAAGTCCCAGCCAAATTGTCTCGATCGTTGTCATTACGAGTAGACCTAAGACCGAAAGTGAGTACTCGTTTACGGAACTCTTGGTCTACGTTTTTGTAGCGCACGAGAGATGCGGCACCGTTTAGGCGTTTCGATGTCCTTGCGATGCTTGCGAATGATTCTGGGCCTGCATGCTCTACTATCTTGACTAAGATTTCTATGGGAAGGCACGGTATGCTATCCATAGTGGAAGAGATCGATATACTGCATAGTAATCCCTTCTCTAATAGGGTGTTAAAATGTAAAAAATACGATTTAAAAATAGTACAACAAAACTGCTTTAATCCGGAAAAAAGCGGTAGAAACCGATTATTTAATATAATGTAAAATACGATAAATAGTACAACAAAACTGTTTAAACCGAAAAAAGCGGTAGAAACCAATCATTTAATATAACGTAAAATACGATAAATGAACTATAATATAGTAGTATCGTAAATGGCGTGTTTTGGGACACGTTGCATTGTTTTTGTTGTTTTTTCATCTAATGGACCCCGAACGAAGTGAGGGCTGAACGAAGTGAGGGCTGAACGAAGTGAGGATGTCCGTTAGATGAAAAAACAACAAAAACAATGCAACGTGTCCCAGAACCGCCACTTACTATACTACTTGAGTAGCTTAAAAGCTATAAAAGCCATAATAAACACTGTACTTATCCAATAGTGTTGTCTTGCCTTGAGTTTTTGTTTTTGTTATTGTTTTTTCTGTACCTGTTAAAACTTTGTCAGTCAAGGTTTCAGTGATGGCCTTTTGAAATAACTGTTGGAACACAGCGATTACTTTTATTGAAAATGGTTCTGCATTCAGAACTCAAATGGCAGATCGAAATGCACTTGACATTAAACATGAACACTTTACAATCTTTTATTTCTGCTGCATTAGGGCTTGTGCATGAAGTTGGTGTACACAACACAATGGAAAAAGTGTGTGATTGGTGCAAAAGGCGTGATTTGCGCGATCAAAGGCAAAAAAGGCACCATGAAAGCTTGGAACGAGTGTTTTTTTATTGCTAGTGTTTGACTGATATTTCTTTTGAAGAAAGCATAAAGTACAAGAAAACCACAACGTTTTGTGGCAAATTTCAAGAAAATTTGACTTCAAAGTACATACATGTATGTAAATTTTCTTCTCCAATATATCTTAAAACGATAAAAATTCATTGTGATGTGGAGTAAAAGTCATTGTGATGTGGAGTAAAAAACTTTTTCCAACAGAATTCGAACACACTCGTTTGTTTTTTTCAAATAAAACCATTTTCGAAAGTTTTTTAATCGTTTTTCTGTGCACCTAGACTGAAGTTTTATTTTCTGAAGTCGTAGGGCTATAGGATGTTTAGATTTTGAGAAAAATAACAAAACGTAGTGTTAGAATTTTATGTTACGCTCGTGTACACCAACTCCGTGCACAACTCCATTAATATTCAGAACTCATATGGCTATGATAAACTAATCATAGTGAATGCATCCAAACTGCAGCCTCACCGTGGTTTAGTTGCATCCCAGTGCTTCAATACTTTCAGGTGGTGGTATATCTCTGCAGTGTTTTGCTTTGAGATTGCATCAAAAATTTTCTACAGTCAAATTTAGGTTAATTGCTGTGATATCGTACCATACCGTACAAATGCTCCTGGTATCCCTTGTATATCAGCCTTCCAGTCAGTCTGAGTAGTTATTAGCTGCAGTTACATGTACATACAGCCCTTTTTCCATTGGTAGTAGCAAAGTTACCAAATGAATTATTAGTTCAAGTATACATGTATGTGACTAGTTCCCCATAAAATGTTGGTGAATTTCAATGTGCATTTTGTTTTATAGGTCCAGTACCCACATAGCAAGGCCTGTAAGATGAGTAGAGTCAGAGACCTTCCACCTGTCTCAGGATCCATTATCTGGGCAAGACAGGCAAGTAATCTGTACACTTGAGAAAGCATTATCAGCTATTGTGACTCACAGAAAATTCCCTAGTGTTTGTAGGAAAACATCACTTATTTGTAGGAAATATTTGACCTCTCGCAGGAAAATGTACACTAATGGATATTCGTTAAACGGGCAAAAATTAATGGCAAGAAAGAGGGGGGGGGCATCGAAAATTCTAGAAACAGAGGGTGTGTCATTGAAAAACATAGGTATAGAAAGGGGGGCTGCCAATTTTTTATAATTTTAAGACCCCTCCAATAATGTTTAAAATATTTAATTAACAGAAAATGGATAATTATTAAAAGGTGAACCTGACAAGGTAGCCTTTCCTAAATTGCTTATGACAGGTCCAGGCATTTTAATTTTAGCTATTGGATTTGTATTTAAATCAACATTGAAAGGAAACTGTGATTCATTTTTCATTTATTTTTATACAGCACACAAAGGCAAAGTGTGAGGGAAGTGCAAACTTTTGTGGGGGGGGGGGGGGGGGGGCGCTTCTGTCATTTTACCACTGTCTGCTAGGGGGTCATAGTGTTTTTGTTTGGTTTGGAAGGGGGTCAAAACTTTTTTTCAGTGTTGTGATGAATCTTGCCCCCCCCCCCCCCCCCCCCCCCCCAAAAGGCATAAATAATGAATGGTCATATGTGTTGCAGTGAATTTTTCACTCTTGGGTAAACCTCCTTGCAAAAAATATCGCTGTTGATACAATGATACAAGCAGCAATCAATGCCAATGCGTAATCACCATTCAATGAAGCAAGGCATAGGGTAAATAAAAAAAATGGATCTAACGGATGTAAATTTTTATCTAACAGATAAAACATTAGTCAAACGGCATGGTAAGCATTTCTAACGGTGGTTCTAACGCTTTTAATAATTTCTCAAACCGTTTAAACGGATACATGTACCCAATGGTTGACGAACGGTCTGGCCCGTTTAACGAATATCCGTTAGTTTAAGTTTTCCTGTGAGGAGTCGCATATTTGAAATGTTGATAATCAGTGGTTGTATTTTAAGTTTTATTTAGCATTAAATTATTACAAACTGTATTTTATTGTAGATTGACAGACAACTGTCTGCCTACATGCGCCGTGTTGAAGATGTCCTTGGGAAAGGATGGGAAAACCATGTTGAGGGTCAGAGGCTAAAAGCTGATGGGGACAACTTCAGACAGAAGCTCAACACCCAGGAGCTGTTTGATGACTGGTCCAGAAAAGTAATTCAATCAATCTGTTCTATTCATTATATACTCTTGTGTTGCCACTAACCTACCCTTACTGCAACTAAAGAAACGTAGTGTTTTCAATAAATTATTCATAATTTAACGTCCCTAGATAGATAGATAGATTGTTTATTAAAGTCAAATCATTTGGCAGTCAGACTGAATTGCATGTGTATTTTAGCTATTTACAAACTTTAAAATAGTATATTCTACTAATTTTTTTACAAGAGAGAAAATGAAAACTTAAGATGTATTAAAACTATTAAAGATAAAAAAAATGAGATAAAGAATAAAAATTATTATAAGTGTAGACTATTTTCTGTCATGTCGTAATTATTCAAAAAAATTCTTACTGAAATTAGAAGAGGACTACAAAATTAGGTATTGGACAAAAGATCTTTAAAAGAACTTTGAAAGATACAAATGTATTTCAATAGAACCAAATTTTATAAATGTTTGCTTTTGAACAGAACTGTACAACACAATGGAAAAAATCAGTGACAAAGTACTTACTGCATTTTATTGAATCAGGTGCAGCAACGTAACCTTGGTGTTTCTGGTCGTATCTTTACCATTGAAAGCCAGCGTGCTAGAGGAGGTGGGAGAGGCAACATTCTAAAGCTGAAGGTTAATTTCTTACCAGAAATAATCACCCTCTCCAAAGAAGTAAGTGACTATTAATGGCAAAGCAGCAATGATTTTGTTACAAATTGCATGAACATTCTCTGAACAAGAATCAAATCCAAGTTTATCAGAATTTTAGTGTCAATTATTGTTGGTGTCTTTAATAGCATCATTAGGTACATGGTCAGTTTGTCACTATACAGTCGATCGGCTTAGCGTTATGTTGCCAAAGACACAAGATATACCAGTAACAGATTTTGCACACCAAGGTTTGAGCCAAGCCTTGTGGCCTCAGGAGACAATTTATCCCTCTGTGGCCTTTGCAAAGGGACAAACATGCGAAATCAGGGGATGGAAAGTATTTTACTATACGGTCCTTTAACTATCCAAATAACATGTTGGCAGGCCAGTCGGTCTTTCTTTTGGCTTTGTCAGAAATTCTATTCTCGTTTTATGCAATCGGGCCTACTGTAACAGTCTCAACATGTTTTAAACACAACAGGGAAGATTTGATGTTGGGATATTTATTGCCAGGCCGTTGAATTTTAAGGGACAAATCATTGTGCGAGCGTGATAATGCCCCAATTTGCGCTCTGGCTCAATAACATCTCTATTTTATAAATCATTACGAAGCTTGTTTCCCTGGTTTATTAATGTGAAAATATGAGATATCTTCTTCAGAATGAACAAAGAAAAACCGAACCATGTGAAAATATTTTTTATTTTTATTGCTGCTATTAAAATGCTGTACTCTCAGCAATAGCAAAAATAATGATGGGTAGTGCCCAGGGCCTATATATGGGATTCTACAATAATCCATCCACGAGTTCACCATTGGTGCCTACATGTATATATGGGATTCTACAGTAGTCCATCCACGAGTTCACCATTGGTGCCTACATTGTACGTTTAGATGTTAGGCCTGATTCAAACGTCAAACTTTTCATGTGCCGAATGCAATTGAAACAAAACATAATTAGGCAGCTTCTTTTGATCTAATTAGGTTTGGCGCATGGAAAGTTCAATGTTACAGGATACAGGACTTTATTTCCACATGTAGATAGGTTTACATTAAGGTTAAGAGAAAAACAAATTAAACATGTGGGGGAAGTATGTGAACAGCAACAAATTATGTATTTATTATTAGTAGTAGTAGTGTAGTAATATTGTCTTTTTATGATCCTTAATAGTTATCCATAATATTCTGTAATTTTTTACTTTATAACATTCCTATAATAACACATTCCTATAATAACTAATTACTTGATGTAAATATTTTAATCTTGAGGGCCACAAGTTTATCAGTGCTACACACTGTTTAGTGATACCCTTGTTAAATAAAGTTGTATTATTATAATTATTATTATTACCGTAGGTGCTGTTATTCCTTTAAGAAATATTTTAATTATTCAAAGTTGAACAGAGCGGTGCTGAGAAATAGTCCAGTTTCGTATTCGAAAATTACCGCTGAGGCTAACCCTGCATACATGCGTCTGTAGTCACTGCATTCAGCAGTATTAATTTTCGAATACAAAACTGGACTATTGCAGTGTGGTGGAATGCCACAGTGCCATGCTGAGAACACTGGATGTATCTATTTTTTGTATGAAACTTAATGAGGTTTTCATTATATTGCTGTTGTAGGTGCGTAACCTGAAGTGGCTTGGTTTTCGTGTTCCACTGGCGATTGTAAACAAGGCCCATCAGGCTAACCAGTTGTACCCCTTTGCCATTTCCCTGATTGAAAGTGTTCGCACCTATGAAAGAACATGTGAAAAGGTATTGTTTGTTTCTTAATTCCTGTTGCATGTATAATGCCAGATAGCTTGTGAAGATTCGGCCATCCCTTCATGTAGGACGACACGAATTGCTACCAAATTGTATTCTATTGTGTTGCGTTCTATTGTTGTTTTGAATTGTATTGTGTTGTATTCTATTGTATTTTTGGTAAAAATTTGTGTCATCCTACATAAAGGGATTGCCGAAGATTCAGTTATAAAAGCAGGGCTTGACACTTCAGTGTTCTCCCCAGTTGCCTGGCTTGACTTAGCAAAAACGGATTGCCGCCAGGGCTTGAGTTAGCAAAAGATGCCACCTGGCTTTTATATTTTTCACAATCTTTATATTCTTACCAGCTTGACTGCCAAAATTTTCTGCAATATCACTTGTACTTGTATTCCCTTGTTCGTTGATGCCATCTTGAAATTCTCCCAGAGTACAACAGGGGTCCCAACCTCGTTTGTTCCCAACCTCAATTGTTCCCTGGGCATAAGTGTGCTATACCCACGAGGTTGAGAATTTCAAGATGGTGCACTCAACAAAGCATATACCCCTTGGGGAGAACACTGATACTCGCCACTGTGGAAAGTAGATACGAAAATGTATTCTCCATACAAAATTTCACCTGCCAAAAAGGAAATAAGCAAATTCTTAATCTTAAGATCAACACACAATCACATATGCAGTAGAATGGTTCTAATAAGATGACATTTTCTACTTTCTAAAATAAAGAAAAATATCAAAATTTAAGAGTCCAACAAATGTTGCAGGTCATTTGACTCCCTTCTTCCTCATACTGAAGCCATGCCTCAGAAAATAATGTGTTCCAACTGACCAAATCAGTACTTGCCCATTTTCATGTTTTTTTGGGCCCTTTTTGACTTTCCATAAAAAAAATTATATTGGTGAATGGGGCTAAGTGTTGGTGTTGATCTCTGAATAGTCAAGCTGACAGAAACATCTGGTTAAAGTGCCACTAACCCCATATTGTTTTATTTCTTCACAAACATTCTTATAATATTTAGAGTAATTCTGCAAATATAGTTTTGTGTTTGCTTGAATCCCTTGCTTTTCTTCAACCTGCTGAAGTTTGCAAAAAGCGACCAGGCTTTTTTCACGACCGAGCCACAGTACACTAATTAGAAGCATTGGCCTAGTACATGGTGCATTGTGTGTGACGTAAGATCAAGAATTCATAACAATAGAACATACAACATGTGCTGGTGAACAATGGCTTTTTCCTGATCTTACGTCACTCGACCCAGACCTCAAACTGCACGGTCGTGAAACAAAATGCACATAACTTTAATCACGATTAAAAATTCAGGAATTATATTGATTTAACTTTTTTTCTTTTTCTTTCATCCTCAATTTTCATCTCGAGTTTGAAAATAAATAAAACTCAAATCTTATTGAAAGTGAAAAATAGATGAAAAAGAGAAGCGGCCTAAACACTTTTTTATCAGATTTGAGAAATACATGTAATAGTTTGTGAAATATTATAATGTAGTTCTGGATGAACTGGGTGTTCATCCTTTATCCTGTAGGTAGAAGAGAAGAACTCCATTTCTCCCCTTGTTGCTGGATTGAAGAAGGAAGTTCAGGCCTTAATCACAGAGGTAACATTGAGTGTATGGAATGCCTTTCTTATTGTGGTGTTTTGTATGACTGTGGCATATGATTATAATATATCACGTTTTTATCGTGGTTAGGGAATTGGTTTGGTGTGGGAATCCTACAAACTGGATCCATATGTTCAGCGACTGGCAGAAGCTGTCTTCAATCTCCAAGAAAAGGTAAGAAAAGAAAGAATGAATGAAATTATGAAAAAGTCAGTTTTCTGACAGTGCTCTCAAACCGTATTATAGTAATCTACAGGAAACACATTAAAGGGTCTGTGTCATAGGGAAAGACCATTATATTAGATGTCCGGGCCGGGCACGGTCATTATCAAGACACACTCATGTTTTTAAATCTCATAACACACTGCTGCTCATTTATTAAACAATACTCATAGTTACATGTATGTCTGATGAAACAAGTTAGGTCATGGAGCTTACTCTCTTTGATTTTCCTTAAAAATTTTTTTTTACAAAACTAGAGGCATAGATACAGGTTGGAGCAGTAACTTAAAGGGGCTATGTTATGGTACTATGCATGGAGTTAGTGTTCGATTGGTGGCTGTTAATTGATTACAAACAGTTAAAGCAGTTGAACTTCCCTACTTCAATGCTTGATTGAAAGTATTTTCAATATTTTACTTGAAGACTTATATTTACACAGTCTATTAGTCATTTTTGAATATTTGCTTTGATTTTTACCATCCCACATGTGCGTGAGGTTCGCCATTTCATACGAGAATTGCTGCTGCGAGTTTATTGAACAGCTTCAAAAACATTGATGTATAGAATTGTGTTATTCAGATATTTGGGCAATACAACCTACTTCGGCTCAAAGCAAAGTTTCATATAAATGAGGACTGTTTGTATATCAGATTTAAAACCCCTCATTAAACATTCATTTTTGTTTTTTGTTCATGAATTATTAATGTTGCTTGAGTTAAGCTTACCCCTAAATTTTAGCTCTGTTCAAAGCTCTGGTATTGTTTAGTTTAGGTCATTTCCATGTTGAATTTTGTGTGTCAACAACTTGCTTGCCTTGCTTCATCTGTAGCTCAGTAACCAGGCATTTGATTGGAAGAGAGAAAACTGGGCACTAAAAGTTCTTTCCTAATTTTGTTTGTAGATAACCCAAACCTCTGATTTTTAACAAAGATTTTGAGTAAATAGGTGCAGCATATTAATGATTGTTTACAGTGTTTCAAAAGGTTTGTTAATTTTCTTTATGATTATTTTCTGTGGTTTTTAGACTCTTGTGGAAATTCTAGGCCCTTCAAAGAGTTATTGGGTGGTTGAAACCGATCAGTATCATGCAGCAAGCACTGCTGCTATTTAACTATCTTTTCAGGTTGACGATTTGCTGAGTAGTGTGGAAAAAATTGACATTGAAGTGCGTTCATTGGACACTTGTGCCTATAACAACCAGACATTGAGAGATGTGTTGGGAAGAGTACAGAAAGCTGTTGATGAGCTCAACCTACATTCTTATTCTAACCTTCCTGCGTGGGTTAGCACCCTGGATCAGCAGGTCTGTAACTCTTTACTGAGGTTCAACAGATGCTTGTGGTAATGTAAGCTTAATAGATTTCTATGTTTTCATCTTCAGGTGGAGAGGCGTCTGTCTGGCCGTCTTCAGGCTGGTGTTAAGAACTGGACAGACTGTCTCAAAGGCAACAAAAGCAGCAAGCACATAGATGACACAGATTCTCTGTCCATGGCTGCTCACAAGCCTGGTGGTGATCCAGAAGTAGCAGTTAGTACTCTTCTATTTATCTGTTTCAAAAAGGCAGCTTTTGTTTTGTAGTTTAACCCTGGATCTGTGAACTCCAAATAGAATGTGCTGGTTTCTACTGAATCACAAAAATATGTACAGGTACCAGTGTAATTATATTAAAGCTCAGTGATTTATGGCTTGCTTACATCTTCAGATATCCATCCATGAGATTTGCATTCAGAACCAGGTACTATTCATGCGGCCACCTGTGGAGAAAGTACGGGAACACCTGATAAGTGAGCTGCACCGCTGGGTTGGAATTATCACCCTTCTCCCCAGGATCCAGAGTTCAAGATATCAGGTTAAATACTATTAATACCTGTACACTATACTAGGTATGTTTATCTACAAAGATTGATGCAAGAAGTGCATCAAAATGGAAAGTGAAGTAGAGATTGACAGCGTGTGGATTGATTATGAGTGAATATTTATTGTTTGAGAAACTTCACTTGTTCTAAAAAGGAAAATTTTGTGCATGAATAAATTGTCAACTGAAGTGTGTGACATAAAAAGGAATTCATCTCAACTTCATTTTATTTGGCTGGAGCAGTAGACACTGTGTTTTAAGAACTACCATATTTGATTGCATATAAGCCTTGAGGGATTTGTGATTTCATTTTGACTGTATTGTTATGTAATGACTCTGGAAGAATACTCATTCAAGTTCTTGGGAGTAAAGATATTATTTTAACTGTTAATATTAATACTAACCTAGGTTGGCCTTGAGCGTGAGGAATCAGAGTCAGATACCATGTACCGTAACCTCCTTGCCAAGCTCCCTGAAGGTCCTGTTGTACTAGAGGGAGCATATGGTGCCATAGAGGATAAAGTGTTCAGGGTGGAAGACTATGTCCAGGTTTGGCTTCAGTATCAGTCATTATGGGACATGGATATTGGCATGGTGTACATCAAGCTTGGTGAGGAGTTGGAGAAGTGGATGAGGCTTCTCAAGGATATCAAGTAAGTTAGGCTCATACAGTGGCCCCTAAAGGAATGTATGTGGTTACATGTACAGCTGCCATATTTCTGTATGGTGGATTCTAGTAATTGTCTTCCTGATTAGTATAGACCCTTTTAGGGTTAGCTTGAATACTAGACATGTAAATAAAGTTAGTTGCTTGCTTGCTTGCTTGTTTGTTTGCTTTTTAACTGAAGAGAGGTAGGCTCTGCCCTTTTCTCAATAGTTTTAATATAGTTTTAAAGTATAATTGCTTAAATGTCAGAATGTTTTGATTGTCATAAATAGTAAACTTTTATTTTAGTGTCAGTCAATTGACCTATATCATTATGACGTCAAATCAAAACAATCTATTGTTTAAACGCTAAGGATCACGGTCGTGGGAGGGGGACAAAACAGCAACAACACAAAGGAAATCACTATCAAATGCATTTTGTAGAACGTAGAATAGCAGTAACAGCCACCAAATAAGGTAAATATTGTGGGATAAACATTGATACAGCTGATATCTGGAAACCAGACAATTCGAAGTTAAATTTTCCTCAGCAGAGCAGATTTAGTTCAAAACTCTATTGTTCAAGTCGATTCTGTCCCCCTCATAAACAAGCCGTGACGTCATAATGATATAGGGTAATTAAAATTGTTATATACACTGTACATGTACATGTAATATTTACTGGTTATTTCATGGTTTTCTAGGGAATACCGGCGAATATTTCATGAGAAATTTGTATTATTTGGTATATAATGAGCCTTTAGACAAGTATTCCATAGAAAACCATTAAATAACCATATTATCCTACAAAAACAAATTTATGGGAAGATTTATCACGAAAACAATGTAACTTACTGGATGATTTTGATTTGATTTGATTTGTGACATTTGGATCAGAGCCTGATCACAGGAGTACAAACAATAGGACTCAAGGTCCCTTCTAGGCCTGTCTCTGTAAGTGGACCTACGATTTTATATCCTTATCCGAGAAGATGTGAAGGTCTAACCATTTGCAGTTGTTTCACAAAGGCCGCACCTTCTACTCAGTTATTTTAAGACCCTAAGTGTTGGTCCAGCCAGGGTTTGAACCCGCGACCTCCCGCTCAACAGACTGGAGCTTATCCACTGGAAAACAAAAGTTTCCAGCGACGGAAGCATCTGCAGACTAATTATGTATTCAAAATCTTGAATTCTTATTGGCTGATAAAGAAAGCATACAAAAGTTCCTGCATTTTGATTGGCCTGATCTAGCCATGAAATACCGCTCTGTATTTCATAAAAAAAAACATGAAATACCGCCACCGCCCTGTATTGCATAGTAAAGCTGAGCTCTGATTGGCTGAAATATAAGATTTATAGGATAATAGCAAGGACCACACTAACCTTATTGATTTCTAAGTCATGACAGCTGTATTCCTGCATCCTAGGAAAGCCCGTGTGACATTTGACACTTCTGAGAGCAAGAAAGTATTTGGGCCTATTGTAGTGGATTATGCACAAGTCCAGTCTAAGGTCAACATGAAGTATGACACTTGGCACAAGGATATCTTGAGCAAGTTTGCTTCCAGGCTGGGCGACAGCATGACAGACTTCTATACAACTGTTTCCAAGGTAGAACCTGATCCCATCCCACACAGAACCTGTGCTGTAATTAAACTGGGTTTTATCAACTAAAAATGCACGTATTAACCATGGCTGTGGAAAGCATACATGTAGTGTTGCTATACAGACCATTTTTTTTCTTTTGATGTCACTTCGCTTCTTTACATGTTAGTTTCCCAGTTATTATGGACTGGACTTGGGCATTTCAAGTGTAGTTGAGAGTTTGATGGGGGATTCAGAGTACGGCATGTAGTACAAATTGAGACCTGCTTGGTAGTTTTTCTCATGAATAATTAATGAGCAGTATAACTTAATTTCTAAGCCATGTAGACATTTATCGATAAATAAATCAAAATAATGATTTTTTTTTGCTTCAAGGGTTTTATTTTGAGAACAGGATCTCAACTATACTTGGGCCGATTTGTGATGCCAAAACATACGCTTCGCTATTAACCCACTGACTCCTACAGTGCCTGAAACCCCCCAAAATATTGCATCAAGTCTGGAGGAGCTGGAATTTTGATAATGCAAGATTTATTCCTTTTGAGACCCCTCAGTGATACCCCTTGGAATTTCCAGTACCTTCTGTGTGGGAGGTATGGATATTTCTGGAACCACATGAAAACCAAAAACCTTGCTCGCTTGAGAAATGTTATTTACCATATATGGTGATGGAAAGCCATTTGAACTACCCAGTCTCATGTGGTACTTGCTTGTGCACGTTCTTGGCAGCATTATCAAATAATTTTACTAAAGAAATCTGTATGATTTTCAGTCCCGTTCTGACATGGAACAACAGACAATTGAAGGTGCATCCACTTCAGATGCTGTTGGGTTCATAACTGTGGTTCAGTCATTGAAACGCAAGCTGAAGAACTGGGATAAGAATGTTGAGGTAAATACATGTACATGTAGATCATGTTAGTACCGTAAATATCCGCATATACATGTAGGCCGCACCCCCAAACTTAGATGCATTTTTTTGGGGAAAAACATTCAAAAATGGTCGCACCTGAAACAAAACTGCTTAAGAAAAAAATAATTCATTCCAAGTCATGTCAACTGCTATTGCTACTTTGAATATGGTTACAACTTGCCTTGTCATTTCCTGTGTATATTTTAACCTTTAAATCACTCCAGAATTCTTCTTCTTTTATTCCCCCATTAATTGACTAGAATTTTAAGGAACCTCATTCCTGTAAGAGCAAGAGACAGTGAGGTTTCTTGGATTTTGAAGGAGGCATCTGGCGCAAGTGTTCGTGATAAAATGCACTATATATTTTTTATGCTTGTACCCTGTTTTTGTCCAAAAAGTGTGGCCTATTTGTGGGTATTTACTGTAATAAGGATTTTAACATACATCTGACATGCTTTTGAATCACGCATATAATGATGAGGCTTGATGTTAATACTATTACTCACAATTAATAATTGTTCCGTTATTGAACAGATGTACAAAGAAGGTCAGCGTATACTGGAACGTCAGCGCTTTGCATTTCCAACTTCTTGGCTCTATATTGACAATATTAATGGGGAGTGGGGAGCCTTCAACGATATCCTAAAGAGAAAAGACTCCAGCATTCAAACACAGGTATTGTTTTATTCATGGCATCTTGATGCTACTTCCTAGAGCCTGGTTGGCAATGTGTACTAAAGCAATCTTGTTTACTGATGATGAGAGATTGGATTGCACTATTTCATGCTGTAATATTTTAGAGAGACTTGTCATATGTACATTGTGTTACTATATTGCTGCTCGAGAACATTTTGGTGATATTATTTTCACCAATGAGAGCACAACTGAAGCTCGCTGCTATGCAAAGAAATAAAAATTGTATGAATCATCAGATGAGCTCAATTATATCAAGTTCATTTTAGTATTAACCCAAAGAATATCACACCATTCGACCACTTTAAACTGAAAAGAAATACAAAATTGTTTGTTTACAAAAGTTAAAGAGTTGAAAAGTCTCTAAAATAATACAAAAATGGCAAGCTATTTACCTTTTGTCCAGCTCATCCAATTGTCGAAAAAATTATGGAAAGTGAGGAAAAAAGTAAACAAAGCCTATGTTGTATCCTAGATACATGGAAGTGAGGCTCATAATTTGTCACAACTCTTGACTGTATGAATATTTGCACAGAATTTAATACTAGTAAAAGAAACAGACTTGGTGTTAATTTGCATACTAATGACCGTGGGTGGCTTTCCTCTAATTGGTCAACCTCCTCAGGCATTGCAAATAATCACACTATCTAGACAAAGGCTCAGGGTTTTCTCCTCAATTTCTTTGCTCATATAGGTTGAAAATGCAATCTTATTCCACTTAGTCAAAATCATACATTATGCTGGTGAATGAAACCATTTGCTGTGAAAATTTTATTCATTTCAGGATAAATCTCTGTTCCAAATCTTTGTAATGTAATTTTTGGGTGCCAATAATTTCGAATATCTGCATGTCTCCTTTTACTACCATAATTATATGTTCAAGCTTGAAGCGTGAAGAGTTTGTTGGGTTTGTTTATGTTACAAATGCAATGTTTGTCTCAATCAAACCTGACACTTTGACCAATGAGAACTGTCGATTGCCAAAAATGAAACCTCAATTTGGATTTGCTGAATCAGTAAAATCATTGACGGATACGGATATCCGGTTGCATGTACGTTGAAAATTAATCACAATTCGTTGAACAATGAAAGGCAATGCATTGAAAATGAAACACAATGCGTTGACACGAAACAGAACAGACTGAAAATAAAACAATGCTTTGAGAACATGTTGCAATGTATTCTCAACACATTGCAATGCGTTATCAGTGAACAACAAGTTTGCATTGAATTTTCTTATGCCAGGTTTTTGCAAATAGGGTCACATAAACTAAATGTAAACTCATCAACAATAACAGCAACTTTATTTCTACTCGGATTTTAGAGTAGCAGATCTACAGTGTATGCTAGTTTCTCCGAGAAACATAACAGCGGATATGAAAACACACAGACACATATATACATATATATATATATATTCAAAATGCTAATAAATAATTATTAGTGTTTCAATTAACAAGTTTACCCAGTTTTCTTCGACCATATCTAGGGCTTCTGGGCTCCCAACTTAGTTAGTTTGTTTCATTTCATAGATTGCAACACTGCAGATGAAAATCATCACAGAAGATCAGTCTGTTGAGACACGCACGTCCGATTTGCTGGGTGAGTGGGAGAAAGGAAAGCCAGTGACTGGGAACATGCGTCCAGACCAGGCCCTCAACAGCATTGCCATCTACGAGGGCAAGTTCACTCGGCTAAAAGAGGATAGGGACAATGTTGCCAAGGCTAAGGAGGCCTTAGAGCTAATGGAATCAGGTTAGTTGGTACAAAATGTATAAGGAACCAAGGACTGGTTAATGCTGAAAAGTTTGTCAGAGTTGTCCAAATTTATTGAGGACAAAGGTGTGATTTAATAATACCAACATAACTCATATATAAATATTTTATTCTGTTGTAGCAAATAGGGTTTGTAATGAGAGTTTAATGATGATATCAATGTGATGTTTTAGGCACCCTCGTTCCCAGTGAAGAGCGTGTTCAGGTAGCCCTGGAAGAACTTCAGGACCTTAAAGGTGTCTGGTCTGAACTAGCAAAGATCTGGGAGAAGGTCGATGAACTCAAGGAGCGACCATGGCTGTCTGTGCAGCCTAGAAAGGTAGTGTTTTGGGGAGTGCGTTGTTAGCAAGGGCATTAAATTCCAATTTTATCTAAGCTAAAACATTAGACTTCTTGCTCTTGAGTTCTATCGACTGTGATAGTCGATAGAATATAATTTTTCGTTTTGCAACTATAATTTTTCATCCAGACTTAATCACAAGTATAATGAAAACATTATGTTTCTGTTGATTAAGAATGAGATTTTTCATAATATTGATCAAAATTCTACCCTACCTACCTTACTCTATTTTTTTGGCGACAAAATTTCCAGCCCTGTTGGTACATCGCGACTTCTATGTAAATCTCCAGCGATAACGAAGCACCTTTTAGTCAAACAGTTCTTCGTTTAACCATGAGTTAAGCCGGCGACTTAATGATGTCCAACGTTCCTTGACACAGAGTTGCTTTTTCAAACCATTACTCTGTCTTTCCAACGAGTATTTCCACTGTTTCAACCATCTCTCCAGCTTGGCGTCCGACTTCAGAACACTAGTTCTTTGAAATTGCTGTTTTTCGATTGATAGATGTTACCTGTGTAGTCAATTGCCTGTTTGCCAATAGTCTGGTTTGGTTATGCTAAAGGGTGTTTGTAAAGTGTAGGTACACATATTCTCAGTTTTATCATCATAATTATTCTTATATAGATTATCAATAGTTGTTAAAACTAATAACTAAAGACAGAAATGATATGTTTTGTTCAGCTTCGCCAATCTCTTGATGGGCTGCTTAATGAGATGAAGAACCTGCCTGCTCGCCTGCGGCAGTATGCTTCCTTTGAGTTTGTGCAGAAGACAATCAAGACTTACCTCAAGGTATGCAACCCCAATGGTTGTTGGTAATGTATTATTGAAAATGTTTACTAGGGAAGAATATATTTATAATGCTTATAGTGAATTATGAAAGTGGTCATAATTTACATGTACGGTAAATACCCAGATATAGGCCACAATGTTTTGGAGAAAACGAGGGTCAGAGTTGAGGATGCGGCTTATACATGGGTACAAGCACATATATTATTAGTATTTTATCACAAACATTTGCCCCAGGCCTCAGATTCCTGCGTGCATAGTTTTGCCAGAACACCTCACTTTCTCTACAATCATGTAGTTGCATTTCAAAGAATGACATGATTTTCTCATTGAAATATCCTTGCATTTTCACAAATTAAGTTTTCTCTTTGAAGAGTCGTTGAATTTTTAATAAAACTCCTTCAGTTGTAACCTCCTTGGATGTTTGAGAAGACAGGAAAACAGCCTATTTTTAGTGGTGCCAAAGAAAGCATCTACCATCATGTCTAATTTTTGTAGAATTTTGAGTTCATTAATGTGTGAACATGTGGAAAACAAGTCCTTCATAAGTGTGGATTGTCCTTGATAAGTCCTTGAAGAAAAGTGAACCATGAATGAGGTTCCTTGAAAATATACAACGAATGACAAGGAAAGTTGTAACCATAGTCAAAGCAGTTGTCTTGGGAGGTTTTGCTTCAAGTACAAGCATTTATGAACATTATAACTTTTTCCAAAAAAGGTGTCAAGTTTGGTGTGCAGCCTACACACAGTTGTGGCCTGTATGCGTGTATTTACGGTATTATATTTAATACCTTAGCTTGGTTTGTTTTTAGCATTGAGTTATTTAAATACTTTGTTTTGGGTGTGTTTGCTGTCCAGGTCAATGTTATGATTGTGGAACTGAAATCTGAGGCCTTGAAGGAGCGTCACTGGAAAACTCTGATGCGACGTCTTCATGTCAGTTGGGTACTGAGTGACCTGACCCTTGGACAAGTGTGGGATGTCGATTTGCAGAAGAATGAGGCTATTGTCAAGGATGCTATCCTTGTAGCCCAAGGAGAGATGGCTTTAGAAGAATTCTTGAAGCAGGTATGATTATTAATGATGAAAAATGGAAAACTTGTACCCTGGTACCTCGTATATTAATACCTCAATCTCTCTTTTACAGGTTCGCGATGTATGGCATGGCTTTGAACTAGACCTTGTCAACTACCAGAACAGGTGCCGTATTATTCGTGGTTGGGAAGATCTCTTCACCAAAGTTAAGGAACACATCAACAGCATTTCTGCCATGAAACTTTCTCCATACTACAAGGTGAGTTTGTGCTTCTTGAGAGTGTAAGTTCTCCTGCTCAAATGCAAACCTTTTTGGAATGATTGTAATAGAGATGGTAAAGGTATACTTTATGAACCAACCAAAATGTGTTGGCCAACTAATAGGGTTCTGTCAGGCATCTAACTGGCATCTGTTGAGTGACTGTTTTGGCAGCCTGTCAGGTAACGGTTAGTCACTAATTGTCAGCGAAGTGTTGGTACCATCAAGAAATGATCACTGATAAGCCCATTCCAGAGCTTTGTAAGCCTTAATTTACATTAATCCTGTGGTTGGTTCATCATCGATATGGAGTGAAATGTCAATGTCATTCTTTAAAGAGCCATTTAAGTAAAATAAACCGTTTCCTTGCATGTAAATGATCACTTCACACAACCAGTTCGTGAAGTTCTGCATGTTACAAAACTGCACTTTCTGCTAAGCAGTCATTCTCATTAATTGGTTACATGATATGTTTGCATGGTGGACTGGAATGGCAGATGTGTTTTTCTATCTTTTGACTGTGACCAGGGCAATTTTGCAGAACATTATAATCTTTACTTCTAAACATTTGCATGAAGTATTGAATCTATAGATTGTCAACTAGAATAATAATAAACAGAAGAGAGGATCTGTTACAATGCTACAGTGCCAATGAATTAATCAAAGATGAAGACGAAGCTGAATTTATTGAGAAGACTTCACTGTACAGTATAGCTGCATGTACTTATTGGGAAGATTTCACTGCACAGTATCACCGGATTGACTTGGAAGACTTCACTACTGTATTGCCATATTTATTGGGAAGATTTCACTGTACAGTATTGCTGGATTGACTGGGAATATTAACTGCACTGTATAACTGGATTGACTGGGAAGACTGCACTACGGGATTTATTGGGAAGATTTCACTGTACAGTATGGCTGGATTTATTGGGAAGATTTCACTGTACAGTATGGTGAAGTGTTGGTGTGCTATCAGTAAAGTGTTGAATCATAAAGTATAACTTTATAATAGATAATAACTCTGATGAGTTGTCAACATAACTGTTGTAGGTGTTTGAGGAGGATACCCTTCAGTGGGAAGAGAAGTTGAACCGCATTCACGATACCTTTGATGTGTGGATTGATGTGCAGCGCCGGTGGGTGTATCTGGATGGAATTTTCAGTGGTAGTGCTGATATCAAGACTTTGCTTCCTGTGGAGACCCAGAGATTTAGCAGGTATGAATTCTCATATCCATCATGTACAGGATTCTTTGAAAAAAGAAAAGACAGAAGCAGGATGATGTATCATCATCTTTGAGGATTTACCCTGGACAGATAAATTAAGGAATTTATCCAACAGCAATGATAATTATTGATATAAACTGATATTCACTCTTGAAGTCATAGTAATTTTTCCAATAATTTCAATTACCTGTTTGTTGCCCCATTTCACCATAATTTCAGACCATCTGACTTTACCGTGAATAATGTTCTTTTGTTTTTCTGTATCCCAAGAGGGAATGCATAAATTTCTAGAATTAGAAACCTCTGGAGAGCTGTTGCCTGGTCTGAAATGCGGCAACAAACAGGCAAGCTGAAAGGGTCTATTAATGATAAATATTTGACATTTTAATACAAAGTATCAGCACAGAGTTCCTGTCACTGATGAAGAAGGTAGCCAAGTCACCAATGATGATGGATGTGCTGAACATTCAGGGAGTACAGAGACAACTTGAGAGACTAGCAGACTTGTTGGGCAAAATTCAGAAAGCTCTGGGGGAGTATTTAGAGAGGGAGAGGGCTTCTTTTCCAAGGTAAGTTAAAAAGTTATTTAATTTTATTAAAGTTAAGTTTATTAAATTGTTAAAAAGAGACAAGATTATGAAGGGTGACTGCGGATGTGGAGGCTCGCTATATACAGTTGTATATAAAAAAAAATTGAACTTGAGGATATGCAAAGCATAGGAACGAGTTATTGTGACATGGTACACCCTATATGTCATATTAATTACAGTATCAACCAATAGACTGGGTGTGCTTGTCCAGGTCAATAGGATAAAACACTTGTTAGATAGACAAACACTTCTCTTATTAATTAATGCTGTTGTGTTTAGCAAATTGTTTTACTGCTCAGTAGTCTGGAACAGTACATCTAAATCAAACAAGAAATTGCAATTAGTCCAGAATTTCACAGGTTGGATAGTACTACTGTACATTGTAGGTCTTAGGAAATTTGACAATACAATGGGATAAAGTCCCTTAAAGTGCCTATGAAGCGAAATTTTGTCATAAAATTAAGTTCCAATTAATTTGAAAGTCCTTTCTAATTGAGGAAGAATGGTGTTTAATGCTTGTCAATATCTCATCTTGTTCCAGAGATGTTAAAGGGATACTCGAGTGAAAAATACATTTGGGCTCAAAATAATCCTTTGTTATTTGTCCTTTGTTCAGAAAATGTGTTTTGATGAAACCTTTTCAGCATTGAAAACAAGCACCTCAAAGTTGGCCTGTGAAAACCTGGGCGCCACTATCTTGTTTGCATTTACTTCGGTTGACGTCATACAGGTCTCAGCGCTAATATGATCTCTCCTATTCTTTTTGAATTTTGGTGTGACTTTTAAACTGATCGGAATTAAAGCCTATTTTCATTGATGTGGCAGAGCCATTCTTACTCAAACAGAGCAAATATGATGAAGACGACATTGTGAGAGAAGTTCAGAAGACTGGGAGGATGATGAGAAGCATTGGAAGGCAAGAATATACTGTAAGATCAAACAAACAACGTGATCGACCAAAGATTGTAGTTCGAATCCAGCTGTAGTAAATTATACTTGTGTTGTGCTACGATGTAAAGTGTCAGCTGTGTGTGTTTATTGAATGGAACATGTCAGCCTTAACACAAATAAAGGTAGATTATGACAATATTGATATTGGCATTGCATTAAAAATGTATTTAATTATTGGAGCTACATGTATATTATTTGTGCTATTGTGCTATTGAAATGAAACACATGGAAAAGTTAAAACTTGGCATGTGCTGTTCACAACACATCAGTCTGCAAGTCTGTTTAGGTAAACAAAATTGAAAATATGTGGCTTGCTACACCCTAATTATCTGAGTAGGAAGAAAGAAACTCCACATATTATATTAATTCCCTTTAATAATTTGAAAAGATATATGGATTTGAAATAGCAAAGTACAATCGCTTTCTTGAAGATCTGTGGTGTTTCGTCTTGCACATAATTTATTGCTTATAATAAAAAATAATTGTGTCAAATTAAACAAGTTTTGAATGCAATGCCAATATCAATATTGTCATAATCTACCTTTAGTCTTGTGTATAAGGCTGTCAAGTTCCATACAATAAACACACACAGCAACACTTTACATTATAGCACAACACCAGTATAATTACTACAGCACTCGGTTGTCAGTTGTTTTGAGCCATGTTGTTCATCTGATCTGATTTTCTAGCCTTCCAAATGCTTTTCTTTGTCCTCCAAGTCTTCTGAACTTCTCTTACAATGTCATCTTCATCATATTGGGCTTATTTGAGTAAGAATGGCTCTGCCATATACATGAAAATCTACTTTGAAAATTGACTCCAAGCATTTGAAAAGCCTACAAATAAAACGACTGGTGGGATGAAGTGACAAAAAAAAACACGTTTTATCAAATTTTTATACATTTTCTGAACAAAGGACATCTGAAAGATGATTTTGAGTCCAAATGTGTTTTTCACTCGGGTATCCCTTTCAGGTTTTTGGAATATGCAAATTAGATGGTCTGTGACGTCATAAGGTTGACACATCACAAATCACAAAGTGAAGAATATATCTGCAAATAGTGGGTAAAAACAATTATTGAAACTTTGCACATGTACGGTACTAAGAAAAACACATCACTGGAAATCATGATGTTGCCATGGAAACACACTTGGGCTTCTTTCACCTTACATAAAATTGTAGTTTTATATATTACACAAAATAATTTACTTTTAAGCCACTCACATACAATGCCTACACTGTTCCAAACCTTCTGATATGCCCACAGTAGAAAAAATGTGTTTGGCAAAGGAGATATTAGGAAATTTCTTTTCCTCATTGAAGGAGTCTGGGGCCTAGAGTGTTACCATGGTAACATCTTAATTTGCATAATGATGTGAAGTTTCCAAAGTACCATACATATGCCATATATGATGTCACATACATGTACCATCTAATTTGCATATTCTAAAATCCTTTATCTCTGGAACAAGATAGGATATTGACAAACAGAAAATGCCATTCTTCCTCATTTTGAAAAGACTTTAAAATGAGATATTAATTTTAATGACAAAAAATTTGCTTCATAGGCACTTTAAATGGCTGAATGTTAATGATAGACTGTTCCTAAATGAACCTGTAATGGTAAATATAGATCTGCATAATCAAATTCCTGAGTACCTTAACAGCAATTTTGTCCTGACCAATGGTCTGCAGTACATAATAGACGGATCAGATCTGACCAAGATCCAAATCTACCTCTCTGTCGGCTGGCCACTGATCAACGGTCTAAAATATACAATAGACAGACCAGATCTAACCAAGATCTAAATCTACCTATCTGTCGGCTAGCCACTGATCAATGGTCTAAAGTACAATCTATTTGTTGAATGTATACAATCTAAAAATCTATATTTTGAAATAAGGAACTGGTTGGAAGAGTTTGATATATTATTACCTGAATCGAATATAGTTAATATTATTGTGGGAGTAGAGGCAGAAACTCCAATAAATTACATTATTTTAAGTTATAAATTGGTATTGTATAAGGCTTGAAAAAGCAAGCAAATTCCATTTCTGTCCCTAAGTTTTAAAAAACCATTTAAGATATTCCCAGAAAGTCGAACTAAAAGTGGCAAAATCTTCAGAAGTGGGAAAAAATAAATATTGCTTATTGAGTTAAATCTAATGTTATTGATTATATATATTGCTGGCAAGGGTGTTATGTCATGTTATGTTATAATTATTATATTATTTATATTAGTGTTTGTGTTTATTATGTGTATAAGCAACATATATACATGTACAGTACCGCCGGGAATTATAGGGACATCCGACCGCGGAAAAACCTCGTGCACCAGACGCGGTGCCGCAGTACGGCGCCACGGTCACCACACAAATGACCGCGGTCACCGCACAAATGACCGCGGTCACCGCACAAATGACCGTGGTAGTTTTTGAGGACGCTGCGGTTGCAAACTGAGGTGATAAACCGAGGTGCTTGCTGCGGTGCCGCAATGGAAATACATGTACGTTGTTAGCAGTCTTAGTACTTGAAAGCTTTGAATGTGATGGATGACAAACAGCTTATGCGTTGAGCCTAATCACCCAAAGAACGATCACCGGCATTAAACTTATCGTAAACAATCTTCTGTTAACTTTGTTACTCGAGACCACCGTTCGCGTTCTTATTAACTAACGAAGCCAACTGCTTCAAAATAAGCATTTCTTGAGATACGGCCCGCTAACAATCTTCTGTTAACTTTCGTAAGTTATTAACTAACGAAACCAACGGCTTCAAAATAAGCATTTCTTGAGATACGGCCTGCTAACAATCTTCTGTTAACTTTCGTAAGTTGTCTTTCTTACTTGAGACCGCTGTTCGCGTTCTTATTAACTAACGAAGCCAACTGCTTCAAAATAAGCATTTCTTAAGAGACGGCCCGCTAACAATCTTCTGTTAACTGTCGTAAGTTGTCTTTCTTACTTGAGACCGCCGTTCGCGTTCTTATTAACTAACGAAGCATAACACCAAATAAACTTTTTCTTCGGTGTAGTTTCACATTTATGGCAGATCCTTGTCTTGTTACTAGTATTAAAAGGTTTCGGCATAAATCATTGTAAATAGTTGCGTATTAAATTCTCAACTCTTCTTGGAGTCTGAATTTCCACGTGCAATCAGTCAGGCGTGAACGTGTCAGTCTGATGTTTTTACAGAACATTGACAGTTTTGAAGCAACGTTTGTCATATTGAAAGACGTACAAAAACTTCTATACTCTTACCAGAAAACTTCTACTCGGAAAGTGCAATTCCTTTTGAATTAAGAGCTTTAATGCATCGAATCAGATCAGTCAATTCGCGTAAATGGAAATTACTTTCCCCGCGGTATTTGTGTCAGAAATGAGACAGTCGCCTCTGGCTGACAGTTCACGATTGACAGGAACTTTTATTATACTGCGCAGTAAGAATCTTGACTTTTTGACACCACTGGCACGCAGGGTATTTACCAAAACCATCTTACCGTACGTTTGTAAAACTGTTTGTTATGAATTCGAATTTGTCACGCGTTTATCCTAGTGAAAGAAAGGTTAAAATACGTAATTGTGCAATCAACAGACACGTTTCGGATCACGATATTTCGATAACTCGGTCCGAATTGTCATTTGACAAATCGTCGAAATGTCGCTGAATAAAGAGCGAAATTCGTCAAAATATGTTTGCATGACTTTTGCACAATACTGTAACGAAGCCAACTGCTTCTTTTTAAGCATTTCTTACAAGCCACGGCACGCTAACAATCTTCTGTTAATTTTCGTAAGTTGTCTTTCTTACTCGAGACCGCTGTTCGCGTTCTTATTAACTAACGAAGCCAACTGCTTCAAAATAAGCATTTCGTAAGACACGGCGCGCTAACAATCTTTTGTTAACTTTCGTAAGTTGTCTTTCTTACTCGAGACCGCCGTTCACGCTCACGTTCTAACGAAGCCAACTGCTTCAAAGTAAAATGTATGAGATGTACATGTAGATGTTACATGCGGTCGCGGTTAGCGCCGCGGCATGACCACCGCGGCACGATTACCACGGCGACCTCAAAAGTGACCGCGGCTATCTCAAAAGTGACCGCTGCGACCTCAAAGTGGCCGCGGCGACCTCAGGAGTGACCGTGGTCACCGCAAAAATTACCACGGTTTTTCGCGGTAAAACCGCAGGCATTGCATGCGGCACAGCCGCGGTAAATGTCCCTATAATTCCCGGCGGTACTGTATGTGTATATGTGTACATTGTATAAAAAAAAAAAAAGTGGAAACAATAATTATGTCAACTTTAACATTTGTTGAAAGTATTTTTAATAAAGACTTATTGTTATTATTATTATTATATATGTATGTGAGCATGTTGTCAGAGGACTCCCACTATTATTGTTTTTTAATATGACTAGGTTCTACTTTGTTGGTGATGAAGACCTGTTAGAGATCATCGGAAACAGCAAGAGTATCCCAAAGCTACAGAAACACTTTAAGAAGATGTTTGCTGGTGTTTCCAGTATCATACTCAGTGAAGATGAGAGTTTGATTACTGGACTCAGCTCCAAGGAGGGTGAAAAGGTATATATTCATTGATTGTAAGTGATTTTATTATCACTGAGTACTGAGAACTTTGTTTTTACTATAATAGTAATAGACACTTCTTAAAGTTTGTTGTGATAGACTGTATGTGGTATGTCTTTAGTTGACTACTACTACCAGAATTCTTTGTGCTGCTTCTTTTTTTGCTCTAATTTAGGCCATTGTCTTGGCGCTCTAATTTAGACCATTGTCTTGGCGCTCTAATTTAGACCATTGTCTTGGCGCTCTAATTTAGACCATTGTCTTGGTGCTCTAATTTAGACCATTGTCTTGGTTCTGTAATTTAGACCATTGTGTTGGTGCTGTAATTTAGACCATTGTCTTGGTGCTCTAATTTAGACCATTGTCTTGGTGCTCTAATTAGACCATTGTCTTGGTGCTCTAATGTAGACCATTGTCTTGGTGCTGTTATTAGACCATTGTCTTGGTGCTGTAATGTAGACCATTGTCTTGGTGCTGTAATTTAGACCATTGTCTTGGTGCTGTAATTTAGACCATTGTCTTGGTGCTGTAATTTAGACCATTGTCTTGGTGCTGTAATTTAGACCATTGTCTTGGTGCTGTAATTTAGACCATTGTCTTGTTGCTGTAATCTAGACCATTGTCTTGGTGCTCTAATGTAGACCATTGTCTTGGTGCTCTAATTAGACCATTGTCTTGGTGCTCTAATGTAGACCATTGTCTTGGTGCTGTTATTAGACCATTGTCTTGGTGCTGTAATTTAGACCATTGTCTTGGTGCTGTAATTTAGACCATTGTCTTGGTGCTGTAATTTAGACCATTGTCTTGGTGCTGTAATTTAGACCATTGTCTTGGTGCTCTAATGTAGACCATTGTCTTGGTGCTCTAATGTAGACCATTGTCTTGGTGCTGTAATTTAGACCATTGTCTTGGTGCTGTAATTTAGACCATTGTCTTGGTGCTGTAATTTAGACCATTGTCTTGGTGCTCTAATGTAGACCATTGTCTTGGTGCTGTTATTAGACCATTGTCTTGGTGCTGTAATGTAGACCATTGTCTTGGTGCTGTAATGTAGACCATTGTCTTGGTGCTGTAATGTAGACCATTGTCTTGGTGCTGTAATTTAGACCATTGTCTTGGTGCTGTAATTTAGACCATTGTCTTGGTGCTGTAATTTAGACCATTGTCTTGGTGCTCTAATGTAGACCATTGTCTTGGTGCTCTAATGTAGACCATTGTCTTGGTGCTCTAATGTAGACCATTGTCTTGGTGCTGTAATGTAGACCATTGTCTTGGTGCTGTAATGTAGACCATTGTCTTGGTGCTGTAATTTAGACCATTGTCTTGGTGCTGTAATTTAGACCATTGTCTTGGTGCTGTAATTTAGACCATTGTCTTGGTGCTCTAATTTAGACCATTGTCTTGGTGCTCTAATGTAGACCATTGTCTTGGTGCTGTAATGTAGACCATTGTCTTGGTGCTGTAATGTAGACCATTGTCTTGGTGCTGTAATTTAGACCATTGTCTTGGTGCTGTAATTTAGACCATTGTCTTGGTGCTCTAATTTAGACCATTGTCTTGGTGCTCTAATTTAGACCATTGTCTTGGTGCTCTAATGTAGACCATTGTCTTGGTGCTGTAATGTAGACCATTGTCTTGGTGCTGTAATTTAGACCATTGTCTTGGTGCTGTAATTTAGACCATTGTCTTGGTGCTGTAATTTAGACCATTGTCTTGGTGCTCTAATTTAGACCATTGTCTTGGTGCTCTAATGTAGACCATTGTCTTGGTGCTCTAATTTAGACCATTGTCTTGGTGCTCTAATGTAGACCATTGTCTTGGTGCTGTAATTTAGACCATTGTCTTGGTGCTGTAATTTAGACCATTGTCTTGGTGCTCTAATTTAGACCATTGTCTTGGTGCTCTAATTTAGACCATTGTCTTGGTGCTCTAATGTAGACCATTGTCTTGGTGCTCTAATGTAGACCATTGTCTTGGTGCTGTAATGTAGACCATTGTCTTGGTGCTGTAATTTAGACCATTGTCTTGGTGCTGTAATTTAGACCATTGTCTTGGTGCTGTAATTTAGACCATTGTCTTGGTGCTGTAATGTAGACCATTGTCTTGGTGCTGTAATGTAGACCATTGTCTTGGTGCTGTAATTTAGACCATTGTCTTGGTGCTGTAATTTAGACCATTGTCTTGGTGCTGTAATTTAGACCATTGTCTTGGTGCTCTAATGTAGACCATTGTCTTGGTGCTCTAATGTAGACCATTGTCTTGGTGCTGTAATGTAGACCATTGTCTTGGTGCTGTAATGTAGACCATTGTCTTGGTGCTGTAATGTAGACCATTGTCTTGGTGCTGTAATTTAGACCATTGTCTTGGTGCTCTAATGTAGACCATTGTCTTGGTGCTCTAATGTAGACCATTGTCTTGGTGCTCTAATGTAGACCATTGTCTTGGTGCTCTAATGTAGACCATTGTCTTGGTGCTGTAATTTAGACCATTGTCTTGGTGCTCTAATTTAGACCATTGTCTTGTTGCTGTAATCTAGACCATTGTCTTGTTGCTGTAATTTAGACCATTGTCTTGGTGCTCTAATGTAGACCATTGTCTTGGTGCTCTAATGTAGACCATTGTCTTGGTGCTCTAATGTAGACCATTGTCTTGGTGCTCTAATGTAGACCATTGTCTTGGTGCTCTAATGTAGACCATTGTCTTGGTGCTCTAATGTAGACCATTGTCTTGGTGCTCTAATGTAGACCATTGTCTTGGTGCTCTAATGTAGACCATTGTCTTGGTGCTGTAATTTAGACCATTGTCTTGGTGCTCTAATTTAGACCATTGTCTTGGTGCTCTAATTTAGACCATTGTCTTGGTGCTCTAATGTAGACCATTGTCTTGGTGCTGTAATGTAGACCATTGTCTTGGTGCTGTAATTTAGACCATTGTCTTGGTGCTGTAATTTAGACCATTGTCTTGGTGCTGTAATTTAGACCATTGTCTTGGTGCTGTAATTTAGACCATTGTCTTGGTGCTCTAATTTAGACCATTGTCTTGGTGCTCTAATGTAGACCATTGTCTTGGTGCTCTAATGTAGACCATTGTCTTGGTGCTCTAATGTAGACCATTGTCTTGGTGCTGTAATTTAGACCATTGTCTTGGTGCTGTAATTTAGATCATTGTCTTGTTGCTGTAATCTAGACCATTGTCTTGGTGCTGTAATTTAGACCATTGTCTTGGTGCTCTAATGTAGACCATTGTCTTGGTGCTCTAATTTAGACCATTGTCTTGGTGCTCTAATGTAGACCATTGTCTTGGTGCTGTAATTTAGACCATTGTCTTGGTGCTCTAATGTAGACCATTGTCTTGGTGCTCTAATTAGACCATTGTCTTGATGCTCTAATGTAGACCATTGTCTTGGTGCTGTAATTAGACCATTGTCTTGGTGCTCTAATGTAGACCATTGTCTTGTTGCCCTAATGTAGACCATTGTTTTAGTGCTCTAATTTAGACCATTGTCTTGATGGTCTAATTTACACTGTTGTCTTCAGGTGCTTTAATTTAGACCACTGTATTTACGTCTTAGTATTCTTAGAGGTGTTTCAAAATGTGAACATGATAATAAAAATAATGTGAAAAGGATTCTGGTAGTAGTAGTAGTCCACTAATCTATAACTGAGTTTCAAGGTCATATGCAGTTGTACAAATGCTTTGTTTATGTGGTGAGCAGGTAGATGTTGAACAATAGATGGTCCACCGGTTGAAACAAAGGATTTGTACAACTGAGCATGATCTTGAAACTAGGTTATTGACACCTGGGACATCTTAGTAACCCAAGTCTGGCATGCTGCTTGTTCATTTACTGGATCTGTGGTGTGTTTGTATTAAGTATGTTATTTTATTTAGGTAATCTTTAAGAAACCTGTGTCCCTGAAGAAACATCCCAAGGTCAATGAGTGGCTGACGTGCGTTGAGAATGAAATGCGCACCACTTTAGCAACCCTACTGGCGTCGTCGGTAAAGGAGATCCAGCAATTCAATACAGAGAACGTAGAAAGCAGTGGGTACATGGAGTGGGTGGACAAGTACCAGGTAAAATGCCATTCAGGACACATTGCCAAGCAATCACCCTGTTATGTATAATACAATGAGTGCCATCTCTAACCATGATATTATGACATGTTTGCTATAATTGCTGTGCTTGATGATGATCAGCAGAGTTCCTGGTATGGAAATGATAAAATTATCATTTCCATATCCTAAGTATTATAACCTGGGTTGCATTAATTTGATTAACTCACAGGGGCAGCTAGTCAACTTGGTGTTGTGTCAGTTGTCGTAGTGATCACAATTCTCCAGCAAATTATGTGCTGTTACTATTGAATACAACAGTTCTTCGACATCGTGGTGCATTATTTGTTTATTATCACACTATTAATGGTTTATACAACATGCTGTACTGTGTGCTGAATAGTTTACAGGGGTAACTGTTTTCTGTTACAAGTACAAGTATGTCTGTTACTTATGTCAAAGGAAGTTACCTACACTGCATTGCTCCATTTATACACATGTTTCTGTTCATGAATACAGTGGCAGGGGCCGCCAAATTAGAACTGTTGTTAGGGCTTGGGTGGGACAGCCTCACTTTACCCAAGTGGGCTTTGGCAGATTATTGCCCTCAACTTTGTTTGCCTTATATTGTAATGGAATCATGAATTTAAATGATCATTAAAGCGGCTATTTGTTCAGGCACATAGCCAAAATTTTATCCAACGCTTTGTGTTAGTGTAATGACTTGTCCCAGCAAATTGAGCTAGCCCTGACAATAGTTTCTATTATTATGAACTATTTAAATGCAGGGGGGCAGCATAAAATATTGTTTGAAAAGTTGCGTAGCTGTTAATTCTTTAATTTGTTATTTTGCTTGCATGAACTAGGCCCAACTAGTTGTTCTAGCAGCACAGATTTCGTGGTCTGAGAGCTGTGAAAGTGCACTGCAGACAAATTCCAACAATCCAAAGGACATGTCTTCCCTGAAAAATGTGTTGAAGGTTGTCGAGGCCACGCTGAACGTGCTTGCTGACTCGGTACTTCAGGAGCAGCCACCAGTGAGACGACGCAAACTTGAGCACTTGGTAATCTGAACCCCACAAATGCCTCAAATTATTAACTCATTTGAACAGCGGATTTTAAGCCTTATCAAATGCATGTTACAGGATGATGTCACTTAGTAATCAATTGACGGAAAAGGGATTGAAAAGAGATAAACAGTAGAGGGATATTGTGTTAGGACTTGTAAACAATCAGTGTGGTCAATAATGCTTCTTGTGCATGTCGCTAGTACAGAAAATAAAGTTACAAAACATATGACCCCTAAGGGGAACTCATGGATTTTTATGAATCGTGTGTGTTCGATTATTTTGTGAATTACATGTGATAGGCAGTGCATTAGAATGACTAAATAATAATAAGGTTATATATGTATCAATACCAACATTGCCCATTGGCCCGACACCCCTCCCCCTTTCCTGTACATATATGTACATACATGGTTTATTTAACAACTCAATCTGTCCCATGCAGTGACAATTTTGTTGAATACAAGTCAGACTTAGTAATAATAATATTTATCAAGGGTTCTACTCACCAAGGCAATTTTCAGTAGGGCCCTGCAACAACTAGAGGCAGTTGAAAAAACGAAGCACATTAATTGACCCCAGCAGTAGAGACTATATTCTGTCTGCAGCCCTTTACATGGAGCATCCATCTGTCATATATTCGTGATGCAGCGTTTTTAAAGACTGGGTTATTTTTAGATTTCACATCTCGTTGTTTGCTTCCATCACGGAATGTTGTCAACAAAAGATGCTTTGTTACCTTCTCTTGTTTGGTCAACCAACATGGCTGCAACATCATTAATCATTTGAATTGAAATTATGCAAACGCTTGTGATTGGCTAGCGGAAACAAACTTGCGGGAAACGCATTCTAAAAATAACATGGTCTGTCAAAACGCTGCATCACAGACTCATTATGCTCCCGGTAATTGGCTCCTGATTCTGTCTGTTTTCCACTCGAAAACAAATTCCTACCATAAATATTTTGCAAACGCAGAGACCACTATAGTTTAAGCCATTGATGATATTCAGCTGAACCAGAAACCGGAAATTACTTACATGGAGTTACTTGTTAAAATGATTAGTACAACTTTATAGCAGTCATAACCTGTACCATATCACATTCTCTTCTTTTGATTATATTTTTACATTTAGTGAAAATTGTGTGGCTTCATGTGTTTTGACTTTTGTTGGAAAACCAAAATGTCCCACTAGACTTTGAGAACACATATCAAAGAGGTTCAAACTAGTTTTGATTCGGTTCAGATCAGGGCAGAAATTAGTTTTTGGAGGTTAATGCTCTGCATTTCTTAGAGTACACAGATGTTAGTATATGTACAATGTAGTATATTCTCGATTAGGAAGTGTTCCTTGATTTTGTACATTACGTAACAAGTTAATAATGTAAACTGTTTAATCATTACAGATCATAGAACATGTTCACCAGCGTGATATAACACGAGCTCTGATAGGCTGTGGTGTGTCTGGCAACAAGGCTTTTGAGTGGTTAAGTCAAATGAGGTTCTATTTTGACCCAAAACAGAAGGAAGTTCTGCAGCAGCTCTCCATCCACATGGCTAATGCCAAGTTCAATTATGGCTTTGAGTACCTTGGTGTACATGATAAGCTAGTGTCTACCCCTCTCACAGATCGCTGTTACCTGACGATGACACAGGCTCTGGAGGGCAGACTTGGAGGATCACCCTTTGGTGAGTATTAATGATGTGATTGCTCCAGGGATTGAGCCACAAATTGAGCCAGAAGGGACAATTTGGCCCTTTTGCGAGTGAACTGGCATTAATTTCCGTTGGAAGCGACCAACGTGGATCAATTTGACCATTATTGTATTTTTTTCAAGGGACAGCCTGGCTCATTCCTTGTGTTTTGCTGTTAAAGACTGTTAACAAACTAACAATAAACTCCACCTTGCCAAAATTGTATTAGAATAAAAATGTGATACCACCATAACCTGACTGGTAGTACTTGCCTGATTCCAACACTAGAAAGTAGAGTAGGACTTACTGGTAAATGTTTGAAAAATATGATCAATACATCATCTGGTAGTGAATCAAAATAGTTAGCTAAAGTGAACAAGTTGCAATGTAATTACCGTATACTACCATTTATAATGTAATCATGAGGACTTTGCAAAGTAAGACAAAAAGTATGTTAAGGTATCTGCACTGGCAAAAAAATGTCATTTTTGAAAACAAATTGTGATCTCTATAGACCAAGTCAGTCCATTTACACTTTCCAGGTTTAATCTACCATATTCAAGAAATAATATAACACACCCAATTTTCCCATTTTCCCAATGAAAGGTGTTAATCGAATTAAATTATTGACATAACATTTTGAGATTTATTTCATTTTTATAGCTAAACTGTTCAAGTTATGCCAAAAAATAAAACTGAATCTGTTTTTTATTGACTTAATGAATAAATCTGGGTTTAAGTAACGCTGGATTTTAAAACTTTCCAAGTTACAGCAGTTGAAATATTTGTTTACATTGCTTAAGCGTCACAGATTAGTTACTGATTAGTTCTCGTTACTTAAACACAGATTTCTTCTTTATCATCTAATCTATTTCTCAAAATTAGGTCACTTATTCTAATATTCTGTTAAATATATAATGTTTCTAATTTGTCAAATTTTGCCAGTACAGATACCTTAACTACCTGCCTCAACTGCTCTCTTTCACTGGCTCTTATATTATCCTGAATGAAATCACTGGGCACCTAGTGAAACTTGTATGACAAGCTCTTATTTCTTTAGATTGCTGCATAAAACTGTAATTTGTCAATACTGGCACCAACCCACAGCTGATTAAATAAAGAGCTGATTATGTGTTCAATTGTTTTGCTCTTCACAACAGTGCAGACATTTGTAAAATGTTCAAGCCAAATAATGCAGTGTAATTTGTTTCAGGACCTGCTGGTACTGGGAAGACTGAGTCTGTAAAGGCTTTGGGACACCAGCTTGGTAGATTTGTTCTAGTTTTTAATTGTGATGAGACCTTTGACTTCCAGGTAATTTCTCCCCCCCCCCCCCTCATTTTTGCTGATTTTTATGCCCTACCTTTTTTACTCGCTGTACATTTTACTATGAAAATTGCATCTGATCCAGGACTGTTCTGTGTGGTTTGCATGCACATGTACTTGGAGACAGTAAAAATATCATTAATACATTTTCTGGTTATTCATTAAATAACATTTTGTCCTTTATATATTGGAACTGAGTGACTCAGTAAGAGTATACAAAGGACATTTCAAGGTACTAATGTAAGTTTTCTGTTTCAAGGCAATGGGTCGTATCTTTGTTGGCTTGTGCCAGGTTGGCGCCTGGGGTTGCTTTGACGAGTTTAATCGACTGGAGGAGAGAATGTTGTCAGCTGTGTCTCAGCAAATCCAGACTATTCAACTTGCTCTCAAAGAATTTGCTGATGATGCAAGTAAGTACACTACAAATTGAAGGGCTGTGTGCAAAATAGGCACAGTGAGGCTTTCAAGTTTAGTAGATATTTTAAGTTTCTTCAAAACAAAACTACAAAAATAACCCACTGAGATAGAAGAGAAATACCATGTAAATGTCCTGATATGCTTTTCAAACTTTTTCGGTAGAGGATGGCAGAGATTAAAGTGGATTACAAAAGTTTATTATAGAAACTAGATTCATCATCAGTATGGTAGCTATTCTCATAATACTAAAATACAAATCTATTGTTTTGAGGTAGGCCGTATAACATTCTACTTAAAAAGTTACTTTCATATATACATAGATAAGTAAAACAATAAATATTGTAAATATACTTTAATTCCTAATATTAACTATTGTTACTTATTTACCAATAAAAAATGTTTGAGCTTAAATTACAAAATTTCAAGAAATTCTGCAGATTTTATATTTTCAGGTAAGGAGTTGCAAATGTTTGTACCATGATAAGAAAATCTCCTTTTTTCAGCTTCTGTTCAGAGGAGTGGTAGGGTAAAATTATTTTGAGTGCTCCTAAGCAAATACTGGTGTCACTCAGGAGGTTCTCTCCAACAGATCAATTACAGTGAACAGATTTCAAGTTGCTCTAAACTTCATTTAGAATCGCATAGCCAAAGCTGAATCACACGGTGCATTTGCAAAATCAGACGCTGATTGGCTGAGACAGAGTGGTGATTCAGAGTGGAATCACCACTGTAGACTATGCGCGCTATTTATAACTTAGCAAAATATCAACAAAAGTACTAAATCTTCAAGTAATTCATCGGACTATGCGATTCAAGGAAAATCACATGCCTGACTCGGTAATTCCACGTTAAATTGCACTCGAAAAACCGATATAGCCCTCGTCGAAGCGACTCGGGCGATATCGGTTTTCTCGTGCACTTTAATGTGGAATTACCTCCTATAAAAGCAGTACTTTTCATCCACTCTAATCTTTGCCATCTTTCATCAAAATAGTCTCACATCTTCTCCAGTAAACCTGGAAAGCATGCTCTACTAATCTGAGTAGTTCTTATTGTCATTTGCCATATAAAAGTTTATCACTTGGGGGTTGACAGTACCCCTTTAAAAATAGAAAAAACCTGCATTTTCTTTGCTCGCTAGTTAAGAGAGCCTTTCAGATGGAAGAGGAATTTATGACAGCTCAAACAAGCAAGTAATCAAGCCCTTTCTATAGCAAAAATATTTGTTATTTCGAGGGGGTGTGTAAAAAAGGCTGGAACAAGATTTATTTCTCTTTTAACTTGGAAACCAAGCAGCAGAAGCATTGAAGAGTGGAGATTCTTGTTGGAATAACAAATTAAGTGTTCTTAATTAGTGACTGCGTAAAGTGTTGTTGAACATCATTAACCACTGGATGATTAAAACAGTCACGTCTTTAGGCAAACCAAATGTAATTTGATCGAGCTAAGAAGTTGATTTTGGTAAATTTCAACAGCACCGTCAATTCGGAAATTTCATGAAAGGACCTTAATGAAAGACTTGAAACCCCAAAAGAATCCAAAACAGAATGACCACGGACATTGTTAACTCGTGTTTGACTCGGCTCTCCTGTAAACAAGCTCATAGTTCTAAAATTGGGGGAGGGGGGAGGGACATACATTGTACATGTATATAAGCGAACATGTTTATAAGAGCAAAGAGTCACTCAGTCAAATAGTTTTTTGCACACAGCTCTTCAATTTCATGGTTAACACACATGACCAATGAATAGCCAAAGTTCAAACAACTTCTTAAATTTTAGTTCAGTTAAACCTTTACAACATAAAAGCTATCCTCAAATCAACAAATCATGATTTTTGTTTTTCAGTTTTAATCGTTTTGGTGAGAAAAATGCTGTCAAAAAGTTGGCACCAAATTATAAATTTCACAGATATTTGATGACTGCTTCTGAGACATATTGAGAGAACTTCAAAACTGAAGAAATTATTGAAATATCCTTGTTCAATCAAGAGATTTTTGGGGAATTTTTGGTTTTCTGCTATTTTTAGTAACAAAATGGTGGAAATTCCAAAACAAAAAGTTTGATCAAAAGATATTTCAGTTATCTCTTCAGTTTTGTCAACCTGTTCTTTCAGAAGCCATAATCAAATATCTCCATTAAAATTGATGAGAGCTTTTATGTTGCAAAGTTTGCAAACTTATGCTGCAAATGGAAGAAGTTATGGTCCATTGGCTAAGGTGTTTGATGAGGTGTTTTTGTTTTATCCTAAGCTTCCTCCATCACCATTGAACTTGTTGGTAAGCAAGTCAGGGTGAGTGGGAACATGGCCATTTTCATCACCATGAACCCTGGTTATGCTGGGCGCTCCAACCTTCCAGACAATTTAAAGAAGTTATTTCGCAGTCTGGCAATGACCAAGCCCGACCGTCAGCTCATTGCTGAAGTTATGCTGTACTCCCAAGGATTCCGTACAGCAGAGAAGCTTGCAAGTAAAATTGTGCCCTTCTTTAAGTGAGTATTAATTAGTATACTGCTCAAAATATTGTCAAGGTTAACAAGTTTAGCATGGTGCGATGTCATTACCACATTGAACCTTGACATGACAAAGAAAACAGACAAGAGGATAATTAATGACATTCTTTGGTGTGCAGGAGAGCAAACAAACAATGTTTACATATGTGTGACTACAAATTAGCTGAAATAGCTGTTGGTTCTCTTAATTTGGTGCTCTCAGAGGGGAAGGTACATGTAGATAAATTGTGTATTATATCAAGCATTATGAAGTATCATCTACTAACATTAAGCAATGGATCTCTTATCAGGCTGTGTGATGAGCAGTTGTCCAACCAGTCCCACTATGATTTTGGCCTTCGAGCCCTTAAGAGTGTGCTGATAAGTGCAGGAAATGTCAAGAGGGACAGGATACAGAAAATCAAGGAGAAACTGATTGAAAAGGGAGAGAAGGCAGATGAAGCTGCCATCTCGGAGGGGCTCAATGAACAAGAGGTTAGTGTGATGGCATGTGCAACCATAATGGTATACAGCCCATGGTAGCCAGCATTTTATCATTTTTCTTTGATAATTATTGACAATCAAAATACAATAAGTAACGAGTTCAAAAGCTCTGAGTAAAATAAAAACTAATTTCCTCTCCTAGATTCTAATTCAAAGTGTCTATGAGACCATGGTACCCAAACTGGTTGCAGAAGACATTCCTTTACTGCAGAGCTTGTTATCTGATGTCTTCCCTGGAATCAAGTACCTACGTGCTGAGATGGAAAAGCTGAAGGCAGAGATCAAGAAGGTGTGCACAGAAATGTACCTGACGTATGGTGAAGGAGAGGAACAGGGTGCTGCATGGGTGGACAAGGTAAACAGCCAGTACTCTACCAACTTACAAAATTATTTTTGTTGATGTCATAAACTGTAGATGGTTACATTAGAGAGTGGAACAACTGTGAGCTGACAGCAAAGTACATTTACATTCCTAGCCAGAGTGGTCTGAGAGTCAGTAATAGTGTCATTTTAACCCATTGACTCCATATCGTGCCCAAAACTGCCCAACAAAAACAGGGACCTCCAAAAAATATTGCATCAAATCTAGAAGTACTGGAATTCTGATAATGCAACATTATTTCAATGGATGGATGGCCAATGCAACTAAGCTATAACATTGATTAATATACTTCAACTTGGGAGAAAAATGGGTTTGTTTGGACAACATATTTTTGTTTCATTGATTTTCATGAATTTTGAGGAGTTGAAAATCAGTTCAAAAAACACTTCTCCTATCTCCTTTGCACTTAAAATCAAAAGCAAACAAAATCTGCACTCATGCATTACAATACCTAAGTTCTTTATCTCCCCAACCACCACCAGGTTTCTTTGCACAAAACACATCAAGTGACTGTGAACCATGCCATTCTTAACACTGTATTTCTCTCTACGACACCCACCTCCAATAAGCCTTTTACTGGAAACGGTCATGTGCTGATATATCTCTTCAATAACCAATGAATTACGCTCTTGATCCCATGGGAAAGGCTTTACTGGATGGCAAACAAACTTCAAAACACTGTTTTAGAAAGTTCGGCAATCAACTGGAGTTGAAACATATCATTTACAAACAGGTTTTGCTAATAACACTACCAATCTCGTACAAGTGCCTTTAAATAAGTGAAGGCAGATTTGTTTGCTGTCCAGTACAACCATGTGATTGCATTACTGCAAAAGGTCCATTGCATGCTGGGTAATGGACAAACATTTGACAGGGATCCCCCTGTCTGTGACTTCTTATCCTACAGCCAAGAGAGTTGATTTTGACACAAGCCAAGGCCTTAAAGTGACAAAAACACAACCTATTAGGTTTAGCAGGGTAAAAATATCACCAACTGCAGAGATTCAGAAATTTCAATGAAGAATTTTTGAGTGTTTTAAAGCATAAACCCAACAGAAAAACCCAGAGTAATCCCCTACAAAGGGCAAACCAATTAGTTTTAGCCATCTTCAGACTTTATTATGTCCTCTGGCTCTCTTGCAGCAGCTTATTTGACGAAAATTAGAGCAGTTTCCATTCAAAACCCTACAAAAGCGAGCATGCAAGTCATAGCCCCATTGCCATACAATTCTCTGGAATGGCATTGCAGGCAAATATCGAGCCCTTGGCTTAAAATGTCAGCAGTATGTAGCTAACCAGGGCTAGCCAAACTTGAACTGAGGGGGGAGGGTTGAGTTAGCACTCTGGATTTAAGGCAAATTGGTCCAGTAGACAATGGGTTAAACAATAATTACTAACCCCTTTTGCAATTTTTATACATATGAATCTTTGAAAGGTTTTGAGTACTTCTGCGAATAAATTTTTGGCTTATAGAGAATACTCTATGTTCTAGGCTTGTTTGAAATGGTGAAAATTTCACCTTTCCTGACCCATGACCGCGCAAGAAAAAGCCTGGGTCGATTCTTGATCTTACGTCACCTCATTAATGCATTATTCTCCATGGCGCCTTTCCATCACAACAACATCCATACATAGAGAATATACACAGTCTGTGAGTTGTTAGTAAAGAAAACAGTTATTTTAGACAAAATGCTAAATATTTATTCTAATTATTGCAAAGTCGAATGAGTTGGATGACGTAAGATCAAGAATCGACCCAGGCTTTTTCTTACGCGGTCATGGGTCAGGAAAGGTCAAATTTTCACCATTTCAAACAAGCCTAGAACATAGAGTATTCTCTGTAAGCCAAAAAGTTCTTCACAGAAGTACTCAAAACCTTTTAAAGATTCATATATATATAAATTGCAAAGGGGTTAGTTGCACTTTAAGTGTCTGAATAGAAGTCACGTCTCTTTTGTTATAGGTTTTGCAACTGTATCAGATCTGTCAAATTCACCATGGCCTTATGATGGTTGGTCCCAGTGGAAGTGGCAAGTCCTCTGCTTGGAGAGTGCTCCTCAAAGCACTTGAGAGGGTGGAAGGTGTGGAGGGAGTTGCTCATGTCCTTAATCCCAAGGTGCGTGGCAATGCTTATAATATTATTACACATTCCATCTTGGTATAATAGACTTAAAGAACTTCTGATTTAAAGCCTTGTGGTAATAATTCCTGTTGTTCTTACAGGCCATTTCCAAAGAGTTGTTGTATGGTACCCTGGATCCTAACACACGAGAGTGGACAGATGGATTGTTTACACATGTGCTCAGGAAGTAAGTTTTCATGAAATTGCTACATGTATGTTCTTGTTCAGTCATGTCAGAATAGTTATCAATTATAACAGTTTTTCTGTGATGCTCATGTTAATGTTGATCCTGTAGGATCATAGAGAATGTCCGTGGTGAACTCAGTAAACGTCAGTGGATTGTCTTTGATGGTGATGTTGATCCTGAGTGGGTGGAGAATTTGAATAGTGTCTTAGATGACAACAAGTTACTCACACTCCCTAATGGAGAACGTTTGGCCATCCCTCCGAACGTAAGTATCTATGTTTACCTGCAACCCACCTTGTCATTAATCACCCTCCTTTGTTTGAAAGTGGAACTCCTTTTGGTATTTCGTAGGTACGCATAATGTTTGAAGTTCAAGATCTTCGTTATGCAACACTAGCCACTGTAAGCCGGTGTGGTATGGTTTGGTTCAGTGAGGACATGCTGTCAACAGAAATGATCTTTGAAAGCCATCTTTCTCGAATGTGTAAGGTTCCTTTGGAGGAAGCTGAAGAGGAAACACGCCGTACTATGACTGTACCTCAAGCTGAAGATGTTCTATCTCCATCAATGCAGGTGTGTTCAAAGATCTCATTGTCTACCCTGTGATACTTGCAAATAATTGGATTAATTAGTTTATTTTATCTCAGAAAAAGCAGATAACATTTTTAGGATACAGTGATTGTAAACAGTAATGCAAAAGGTCACTTGATAACTTTTAGGTGTACATTTGTACAGTGATTGTAAACAGTAATGTAAAAGGTCACGAGATGACTATTTGGTGTGCATTTGTACAGTGATTGTAAACAGTGATGTAAAAGGTCACTAGATAACGTTTTGGTGTGCATTTGTACAGTGATTGTAAACAGTAATGTAAAAGGTATATAACGTTTTGGTGTGCATTCGTACAGTGATTGTAAACAGTAATGTAAAAGGTATAATTATAACGTTTTGGTGTGTGTTGCATAACACAATTAACATTCAATCCATCATCAATATTTTGTTTCTAATTCATGTAGGTACAGCGTGATGTTGTGGACATTCTTCAAGAACATTTTGCCTCTAATGGACTTGTCATAAAATGTCTGGAGTTTGCTTTCAAGCAGGAGCATGTGATGGACTTCACACGCATGCGTGCTCTGGAGTCTCTCTTCTCCATGCTGCACCAGGGGATCAGAAATGCACTTGTTTACAACCAGCAGCACCTAGATTTTCCCATGGATGTAAGTATAGAGTGTGCATACAGTCTTATAAAAGAAGAGACAAAAAAGATCTTCATTACCCAGGAAATAAAAAAATATATGTGTCCACTTGTGTTGTGCTTGGTATGACATGCCAAACACTCATGATCTATTGTCCCTTCTCAAAACTGTATCATTTGTATATTCAGTGAGAGATATCTGGCTTTAATATATAATTTTCGATGAAATACCAGTGTATATCTCTTTCTAAAAAGTGATATCTTCACGTGTGAAGATATAAATGATATCTTCACATGTGAAGATATCACTTTTGAAAATATGACTTGCTTTCAAAGATTTCTAGCCTTTTTAGTAAGAGATTGAAACTAGTATTTCATCGATAATTATATATTAAACAGAACATTACATGGCCGCTTGGAGATATGAATTGTATCTTCTTGTGTTGATGAAATATCTTACTCGTTCGCTGCGCTCACTCGTAAGATATGTCATCAACACTCGAAGATAAAATCTGTATCTCCGCGCGGCCATGTAATATCCTCTATCTTTAATTGGCATCACCATGTTAGTCTTGTGACACTAGTAGACCTATAAAGTTATTCTTCATAAGCAAGTGGCATTGATACTTCAAGCAAACAATAGCATATTGTTATCACAGTCTTGATGTAAATAGAATATTGATTGGTTTATTTATTTATTGTTACTCAAATGCACAGCTGCTTTGAAAATCAATAATTTATTGTTGTTGAAAGAATTTCATGGATAAACCATCCATCCAACCAACCATCCATTCATTCGTTGTTATTTGCTCGTAGCGTGATCAGCTTGAGAGGTATATACCCCGCTTTCTTGTGTTTTCATTGCTGTGGTCATTTGCTGGGGATGGTAAACTGAGGGTAAGAGAAGACCTTGGTAATTTCATCAGGAGTATCACCACCATCCCACTGCCATCAAGCTCTACTACCCCTATCATTGACTTTGAGGTTAGTTCAATAAAACTTCTATTTTATTATTATTCATTATGACTTTGATTACTTATATTTAATCACAAAGGCAGATCACAGATTACATATTTATTCCACTTAATGGGGAGTTGACTTAGAACATTTTTAGTTCCTTCAACTTCCCTGCACCCATTCATATGATTTTCCTCTTTTTCCCCATAATATTTATTATTGTAAGTAATAGCATGACATGAGGGAGGATTAATGGCGTCGGGACTTTTACAGATCCTCCCAAGGCTTGAGGGAAAATGTAATCACTAATTTCCCGAAATGTCATGCTATCACTTTGTAATACTATTATCATTGAGGAATAGAAATTTTCTCTGCCTTAACTACAGATGTCGCAGTTGAGTTTATTTCAAAAACAGTCTGTTATTATGCTTGATTGAGTGGCATTGATTGAATGTCCCTGGCGACAAACATGTTTTTTTTTGAGAAAAATAACACTAAAATACAATGTAATTATGTGGTTGACTAAATATTCAAAGAGCATGCATGGAGTTTAATTACGTCACGTTTATGGTTTTAAGTAATGGTCTGCGTAAGAACTATAGTATAAACAATAGAACCGCGGCAATGAGAATATCCTCACGGTCGATTTTGTGTGAATATGACTTAAGTGCTGTATCAGATGTCTACAGTCCAAACTACACCCAGAAAATAAAGTAGTTTCTATGCTATGGGTTATATTTACTGTGAAAACTCAAAGAAGCCACCATCCAGCCAATCGGAAAGGGAGAAAACAAAAGATCTTTCAATCTCAAATTTGATAACTTTCCCCACGGTCGATATTCTTCGAAATTACACCATAGTCGTATTGATCAAAAATAAATTGAAACTTCAAAAAATATCATATAAAAATGTATTTTTTCGATGGTTTTCTATTGAATTTATGAGTATCAACCAATGAAATTACGTGAGAGAAGAATAGAAAATTAACACCTTTTTACATTCCTTGCCGTTGAGTGCTATCGTTCTTAGCCGGACCACTACTTAATATCCCACATGGAAGAAGTGGGTTTGAGAAATGAAGAGAAGAACTTTCTTGACCCATAAAATAGGTAGGGTACAGGGTTAATAGGCATTGCGCCTATAACCTGGGGTGCCGAGGCACAGTCCAGTGTTCCTTCATCAGCGTGCGTGCCCTTCTAATTGTCCCTCTTGCGTGTCAGTGAGGGAACATTAGACCAAGTATGCATGCTGATAAGGGAATTTAGAGATTTAAATAATGTCCCTGAACAAACAAAGAAAACCAAGGTGATCATTGTATTATTATATTAAGTGTATGACCGTGTATTATTATATTAAGTGTATGACCGTGCCCCTAAGGGCAACTCGTGGATGGTCAGTGAGCTATTTTGAAGTTTGTGCTATGTTATTGTGGACATTGTTGGCAGAGCATATATTTGTGTAGTGTGTCGACGAGATTAGTTTTGTTGAATGCCTGTGTATATTATGTAAGATACACAGAACGTGCAGTCTTCATATATGTCAGGGCATTAATAGTCTGCTGCCATTATGTAGTCTGTTTTCTTTTCTAAAAATAATCCCACAATATGTTTTAGTAAACCCAGCAAGACAGAGATATAGGAAAGTGATTATATTCAACTGGCTGAAACCGGAAAAGTTTATTTCTCGTCGCTATTAATATCCTGGATTAATATGTTCTTAAAGGTCAAGGATTGTATTACTAGGGATAAACTGCTGATCAATGAATTTCAATTGAGATGGAAAAGTAAATCGAAATCAGCTGGAAACAGGGCTTTACTGTCAAAATAAATTCACAAATGAAATCAAGCACCATTCTAGTTCTTACATAATGCAACATGAAGTCTGTAGTTGTAGAAGAAACTACTTGAAATAATTTTATTTGTGTGCCGGTAGCTAGATGACAAGATGAGGGTACAAGTTGCAAATAAATATTGGCCTGGGACAGCATACATGTAATTATGTTGTCTCCGAAAATAACCGGAATCTTATTTTCAAAATCATAATACATAATTTCTGTATTATCAATCAATCTTACAGGTGAACATTCAGGGTGAGTGGATGCTGTGGCAATCTAAGGTGCCACAAATCGAGGTTGAGACCCACAAAGTAGCTGCACCTGATGTTGTGGTTCCTACTGTGGACACTGTTCGTCACGAGACTCTGCTGTACACATGGCTAGCAGAGCACAAACCTCTTGTCCTGTGTGGACCCCCAGGAAGTGGCAAGACCATGACGCTGTTCAGTGCCTTGAGAGCGTTGCCAGATATGGAGGTAAGGTCTGAATAAATAACAAACATAGTACATCTAAAATAAATTAATGGCCTTTTGCAGGAATGCAATCATATGGTTATACTGGGTGGCATAACAATCTTAATTCATATACGTAATGACACTTGTATGAGATTGATAGTGTTATCAACAAAACCTGTTTCTAAATACTATTTTCCACCTCAAATTGATTGTTGATCTTTCTAAACAACGTTTTTAAAGATAGCTTGCCATCCAGCGTCCATGGCAATGCTTTTCCCATGGAGATTACCATTGCTTTGTTAACAAAGTATTTTTTCATCACATGACTGTTTCCAAAAGGGCTATTGTTCTTAATTCTTGTTTCAGGTTGTTGGGTTAAACTTCTCCAGTGCTACCACCCCTGAACTGTTGCTGAAGACATTCGACCATTACTGTGAATACCGCCGTACACCTAATGGCATCGTGCTGGCTCCTGCTCAGCTTGGCAAGTGGATGGTACTCTTTTGTGATGAAATCAACTTGCCAGACATGGATAACTATGGTAAGAATAAGATTATTTCAATAATGAAATGAATTACTGCAGTTGATCACTTATAAGCTGCAACATTTTGCCACAAAATTTTGAAAACTGTGAAAAAACGTTCCCAAAGTTAGGGGTGTGGCTTATAGCCGAATGCTTTCCAAAAACTGTGGAAAATGTGCTCCAAACTTGCAAAAACCGTCACCATGTTGTCTGCCAGTCTACATTCAAGATGGTGACCAAAACCCAACGGAAGACTTCCATGTGTTTTAGTATTTTTGTCAGGTTTATGAACTGTAAATTTCTTATAACTGGAACGTAACCATCCTCAAGCTATCATAGATAATCTGAAGGGATTTGAGATCTAGAAACTTCCAAAAGGTGAGGGAAAGTTGCTCAAAACTTGGTTTTGGAGAGAAATATTTTATTGCTAAAATCATGATGTGCCTTTTTAGTGAGACTTTTCGAAAACTTGGTCAAAATATTTTAGTTTTTGAAAAAAATTAACATGAATATGAGACATGGGTGCTTGCCATTTTGGATCTGATGATGTTTTTTGGCAGTTCCTATCGTCAGAAAACTACTTTGTTGTATAAGAATAGGGATTGCCAAAAACTTAATGAGATCCAAGATAGTGGTGTCCATGGTTCATATTCTGGTGGGTTCAAACCCCGGCCGGACCAACACTCAGGGTCTTAAAATAACGGAGTAGAAGGTGCTGCCTTTGTGAAACAACTGCAAATGGTTAGACCTTCACATCTTCTCGGATAAGGACGTAAAACTGTAGTACTAAGGGCTGGATGTCAATTGGGGCGAGAGCTCTGTTTCCTTCCCTTGTCACAAATGATGTGACAAACTCAATAAACTAAACTAATTCTTGTCTATTTTCTTCAAAAACTGTATTTTAATTTTGTCAACATTATTTTCAACTTTGACCATATTACCAACAATTTAACGGCAACTTGTTCCAACAGCTAGGGGTTTCTTTAAAGTACAAGAGAAATTCAGTTATTTTTCATGCAGCACACACACAAGTCTGTGGTCCATCATTTGGAGTTTAAAGTGTATAATTAAATGGTCATATTTTTATCATTAATATTGATTCATCATCGGGTGAATAGTTGAATAGTTATTACAAGCAAATGGGCAGCAAGTTTTGTTTGAAAAGCAAAGGAGAGAAGCTGGAGTAGAAAGACTTGTTGACAGTCATACTCTATTGTTTGTTCATCTGCTGTTAGTGTTCCTTAAATTTGTTTAGGTCATTGCAAACACTCTTGTGTTTGTTTTGGTTTTGGAAAGACTCCTGTATACATCTAGTTCATACCTCATGTCCGCATGGTAACAATGGTATCAGTTGAGGCCAGTTGTCCCAGAGATTGCAAAATTGGAGTCGGTCAGAAATGTCTTAGTTTCTGTCGTTAGTGTGTTCTTTTGTGTCCTAAGGAAATGAATGTCATGTTCTGTCATCAACTAGCCTCACTTTGATACCGTTATTAATAAGATCAATAAACCACACCCTTTGTGAAGAATGTTTCTTTCAAAATCTCAAAGGTAAAAAATCTGCTAGTTTGCTTAATTATGCAAATTGATAATTATGCTGATTGGCTTCATGGGTCGTATTCACTTTCAGTACACTAATAGTTTGCATAATTTCACTCTCAAGCTGTAAATGCAATTACACTGATAAAGATGGCTGTGTTCCATATTATTTCAGTGTTGTTTCATTTTTATGTATCAAACATTATAATGCTTCAACTTCAGGAACACAGCGTGTAATCTCCTTCCTGCGACAGATTGTTGAACATGGGGGATTCTTTAGAAGCTCTGACCAAGCCTGGGTGTCACTTGAGAGAATTCAGTTTGTTGGTGCTTGTAACCCTCCCACTGACCCAGGAAGAAAGCCTCTTTCTCACAGGTAACAACTCCTAATTGCTATAATTATTGTTAGCATAAAATTAGCATAAAATTAATATAATTTTATGATACTTTTTTGATAAACCCTAACTAAGGCTATACTCCATGACAGGTTCCTGCGCCATGTGCCAGTAATATACGTAGACTATCCAGGCCCAACCTCCCTGACACAAATCTATGGCACGTTTAACCGGGCTATGTTAAGGATGATCCCTGCCCTCAGGAGCTATGCACAGCCTCTCACCGATGCCATGGTAGAATTCTACACCATGTCACAGGTAAACAACTCTTCATTTACCAAACTGTTAATTTAATTTTTAATCATTATTTTCACTCAACAAAATTTCTTGAGTTTGATTGGCTGAGAGCAGCCCAGTTTCCAGTTAATTCAGTGCAAATCTGTAATTCAGGGCAAATTCACGGTTACTGTGGCAACCAAAAACAAACATTTAAAAAAACAAGTTTTTCAGAGATTCTGACACAAGTTTACTCTTGAAATGACTTATATTAGAATAATAGCCTTGGGAAAATGCAGAAAAGTACCTGCCATTTTAGTGAAAAGTTTTCAATTTTAGCTAGCGTGCATTGTTGACACAATTATCACTCAAATTGTTAACAGAGCATGCGCTCAAAACTGATTTTTGTTTTCACATGCTTGTGCGATGTACATGTGCTCAACAAACTAAAGTAAAACCTATTATCCCCTTTACCGGTGTTTGTTTTACATGTAAGTAAATGATTAACAAAGAATCATCATTTTTTGGGGGTGCAATTAACAATAAAAAAACAGCTCATAATAATAAAAAATCAAAATTTCCAACCGGACGATTGCACCCAAAACAAGACAATTACATACCATATACTAATTTTATTTTAATGTTTTATTTAATTTTAATTTGTTAATTTAAAAACTAATTTTTGGGGGGACTTTTCTTTACTTTTGTTTTTGCTTTTTTAAAGGAACGTTTTACCCAGGACATGCAGCCCCATTACATCTACAGCCCTCGTGAGATGTCACGCTGGGTGAGGGGTATTTGTGAAGCCATGCGGCCACTTGAAACCATGAGTGTTGAAGAATTAGTGAGGATCTGGGCACATGAGGCCCTCAGACTATTTCAGGACAGGTAGTGAAGACAAAACCAGCATTGAGCATGTTCAGTGATGAAGGACATCAAAAATCACTTCTTTGTTTTTGCGTCATAACTTATTAACGAGTTTGATACTAGATAATAGATAAACACCCTTACTGGCTGGTTCTGCCATTAAAGAGTGTGTTTTATGTGGTATTTGGAATTAAAATTTAAAAATAATAAAACCATATCTGTGTCTTTTAAGACTTGTGGAGGAGGATGAACGCAAGTGGACAGATGAGAATGTGGACTTTGTTGGCCTGAAGCACTTCCCCAACATTGACAAGCAGGCAGCTCTTAGTCGACCCATTCTGTACAGTAACTGGCTTTCAAAGGACTATCTCGCTGTGGACAGAGAGGAACTTAGAGATTTTGTCAAGGCCAGACTAAAGGTAAACTCACTAACTGTATTACTTTATTATAGGACTATAGGAGCCTGTAATGCTAACTTGATACCACATTACATAGTGGCAGGAGTAAGCCATTGCACCATGTAATCATGGTTTGTTATGTAGGTTCTAGCCAACCACATAGGATTTTTTTTTTAAATTTGTAGATAAAGTGAATGTAAACTAGAGTAAAGACAGTAATGAGCAGTTAAAATTACTGCATGTTCTGCTGATAATTATCACTTGTTTTGTGTTTTGTTTTAGGTATTTTACGAGGAAGAGCTGGATGTACCCCTAGTATTGTTCAATGAGGTACTAGACCATGTTCTTAGGATTGACAGGATCTTCAGACAGCCACAGGTATGGCCTTCACAGTGTTGGGTTACTGTCTTATGCCTTCACAGTGTGTGGGTTACTGTCTTACTGCCTTCACAGTGTGTGGGCTACTGTCTTACTGCCTTCACAGTGTGTGGGCTACTGTCTTACTACCTTCACAGTGTGTGGGTTACTGTCTTACTGCCTTCACAGTGTGTGGGTTACTGTCTTACTGCCTTCAGTGTGTGGGTTTCTGTCTTACTACCTTCACAGTGTGCTGTCTTACTGCCTTCACAGTGTGTGGGTTACTGTCTTACTATCTTCACAGTGTGTGGGTTTATGTCTTACTACCTTCACAGTGTGTGGGTTACTGGCTTACTGCCTTCACAGTGTGTGGGTTACTGTCTTACTATCTTCACAGTGTGTGGGTTTATGTCTTACTACCTTCACAGTGTGTGGGTTACTGGCTTACTGCCTTCACAGTGTGTGGGCTACTGTCTTACTGCCTTCACAGTGTGTGGGCTACTGTCTTACTACCTTCACAGTGTGTGGGTTACTGTCTTACTGCCTTCACAGTGTGTGGGTTACTGTCTTACTGCCTTCAGTGTGTGGGTTTCTGTCTTACTACCTTCACAGTGTGCTGTCTTACTGCCTTCACAGTGTGTGGGTTACTGTCTTACTATCTTCACAGTGTGTGGGTTTATGTCTTACTACCTTCACAGTGTGTGGGTTACTGGCTTACTGCCTTCACAGTGTGTGGGTTACTGTCTTACTATCTTCACAGTGTGTGGGTTTATGTCTTACTACCTTCACAGTGTGTGGGTTACTGGCTTACTGCCTTCACAGTGTGTGGGCTACTGTCTTACTGCCTTCACAGTGTGTGGGCTACTGTCTTACTACCTTCACAGTGTGTGGGTTACTGTCTTACTGCCTTCACAGTGTGTGGGTTACTGTCTTACTGCCTTCAGTGTGTGGGTTTCTGTCTTACTACCTTCACAGTGTGCTGTCTTACTGCCTTCACAGTGTGTGGGTTACTGTCTTACTATCTTCACAGTGTGTGGGTTTATGTCTTACTACCTTCACAGTGTGTGGGTTACTGGCTTACTGCCTTCACAGTGTGTGGGTTACTGTCTTACTATCTTCACAGTGTGTGGGTTTATGTCTTACTACCTTCACAGTGTGTGGGTTACTGTCTTACTGCCTTCACAGTGTGTGGGTTACTGTCTTACTGCCTTCACATGTCTTACTGCCTTCACATGTCTTACAATCCTATCATGTTGATCTATTTCAATTAAGGGTCACTTGTTGCTGATTGGTGCTAGTGGTGCTGGAAAGACTACATTGTCAAGATTTGTGGCTTGGATGAACGGGCTTAGTGTTTTCCAAGTTAAGGTATGTAATATAATTTTTATATCCAAATAATTATTGCAAACGCGGAGTGCAGCAGTTCCATCCATGAAAAGTTTTTCAATTTAGCCAACAATATCTGCACCAAAAGGGTTAATTAACAACAACAACATTCCAAAAACCATACATTCAGAAAGTTTCAATTGTTTTTACACACTGTTTGCAGAGAGAGATTTGTTTTATGATTTGTCTCCAGGCTGTGTCAATGTAGTAATATGTGACCTTACACCAGAAAACGTACAATAATGACTTTCTGTTTAAACGGGTAAAATAAATGACTAACAAACGGGTTTTCAAGTCGTTTACACGACTTTCTAGGCCGTTTAAACGAGTTGGGAAGCCGTGTAAACAAGTTGGAAAGATAGCCCAAAAAAGCAAATGGCTATATAAAACATTTACAATCATGGCTTGGCTTGCTTGAGTCAAACGGTATAGAACCATTTGACTACACACAGAGATCGATTAACCCTATTAGTGCCACAATATTTAATAAAATATCATGGCATTCAGTTTCTAGCATGTAAGTAAACTGTTTGGTCTATCGGGTCTCGCGCAATGGATGATCACTTTTAGAGCTTATCCTGTACGGAAATTGTTCACAAGACTGTCTTTTGTCAATTGCTGGGGTTATTTCGGTTTCAGGAGTTATACAATGTATTCTAGAAGAAATCATTCAGATTTCAGAGCATTGTTGGAGCTGTTTCTTCAGCCTCGTTTCCGTGCCGTGAAAGTTTGTCTTTATGTCGCGTTAGTTTCTCCTAAACTATTTGTCCTAATGCGACCAATTTTTTTCTTTTGCATGACCAGGATCTGTTTTCTCATTAATAATTCATGATATATTCATCCAATGGAGGGACTGTATTTGGTCACATGCATGGGTCTTGATACCAGATGAAACCCTTGCTTGAAGCTTCATCAGGTGGATGCATTTGGAGTACCCCTGATAAGACTTCGATTCGTGTTTGAAAATATGTGTAGTTCCTAACACTTACATCAGTTCTATGCTCTACGATGATTGTACAGGGGCCATTCAATTGTCTGCAATATAGATATGAGTGATTGTCTCTTTGAAAGTTGATATAGTTTTACTATACTGATGTACATTTAAATAGTAATACCATGCTTCTCAAGTTAACAATCATTAATTCAATTATACAGATTCATCGTAAATACACTGCCATGGATTTTGATGAGGATCTCCGAACTGTGCTGCGAAGAGCAGGATGCAAGAATGAGAAGATTGCCTTCATTCTTGATGAGTCCAACATCATGGAGTCAAGCTTTCTAGAGAGGATGAATACATTATTGGCCAATGGAGAGGTACTTTTTGTTAGCATAAACATGCGTTGTTTTAATGGTTAAACATGAATTTGATTCCATAGAATGCTTAGTTGCTAATTTTATCAATTTGTGGCAGCAGTTCTGTCTAGTTTTGTGCTTGTTTTATTTTCTTTATTTTGTTCTGTGCTGTCTTACAGTGCGACTACTGAAACCACGTTCACCTAGACAGCAACAACTATACACATTGTAAAACAAAAACAAAGCATTCCAAAATACAAATCCTAGCATATCTGCATTATTTTTTTCATTCAAGACTCTTCAGAACTAGTTCACGACATGTGCCTTTACCGCATCGAAGCTAGAGCAAGTTGAGATGCCATTGTCTTCTATAGGTAAATTCATTGCCTGACGAGGGAATTCCACGTTAAATTTCATGTGAAAAACCAATATTGCACGAGTCGCGAATTACCAAAACTGAATTGTTTTATACTGTGCTGTCTTCAGTTCACTCGTTTCCAAAATTTTCCTTGTGCTTGTAGTTGTACCACAAGTTTTTAGTAGCATTTTTAGCCGTGCTTTTCGTCCTGTTTTACGAGCCTTTTTCTCTTTGAGGGCATACAGTACCGCCCAGAAACATATGTACATTTGTTTGCAAAATTTTCGCAAGCACATCGCGTGCAGTGTTTGTAATCTGTTCGCATTTTTTTGTGAACTGTTTGCAATTTGTTCACGAATAGTTTGCAACAAACATCGCGAGCATACAGTACAATGCAGCTCAAACATTTTACACGCACAAGAAGTACCACAAGAACTTCTTGCGGTGCCAAAACCCACATGGTAAACAAACTGTTGCCGTGGTAAACAAAGCGATGATGGCGAAAGACGTACCACCGAATTTTAATTATTCTAGATCACAAAATAACTTCAAAGATGTATCGTTTGAAAGCTTTCAATTTACAGTTTCACATTTAAAATAAGTTTACGATGCGTTTTTGACAAGAGCGACGAAAATCAAAGAACTTCAGCGCTTTGACAACCTGAGTTGTTTGACACAGAAAGCATGACTTGATAATTTTTCGCTTCACGAATTATTTGACTCTACTTCAAAGATAATTTATAGCATTTGAACGCTTTCAATTTACAGTTTCACAGTAATTTATTACAGTAAGTTTATGATGGGTTTTTGACAAGAGCTACGAAAATCAAAGAACTTGATCGCTTCGACAACCCGAGTTGTTATTACGCAGAAAGCGTGACTTTTTCATGGACGTTTCATAGAGACCTAGCGATAGCTGTTTCGTTGTTGCGTATTACCGTACTGTAGTTTCCACACAGCTTTAGCCTGTTGTGAACTCTTGGTTCATTTGATTGTGTGTTGTAGTCCACAACACAAGTGTGATGGCTTGATTTCATAGCTTGAAGAAGTGATGATCGACGAATTCATATGACTAGTGAGATGAATGTCAAGAGTTGTTCTGCGATCAACTGCGAATGTAGAAGTTGATCGCGATCATTGCACGAAACATGGGGAAAGCAATTTGAGAACAGATTGCGAACACTGTCCGTGATTCGCTTGCAAAAAATGTACATATGTATGTTTATGGGCGGTACTGTACATTTAAGCTTCTGTGTGTGAATAATACATGAATGAAATCAGCAGATCCACAAAGCCCCAGCTTTTCCGTTCAAAATCACATTTTTGCTGCAGAGTGCAGTTGTTGTCAATTCCTTGGACAGTCGAGCCCCAAAGCATGTCGTTTCTCATGAAAAAAGGAAAAGAAGAAAGATAATTTTTCACGTTCTTTGACTACTGTTAACTTTGTGAATATTCTGGTTTGGAATTTTAACATGATTTTTGTCTCTGTTCGCGATAATTTAAAAACATTATGCATGGGCTTCCTGTACATCGTTGATTACAGCTTTCCTAACCATTGAATTCCACAAAATTTTCAACCCTTCATTAGCCAGTCAACATGCGAGTTTGTATTGTGCTATGGGATTGACTTGATATTGATTGGTCAAGTAATCGTAAGTAGAAATGCTTTGTTTTCATTCTGCAATGTGACTGGTTCTTGTTGTCTAAGTGGCCCAGGTTTCAGTAGTCGCGCTATAATTGTGTAAGATGTATTTATTCATTATGTTTGTAGGTACCTGGTCTGTTTGAAGGAGATGAATACACAACATTGATGACCCAGTGCAAGGAAGGAACTCAACGAGAAGGGTTGATGTTGGACTCAAGTGAAGAACTATACAAGTGGTTTACACAGCAGGCAAGTGTTGAAAGGTTACCTTAGAGGTCTGCCATCATTACAAATAGTGTGATTTATTAAATGTTTGCTTTTTTCATGTGGATCAAGTACTGTTAGAGTCAACACTGGTTGGTGAGCTACATCAAGTAAGCATAGGAGAATAGAGCACAGAAAAGCAATTTGTAATGAATTATTGTTGATAATGGCCCTTGTTGGAGTGTCATGTTGTGTACAAATGATAGGTTGGTGAAGGATCATAAAAGGAACATAACCTTCAGTTAGTAATCTGTTGATGCCATTACCACATCCTGGTTAGCTCAGTGGTGAAGCGCTGGTCTGTTGTGCGGGAAGTCGGTGGTTCAAACCGAAGGTCGAGGGTAGAGCCTGTAAGCAAGTTGTTGTGCAAATGGCATAAGGTGCAGCCCAAGTCAGAACACTGTATGAATAAAAGTCTCCAGTCTGAGAAAAAAAGAGAGAAGTTTTGACAGCAAATATCAACAAAAATTATGATGACTGCCATGAGTTTGTCATCTACAATGTAAAAATAATTATCTGCATTTGTAAATGTGCAAGTAAAAATCTGCACCAGTGTCAATTTGGACTCTCCTTGAGTTTTTTGGTTATTGTAATTGGAAAGAGTCTTCCCTAGTTTAATACAAGTGTTCTTTGTTTCTTCTAGGTTACGAACAATCTGCATGTTGTCTTCACCATGAATCCATCATCTGAGGGGTTGAAGGACAGAGCAGCTACATCACCAGCACTGTTCAATAGGTAGTTAGTCAATACACAGCCTGGCTATAGTGAATAATTTGCAATGTAACAATGTGTTCAGGTAGTACATATGTGCCAGGGCCTTCAAAATATGGAAGCGACTGCCACAGCTCTGGCAGCTGCTTCAGGGTCCATTGCCAGTTATGTTCTCTTTATCAACTGACAATGAATCTTTTGCATGACTTTGTCTTTTCTACAGATGCCTGCTTTCCTATGTTGACCTTCTACTCAAAAACATGTGACATTAGTAAATACATGTAGTAATGTTATACTTACCGGTAGTCTTAGCTGGGGAATATCCCTCGAATGGTGCCTTGGGAGCTTTTGGATATTCCCCTGTGTTTTTCCTCCTCATATAATTAGTAGTATTATAGTATTTGTAATAACAGAGTAAACTTAATAAATAAATAAAATCGTTTTGGAAAACTCTCTTGCAAACAGAAACTGGATTGTCTAAAGGAAAACTGTCTAAAGAATACTGTATAAAGAAAACTGTTGAAGGAAATACATAAATAGACTGAAGAACTGAACTGGAAACTGTTTTAAAAAATCAAAGAAGGAACATTGTAAACACAGAAGTGTTCTACTTGTGTTCACTCCTGTTTACTCATGTTCTGACTCGTGTGGAGATTTAGATCAGATCGACTGTGCATGCATACTTTTGCATCTGATTGTGTGTTGTAAAGTATCAAACATGCAGTTGTATGACATTGTCCGCATTACACCTTTTCAAAAGATACCCTGGAGTGCAGGCTGCCTGCAGCCTCTTGTTTTTTGTTTTTTTCCTTCATTATGTAACTCATTATAAAAATTATATTGGTGTGAGCTCCTGCAATGAGCTTCTATGCTCTTGGGGCAAACAAATTATATAAATTATATGTTTAAATAAAATAAAATAAAATAAAACGATATCTAGCAAGGAATAAATTAAAGTTGCATGCTTTGAGATTCTTGTTTATATTTTAGTTTTGAAAGAATTTCATTCTTCAGTGTTTTGTACTTTGTTATATTATTCTAAATGTTTTTAAACCGTGTACTTACTGACCACTTACCAATCACATAACTACTCAAAGATTTTAAGACTCTTATCTGCATGTTAAATTTCGAGAATAGTTGTTGTAAATTCTGTTTGTAAAGCATCCTATTTACATTAGATACACTCGGTGTAAGGGATTCTGCTCTCGGACGGGGTATGTGTTTGTCCATTGCTTTCCATTTTCTCGAGGGCGGTGGATGTATACATATATTTCTGAGAGCGTGGCTTCATTACATCGAGTGTACATTGAATATAAATTATTGTGCATACTTATGTATCTGTCTGTTTGCCTGTGTGTCTGTGCCGACCATACTGTCTGTGTCTATCTGTCTCTTTGTTTGTTTGGTTGTCTGCTGTTTGTCTATTTGTTTGTTTGTCTGTCTGTGTGTATGCCTGTCTGGTTGTTTTCCTGCCTGCCTGTTTGTCAATCTGTGTCATTCGTTTAGTTGTTTGTATGCATACTTAGCCATGTACATATACAGATATTTGTAGTGCTACATATATCATTAGAAATGATTATTGTAAATTTTAACTTAACTTAATTTTTATAATTTAATATTATTTTTTATTTCATTTCTTTATTATTATTTTCTTGGAGATAATTTTATTAGCTAAGTTACACTGTAAATCCGAGTTTTAAATAAAATATATGTATGTATGTAGCCACAGCTAACCATATTTACATGGTGCAACAACTTCTCACTATTATCATGTATGGTAAATTGATAGTTCAGGATAATTCTCATGATTGTTGGCCTCTAGGTGTGTGTTGGACTGGTTTGGAGACTGGTCAACGGGTGCCCTGTATCAGGTTGGCAAGGAGTTCTCTGGCAAACTGGACCTTGATAAGTCTAACGTAAGTATTAACTGAAGAAGGAGCAATGCATAAAAGACCTTATTTAAAAGATATCAGTATTACTTAGCTGTTTTCGTCACATTGCTACTCATTGTTTGTTTTGTAGTATGCTGCTCCAGCCTACCTGCCAGTAGTGTATGAGGACCTTCCTCTCCCACCCACCCACAGAGAAGCTGTGGTGAATGCATTTGTGTTTGTGCACCAAACCTTGCACCAGGCAAATGCAAGGCTCACCAAGAAAGGCGCACGTGTGATGTCCATCACACCTAGACACTATTTAGACTTCATCAATCACTATGTAAGGACAATACACTACTCTGTTATTATTGTTATTTTCCCACTGTTTATTTGCTGATTAAACACAGCCTTCAGTCTTATTACTTTACCTATCCATTTATTAGGTAAAGCTGTTCAACGAGAAGCGGTCAGACCTTGAAGAACAGCAGCTCCATCTGAATGTTGGGCTGCAAAAGATCAGAGAAACTGTGGACCAGGTAGAGGAACTGCAAAAAAGCCTCTCACTTAAGAGTCAGGAACTTGAAGCCAAAAATGCCCTGGCCAACCAGAAACTGAAGCAAATGGTATGGATTGTTATTTCACAGTCCTATTAATACTTTAGTGGTATATTTAACAATTATCCTGCAAGATCATGTGGAATATCGGCAGATACTTGGTCACGAGGGCCGATAGGCCGGAGTTGGCTAAAATCAGGCGATATTCCACAAGATCGAGCAGGATAATTGTTTTATTATTCAACACATCGATAACAAAATACGTAGTCTTTTCCAAAACCTCACAAAGAGTACATCTTTATTTAATAAAATGATATTGGCGGGAATCTAGTGGCGTGCGCGTGCCATGTTTGTACACAATTTTGGCACCTTTTGCCAACTTTGAGCGAAGTAAACATTTTCAAACTCAAAGTGAGTTGATGGTTAGAAAACAGTTGAAAAATGCCTGAAATGCTCTTTTATTTGGATTCGAAGTATATTTCACTTCATACGACTCTTAGTTATTTGAAATGTTAAAAACACAAGCAAAAGGGGAATCCAGTGGCTGCTAGCTATTTTCATGAAGATTCGAAGATTCACATGAAGTGCTCATACTTCTGTCTTGAGGCTTGAGCCACTTACAGTTTATTTGACTTTCTCCACTTGAAGCCGTACAAATGTGAACAGGACTTGCTTCTTTGCCTTCGAGAAACAATGAAACATGTTGGACATTATTTTGCTGGAACTGTTAAAGGAATGGCCATGGACGGTCAATATCTCTGGACTGAAATTCATTGATTCATGAATTTGCTTCAACTTTTCGAAGTTGTTGTCCAAAACAATTGACTTTGGGGTTCAGATGAAGAAAGTGGAACTTCTTGACACTCTCAACTTGATATTTCAAGATCCTAGGCACTCTAGGCAAGTTTAACTGCAAACAAGGTAATTTCCTAGTTGTTTTCTTCATGTAATAAGTACTTAAGTTATTAATGTATTCGGGTAGAAGCAATTACCTAGTATGGAATCTGATTTGGGCATTTGTGAGTGGATTTACCATTACAAAGGTATTGAAAATCTTCAATATTTAACTTTGTTGCCGTTGTGTTCTCAGTGAACAGAATTATTGATAATTAGGTCTATTTCATTGTTTTCTACGTGTTTGAAATACTCAAGATTTTGTAGAAAGAAAAACAACTGTTAAATTTGTTTGGATGACAGCTATCGCAGGATATCTGTCATTTGTACAATGTAGGTGACAGATATTGAATGTGAAATGATCACAATATTTGGGCATTGTTATGATGTGTTGAATAATAATTCCTTATAATGAACTATCGCCTCCGAAGACAAATTCACACACTTTGGTTTTCACTGAGTCTATATTTATTGTCCAAACACTACTGAGCTTTTAACAGATTTTTTAGCTCTATTTATGCTAAAGCTAAAGGTAATGACTTCCTTTGTTTTAACTATTTCAAACACGCTAATAATGAAACTTCAACTACAGTATTGTGCAAAAGTCTTGCAAACACCTTTCGGCGAATTTCGGGGCTTTACGGGGAAAATGAACGAAAATTTTCACGAACCGAAATTTCGGCGATATTTCGATGAAAATTCGTAAAGCCCTTTGTTTAATCTGTGCGACATTTCGCAGTGCTCTGCGACAGGTTGGCACGAAAATTTGCTGCACTCTACGAAATATCGTGCGAAATTTCATTTGATACTCTGCGAATATTCGCACGAAACTTTGCTTCTTCAAAATTTCGATCCTTGCCCGTCAAATATCGAGTTACCTTTTCCGGCTCACTCGGTCAATTCGACCAACCTGAGTGTAAACTTTATTCGGACTTTGACTAACTGAACTTTACGGCTCACTTTCGAACGGTACAGGAGGATAACTGTAGAGTTTACTTCAGTTCAGTCAGGCTAAGAATGGCTCCGCTAAGAATAGAAACCGATGCTTTGAACCCGGTTTGAATCAAAGGCCGGAAGGATAATAAACGAAAGGAATGCGTTACTATAAATCGCGCGCACGTCCCAACTTCGGAAGTGTTCAATGTTGTAAACGTTATCCGTATATCCACAATAATATTCATATCCTTCAGCCTTCCAGATCTTTGTAAAAGTCGTTGCATAAAGTTTTCAAGTAAATTCGGACCATGCAGTTATCGAAATATCGTGAGCCGTAAAATAAACAAAACAACGGCTGCTAATAGTTCCCAGACGGCGGTGCATGGCCCGCTTTAAAGCTTGACTCACTCGCGAGCGCAAAGCATAACACCAAATAGTGTAGTTTCACATTTAAGGCAGATCCTTGTCTTGTTACTAGTATTAAAAGGTTTCGGCAGAAATCATTGTAAATGTTTGCGTATTAAAATCTCAAATCTCAAATCTCAACTCTTCTGAATTCCCACGTGCAATCAGTCAGGCGTGAACGTGTCAGTCTGATATTTTACTGAACATCAACAGAGTTTTGAAGCAACGTTTGTCATATTGAAAGACGTGCAAAAACTTCTATACTCTTACCAGAAAACTTCTACTGGGAAAGTGCAATTCCTTTTGAATTAAAAGAGCTTTAATGCATCGGGTTCGCGTAAATGGAAATTAATTAAGCTCCCGCTGTATTTGTGTCAGAAATGAGACACGCATCTGGCTGACAGTTCACGATTGACGGGGACTTTTATTATATAAGAATCTTGACTTTTTGATGCCTCGGGCACGCAGGGTATTTACCAAAACCATCTTACTGTACGTTTGTAAAACTGTTTGTCATGAATTCGAATTTATCACGCGTTAATCCTAGTGAAAGAAAGGTTAAAATACAAAACTGTGCAATTGACACGTACGCTTGCCGATATTTCGGATCACGATATTTCGATAACCTGGTCCGAATTTTCGTTTGACAATAAACGAAATATCGTCGAAATGTCTCTCGCATGTTGGCGATATTTCGTCTTGGCATTAAAATTTTCGCGTATCTGATTGATTCTTCGTCGAAATTTCGAACGAAAAGACATTCGTAGGAACAAAGAGCGAAATTCGTCGAAATACGTTTGCATGACTTTTGCACAATACTGTACACTTAAAATGTTCCTGTTTACGTTTCGGATATATCTGATTAAAAGTCCTCTAAATATAACTAATGTTATGTAGTAGTGCATGTTACAAACGGATGTTCAGGTAGCTTGTGATGTATTACTTTTTAGTAATAAAAGTAATAAAAGTAATATATAATTATTACCCAGTTGGGTGATATAATCAAAATTAATATTTTCTTGTTTCAGGTTAAGGACCAACAAGAAGCAGAAAAAGAGAAAGTTGCATCCATGGATATCCAAACTACCATTAAGGTGAAGTGATGGTTTCCATAACACTGTAGGTTACTATAGATGAACAGAAAGTAGTCAAAATAATGTTAGGACTTACAGTGCAACCACGCTATCTAAGGAAACCAAGGAAATTTAACAGCAAATTAATTAGCCTATCACATTCAAGTATTTGAACAACTAAATTATCATCTTCACAGCAGGTTGTATTGTTAAAATAGATTGTGTGATTGACTAATTTGCTTGGGTGGCCTTGGTTGGTGTAATCAACTGTAAACTTTTAACGGAGAAAAGACTACTACAAAGAAATGTGACCTCACATGCGAAAACGTACACTAACGGTTATCTGTTAAACGAGCAAATTTTAACGGTTACCTAACGCTTTTTCAGATTGTTTAACGGTTTGGCAAACTGTTTAAACGGGCAGCCCTGAAAAGCTAACGATTTTCGATAACCGTTAAACGGTTAACGGATAACCGTTAGTTTACGTTTTTGCGTGTGAGGTCACAAATGTGAACTCGTTTACAAGGCTCTATTGGTAAAGTAGTACATGCTTTTAAAAGGATTTGGTCAGATACCCGTGTTGTGAGATAAACATTCCACAGTTTTGACAATAATTGCACCTGTGTGAAAGTCTCTCTGTACCCCGGTCCCACAGAAACGTTTATAAACGAAGAGGGAAGAGAGAACCTCTTCATCAATTTGCGGCTCATTTATCACTCCTCTCACACTCGGAAAGCAATAGTCAGGGTACTGACTGATGATTTGTTTTGCAAATATAAATTTTGCTAGCAGCCTATTTATTATCAAAGACTTGCTACAAGAACACCAATTCAGATCACTTGACAATATAGAGGTTATCTGTATAAGATCTTGGTTAATTTCGGTGAAAATATTAGCTTTTTTAAGGGTTACATTTATACACTAATATAATGTCAGATGAGTAACTGTTAGTACATAATTTTTTTTTAGAGTACTTTTACTACAACTACAGACTTAATTTTGTTTGAACTGGAATGGTGCTTAATTCCATTAATTTTGTTAGTTTATAATTATTTTATTTTCAATTCCTTGATCTCTGTAAATTGGCTTCACCAAGAGAATACAAATCAAACTGAAAACCAACTGCCTTATATAAGTCGCAAGATTTAAAAAACAAAGATATGGTTACAATAATATGCCATTATTCATTCTAGGATTTCCTCATTGATGTGACAGTACGAACCACTGTTTTTATTAGTATGTATTATGGCAACACAGTACTGGAAGCCTTGTTTTGCTTGACGCTAAAACAAATTAATTTGTGTAAACCCCAAGCATAAATAGAATTATGATAACTATTGGCCACGTAAAATTTGTACCACTACATGCGACTTTATAACTTATTCTGCTTAGTGAATGAGTGTGTTTCAGTGAATCATTCTTCTAAACTTCAAGTGTGGTAAGATGCATTAAGAACTATAAGTTGAACCTAGAAACGTGGGGCAGCCCATATAATTTTCACTGGCTTCTATAATTTTTTCAGTTTTAATTTAGGGAAACAGGCATTCTTAACTTGTGATGCGCAAAGTGCAGAAATGAGTTATTGGGGAAATCATGTCACTCGCAGGCCAAGTTGCTCAGCCAGAATGAGTTTGATTATAATGAAGTTACCTCAGTCAATGCTTGAATATATGTGGTAGTGTTGTTAGCTATGATTGGTTTTATTTCCACACCAGTGAATTACAGCCATTGGCAATTACATTACAATCTAGATTATACTATAACACACACACAAGACAATAACAGCAAATAGAAAACAATAATACACATTAACACACCTAAACCACTTACATTTAAATTACATTTCAGAGGGTGGAGGGCATCTAGAAACCTAATAGTGATGCCCTTATACCTTAGATGATGTTGAAAATTAGATATCTTTATGAAGCAAAAGTATTCGATACGGAAGTATTTATTTAATATTGAGAAATATAGTAAATGTTTTTGATATGCAAAGGCAAGTCATTCCAATAATAACATCCTATAACAGATTAGGTGACAATTTTCTCAGATTTATTCGAAAAGGTTAAGTATAAAGATGTTGGTTTACCAAGCTCCTGGTTAAGTAGTAATGTTGTTCAGACATGTATTTCAAGTTAGAGCTATTTTTATTGCCAGTTTGGCATTGGCAATCATTTATATAGAGGCAGGCATGCATTTTAATGATGTCACATAATTTAAGGACATTTAATTGAATATAATAAGGAGTAATATGTTCTCGCATAGGAAGTTCAATCTCCATAACTTCCTACACAGACTGCAAGAATGAAGCAAAGCTTGTTGTTACAAAATTTAATGAGCGATATTATAAAATAACATTATTCAGATGAATTAAGAGGTTTAAAATGGAACTTTAATGTTGTATTTGTGTATCCCAATTTTTGCTACAGAAACAAACAAAGGTAATTCAAGAGAAGCAGCAGTATGTGAAAGCTGATTTAGCTAAAGTTGAACCTGCAGTTGCTGATGCACAACAAGGTAATGAATATGGGGTTTGAAGATGGATGTAATGGCTAAATATTATGTAGTATCCTTGATATAACTAATGTATTTTGTTACGTATTGGTTATTACATGTAGTTGTGTATCATTCATCATCACAATAAGTCTTTTAATTGGTCCTACAGCGGTGAAAGGCATCAAGAAGCAACATCTTGTTGAAATCCGTTCAATGGGCAACCCTCCAGCTACTGTTAAGCTGGCATTAGAATCCATCTGCTTGTTGCTGGGTGAACACACAGTAGACTGGAAGCAGATTCGTGCTTTTATCATCAAGGAGAACTTCATTTCTACCATTGTCAACTTCTCAACAGAGGATATTTCGTATGTATTTTCTGAACAGAGAATAAATGACAATTCCCTACATAAGTCAAGAATTCCCAACCATCTATTAATTAATTATGTTTAATATCCAGGGAGGGAGTAACTCGCACCATGCAATCCAGGTACCTGAATAACCCTGATTATACCTTTGAAAAGGCTAACAGAGCTAGTCAGGCCTGTGGTCCTCTGGTAAAGTGGGCGATTGCACAGGTAAGCCATTCACATATTATCAGTATTACACTGCAATGTCAATTAATCTATATTGGTTTGTGTAAGTTCACATAATTTATTATCAGTATTATACTGCTACAGTATATCAATAATTGTGTAAGTTCCTGAAAAATATGTTTAATCATTGGTTATGTGTGAATTTTGTCAAAGGGCAATAGCAGAAAATAATGTTATTAATTTTGAGAGGAAATTTTTTATTATGAACAATAATATTTTCTAATATCAGCTCCTGTATGTGAACTTATTGTCACCAATAATGCCTTGTTTATCAGCTCCTGTATGTGAACTTATTGTCACCAATACTGCCTTGTTTATCAGCTCCTGTATGTGAACGTATTGTCACCAACACTGCCTTGTTTATCAGCTCCTGTATGTGAACTTATTGTCACCAATACTGCCTTGTTTATCAGATCCTATATGTGAACTTATTGTCACCAATACTGCCTTGTTTATCAGCTCCTGTGTGTGAACTTAATGTCACCAATATTGCCTTGTTTATCAGCTCCTGTACATGTATGTGAACTTATTGTCACCAATACTGCCTTGTTTATCAGCTCCTGTACATGTATGTGAACTTATTGTCACCAATACTGCCTTGTTTATCAGCTCCTGTATGTGAACTTATTGTCACCAATACTGCCTTGTTTATCAGCTCCTGTATGTGAACTTATTGTCACCAATACTGCCTTGTTTATCAGCTCCTGTATGTGAACTTATTGTCAACAATACTGCCTTGTTTATCAGCTCCTGTATGTGAACTTATTGTCACCAATACTGCCTTGTTTATCAGATCCAGTATGCTGATATGCTGAATCGTGTCGAACCTTTAAGAAATGAGCTGAAAAGTTTGGAAATGGAGGCCCAGTCCAGCAGAATTAAGGTAAATAGCTGTGTTTGCATGTTGCGTTGTGCACTTTGCATCATACACTTGCATCATACACTTGCATTGTACTGAATAGTTTGATTGTTGTCATCACGTTATTAATCACACACTTGCTTATGGCTACTAAAGCCTGGTTTCCATATGATCGCAGTGATCACAGGATTCTTTTGTTCTGCATATAAACTTATGCTTTGATTCACACTGAACAAAAGAATCCTCCGATCGCTTTGATTGTTGCGATCATATGGAAACCGGGCTTTAAGGCTTGCCACTCGTAAGTAATGTACCGGTAAGTAATGCTTACCTGTGATGTGTGAAACTTTTTGGCCCTTAGGTATTGTAACTTCCTTATTTTTATCTTAAGCAATTCACTTTTTGTGAAGAGAAAAGACAGTTTATTAATTAACTATTATTATTATTTCAAATTTGGTAGGGACGTAAGGGGTCTATTGGTTTATTTTTATTTTCCTTGATTCTGTATAATGCAACACCTTATTTACAGTCAGCTTCCTTTGTGATAGAATATGGGAATTTATGGCATTTTTTTAATATTATTATTCCTTATGAAGGCAGATGAAATATCACGTGTCATCTCTCAGCTAGAGAAGAGTATATCCCGTTACAAGGAGGAATATGCTGGACTCATTAGTCAGGCTCAGGCTATCAAATCTGACTTAGTTGTTGTTGAGGCCAAGGTACGTGGTTATAGCATACCTATTGAATATAAATTTATCCTTGTATCATCCGAAAAGCCAGTCGGGCTATACTTTTTGGTGGTTATGGTATGATTGTTACCCGTCATTAGAGGAAGTTTAAAAATATGTTTTTCAGCTGTTGCTTTACTTGTTTGTTTAGGTGAGTCGCAGTACAGCTCTGTTACGCAGCCTGTCAGTAGAGCGGCAACGATGGGAGACTGGTAGCAATGCATTTCAGACCCAGATGGGCACCATCGTTGGTGATGTGCTGTTGTCCTCAGCTTTCTTGGCTTATGGAGGTAAGTACTCACAAACAAACTTAATTGATAGGTTAATGTAGCATATTTTGAATTAGCCTGTGTAGCGGCGCTCTCCATGTTTCCAGTAACCTAACTAATTTGAGAGCTTCAAACATTAAGGAAGATTTACAGAAATAGGCCCAGAGTCTACCATGTTAGTGAATGGGAACCATATTGCGATTTTGCAAACTGTCTAGAGATTTTTGCTCTTGTGGACCCATGAACTTGAAAATGACATAGTATGTTGTTGTAGTTGGATTATACCACCATGTGTGAGGAATACAGTACCACTTCCAGTCCTATTGTGATTGGACCATTATACTGTACATGTAGCTCTATTGTTTTTATACCTCACGTTCTTTGGGTTAGGGTGTTTTGTATTGTTGGGTTAGCCAATACTGTGACTTGTTTCAAGTAGTAGTGTCTGGCTCCCATGTGCAAGGCAAGGCAGTTGAAATCAGATAATGGTGTGTATTCAATAAATACCATGGCATACATGTAGCTTTAAAAAAAATGGCATTTATCATGTTAGGCTTTCCTCGTCCATTCTTTTATGAACATTATAGTACAAAAGTTGAATTTAAGATTTTCTCCATAGGTTACTTTGACCAGCAGTATCGGCAGAATCTGTTCAGTACGTGGGCCTCTCACCTACAGCAAGCCAACATTCAGTACAGACCAGACATTGCACGAGTTGAGGTTAGGACTCGCATGATGATATTTATTCATTAAATACCATGGTTTTGCCTTGTAGTGATTATATTGTTTGCTCTTTTCTATTCAGTATCTGTCCACAGCTGATGACCGCCTGAAATGGCAAGCCAACTCACTACCAGCAGATGACTTGTGCACAGAAAATGCAATCATGCTTCAGCAGTTCAACCGTTATCCACTCATCATTGACCCTTCAGGCCAGGCAACAGAATTTATCATGAACGAGTACAGGGGACGGAAGATCAATAAAACAAGGTACCATAACCCATGGCTAAGATACCAGTACAGTCACTGACAAAACTTTTGGTATATTCCTCTCTTCTTCCTCTCCAAGCAATTGTGTCCCAAGTAATTTTCGTAGAAGAGTTTGGGACAGCACATAAATATTATCATGGTACAAAGATATAATTTTATCTAAATAACTATTCAACAGTAATTGTAAGAGTTAGGTAAGAAAGCAACAATTAGTCTTTGTGAAACCATTTCACAATTTTTAATTTTGATCATTTTAGCTTCCTTGATGATGCCTTCCGTAAGAACTTGGAAAGTGCTTTGCGATTTGGCAATCCCCTCCTTGTTCAGGTAATTGAACTTGCTAGAGTTTTGCGGAGTGTTGAGCTTTTGCACAGATCTTGTGAAGTATGGCACTATATTTCTTCAGAATTGGACAACAAATTATCTGTGAAACAATGAAAGAATTATATGTTGATCCACATCTGATTACTGTCATATTCGTACAGGATGTTGAAAGTTATGACCCCATTCTTAACCCTGTACTCAACCGTGAGTTGCGCCGAACAGGAGGTAGAGTGCTAATCACCCTTGGAGATCAGGATATTGACTTGTCTCCTTCATTTACCATCTTCCTGTCCACAAGGGATCCAACGGTAACTTTGTGAGATCTTATAATTTTATGTTCACATTTTGGTCATGAATTTGTTGTATAGTATAGTATAGTTATGGGAAGTATTTTTTCCCTCGCAGATTGAGTTTCCACCTGATCTGTGTTCTCGTGTGACATTTGTGAATTTCACTGTGACACGCAGTAGCCTTCAGAGCCAGTGTCTAAACCAAGTGTTGAAGGCTGAACGGCCAGATGTGGATGAAAAGAGGTCAGACCTCCTCAAACTGCAGGGTATGTGAATTAATGCTAATAAACTTGTGTATCACCACTAAATATGGCCCACACAATGGAAAGTCTCAAATGTCTCCCCCATCTACAAGAAAGACAGTGAAACACAAAAGTCATTTCCGTCCAATCTGGGTGCTCACTTCCCTCCTAAATCTTTGAAAAGGTCCAATTCGACCAATTATTGTATGAATACTTCCTTAGTTTCTAGGGAAGAACACCCAGCAGGTCGCTGATGACAAAGAAAGCACTATTAAGGACAGGAAAGGGGAGAAATTATTCGGGAGTCGCAGAAAAATCCCATTAGGTCATCCATTGGTATCCAAAAACTAACCTCGTCCGATATGCTAAAATTCCTCAGCAATGAGCCCCAGTTTACAACCTACATTTGGCTTTGAAAGAAATTGCAACATGTTTCTAATTTTTCCCTCTAGGATGATATAAATGGCGGTTCTAAATTCTGTGCAAGGCTTCAAGGGTGGGCCACTGATAATTTTGCATGAATCAGGGGGGTGGGTCATAAAAAACGGTTTTTAGGAAGATTTGGTTTTTCCAGCCCACCCCCACATACTTTATGACCAGTCCCTTAGAGGTCAGTAGCATTTCTGTAGTGCACTACAAAACTTACAAACAACACTGCAGAATGGTACAGGTGACAACACAATGCTACAGGAACTACACAATGCTACAAGCACTACAGTTTTTATTTATTTATTTATTAAAACTGATGAACTGTTACAGGTTCTCAGAAGATAGTTTGATATGTGATGGTAATGTATCAAATGTACTCATTATCCCTTCAGGAGAATTTCATCTCAGATTGCGGCATCTTGAAAAATCTCTTCTGCAAGCTCTCAATGAAGCTAAAGGGAAGATTCTTGATGATGATAGGTGAGCAACTTGTTGATAGAATGGTAATTGGCCACTAACTAATTGGCCAGTAACAAAACGAGAATGTTGATAGAATGGTAATTGGCCACTAACTGAAAAAAAGGACTGGAGCAGAGTTTGTAAGTGATATTTATCAAATGAGTGGCTGATAATAAACACTTAATGACTGGCCCCAAGGGAAACAGTGAGTTTTGTTTCCCTGAGTCGAGGGGAACATCGAGGATGGAGGGCAAACAAAACTCACTGTTTCCCGAAGGTACAGTCATTAAGTGATTTGTTATATAGCCATAAGTTTTACTACCTAATACGAGCGAGATTTGTCATCTTCTCTTCAGGAAGCTGCTTTTCAAAAATGCTACAGCATTTTTAGTATCGTTTTGTGTCTTTCTTGCATCCTTTTCTCTCTCACGCGCTTGATAAAGATGTAAATTGTTTTGGCTTTGGAACTGGTTCCATTGAATGCTTTCTTTCAATGAAAAATGGTCAGCTTTTGATGAGGGATAGACATTTTGGTAAACAAACATTTCCCGCCTTTAGCTAGCCAGTGGCGCGCGCGACACATCACACCATCTTCTGTCACAATGTGATCATGTGGTGGGGAACAATTGATGAATTGTTGACCGCGTGGGATACATTAAACACTTGACTGGCCCTGAGGGAAACTGTGAGTTTTGTTTCCCCGAGATCCGAGGGAACATCGAGGATCAGGGGAAACAAAGCTCACTGATTCCCGAGGAGACAGTCATTAAGTGATTTGTTATATAGACATAAGATTTACTAGAGGCAAAGTTGTGCATAAATAAAGGACCTACCTGATACACTGCCAACATCGCTATGGCATTTTTAGTATCGTTTTGTATTCTTTCTTGCATCCTTTTCTCTCTCGCGCGCTTGATAAAGATGTAAATTGTTTCTTTGGAGCTGGTTCCATTTTTAACACTTTCTTTCGACAAAAAATGGTCAGCTTTTGATGAAGATCTAGACATTTTGGTAAACAAATATTTCCCGCCTTTAGCTAGCCAGTGGTGCGTGCAACACATTACACCATCTTCTGTCACGATGTGATCATGTGGTGGGCAACATTTGATTAATAATTATTGTTGCCCGTGCAGGATACATTAGATTTTGATGACTGACACCTGGCAAGTTTGCCACGTTTGGGCATGTTTTGTTGGATATTTACCATATTTGGGCATGTTTTGTTGGATATTTACCATGAAGTAAGCTTTCAAAAGTAGCAGAAATAAGAGCCATTTGTATGGATTGGAGGGATGCTTGTCTCCATACAAACATCTCTTATTTTTGTGATTTTGGAAAGCTTGCTGTTCAGTTTCTACTTACCAAATCATCTTCAAATTTGGTATTTGTACTAATTCTGATGTGATCTTCCTTGTTATGAGGTTTATTTTGTTAATTGGATTAACTTTACAAACTCATCCCCAGACCTTGTTTTCAATTTGGCAGTGGCCAATATCAGCACAATATCAGCACAATATCAGCACAATATCAGCACAATATCAGCACAATTTGGCAGTGGCCAATATCAGCACAATATCAGCACAATATCAGCACAATTTGGCAGTGGCCAATATTCGGCACAATGACCAATTGTAGCACACACATTTACTCAGCTATATAATAAATTACATACATGTATCTAACATGCTTCATTTTTCAGTAAATCAAAGGTTTCTATGTTACTGTGTTATTTTAGAATCGTTGCCACCCTTGAGAAGCTGAAGGAGGAGGCAGCGGAGATCACTCGCAAAGTAGAGGAGACTGATGTAGTGATGACAGAAGTTGAGACTGTATCAGAACAGTACAGGGCTCTATCCCACTACTGCAGCAGCATATACTTCACAATGGAGTCACTCAACATGGTCAGTTATGTTCACAAGCAATCATTAATTCTAGTTTTAGCAGAAAAGGGTCAAAACAAATTCAGCGTCAATTAAGATCGATTTCTGTTTCTATTTTATTAACTTGTTGGATGCACATAAGATATATATTATGCATGGAAGGTTATAAAACCTTGCAGGTACCCTCCCAAAAAAGCTTTTATATAAATTGGTTGTCTGATCATAGGTTTAGCTGTGTTTGAAGACCATAACCTTTTCGGCTAAAGTGAACAAGTTGCACCGTAAATACGTTGTCGGTAAGTGGTTGGTAAGTGGTTGGTAAGTGGTTGGTAAGTGGTCGGTAAGTGGTCGGTAAGTGGTCGGTAAGTGGTCGGTAAGTGGTTGGTAAGTGGTTGGTAAGTGGTTGGTAAGCTGTCGGTAAGTGGTTGGTAAGTGGTCGGTAAAATTGTGTCGGTAAGTGGTCGGTAAGCTGTCGGTAAGTGGTCGGTAAGCTGTCGGTAAGCTGTCGGTAAGCTGTCGGTAAGCTGTCGGTAAGCTGTCGGTAAGCTGTCGGTAAGCTGTCGGCCAACCACTTACCGACAACAAATTTACGGTGCAACTTGTTCACTTTAGCCAACCTTTTCAGTCCATATCCATACTTTTGGGAGAAAATTAATTGCTTTCTGAACTTGTATTACAGTGCACAAATTGTTAGAAAAACTAAAGTTTAGAAAAGAAGAAAAGTTTAGGCGAGAGTTTACTTCGTTTTGCAGCATGGAAGATAAACTGTCCGATAATAGAATTACTTACCTTAACTAAGTACCATTAAAGGCAAATATGTAAATTCCAGTTGCTGAATGATATCTCTGTCTTTCTGGGTTTACAAAAATATTGGGATTTTTTTTAGTGGAAAACATACAGAACATAATCTTTACTGCTGCTAGAATGGAACTCCAGAGGGGAGAGGGGTTCGACCCCCCCCCCCCCCCCCAAAAAATATATATATATATATATATATATATATATATATCTGTCAGAGTTTGAGTCACCTGTTATCAAATTCTTCCTCCCTCTAAGTCTACAGTTCTGCACATGCACACCAGTGAGGAGTTCTCATATTACGAGCATTGTACGAGTATATCCCAAAAATCATACATCAAACATACATGTACATCAATCAAAATTGAAAATCCACCTAACCCCAATAACTCATTCCTTTACATGTGTGCATCCATGAGTTAAAACGGGGATTTGAATACTAAACTTTGCATTACTACTACTAATGTTGGAGAAACTAAAACAAAAACCTCACTAACCATCCACAAGTTCCCCTTAGCAGTGCTCGAACTTAACGGTCGTCCACTCGTCTAAAACGAGTAAAAACGAGTAAATTGTTCCCTAAATATGATTTTGATTTAGAACAAGAACATGACACAAATGATTAAAATTGTAATGATAATTTACCTGCGATTGCCGACACGAACGAAAGCAAACAAAAAAATGCCAGGCTCACTAGATTTTGGCAACTAGAGGTCTGGGCTCGACTTATCACAAATTGAATCATGGAAAACAATATGGCGGCATGTTCATAATTTTCTGCATACGGCAGTAAAATTTGGTGAGTCGTGACGTGTGTGTAATTCGTAAACAGAGTCACAGATTATAAGCTTCTTTTATTGTCTAAAGGAACAAATAATAAGTTGGGACCAGTGACTTTCCATTTTGGACCAGTACATTTTTAGCTCACTGATCCCATGGACCACCAGAGCAAAAAGTTAAGTTCGAGCACTGCTTAGCGGCCCTTTGTTTGACTCTGAACTCACTGGAAAAAGATACAAAATGTAGAATACTTTAGTCAAAATATTCCTTCCCTATCACATTGTTATACATGTAGATCATGTACATGTATACTGCTAACTCTTGTGTGCTTTGCATGATGCTGGGAGGGCTGGCTCAGTTATTTACGTGTACATGTACTTTGTATGTCAGGTTCACTTTCTGTACCAGTACAGCTTGCAGTTCTTCCTGGATATATTCCAGTGTGTTCTGAATGAGAACCCACACCTCCAGGCCATCAGGGATCCTCCATCCAGGTTGAAAGTTCTTACAAGTGACTTATTCCAGGTATAACTGTGTACACATTGTCATGATGCATTAATTTTATCAAATGCTTATTGGTATTGGCCAGCTCTGTTTATGTGTTAAGTAAGACATCACATGGTAAAGAAAAACTTAATGTTTATTGTAGATTGTATACAACCGTGTTGCTCGAGGTATGATGCATAATGACAGGATGACATTTGCTGTTTTGCTGTGTCGCATTTACCTTCGTGGACTGCCTGGGTAAGAACAATAGGATACCAATATTTTTTTATTGTGATGTATTGCAATCAATATGAACTTAATTCATTAGAGCAGTTCAGGTAAAACTATTTTGTGGCCACAGTGTCTCATTACAGCGAGAATGAGTGGGAAGAGGAGTTCAACATGACTGTAAAATATTAGAACACCTTCATCATCGTTAAAAACCATCCATCATAACACTCTTGAATGCTGAGAACTAGTATTGTTACCTGTGTCATTATAGTGAGGATGAATGGGAAGAGGAAGTCATCATGACTATAAAACTATTAGAACACCTTCAATCAATGACTTCATCATAGTTAAAAGAGATAAAACATCCATCCTAACATTCTTGAATGCTGAGAACTAGTATGTTTACCTGTCTCATTACAGCGAGGATGAGTGGGAAGAGGAGTTCAACACGTTTATGCGAGGTAGTGAAACTGTGGTTACAAGCAAGGTTCAGAAGATTGACGGCCTTACACCTGAACAGGTGATTTACCTAATGTGCTGCAGGGACGGCTGAGTTAGATTAAGTTATCAGTAATGTTATCAATGTGGTTGGTAAGTGGTCGGTAAGTTGTTGACTCGGTCGCTACGTGTTTGCCTTTTTTTTCACTGGACCCAGTTGAACCAAAATATGCTTAATAGGTTCTTAAGCTACAGTGTAGCTTCACGCCATATAAGTTTGGTTTTCCAATGTTCTGGCAATAATAAACCCCTTTGATTATCAATAGTTCTTCAAGAGCGTTAATGCTACACCCTTTTGTGTTGACCACGTGATATCACCAGGCCTCAGTCAGAGCTACCAGCCAGAATAAAGCAGCCTATGACTACTCTGACACTGTATAAAGCCAGTTATTACTAGTCTTTAACTGTTACCGGTTATTTACCACATTTTTATAATTATTGTAAACTATTATTCCCATATTTACCGGTATGTAATAACACTTGTTAATTCAGTTCCTTCTGCAAGTGATTATTACTATTATAAGCCATTAAATCCAAATGATATATAAGAAGTGCTAAAATTAATCATTATTTTATTTATCACAATAACTTTAAATGGTACATGGCTACATGTACATGTATATGACAATGCTGATTCGTAATTTCTTGTAGGTCACAGCCCTTACAAGGCTTTCAAAGAGAGCTGCCTTTAAAGACATCCAGTCCTATATCAAATTCAACAGGAAGGTATTAAAAGGGTCCTGTATATAAGTATTTATTTCTGAAATGGAGCTTTGTTTGATGTTAGGGTAATGCAACAAGCTTTATTGGTCAAGTTATTGGCTTCCCCGTCCTTGTTGATGGGACATTTTTGTTATTTGCATTGCACCTGTTTCTGAACATTCCCAATGGTCAGCATTGGAAGTTGGTGTTACATTGTTTGGTTCAATTTCTGAAAACAACGTTAGGAGAAAAGATCTGTCAACCTGAGCAGCATGAAAGTTAACTCATTTATTCCACATTGATAACATATATGGTAATAGACCTACTATGCAATTTCTCACTTGTGTCGTTGATGGAAAAAAAAAAAAAAAAACAGAGCATATTTTAGAACTCTGACTTGCTTATGCGTTCCAAGTAATTAACAGTATCCAACTTTTCTGATTTCACTATGCATTTATAAAACATGGATGTTACTGATTGAAGCTCTTTTGATTCTCAATAAAGCTGAGCGTTTAAAAATGTCACATCCTTTGCACATTGAAATGGCATACCTGCCAATCACTTTCAGAATGTTTGTTTTCTTTTTAGTACATGTATGTCTCAAAATTCTGTTTGTAATCCTTTGATACTTTGTTTGTAGGACCTTTTAGAGTGGCTAGATGCAGTGAAACCAGAAGATGATGTTCCAATGTGCTGGGAAAGTTCTAAATTAAGTATGTCTTGGAATAATGTTTTTACAGTGTTAATGCACTTGATGCTATAATTAGTATTCAGGTAATCCTTTAGAATACGAGCCAAAATACATTGTCAGTAGAATGTTGGTTGTTAGGATATCGATTTTCTGATCTGATGCTTCTTTATTATTTTAATTCTCCGTTACAGAAATGTTGTAGGTTACTAGATACAGAATGATCCTCCGGCTCAAGTTTGTAAATCTGAAACATGGCCACAAATTATGTATATGACTTATGAAATGTCTCAAGTACCGTAAACAGCGGCAGATAAGCCGCACCTTTTTACCCAAAATCTTCGTTCCAAATCGGGGGTGTGGCTTATCTGCGAGAACAGCTATAAAAGTTCAATAAATTTCCATAAATTAACATTTAAAAAAACAAAGTCAGATTGATACAAACTACACAAAACAAAAAGAAAGGAAGCACTAATCATCACTTTTGCAAGCTTGGTGGCTCCTAAAAGGGCTGTTTGTGTTGTCTGTTTCTTGTTTGTTACTTGTTCTGGATCCTTCCCGTTAACTGTCAAACTGATTTTCCATCTCTCTATGAGCAATCAGTTTCTCCCCGATAGATGACTTCCAGATGTCCTTGTAGATGTGATAACCACGTACGGCAGATGAAAAGGCAAACTTCTCACTGCGCTTCATGTTTTGATTTTGTTCTGTGCACACATGGCGCATTCTAGTGTCCAGTTTTCTCTCTTCAATAAAATGCGTGGTTACTAAGCTTTGACGAACGCGACTGCGAGCATGTAATTCCGGACTACATTTAGCTAACAATCAACCTTGGATGAAGAAATACCATCAAGCAAATGCAATGGAAAGTTCTATTGTATATGTGTAGGCAAGTAGACATGAAGTTTAAACACTTACATATTTAAAATTATGGGTAAAACTATGGCGTAACCTCGTTGAAAGTTTGACGGGGCAAGGAAGGTGATGCAGATTTCTTAAATCTTGATTTTTGTTTCAAAACTTTTTTTCAAAATTTGAGCTTCTAAACTCGGGGTGCTGCTTCTCTGCCGGTGTTTACGGTACATGTATATAACAGCTACTCATTAAATATTCATTTCCTTTGTTTTTCCTTGGTAATGAGTTTGATGAAGTGACCATTATGTTGTGATAGGTCCCATTGGAGTAGCAATTCACCAGCTGCTGGTGATCCAAGCTCTGCGCCCTGACCGTATTATTGCCATGCTGCAAGTGGTTGTGAGTGTTATCCTTGGAGAGACTTTCATGCATGCAGCTGAGCAGGGATTGGACCTATTTGCTGTAGTTGAGAAAGAGGTAAACTACTGGTTTGCCTGTTCACTACATGTACCAAAATCATGTGGTGTTTTGTACCCTTGCATTCAAGTCCATGTTGTCAGAATTCCATATGACTGTTTTCGCAAGTTTCCCTTCTAATAGGTCCCATCATACCTGACACTTGTACCAGACAAAAACGCCCTTCTACAAGTGTAGATTAGGCTCCACAAGGCTTACTATAGACAAGTTTGTATAGTTTTGTAAAAGCCATTTTTGCCATGCCAGATCAGCCTATAATTAAACACAGTAGAGATATGTTCTTTCTCAGAATTTCTAACGTAATTACGAAACACTATTCCTGATGCTCTTAAAGCTGAACAGTCACTTTCTACATTTAAAAAGCAGCTCAAACTATTTTATACCAAAAGACGTTTTTGATGGCAACAACTTTTGCTCCTACAAATTTAAAGTTTGCCGTAAGTGTTATTGTGTTAATACTATTGTGTATTTGCACATGTTTGGCAATAGCCCATATTCGTTGTGTGTGGTTCCCCAGTGGATGTGGTTCCCTGGTGGGTGTGGATGCCCATGTGGGACTCAAGAGACAATAATGGTTTGTGTCTGAACCTTGCATTGGCATCTACATTGTATGCTGGCTCGGGCGGGGAGCTGATATATCAAGAGTGGCCTATTTTGATTACTTCATTTCTTCTATTTATTATTACTTTATCTTTGTTAGTTCTCCTTACTATTGGTGATTTTGGGTTGGGTTTTGCAGGTTCATATTAGGGTATGAGTCATGTTGGTGTCTAATACCTCATAGGGGACCTCCATCTAGGCCTGAGCGGATTGTGCTCCTAAAAGTGGCATATTATGCCACTAGCACTGCTCCAAATTTTGTCGAATGATGCCCAAATTATGCCAAAGTTAAAAAATTATGCTCGTAGATTACACAATTATGCTCACAAAAAAACGTTTTTCGAAGGTTGATGTGCGGCATTTTTAGTTGTCCACACAACATTTTATAGACTTTTTAGTACCAACGGAGACAGAAACCAATCAGGCGTGACTGTTCCCACGCTCTGAACAAAAGACGGCTTTTTGACTCTTTTCACGTTTAACGCACACTCGTTAAGTGAAATTCAGGTATTTGCTTTGGAAAAATTTAGAATCTAAGCAAAATATACCAGCTAATAATTAGGAAAGGCACTATAAAAGCAATAATAGCATTGCTTTTGGCTTTAATGCTTCAAATTATGCTACAATCTGGTAATTATGCTCGAGCAGTGCTTCTTTGAAAAATTATGCTCGTTTGCTCCAATTATGCCAAAAATTATGCTAGCACAATCCGCTCAGGCCTACCTCCATCCTATTGTATTTTTGATGTGCCCCTCACAGGGCAAGTCTTGAAATAAATAAATAAATAAGTAAATAAATAAATAAAATGTATTTGAAAAGGGTAAAGTTGAAAGCTATGTTTCATATCATTTTGGATGGCATGTTTCAGATATTTTTTTAATGTTTTGACAGACAAACTGTACCATGGGGATGGTACTTATTATAGGACAGATGTATTATTACATGTAAATTATATATTGTTAAAAGAATGTCTTGCTATTAAAGATATAGGGGGAGCCGGAGTGGTGCTCTCACCTCTCACTGCGGTGCCATATGTGAGTTGAGTTTGTTGGTATCTCGCCCTTGCTTTGACGCTTTTTTCCAGGTTCTCTGGTTTTTGTCCCTCCACACAAACCAAGGTGCTAAATTCCAATTTGATCTGTGAATTAGCCGGTTCTGACTTTGATCAGCCCATTTGGTTGTTTCAGGTCCATTAGAAATTCAGAGGATATACATTGTATATATACTTAGCATTGAAAAAGGCCGAAGGCCGAAACGTCTGATTAAATTTATGGACCAGTGAGGAGTTCGTCGAGTCACTTCATTTTACTATTTAATCTACTCTTCAAGTGTACAAGCGTCTTGTATCCAGTTGGATCCTCCTAGCTAGCGACATCATCGTTGGAAAGCCAAGTTTACTTTATTCATTCCTATATATATATATATATATATTATTGACCTTGTGTGACAAAATTTTACTTTATAATACAATCAACCTGTGTCAGCCACCGATTAGTTGTTGACTGTCGGGCAACAGTCAGTGACTTGTTGGTCAAGTGTTGGTCAAGTGGCGGCACCACATCAACAATATACATGTATACTCACTTATAAGTTGATGCCTAGCCTTGGAAACTTCATTATTTTAATTTGTACATCCATCCTGTGGTACATTGTAGGTTCATCGTTGATACAAAATAAGATTCTACTCCTTCAAAGTAAAGATAACCAGTCTTCTTGCATGGAAATTATCACTTCTAATGAACATTTTGTCAAAGTCATGCATGCATCGAAACTGCACCACATTTTAAGTGCAAGAGTCTGATTCTGCATCTGCTGTTTGGGATAGTGACATTATTTTGGCTGGCACTCCACAGTGTCGGTAGTCAAACAAGAAACCTAATATGTACATGGAGTTGTAAATCACTCCAAGAGAGTAGTTTTAAATAGCGGTACTTCAAATTTAGAGTTCACTTGTTGCCAGTGATAATGTGAAAGAGCACTGGTAAGACTGATTTTCTGAGGAAAATTCACGGCCGATTGGGGTCACTTTCACTTCTTGTCAATTTTCTTGTACTTTGGTGAGGGGATTGGTTTCTGAGAGGTCTAAAGAGCTCTGAATCATCACAAACACAGTCAAAACAACAACATAAGGTCAGTCAAGGATAGTAAGGCATTCTTTTAAAAAGATGTGCCATTTTAGAGTTAATTTACACACAAGAATGGTTAGTGTTAGGTTAAGTCCTGCCAGTATATTAATTACCACCCACTGTATTTCATTGACTGTGCTTGGTGATAAAAGCTCTATGAATGCATATTGCAGTCTGATTGTGGACATACATTGTACATGTACCAGTGTCTGTTTTTCACTGGGTTTTTGTAGTGTAATGTGTTGACATTTTATAGGTGAAAGCATCTACACCTATACTGATGTGCTCAGTGACGGGATATGATGCTAGCAGCTGGGTGGATGATCTTGCTACCGAACAGAACAAACCCTGCACATCCATAGCAATTGGTCAGTACCACCACAGTTTGTTTCCCATATTTTAACATTACGTACTGTTTTCCAACTTTCTGACATTACTATAAACTCATTGATTATTGATAGTTCTTCAAAAGCATTAACCGACACCACTGATTTTTGTTTTGACAACAGTCATGCCATCACTAGTTACTGGTCCTCAGCTCTCTAATATTTAGCGATCACAAACAACAATAATTATATATTCTCTCAATCTATTATAGAAAATAGTTAGGACTAAATGAAGAAGTGGAATGTTGCACAATTAAAGGGGGTTGAAACACACTTAGGCAATGTTGTGAGGAATACTGATGGATTAAGACTAGATGCATACTTTCATCATAAATGAGATTTTAAGATAATACTGATACAAAACATTGATGGTCAGTAAGTGGTTTACCAGCCACTTATTGTTCATCGTCATACCTGGTGGCAATCAAACTTATTGTGACATACTTTAACCGCCTCACTGGTTAGCTCAGTTGGTAGAGCACGGTCTAGAGTGCGGGAGGTCGGGGGTTCGAATCCTGGCCGTGTCCTTGGGCAGGGACGTATAAGCCGTTGGCCTTGTCTCCTTCTACTTCTAATCAGTGTTTGAAGGGGACGTGAAAGAACCTGTTGTACTACTCGAAAAAGAGCAGGGGAGTGTCACCCGGTACAGCAGCCTGGCCATTGCACTAACCACACACTCGACATGGTAAACTGCATGGCAGCTATTAGCGCTGTAAAGCAGTCCGAAATAATTCACTGACGCCATGAAACTGGTGATATGCCGATATATAAATATGGCCATTATTATACTATTTAAAAGCCATTGTTTTAGTCGTGGTTTCTAGATCCAAGTGACATGAACAAGGGCATAACCCAAGACATTTTTTATGGCATGAGGATCTAGAAACCACGTCTACAACAATCATGCAGCTTTGAAATGGCTTCTAACACATTGTTAGATATTCATGACACAGAGGACAGTGAAATAAAAATAACAACTAATTAAACAATATAAACGGGGGAAATTTGCATGGAGAATTCCACCAGATTTGTATATTCATTTTCAAATTAGAGTTTGCTGAGTTTTGAATAATCGAATCATAGTTCAGTGAGTGACAGGCATCAAAACAGCTCAATGAAGAGAAGCAAAAATGCAAACTATTTAGAGAGCCCTAAACGGATGAAGACTGAACCATTTGACTGTCAAATTAACTGTGCCAAGGATGACAAAGTATTAGAATTGCTCAGGTGTGTGTTTAGATGGCAGAGCAAGTGTTTGGAATTGGAAAAGAAATGTTTGAAGATTCGTATGACAGCAGAAAGCTTAACATTTCTGGCTTATGAAATTTATTCAAGCGTTTGTAGACAAAAATGTAAGTAGCCTTCTAGAGGCATTAAAGTTTTCATGTTTCTTTCATGTATTAGACTGACTGGTTTTAGAACTGTAACCTAGAACTAATTTGCTGAATTTGGAAACAATTTTCAAAGTACAGCATAAATATGCAAATTTGTTATACTATCTGTGGTTTCCATGTATTACCATGGGACCTGAAACGAGACTGTCATGGATATCTAATGATCAATCAGTCAATACTTTATTTATTCACAGAAATATTCTGACAGCCTTAAACTGATTTTCATAGAGGCCATGTTAACATTACAATATAAGAAAAATAGAATAATATCAACTTAAATATTACATTTAGTTAAGAATCTTAAATATATTACGATGTGTTAAAATTGGCAACAGCTACATGTACATTCATGAAAATCTTAAAATATGTGTGAGAATGATAATTTAATCTGAATTGCATACAAATACACACTCTAGTATTATTATAAAAAGCTACAAGTAATACAGAGAAGTGTTGTAGTTATTTTATTTCTGGGTGTGTATAACCTAATACTAAGTTTTGATGTTGATATACAATTTAATCTAATTAGGAAATTGAAAGAAATTTATAAATATAGTGTTCTCTTTTGTACTGACTGTGTGCTGATTCTACAGGGTCTGCTGAGGGATTCAGTGATGCTGAGAAAGCAATCAACTCTGCCGTCAAGTCAGGGAGGTTGGTGAAATTCTCATTACATTCACCAATAACAGGTTTTATTTCCCTATAATAAAATAATATTTTCATTATTACAACTGAATTATTTTTCAGGTGGGTGATGTTGAAGAATGTCCATCTAGCACCTCAGTGGCTTGTTACGCTGGAGAAGAAGCTGCACACTCTCACTCCACATGCCAGCTTTAGACTGTTTCTGACAATGGAGATCACTCCTAAGGTGTGTTACTCTCTATTCCTGATAACGACCCATTTTTGCTAACAACCCATTTCTGATAACGATGCTTTCCTGATAATGACCCGTTCCTGATAATAACCCATTCCTGATAACAACCTTTTGCAAACTGAATGTCTTGTATATTTTTTAGGTTCCTGTGAACCTTCTGCGTGCTTCTCGGGTGTTTGTATTTGAGCCTCCACCAGGAGTGAAGGCAAATTTGTTGAGGACGTTCAGTGCTGTGCCAGCTGCTCGCATGTGCCAGGTACACAATATGACATTTTATTTCAGCAGATAAATGATATTCTTATACATTTTACTCACATCTCGACTCTGATTGGCTGGGAACATGCAACTAATAATATTAACGGATTAATCAGTGGCATTTCCACGAGGTGGCTCTTCATCCACTGATGGGCCTACGATTTAACGTCCTTATCCGAGAAGATGTGAAGGTCTAACCATTTGCAGCTCGTGAACGAAATTGTTTCACAAAGGCAGCACCTTCTACTCGGGTATTTTAAGACCCTGAGTGTTGGTCCGCACAACAGACCGGTGCTTAACCACTGAGCTAACCGGGAGGTGGTTGTAGTTCTCCATAGCTAGCTATAGCACTAAGTGCGCATGCATACAATATTATCTGCTAGTAATACTTAGTGTTCGATGATAAGCAAATACAACAATTTTACCTAGGTACTTCATATATCGTTAAATGAAATGTCCCAAGCACTAATATCTTATATTCTTGGTTTGTATACGTTCTATTAGTTTTTATTTAACGATATTTGAAGTATATCGTTAAATGAAATGTCCCAAGCACTAATATCTTATATTCTTGGTTTGTATACGTTCTATTAGTTTTTATTTAACGATATATGAAGTACCTACCCAATTTTATGCTAGAAAGCAGGGCAATTATTTCATTATTTTGAGCCATTTTGCTATTTTAAGTGCTAGTCAGTCCTTTCTCATAAACTCGTAAAATAAATGCAATTTTTAGCTCGAATAGGAAAGAAAACATCTTGAATCAGAAATTCAGTTGTAAACAAACTAATTTTATGCAGCATTTCATTTAGCTTTGTTTTTGTTAGCTTTTTCTTTTGCTAAAACTTGAGCTTAAACATGTATAATAAAACAATTACTGAATTTGGTTTTCGCGTGATAGCGAAAGTTAGCAGGACCTTGGTCTGTGTTATCAGCCTCAACCTTTGGCTTCAGCTGATAACACAGAATTTTGTCTTGATAATTTTTGCTATCGTGCTCAATCATCCAATAATTGCTTATTATATGTACATGTATTATCCATTTTAGTCCCAATCTTGATTCTGATTGTGGATACATGTAGACATTATCTGTAGGCTGCACATACAAAAATGTAGGCATTGTCTATAGGATGCGCATAGGCATTGTCTGTAGGCTATGCATAGGCATTGTCTGTAGGCTGCGATAGGCGTTGTCTGTAGGCTGCGTATAGGCGTTATCTGTAGGTTCAGAGCATGCATACCATTTGGGTTATTTTATAACAATTATTAGATTAAGCTTTCTCGTGATATAAAGATTAGTTAAGACCTTGGTCAGCCAGAGGCTGATAATGCAGACCGTGGTCTTTATAATTATTTTTATCTTGCTCAGCGTCATCAGTAATTATTGTTTATTGTATAACAATACCATACTTGCACAAAATGAACTTGTGTCCTGTAGTGCAACAGATGGGAGCCAATGCACATGTATGACAGGCCTTGACTCACCCTTCATGTAGGCACACATGAATTGCTACCAAATTGTATTGTGCATTGTGTTCTATTGTGTTGTGTATGTCGTTCTACTGCTTTGTATTGTGTTTAATCTGTTGTATTTTGATAGCAACTCCAGTGCCTACGTGAAGGGACCGCCCAGGCCTTACTTTACTTGTTATCCTTTCCAGGCCCCTAGCGAGCGTGCTCGCCTTTACTTTCTGCTGGCCTGGCTTCATGCCATCATTCAGGAACGCCTGCGATATGCACCGCTTGGATGGTCCAAACGGTATGAGTTCAGTGAGTCAGACTTAAAGGTTGGGTGTGACACTCTGGATACTTGGCTGGACTCTGTTGCTCAGGTACCGACATATTCAGGAAATGATGAAAATTAATGTTTCAAATAATGGTAGTGATAATTGTTATTAGAAAGGTTTTCAGTTGAGTGATGAAATGGTTCAACTAATGGTAGTGATAATTGTTATTAGAAAGGTTTTCAGTTGAGTGATGAAATATTTCAAATAATGGTAGTGATAATTGTTATTAGAAAGGCTTTCAGTTGAGTGATGAAATGTTTCAAATAATGGTAGTGATAATTGTTATTAGAAAGGTTTTCAGTTGAGTGATGAAGTGTTTCAAATAATGGTAGTGATAATTGTTATTAGAAAGGTTTTCAGTTGAGTGATGAAGTATTTCAAATAATGGTAGTGATAATTGTTATTAGAAAGGTTTTCAGTTGAGTGATGAAATATTTCAAATAATGGTAGTGATAATTGTTATTAGAAAGGTTTTCAGTTGAGTGATGAAGTGTTTCAAATAATGGTAGTGATAATTGTTATTAGAAAGGTTTTCAGTTGAGTGATGAAGTGTTTCAAATAATGGTAGTGATAATTGTTATTAGAAAGGTTTTCAGTTGAGGGATGAAATGTTTCAAATAATGGTAGTGATAATTGTTATTAGAAAGGTTTTCAGTTGAGTGATGAAATATTTCAAATAATGGTAGTGATAATTGTTATTAGAAAGGTTTTCAGTTGAGTGATGAAGTGTTTCAAATAATGGTAGTGATAATTGTTATTAGAAAGGTTTTCAGTTGAGTGATGAAATGTTTCAAATAATGGTAGTGATAATTGTTATTAGAAAGGTTTTGAGTTGAGTGATGAAGTGTTTCAAATAATGGTAGTGATAATTGTTATTAGAAAGGTTTTCAGTTGAGTGATGAAATGTTTCAAATAATGGTGAAAGTAATTTGGCAATTGCTTTAGTATTCCATTTGCTTAGGTTTGTTATTGGCTGCGAAAAAGGTTTTGTAGTTTTGTCATCCAATCAAGTCCTAAACTAAAATGAAACATGTCATAAGTGCAAAAAGAAGCACAAGCAGTAGTGCTTGTGTGTGCATTATTTTTGAGCTGTACTGTATGTAAAGATGTATTATATTAGCTAGTCCATATATCTGGGGATATGAGCAGAAAAGTAAAGAAAAGAGCTCTTAAAACAGGCAGCACAATAATTATGCAATCATGTAGTGTTCAGTGTTCTCATGTTATGCTTGTGGGTGTTTCCAAAATCTGAATGACATTTCAAAAGATAATTTTCAGAAATTTAAATGAAAAGCGAATAATTACTTGTTCATACATGTAGCTACATGTATGTTGTGCGTCACTGACATGCGCAATTGGAATATGGAGCGAACATTTCAGTCCCATTTAACTGTGTATGAATAACTTAATGTGAGCCAAGGAGATTTTTACTGTATGAGTGAGGGTCTTTATAAAGATTCACGGTGAAGCCCTTGGTCTTATAAGGATTGACTAGGAGGGTCTTTATACAGCGTTTCACTGTACGAGTGTGGCCCTATATAAAACTTCATAGTTTGCAGCCTTTTGCTTAATTGTTCAACAAAGGAAAAAGGCCTCAACCATGACGTTTTACAGAGAGCCAAACTCGTACAGTGAAAAGTTGCATAAAGACCCTTTCATTTTACCTGGTATAAAGGAGCATGCACGTGAATGATTTGCTTCATCTGATTGGACAAAATGATCATCAATTATGCACAAGTTTTTGAATGTTGTTTATGATCAGTAATATTCACATATGGATAACCCTTTCAGGGCCGTACTAATCTTCCACCAAACAAGGTGCCATGGGATGCATTGCGGGCATTGTTATCAACAGCCATATATGGAGGACGTATTGACAATGATTTTGACCAGGTTTGTCAATTGATTAAGATAGGTGTGTGTGTGCACCAGTACATTACAGTCTTGTCTAACAACTCATTTACAATGTATAAACGTTTTTTTTATTTCACCAGCGACTCCTTGATACATTTGTCAATCGTCTTTTCACTGTAAGCAGTTTTGAATCTGACTTTCCTCTCGTCATCAATGTTGATGGACACAAAGGCAAGTGCATCACCATGCCAGAAGGGATCAGGTATGACATATTTGTTATGTTACAAGTGTACAAAATGTATGTGTCACCAGGACTTATAGTTTTGCTATAATTGGGCATAAGTAGTCCATTGCTTTGACAGTCCTTGATGTGGATACATGTATGTTTCGTTGTTGCAGACGTGAACAGTTTGTGCAGTGGGTTGAGAGTTTACCAGACACCCAGACACCATCGTGGTTAGGTTTGCCCAATAATGCTGAGAAGCTTCTCCTCACACAGCAAGGTGTGTATAACTCGACTATTGTGTAGTTATTTGATAAACATGAGTCTGATATGCTTAATTCAATGTGTGTTGTAATATTAAACTACAGTACCAATACAGACTGACATTATTTTAATGTTTAGGCCAGGATTTGATTGCCAAGCTACTGAAGATGCAGTTGTTGAGTGATGATGACGAACTTGCCTATGCTCCTGATGCCGCCAGGTATAGTAACTATAGTAACAGCTCTGTGTATTGTTGTATTCTTCTGATGCTGCCAGGTATAGTAACTATAGTAACAGCTCTGTGTATTGTCCTAGTCTCCTGATGTCACCAGATATGGTAGCTATAGTAATGGCTCTGTACCGCCTCACTGGATAGCTCAGGTGGTAGAGCACGGTCTAGAGTGCGGGAGGCCGGGGTTTCGAATCAGGGCAGGGACGTTTATAAGCCGTTGGTCTTGTCTCCTTGTACTTCTAATCAGTATTTGAAGTTGTACTACTCGAAAAAGAGCAAGAGATTATCACCCTGTACAGCAGCCTGGCCATTGCACTATAACCACACACTCGACATTGTAAACTGCGTGGCAGCTATTAGCGCCGTAAAGCAGTCCGAAATAATTCACTGACGGGATATGTCAGTAGTATGTAAAGCGCCATGAGACTGTGGTGATATCCCGCTATATAAATATGGCCTATTATTATTATTATTTTCCTAGTCTCCCGATGTTGTGGTAGCTATAGTAAATGGCTCTGTATTATTATTGTCCTGCATTTTCATTCTTGTATTTGTGAATATTTAACTTAAGAGAGACCCTAATGTTACATTAAACAGGAAGTTCTGGTATAAAAGGGCAAGCCCCTCTTCTTTTCACGCACGGCAAACTCGAAATTTGAATTTCTAATTGCAGAGCAGTAAATAACTAAGGCGAGTGAGCAGCTCCTTCTGTTAAAATGCAAACTTTTGAGGGTTTAAAATAAAACAAGCTATGAAAAAGTAAACAGGGAAGATAGTTATTTATTAAAAGCTTTAGCAGTATTATTTTTACGACTATTTACAAACTCTGTAGCCCTTACTCTAAAGTTTAACATTTGTGTGTTTGTTTTGAATTTCGCGCGATAAGCAATCAGTAGGGAGCACTCAAGCAGAGCATCACAGAGATGTTCACTCTGAAAAGGGTGATTGACAACTGAAGGTATCAGTGGCCTGGCCATGGCCATTTTTTTCCGGAAATTCCTGTTTAAGAGGTCTGCAGGGGCGCTTTACATTCAACCAAAAAAAAATAAAAATTCCAATCAGAAATCAAATGGAACAGTAAAATTTCCGGTTCGAAGTTTCAGAAATTGTGGACCACTTCGCTGGGTGGTCCTCTTTTTCGAAAATTCCGGTTCGACCGAAATGTTCTGTTCCATTCAAAATTCCCGGTTTAGATTTGCTGTGATTTGCCAATATTGAGAATTGAAATCGAGGCTACTAATAACCGGGTAGTTTCTGCGAATCGAACGCGTATTTTTTCCAACCGTTTTGTCTAATTGCTGGTTTGCACGTGACGTCATAGCCGCCATGTTGGTGCCCTTAAACAATAGATTCCTCGTTAGCTTCTTTTGTTGGAGCACCAACATGGCCGCCATGCCCTTTGTCATTCGAATCTCTGGGGATTGAGTGAAAACCAGCAATTCGAAAAATCCCGTTCCATTCGACATTCGAAATTTTCGAAACTTCTAACCGGTCGTTTTGGTTGAATGGAAAGCGGCCCAGTTATCACATTCAATAGTATGTGGTGAATACAAATTAGTTCTGTTCACTTAACTGTTAAATTTAACAATCTCTAAAAAATGTTTGCTTTGGTTTTGTTTTACTATAAAAGAAATGAAGATAAATTATGCAAGTGAAATAAAATGCTAATTTAAAATATATTTATAAAATTCAAAAGAGCAGACATTTAAAAATAAATCCATAATAACATGTTTTATGACAAAGGAGCACAGAATGATTGGATAAAATGTAGTGATAAAGATTACAGATCGTAGTCAAAATCATCCACCCCCTCATTCAAAATTGCAGGTGGTTGCAACTTGTTCAGTAGCCCAGATTCCAATAAATGCTAAGCATATCCATCTACTGGAATTCCAGTTTCTTTCTACATGGTTAAAGGAGGCTGTTGTTTTTGAAGGATTTATGTATCAGATGTGGACAGAGATGGGGGGTTTAAGTGCCTTCTGCATCCTACAATATTCTGAGGTCAGAAGGACGTATACTGGTAGTATGTGATCTGTAGTTTCCCATGGAGCAACTTCACATTGGTCAAAATATTTACAGTTGAAAATAAGACTGTGAACTGAAAAGGAAATTTTGCTTTCTCTATTTAAAAGTGTACATGTACAATTTTTTTTTAAATAAGTAACTTGTAATATTTTAATTTTGATAAACCTAACTTTTATCTTTTTTTTCAGATTTTGTTCCATTTATTTTGTACTGCCTCTAAACTGTATTGTTTTATTTGTTTTCACATTTTTGTTGTGTTTTAATTTTTCTTTAGTTTGTCATAATGATTTACCTTCAGATGTAATCACTACTTTTTCTTAATGACATTGTATGATAATTATGCTAACCCAATCTTATTCTGGTAATTAATTCTGATAATGGGGTTCTATCTGTTCTTGTGGGGATTCTTACTTCCAAGTAGCACTGGACATCACCTTGTAACTATAGAAATCAATAACTGTTAAACATTGGTGCTGGGATTAACTCTACGTACATTCGGTGATATTTCCGATCCTTTTGACAGGCTAGTCATACTCTTATTCAAAGACCTGTTTAACATGTATCACTTTCTTCAAACAAGGGGTTTGAATCGAACACTTTGTTCCACTTTAACCCTGGCTTGACTGTTAACTGACTGAGTGTTTACATGGTATTAAGCAATACTTTGAATACAATTGATGAACTACCATTCAATCCAAAGACCAGCAGAACTGTTTGAGGTGCCAACATCACTCACCAGGGGTCTGCAGGAAGAGTAAGTTGGAGTGGGTAGAGTAGCCATGGAATGTTAGTTTACAAGTTAGATCAATGGGCTTTGAGGTAATAGTTAAGAATTGGGTACCAAAATTGGTTGTCGGCAGGCTGTTGGTCGGTGGTTGTTTGGTTGTCAGCTGATTTAACGTGATTGCAGGTAAGTTGTCGGAGATTTTTAAGCTGTAGTTATCGGGTGAATAAACTCTTCTAAAATTTAATAGCCTGAAAGACATTTGTGTAGTGTTGTGCATGCACTTGAACTTTCACCTTGTACAGCTCAATGTTCCATCAGTGATTTTGCTGTGCACGGCTGTGAATGAGCGAAAGTTCGGAAAGTTCTCGGAAGGATGGCAGTAGCGAGCAGGCAGCGATCTTGGTTGTAGACTAGTGGACTGGTATTGAGTGTTGTAGCACGTGGACTATGGTGCCAAAACAAATGGCATCCACGTTAATTCCAACTTACTTTTTCAGTAACTATTTCATTTATTGAACATAATGGCCAATTGTATAATAACATGATTTAAGTATGTGGCCATTAAATTTATTTAATATTAGCCAGCTGCAATATCTTTGAGGATTAATCGGCTCGTAATAGACCTTCACAGCGGCCATTGAGAGGAAATGGCAGTGCTCCAGATGGATAGTCGTCCTTTGCCAATGACCTTTGAAGACAAATTATTTTTTATGAAAAATAATAATTGGTCTTCATTGGGAGGCATTAGCAAAACAATGACTTGGTTAGCGGCCAACAAATATGACTTAGGCATTAATCTTGCTTGAAATATATATTAAATGACCCTGAACTGATTGGGTGAAAGTGGATAATTATTAACATCCATTCTTGTCAAAGCACTTTTTTTTGTGGTTTTAACAAAAAAGTAAGAACATAGGTCAAAGCTCTCCCCTGCCCCCTACGTTTGATAACTGTTTATTTGCTATAGGCTGCCTGTGTTAGAGAGCATGCGATACTGGTGGCAGAAAACAAAATGGCATCAGAACGGAAATAAGGCCGTGGCATTCCAGTTGACATTTCAATTGAAATCAGTTGCTATTGGATGTTGAAATTAGATATATGCATAGCCTTTAACCTAAGAATTGACTTTGGAGATTACACATGTCAGAGGATGTCAAAGAAATATAATGATCTTGGCTATCTCAAGCTCTCAGTCGTGATCTCTAGTTTTTGGTGGATTTACAGCAAACTCCAATCGATATATGACATTCTCGATTTCTTTGTCAGCCATGGATCTGAAAAGAAACTTGGAAGATACACAAGTTAGAGGATTTAAGTTGAACTTGAAAGATTCACAACGATCTAAGTTGTTGGTGGATTTCCTAAAGCTTTTGGTAGGTTGTTGGTGCATTGTTGGCAGGTTGTTGGTACATTGGTGGTAGGGTGTTGGTGCATTGTTGGTAGGGTTTTGGTACATTGTTGGTAGGCACAACACCTGACAACCTACGAACAACCTACTGACAACAAACTTTTGTACCCAATTCTAAACTATTATATGGGCTTTGAAACAGGATACACAAGATGAGTTAATTAAATGAGACAAGTTAATGAAGTCAATTGTTACTCATTAAAAGAGCAATATTTACCTTGCAATTATTGCAAGTTAAATTTACAAAATTAGTTGTTGAGAATTAAAGCAATGAAAATGTTATTAACATAAGGATAGGAAAGAGAGAGTACAGATGAGTTACAAGTGTAGATTACACTTCGTGTGATGAGGTTAAACTGGACTTGTGAGCAAGAATTGTGGGTGAGTAAAGCTGTGAAGAAAGCGAAAAACAAAAGATAAATAGTTAAGGTTGGACATACATGTAGTTCAGTGGAGAGGTTGATATGAGGATAAGCATAACGTATAACATTACTTCAACCCAAGCTGGAAGCCATTACGAACAGGATTGAGGGAAAATACCTTCTTTGGTTGCTTGTTGTTAACAAGCATTCATTGTTGTTTTAAAATAGCATTCACGACCCCACAAGCTCCAAGCTTTAAATTTTATCGTGGATAAATAAAGGTCATTGATTAATTGTTTGATTGATTGATTAAAAGTTAAAACATTTTTAAACACGTGATTTTTACCTTTTAACTGTTGAATACATAACTACAAAGCATCAAAGAGATTGAAACATACCATAAACACTCGTTGATAAACTACTGCTCGAGTTTATGATGAAAACTAAAAATCAAGAAAGCTTCAAAGAAGGTAACTTTATTGAGCGTTCAAACTGGTGACTTAATAGTCTAAAGTCTTGTTTTTAGTCTACACTAGTAAAAACGTTAGCACTTGTGTTTACTCTACAATAGTATAAACATTATGTCTTCTTACTTGGCTACATTTTTTCATAATTAACAGGCATTTTATTGGAAGACAGAACTAGACACTGGCCGCTCGTTTATAAATATGTTTATTTGTTCACATAAAAATCTATTTCTCATACGTGGAGCAACAATTACCAGCTGCTTGCAACATTGCAAAAAAACTTTGTGTTGGAATGAAGATTCTGAGTGACTTTCTCTAAACCACTTAAAAGTTTTGTCAATGAAGATAGATTCAACAGAAAAAATGGCACTCTTAGGAACCACCTAGCTTCCAAAAGGAAGAACCAGTTGAAATGTAATGTTTATTATGGTAGTTTAAAGTGCATATGTCCCGATATTTTTTCTGTTTTTTCTTCTTTCGATCTACTGTCTAAGAAATGATTTAAAGTTCAAAAACATCCAAAACATTTTAGAATGATTTTCTTTGCATTCAAAATAAGTGCTTTGTAGAAGTAAATTTGTCTGGAGACTTGTTTTAGTTTATCCTGTTGAAACATATTGGGGTGTCACTTTGTTTGCAAGTCTCTCGGCTGGTCACTTATGTTTTCATTATTTAACTGAGAAATGTCCAGTAATTCTGCTTTCTACTTGTCCTTCATTTTGATTGATCGATGCAAACAAACAACATCACAGAGGCTGCACACTTTCTGAAACCATTTTGAAGCTGACTAAAAAATCCTTAAATTCTTTTTAGATGATTTCGAGGACAACATGCTTTTTGTACATACATGTATTAAACTATTAAAAAGTGGGGCCATGTGCGGAATCAAAGATTCTATACAAAGCGGTGTAACTTATCTATGAGTGTTTATGGTATTTAATGTATTGAAATTTAAGAACCTTGAAAGAGAATCTGTTAAAGGCCTTTAACAGTGACTCTAAAGATGTGCTCAACATTAATTTTCCCATCAAGGTTTTATGAAGTTAATTTTTAATAACTCAATTTAAACATTGTCTAAATTTAAATTAAACTTGTCAGGTTATGACGAACTGCTACATACAGTATGTTGTCATGACGGTATGTTGTTATGGTGATGTATGTTATGTTGTTATGTGTGTTGCCATAACAGTAAATGTTGTTATGACAGGCAGAAGAGACGAGAGAGTGACCCAAGACCAGCATGGATGAGGGCTCTCCATACTACTGCTGCAAACTGGCTTAGCATGATTCCTACGGTATTGTCCCATAGTCTTATATATGATTTTTAAAATTAATATAAATGTTGTGTTTGTACAATTTTTGGGGTCTTAAAGACCCTTTAGCACTCCCCGTGATACTTTGCGCGAAACCAGTGTTTTTGTTTTGATTTCGTGTTCACTGACTGTGCCGCGACGAGCGCCTAATTCAACAAGTAACTCAACAACCGTCAAAATTCTATGAAACTTTATATAAACGGAAATAATGCCTAGTTTAAGAAATAACTAAAAGCCCTAAAATCGATTCAGTGTTGAAAGCTGATACTTATTCGTTAATCAAACATCCACAAAGATAGAACTTGGAAGAGAACTTGATGCAGGACGTTTAATTATTCAGCGCGTTCTAGGATTTTAAAACTTATGCATTTCATACGAGATTATAAAAAGCAAACAGTTCGATTCTTGATCAAATACACATCTAACTAATAATGTAGATGAGGAATAAGTCAAGCAACAACATACAGCAATAGAAAATCAGTAGCAGCAATAATTTTATTTGCTCGCTGAGGAGAATATTATATGAAGTGTGTGTACTGACCGATCGCTAACAAAGTATTTGCGTTGACTGACTTCGGTTTGAACACTTACGAGCTACTAAATATCGGAATTAGTAGCACGGATACAACGGAGGAACGGCAAGGTATTATTTGAGTTTATCCACTGATATACACGCAACTAAGAAACTGAACCACGAGTATCATACCGTTTGAGAATCGACAGTCCTTTGAACAGCCAGATCGAGTCATCCGCTCGGCATCCTCTAAGTCGCCGGCTATTTACAAATGTACTCAGAAAAGCAAGAACGCAGAGTACTCTCCAAACTCACCGCAGTTGCTTGTGTTTCCCTAACTGAAAGATCGAAGAATTATCGGCGAATGATCTTCTTTCTTCTTACCTTCGTTTTAGGAAGGAAGACAGACCGTGACAATTTTCTAGGCGGTTGTTCTTCGCTATGCCGTTGGATGTCACAAAAACTGTCAGCAATTTTCGGTTCAATATTTAAAAGAATGCCCTAAATAAGTTCTTAAGAAGAGTATTCATCGTATGTGCGTATATAATAGTAACTATCAGCGGTAACAACAACGATGCAAGCAGATTCTTTACATGTACCGTATACATCACCGGTCCCAGAACTGAATTTCGTGGTCCACGAAAATACTTGTTTCGCGCAAAGCATCACGGGGCGTGCTAAAGGGTATTTAAGGTCTTTTTAAAAAGAACTCTGAAACAAATTGCCTTTAACATTTTTGATAATAATCATACACATGTAGATTTAGTGCATATAGAGGTTTTACACCATCGCCTGACATCCTAGCAACTGTTGCTATGCCGCCATATATGTATATATGTATATGTATATATAAATATAAAGTGAGGAGAGCAGGTTTCAGGTGACGATGAGCTTGAGCAGAGTTCAGTTATTTAAAACGTTGCTAAAGTCACTTAAAATACATAAATCTAAGCACAGACAAGCAGATTCTTGTAAAGCTTCTGCAATATATTCCATGTTTCTTAGTTTTGGCCCAATTCCATCACACAGTCTTCGTTACTTGGAGGAAGAAGTTGCTTACTCAGTCAAACAGTACGCCATTTTGGTTGTACCTGCCATCCAATATGGCGGCGTTGCTAGGTGCACCACGTGATGGTGCAAAACCTAATAATTTGAGATTTTGGAAAGCTTACCTCCATCAAATTGAACATTAACAACAAATTTCAGATACCTGTTTCTAAACTTTACTTTGATTTACATGTATTACAATTTATTTAAATTCAAAGAAATTTAACAATAAAACAAATACAAATAATAATGATGTTTTGTCAGGAAAGCTTCACTCACACTTAGTGATAATAGAAAAATCAATAAATCGTATATATTGTACGTACATGTAATAGACAAATCAATAAATTTATTAACTGATAAATGTAATTAAAACATTGCCAGTTTTTGCAATGTAGAAAGTGATATTTTCACAGTTGTGTCAGCAGTTGATATTATTTAATGATTTATTCAGCTCATTTTTTCTTCCATATAATAAATTATATGTAATAGGATACATGTGCTTACATTTACCAGAAACTAAGTCCTCTGAAACGAACCCTGGATAACATCAAGGATCCCCTGTTCCGTTACTTTGAACGAGAGGTGAATACAGGAATACATCTTTTAACAACTGTCAGACAAGATCTTGGGGACACTGTATTGGTATGTGAGGCACAGAAGAAACCTACGAACTACCTTCGCCAGCTAATGAGTGACTTGGCTAAAGGTAAACAAAATGACAATTACATGCATATATATGCAGAGTTAAGCTATCAACACTAGTAATATGCAACTAATTAACAATTAGACCCACAGCCTGAATGGGCTACGAGTCAATAGCCCATGAGGCACAGCGGAATGGGCTATTTAACTCGTAGCCCATGAGGGCGAGAGGTCTAATTCTTTTAGTATAAACAACTAGTCGGACAGTAGAAAATACTAGAAAGAAACAAATTGAAGTTGAAAAAAATATTATTTGGTGAAAATGTGTGCGGTTTTTCTCTACCATGGGCTATCACAAATAGACCTATAGTAGGGTAGCCAATCAGAATGCAGGATTCGTAATAGTCTACTAGTTTGTTTATACTAACAATAACTATTGATATGTATAATTATGATATGCCATGCTTACTGTAGAGGCGGATCCAGGGTGGGTTCAGGGGCTGCAACCCCCCAATGAATCTTGGAGATCACTGTAAATAGCATTTCAGTGATTTGAGGCCCTGTTAGGGTTTAGGATTATGGATTATTAGGGTTTTCAGAGAAGAGATACGGATTATTGGCAACTAAATAAAAGGATTACGGATTATTTGGGTTGGATTTTAGGATTAAGGATTATTATCACATCGATGATTTACGGATATTGGCGTTTACAAAATAAGGATACAGATTATTTCTAAAATTTACCCAGGATTACGGATTATTCAGACCCCCTCTAACAGGGCCTCATCAGTCTAGATTAAAAAAATTGTGCAACTCGCTCAACCCCCCTGTTATAAAATCCTGGCTCTGCCCCTGTACTGACACATACATAAGTAATCTAGTTATAATACCAGTTCATTCCCTATATTCCAGGTATTCTTCCCAGCAACTGGCGTCGTTACACTGTCCCTAAGGGACAAACTGTATTGCAGTGGTTAGCAGACTTCAGTGATCGCATCAAGCAGTTGAACAAAATCTCACAGGCTGCTAACATGGGTGGAGCAAAGGGACTCAAGGTGTTTTATCCTGTAAAATAAAAGTAGTTCTAGTCAAATAGAAGTTATTGGTCACGTTATGGATTATTAATGAATTTTATAAGGCATCTACAATGGTGAGCAATTAGGCAAGCCATCGTAAATCCAGTACAGATGAGATGTGAATAATGTATCTAACTTGTAAAATTAAACTATAAAATATTTAAAGTGCACCTAACCCCTTTTGCAATTTTTATACATATGAATCTTTGAAAGGTTTTGAGTACTTCTGTGAAGAAATTGTTTGCTTGCAGTCATAGAATACTCTATGTTCTATACTTGTTTGAAATGGTGGAAATTTGACCTTTCCTGACCCATGACCGTGTAAGAAAAAGACTGTGTCGATTCTTGATCTTACGTCATATAATTCATTCCACTTTGCAATAATTTGAATAATTATTTAGCATTGTGTCTAAAATAACTGTTTTCTTTACTAACAACTTGCAGACTGTGTATATTCTCTATATATCGATGTTGTTGTAATGGAAAGGCGCCATGGAGAATAATGCATTAATGAGGTCACGTAAGATCAAGAATCGACCCAGGCTTTTTCTTACGCGATCATGGGTCAGGAAAGGTCAAATGTTCACCATTTCAAACAAGCATAGAACATAGAGTATTCTATGCATGCCAAAAATTTATTCACAGAAGTACTTAAAACCTTTCAAAGATTCATATGTATACAAATTGCAAAAGGGATTAGGTGCACTTTAATAATCTGTAACGAAATCATGAAATTGTGATGGCAAACGTAAATATTAGTTGCGCATGTCCGTGAATGCAAACTATAGTGCTGAGTGTATAAAAAAGCGGTCCCATACTTGTGAGACGATCTCTGTGCATCAATACAGGAGTTTTACCTTGACATTTCACCCAACCGGGGATAGGGGAAGTCAGTGATCGATTGTGAGACCTCCCTTAAACAGACATTAGGGACTTTAAGAAACCTCGACGGCGACGGCAGTGACGACGGCACACAGAAAAGAGTTTTCTTCCGAAATTCATCTTTTTCCTTTATTCGCCTTTTTAATTATTTTTCACATCCAAATTTTCGAAAAATATGATAAGCATAAAGTTCCCTTCATACCGAACGAAAGACGGAGTGATTTACTTTTTGACGTTCGCGTTCTCAATGGAACGTAAAATGTATGATTTTCACATTGTGGTTTTGCAGGCAACGGTTGAAATGTAGGCGACTGCATGTATTTTCACGTGCAGTTATTGTATTTTGTAATTAAGGCCGTTGTGGTTTCTTAAACTCCCTACTAGTATAGTGTTGGATACAACACTGATTAATAAAAAAGTCGGTGTTGTTTATCTTATAATACACTGACCCTGGCACAGTGTTTGTTGGATACAGTACTGATGACTAAAACATCAGTGTCTGTATCACTGATACTCTTGTATCATTGATGTTTTATTAATCAGTATCTGTATATCTGATAGAACACTGATGTTTTATTAATCAGTGTTGTATCAAAAGTAATATACAGACACTGATATTTTATTAATCAGTTGTGTATCAAACAAACGCTTACTGCAGACTGAATATCCAATCAGTTCTGTACGTGGGTTTACAGTGGTACTCATGTGACTAGAATGCTGCATTTGGATTGGTTAGCATCCTTACGAATTATTAATGTCTATTACAAGGGATATACAGAGGCCATCTTGACCCTTATGAATTATTAATGATTTTACAATCAGGATTGAAATTCTCCTTAAAATAAGAAAATATGGATAATTTAAAATGTGTATAGTAGTTTACTTACATAATACAGTAAGGTAAAACAGATTTGTTCTATTACATTAAGAACCTGAACATCTGGCTTGGAGGCATGTTCGTACCAGAGGCTTACATTACAGCAACACGCCAATTTGTTGCACAGGCTAACAATTGGTCCCTGGAAGAACTTGCATTGCAGGTAAGTTTATTCCTTTCACTCCTGCCTCGTTTCAGTATGCATTGTGTTACACGTCACATTACCTTGCGTTAAGGTTACCTTATACCTTCGTAACTGCCTCATGACGATAATTTTGTTTTGAAGAAAACTATAGCTATGAATAGCTATATATTAATTTAAGGTTATCAGAGAAAGAGAACTTTAGTGATCCACTTGTCCTTCAGACAACCATCAGGAACTATGTAGTTGTCCGAAGCCCACAAGTGCTTGTCCAAAAACCATGCATGCATTTTCACGTGCAGTTATTGTATTTTCTAATTAAGGGGGTCGGGTGGAACTTCTCAAAACGAGCGACAGTATTGGCCTACCCAACAATAGAAAACACTCTAACCTTTAGAAAGTGCAGTACAAAAACAATAGCAATTTTTTTTACAGGCGATCAGATATGTGCTTGTCCCATGGACAAGTCATGTCAAATATGTAATTGTCTGAATCAATGTTTTGCTTGTCCTGGACAATCGGGCATCGGTTTTGGTGCACCCTGGTTATGAATTAAAGAATACCTTTGAACCTTTTTTTCCCAAAAAAGTATTGAATTTTAAAGAAAGAAATACCAAGCCAATAAAATCAAAACAGACATGGTTTCAGTTTATAAGGGTGTGGCACATATGACCCATTCAGCTGTCAATCGGCACTTGATAGTTTACCAAAGTGTGTGCTGGTTTTGTTCGTTTGCAAATCATCCTTCAAGTTTATGTTTGATATAATAGTCTTGTAGTGCCTTCCCTGTTGGCAAGGAAGCAAACTCTGCCAGCAGGGAATATAGCATCAGGCAGCATAAGAAAGGGAAAATATTCAGTAGTATTGTGAAAGCTGCACACCATTTTATTTGTCAACTAATAAATTCGTGGCCAAGTTTGATTAAAATCTGGCAAATTCTCAAGTGCCATAATTCATTCAAAGAGAGGAATACACAAAACGTTACAGTCCGAGTTTCAGGCTTCTAAAGTTTTGTAAGAACTTCAACACTCGTCAAGTTTCTTTCAACATTTTGTTCCACCAAGCAGTGAAACGCCAGAACCCTGGTGCTTGTAATGAATAATCCAGCAATTCAAGTAAATTAAATGGGTCACATTTCACCAAAACATTCTGCTACTGTTCACGGGTGTTGCTTTTGTGATCTATACTCCAACTGAGCCAGATCTCACAAGAGCAACAGAAACAAAAGGAGAGGTATGTGGTTGTTAGCAGACAGCACAGACAGAAACAGTGGCAGCCAAATGATGCAAGAAGAGGAACAGAAATTGGACGCTAAACTTAACTCCGAAAATGGTCGTCAAGCAAAAAGAATTTGATTTCTGTTTCTTTTCTCTTTTTCGGTCCAGGTTTCTCTAACCTTTCACTCAAGAGATGAGTTTCTCCCTTTTCTCTTTCTCCATAAAAATGTAGAAAATATTATTGGTCGAGGTTCTGGTAACGCAAAGGCGAAATCTCAATTTCGAGCAGGAAGTTTCGTGAAACAAAATTTTGAAGCCTTTAAATTTTAGTGCAACTTTCTTTGGAGATATCCGAATCTGGATTCTTGAATCCAAAACCAGATTTTGTTTCTTTACCAAAATCCGAAAAAGGATAAAAAAAAGTACATGTGGCAAGTGGTCTTCATCTTGAGAATTGCACATCCAGACTTCAGAAGTGGCTGGTTCATCTTTCAACGCTCGAGAATGTCTTGCTAAGTTAAATTGCCAGATATTTATTTACTGGAAAAACAAAAACCAGCTTGCTGCCATTTTTAAGTCGTAGATATTGCAATAGCAATCCACGAGTTATTGGTATGGGGAAATGATGTCACTCGCTCACTCACTCACTCACTCACTCCGTAAGGTGTTAACAAATCAATATTAGCGATGTCACTCACTCACTCACTCCGTAAGGTGTTAACAAATCAATATTATCGATGTCACTCACTCACTCCGTAAGGTGTTAACAAATCAATATTATCGATGTCACTCACTCCGTAAGGTGTTAACAAATCAATATTATCGATGTCACTCACTCTGTAAGGTGTTAACAAATCAATATTATCGATGTCACCCACTCAGTCCGTAAGGTGTTAACAAATCAATATTATCGATGTCACTCGCTACTCACTCACTCCGTAAGGTGTTAACAATTCAATATTATCGATGTCACTCGCTACTCACTCACTCTGTAAGGTGTTAACAAATCAATATTAACGATTTTCTCATCTGATTCCACATTATTCAATCGATACCCCCCAAGTTATTTGTTACCACTTCTACATCCATTGGAATATATATTTGCATATCACTCGCATATCTGTCTAACACATGTGGGAGATGTATATGATTTTTAGAGAGTTTTCATCACCAACTAAGACAAACTCTTTATTCCAAGCTACAATCCCAAATAAAGCGTGAAAACAATTGGTATATTTTTTTATTTCTTTTTAATATGTTTGCAAATAATTTTAGCTAGTTTTCGATCAGCGAGTTGACGGAATCGAATGGGATTCCCAGTGCTCCCAGAGGTTTTCTAATATGTTTTCTCTGTGATTTTGTGCCAGGGAAGGGCACCCAGCAGGTCAGTGATGACAAAGAAAAACACTTAAGGACAGGAAAGGGGAGACATTATTCTGGAGTCACAGAAAATCCCATAAGGTCGCTTAACTTCACTCAGGTTTACTAGCTCATTGTCCTCAGCAGTGAACCCCAGCAAAGGAAATTTTTCCCCTTCTCATTTTGTTTCTTCCTTTGGTTTACCGGGATTAATATTTGGGTATCAGTCTTTCTCATTGTAGTCATTTTTTGCAAACATTTCTCCCCAGCGCTAGCAAAGCAAGTTCGCAGACTCAGCACAAATAGTTTATATTCGAAGTTGTTTGTTAGCGACTGGCACTGTGGTCCAGTGGTTAGAGTGTCGCTCCTTCAGGTTCGACGTTCACGGGTCAATTCCTCTAGCGACAAGGTCAATTTTTTTTCTTGTCAATTTTATGGCCGCCTTTCACATTAATTACTCGGGCTGCCTGTGGCAGCACCGAGTCTTAAAATGCAAGTCGTTATTATTATTATATTTTTTTTATTTCATGTCAGACGGCTTCTGCGCATGCGTTAAAGGTCAAATTCGAACCAATCAGATTGCACTGTGCTGGTCACGCAAACAAAGGTTAGATATCCTCAGGCGCGCTCAGATAAGAAAGTTCAAAGCTCAGAAATCTATTCCATCGTGGGCAATTATGCAATACAACCTAAATTTGGGTCAGGTCCATGTTTTACGACAGAATAACGAGTCTTTCTACTGGATTCGGAGAGCTCGAGACATTATACAAGTCTGCTAATATGGGGAAAACTGAAACAAAAAATGAACTTTGACGGCAGAAACCCTCATATTTGAGCCAAGCGGAATATTTACATGATCCGCTAAGATTTTTACAAATCTAATTAGTTAAGCAGATGTACGCAGTGTATGCCAACTGAAATGCTGTGCTCGTTTTCTGGTTACGGCTCAGTGGGGCAACTACACGAACAAGAAGCATGAACTGCCAGCAAAGAGAGAGGAATTGATCGGAGACGTTAAATTACGTTACTGTGAAGAGGATCAAAATTCAAGTTCTTTGAGACTGTCTTCTGCCGTGACTCGTGAGAGAAATTGGAAAAGATCTAGCTGTTTCATTCAGACACTGGCAAATTTATTGAAAGCTACGGGCTTACTTTATGAGATTATTATTCATTGTGGAATGAAAGGAAACGGGTTAGCTGAAAGTTAAGTTCGAGGTAGGCTTCGACTTTTTGTCCTTAAATCTGCTGTCTTAACATATGACTGGTCATCAGCATGATTCGTCTTAATTTCTGCTCTTTCGTCTTTTGACTTATTCCTACAAGGTCATTTCACTCCAATGTGATCATTTTGCAAGCCGGAAGAAAAACCAGGGTAAAAGACGTTATCCTTCAAAAATAAACAGTCTATTAAAAATACATAATGCAGTGTTAGAGTTTAGTATAATTTCATCAGTGATTCCCGTGCTCTGATTGGTCGAGAATTACGTCATATGTCGCAATATTCACCTGCAGAGCGCCTGGAGGTGAATATAACATACAAAGCATTTACCAAAATGGCTGCTCGCATATTTACCGATGTTTCTCACGAAGAAATAAATAATATGAAAGAAAAATATTTTCCAAAACCCAACAAAAAAGCAACTAAATAAGTATGGCTAAACTTAAAATTTGTTTTTAATCCACAAGGATTCATAAACAAAGTTTACTTACGAGTTTCGGGTTGAGTTTATCGGTCCTCATGTCTTCATAAATTACAAACTTTCACAAGGAAATAACGTCTACTCAGAGCAATAACTAACACGAGACCTTGTCCTACAAAAATTTGGGTGCGGTTCGACTCAAAAAGAGTGTACTTACTTGAGTTATTTTCCTCGTGGTTCTTGATAGAAAAACAACAAGTTCTAGTTTCATTCACGGAGCCGGTTGCTGTTAGTGTTAACTGTTATGCTCTTCTCTCGCCGCTCTCCGTGTGTTTTCAACCTTTATCTCATACCGAAATAATTTGTCTCTTGACATACCATTGTCTTTGATTTTGTGATGGCTATAATCCACAAAACTAGTTTGTAGTGTCCAGGAAATTTGTCCTTTGAAGTGAACTCATGAAAGCGGTTCCTTTCAATAAATTTTCACTCAACGTGGTAGATTTTCAGTTTTGCCCATTTCCACTCATTTTCGCTGCATTTCCTCTCTTTTATAACACGATACGAGGTCTCAAAAGTGAAGCTTGCTGCTTAAAATTGAATTCTAGGGTACATTTGGACTGTTATTCGGTATTTCTAACCTTTCGAAAATCCATTCTTGTAGTCTTTGCAAGTCTCGTGTCGAGTCGGTTTGTGCAATGAACCGTAGCGACACGTGATTATGCAAATGTTTGTCAAAACTATTTTGTCACGCGCGCTTGCGCTTGTAAATCTTATAAAACGGTCTGAAGTCAGACTATTATATTGTCTAGTTTTAATTTCTCTGATATTCACTGATGAAATTATACTAAAACAATTATTCACTTCAGTCTCGGTGACTATTGGTGAATATTTTTAGTTTGAAAGCAATGCTTCAAATTGCTGTCGAGTTATTGGCATTTTCAATGAAGGAAATACATGAAAGCGAGGCTGTAAAGGCCTACACGGTTTTTCTCGTACAAATCTCTCTAATTTCAAATATCTGTAACTTTACAGCCTTTTATGCTACAACACTCAAATTCTACAGGATCACCAATGTTGGTATGCTCGTTCGCATGGCAAGGATGTTGTTTTTCATACATTGAACATGTGGCTAAACTGTTAAAATACAGAGACCACACCCTAATGAATGAGGTGTATATTGAAGTGTTTTTAAGCAAGATTTTTTTCAAGTATTTAACATTTTATTACACCGACTTATGGCTTTAATATTTTCACAATAGCAAGGTTTTTTTTCATTGCACACCAGGGTTTGAACCAGCTTTGTGGCCTCAGCAGACAGTTGTCCCCCTGTTGCCTTTGCAAAGGGACAAACAAGCAATAGCGATACTTACTGCCACGTCATCCATTGTCATTAATGTGCCAACCAAAGATCCATTGGTTCCTGATACAAAGCGGCTTTTTGAAATCATGGTTGAGACATTAGCATAACAATTGTAATGTTTATCAACAACTCCTTTTAACCGCACTATTCCTGCCTGGAATAATCTCCCAGAGCATGTAGTAAATACAAAAAGCCCCGAAAGCTTTAGCAAGCAAGTCTCATCTTTTCTGGCCTAATACTACTTACCGTATTTTCTATATTGTTGCCATTAGCTGCAATACGCTTATATTTAGTTGTTAATCGATTTACTTATTTATATCGGTTGTATGCAAATAGCTTTACCGATCAAATAAACAGATACAGAGATCCTGGAAAACATTTATGGCCCGGCCGTTGAATTTTTAGGGACAAATTGTCGATAATGTCCCGATTTCATGCTCTGGCTCAAAGCCTGGCACATAATAACGTTATTTATAAGTAATAGCATGGCATGGTATCACTTTGTAATAGTATTATCACCGAGGAAGTTTTCTCTGCCTAAACTAAAGACGTCTCGGTTGAGTTGCTTTCGAAAACGTTTTGTTATTATATGCTTGATTGAGGGCCATTGATTGAATGACTCTGGCTTCCCCTTGGGACAAGCGTGTTGTTTTTGAGAAGAATAACACTAAACTACAATGTAATGTCGTTGACTAAATATTCAAAGAGCATGCATGGAGTTTAATTACGTCACGTTTATGGTTTTAAGTATCTCACATGGAAGAAGCGGGTTTGAATAACGAAGAGAAGAACTTTCTTGAGCCATAAAATAGGAAGGGTACAGGGTTAACAGGCGTTGCGCCATAACCCAGTGTGCCAAGGGGGACAGTCCAGTGTTCACTCGTCAGTATGCATGTTCTTCTAATTTTTTCTCTTGCATGCTGATGAGGGAATTTAGAGATTAAATATCCCTGAACAAACAAAGAAAACCGAGGGGACATGGTATTACTCTTCTTATAAATCATTGTGAAGCTTGTTTCCCTGGTTTATTGATGTAAAATGATGAGATATCTTCCCCAGAATGAACAAAGAAAACTAAACCATGTGAAAAATAATTTAAATTTTAATTAAAATGCTGTACTCTAAGCAATAGCAAAAACAATGATGGGTAGTGCCCAGGGCCTATATACGGGATTCTACAGTAATCCATCCACGAGTTCACCATTGGTGCCTACATGTATATACGGGATTCTACAGTAATCCATCCACGAGTTCACCATTGGTGCCTACATGTATATACGGGATTCTACAGTAAGCCATCCACGAGTTCACCATTGGTGCCTACATGTATATATGGGATTCTACAGTAATCCATCCACGAGTTCACCATTGGTGCCTACATGTATATATGGGATTCTACAGTAATCCATCCACGAGTTCACCATTGGTGCCTACATGTATATATGGGATTCTACAGTAATCCATCCACGAGTTCACCATTGGTGCCTACATGTATATATGGGATTCTACAGTAATCCATCCACGAGTTCATCATTGATGCCTACATGTATATATGGGATTCTACAGTAATCCATCCACGAGTTCATCATTGATGCCTACATGTATATATGGGATTCTACAGTAATCCATCCACGAGTTCACCATTGGTACCTACATGTATATATGAGATTCTACAGTAATCCATCCACGAGTTCACCATTGGTGCCTACATGTATATATGGGATTCTACAGTAATCCATCCACGAGTTCACCATTGGTGCCTACATGTATATATGGGATTCTACAGTAATCCATCCACGAGTTCACCATTGGTGCCTACATGTATATATGGGATTCTACAGTAATCCATCCACGAGTTCACCGTTGGTGCCTATGTTTGAATCTGGTGTGCGAACTGTATACTTTGAAAAATCCATTTCCAGATTTTTGTGTCAGCGATTTAGTAGCTTTTACCTTCAACATTTTTTTTCTAAATACTGCGTATTGCACAGACTTTTGCATGTTTATTAATTATTTTTCTAAATTGAAGAACAACCATAAACTACCCATAGAATCAATGTGTTTTTTCCTTCTATGGTAACTTTGACATCCAATGTTTATGTCTTTCTCACAGGTAACCATTGCCAATGGACCTAATGACAAAACCAGTATGGATGACTGTAGCTTTGGAATTTCCGGTAAAGTTTTAATCATTCTTTTTCCATTTTCGTATTTTCTTGATATTATTATAGCATTGTTGGCTCATTGGTAAAACGCCACAATGATGTGCAGGGGAGTCGAGAGTTCAGACCCGGCTGGACCAACACTCAGGGTCCTAAAATTACTGATTAGAAGGTGCTACCTTTGTGAAACTATCTTGTTTTCAAACTGAAATGGTTAGACTTTCACGTCTTATCAGATAAGGACATTAAATCGTAGGCTCATCAGTGGATGAAGAGCTACCTCTTGGATATACCACTTATTAACCAGCGGATGAAGAGCCACCTCGTGTTGATATGCCACTGGTTAACCAGTGGATAAAGAGCCACCTCGTGGATATGCCACTGATTAACCAGTGGATGAAGAGCCACCTCGTGGATATGCCACTGGTTAACCAGTGGATTAAGAGCCACCTCGTGGATATGCCACTGATTAACCAGTGGACGAAGAGCCACCTCGTGGATATGCCACTGGTTAACCAGTGGATGAAGAGCCACCTCGTGGATATGCCACTGATTAACCAGTGGACGAAGAGTCAAGTTCAAGTTCAAGTTGATATGCCACTGATTAACCAGTGGACGAAGAGCCACCTCGTGGATATGCCACTGGTTAACCAGTGGATGAAGAGCCACCTCGTGGATATGCCACTGATTAACCAGTGGACGAAGAGTCACCTCGTGGATATGCCACTGATTAACCAGTGGACGAAGAGCCACCTCGTGGATATGCCACTGGTTAACCAGTGGATGAAGAGCCACCTCGTGGATATGCCACTGATTAATCCCATTATTGTGGTTGTCATTGACACTAACGATACTCAGATATTCAAATTTTTCCCATAGAAAAACAGCAAGAAGATAATCCAATTTTGTAGGCATATGTCTACAGAATTATACATTTGGGATGTAACTTTTAATTGCTGTGGTGATGTTTTTTTAGAGCTTTGTCTTTAAGCAGAACAAGAACAAATCAGTTGTATTTTTCTCGCCTGATAGATCTTATGATGTTATTAATTTAACCTGATTTAGTAAGAAGTAGTAAAGACAAAAAAAGCGAGAATCAATTAAAGGCCAAAAGTGATTTATTGACCAGGTGGGGAAAGTTAACAAATCATGTAACTGCAAATTAGTTTGTGGGCACCACAACTTCTTGTATGGTATTTTTTTAGGTTTTGTTTTCAATGTTGTATGATATATTGTAATCTCAGGTCTCAAGCTTCAGGGAGCACATTGCTTTAACAACCAACTGGAACTGACCGACACAATATCTACAGAATTACCGCTTACTAGCCTCAAGTGGATCAGGTGTGTTTACAAATTCAATACACACTAAGGTTTCTTGTTATGCCAACTATTCACACAAGTCTTGACATTACTTGTTATTTATTTGTGAAGGTGTGTAACTGGATCAGGCCAGCCACAAAGTTTGAAGGTACGTATAACAAGCACCTATAACAATTATAATTATTATCCAGAAGATTATTAACCACATCTGAAAACAGAAACGGGCTGCCATATTGTATATTTTCTATCAAATATTGCTATTATCAGTTGAGCGTGCGGTGCGCCACTTTTAGGGCATTCCAGACATGATGTGATTAGTCTGTTCTCAGCTGTCAATTAACGGTTTCTCAGCACGTGAACTTGTCGTTGACAGCACGTAAAATCAACGTTGACGGCACATGAACTGCTTATTCTAGCACAATGAAGTATCAAGTGAAGGTAGAATACTTACTGCAAAAATTCGTCAAATTTTACATTGATGTTGATCAGAATGTTGAATACCACTCATACGCCCAATTTGTGGAAGATATCTGGTGCAACTGTGCAAGTATGCGTCATGTGTTAATGAAGACTGCGTATACGGTATAAAGACGATGTTAACTTGACGACGGAGAACTGTTTATTCAAGCTAGTTCTATAGAGGATAGATGTTATCACAGAAGCGAACTGGATTCTCCAATTGTGGAACAAGCTGATAAAAGAAGAAAAGTTACTACCAGATTTGCTGAGTAAGCTGCCAGTGTTGCCCAACGCTCGCTCAAAAGTAGCTTTGACCATACTAACATAGAAGAGCGTAACGTTCGCTGGAAGAACAGACTCCAAGTACTCCACTACAGCTGTAACACGAGTCAGCTCGAGTAAATCTGTCTTGCCAGAAAACGAAATTCCAGAAGTTAAAACTGGAACATTTGTTTCTTGCTGCACCTACGAGTGTACCAGGAGGAAGAGAGTCAGTTCAAAATCGCCATAAGAGAGAGAATGCATGCTGCGTAGGAAAAACGTTCGAGAGCTGAAGCATTTGTATATCAACAACAACAACTTTTATTCAAATACTAGATGGAAAACATTTAAAGAGTAAAAGAACATGTAAAGTGTGCAAAAGGAAGTACTTATGCCATCTGTAATAACCACTGGGCTAATCAAGACAGTTGACAGATTACATGTTTACATGTATGTATCCTACAAGTAGCATCACAACCAACCCACCTGTTGGGGTTTTACACAATTACTGAATTTTGTACCCCGGCCTAGTTCAATTTCCCACCTTTGCCTACACCCATATTTTCCCCAGGTTTTAATCTACCAGTTAGACTTAGCAAAATCTATCAGAATTATTGCCCCAACTCGATAAATCCGCTACCCAATATTGTACTAGTAGTACTTATGTGGTATTTCTCTTCCATCACAGGTGACTCTTCCAGTTTATCTGAACCAGACCCGAACAGAACTACTTTTCACTGTTGACATGGCAACCAAAGGTGAAGCATCAGGTCCTGGCCATATGTTCTACGAGAGAGGAGTTGCTTTCCTGGCCTCCTCCCTGAGTGGTTAATTCAAATCTGGTTACGCTGTTTGTAGACCAGTTAAAAAACATAGAAACATGTTTGACTCTTAGTGGATGTGCTATTATTGATTGATTGGTATGTATTTAACATTCAGAACAGTTGTCTGCCCAGTGATTTAAATGTGTTCTCTAACCAGGAGATAGGCTTTATGTTAGTTGTACTCTCATACTGCTGTACAACTGGTTGGAGGTGAATTGCGTCCAGGTTAAGTTAATATGACAGGTGCTGATCAAAAGGCATCAGTTTCATAATGCATTTGCTAGACACAGAATACAATAGCTAGGTACCACTAGTGCGTAATATGTAGCTATTGCAGCAGCAACTAAACACAATCCTCTTGATTGCATGAAAGTCTCCAAGTCATAACCTAATCAGAGGTTGTGGCAGTATTAATTACAGTAGTTATATAAGGGTAAAATAAAGCTGGTGAAAACAATCACAGTATGTTTTCAATTGTTTTGGTATCCTGACGTCGATTGTCTTGTTGTAGTGAATGTGGCACCTGATGTGTTTATTTATTTGTTGTTGTTTTTTGGGGGGTGAGGGGAGAGGAGGGTTATGGTTTGGAGGGGATTAATAAGCTAAAGCAGTAGATATATTGGATTTTAGATTAATAAGCATAGTGAACATAACCATACTTCGATGGGATGATAGAAGATCCCCTGATTTGAGTTCCGGCTGATCACTAACAGGGTATCCAAATATGGGGATTCCCTACCGTTCATCTGACAGGGAACATTTTCACTTTAAAGTGCCTATCACCCTTTTGCAATTTTGATAGCTTATGAACCTCCGAAACGTTTTGAGTACTTATGTGAAGAAAGTTTTGGTTTAAAGTGAATACTTTATGTTCTACGCTTGTTTGAAATCGTGTAAATGTGACCTTTCCTGACCCATGACCGCGTAAGTAAAAGACTGGGTCGAAACCTGGGTAGACGTCATCTCATTAATGCATTATTCTCCATGGCGCCTTTTTATCACAACAACATCGATGCATAGAAAACATACAGTTTTTGAGTTGTTAGTAAAGAAAAAAGTCATTTTAGTCAACGTGTTGAGTATTTCAAATGATTGCAAAGCCGAATTAATTATATGACGTCTACCCAGGTTTCGACCCAGGCTTTTACTTACGCGGTCATGGGTCAGGAAAGGTCACATTTACACGATTTCAAACAAGCGTAGAACATAAAAGTATTCACTTTAAACAAAAACTTTCTTCACAGAAGTACTCAAAACATTTCGGAGGTTCATAAGCTATCAAAATTGCAAAAGGGTGATAGGCACTTTAAGGTCTCGATAAAGGTTCGAGGTGTCATTTCTGGGAAAAAACGCTCTTGCAGCGTCGCAATTAAAGCCACAGGCGTACTGTATATCGTTTTAAAGGTCTTGAATTGAAGAAAGTATATATTTAATCCGTTTTGAACGAATGTATAAAACGTAGATGTTTTATTGTTTTCAATGCGAAATGACTCCGGGGTTCAGGCTTTCTTATTTTTCTTATCTCTTTCGAATCCCAACTAAATTGTCAAATACTGTTTCGGGGATTTTTGATGTGTTGCGTATTACAGATTTTATTCCTTAAAAAAAGGTAGTTTTTCATCCCATTTTGATACAAACCAGGTCAACATAGCGCCGCAATGGCGAACTCGTGGGTGTTAAAGGAACAGTGCCACGGTAATGCGCACGCGTAACACGTGATTACTAATAATGAGAAAGACAATGGAAAATCACGCTGTTAATGACACGTCACATCAAAACTCAACTGATCTGGAACGACCTTTGGAATTTTCGCTAGCACGAAATCTAGAGTTAATAGTTTTGTAATTTTCATCAGTTGAGAAGTTCAGGACTTAGAATCGTATAAACTTCCCACTGGACCATGAGATAGTGCTTCGAAGATCTACATGTATGGTATTCGGGATAATAGTTTAGGAACCACTCGGCAATGCCGACTCATAAACAAACAACAACTTCTGTGTGAATTATAATATTTTATTCTACTGCAGTTTCGCGAAGTGAAAGCGAAACTACGGGGAAACTAACGTTCTGACTTCATAGCTTTGGGGCTTTGTGATTTTAGGATGAGTTATTGTACAATTATAAGAGCGCTTCCACTACAAAATCGGGTAAGAAAAGAGTTCTATTTTGCTAAATAGCGAGGCCTTGAACTGTACCGAACGAAGGCCGTGTTGACACTTCAATAAACACACGCGAATCATATTCAGCGACTTACAAGCAGAGTAAATGTCTCCCCTACATTCTCACTGTCTCCAAGTTTCCTAAGCTGTTCATTGTCTCCCTCTCAAAAGCTTTGGACGAAACTACCAGGAGACGGAAGCTTTCTTCTGTAGCCATTAAAACCTCCGCTCGACGAACCGTCCAAGGGCACTGAATTCAGAGTCAAAAATACTCGCAAAAATTACGGAGACGAACGAAATACCATCTTAAATCCTAGGATATGAAACTAAATTACTATTCTAAATAGGTATAAGGTCAAATGAAACTTAGGCAAAGCCGATGGAAGAGGATTTCTTTCACGTATCAAATCTCCCCCCATCTTTTGATTTCTGGACAACCCAACCAAAATTCAAACATTCGCACATGCGCACTAAGGATGGCACTGTTCCTTTAAGTGTATTCTCAAGGATGAGCATGAGGAAGTGTTCAAACTTCAAGTTATTGTTGCTGATAGCCTGTATTGCCTGTAAAAACCTTGCTCACGAGGTAGGTAAATGTCTTGGGTTTTTCTTTTGTTCTATTTGATGTATCCTTGGAAATTCACGAAGGGAAAGTTACCTCGGCAAATTACGGTCACGCACACCGAGACAACTTTCCCGTGGTAAAATGGCTATTTATATTACAACGGGAAAATAGCTGTGTGTAACCGCAACTAATGTTTTTAACTTTGTCTGTTGTTCGTTTTAAACTCGTGGATTCGCGCATGTGCAGGAACTAGTTATTGCAGTTTTCCGAAGATGGGTTATACTTCATGGTAGTGTTCCGTTCCATATAGTCCCCGTGCATAATACTGTAAAACAGCAGAGAAAATGATTATGCAGAGAGACTATATGGAACGAAACATTACCATGAAGTATATACCCGAAGATGAATGTGGATATACTCGTACGACTCAGTGGTGCATGTGCATATTGGGGATATGAAATTTTCATGACTAACTCGCTTCATATTACTGGCAATACCATGTCTGTCAAGGATTGAGCCACATGGGTCCCTATCAATCATTTAGTGGCGAAGACGTCATCGGTCACGTGATTTTAAATACATACCCATATCTCCCTCGTATCTAATGCCAGGCAGCTCAAACTTTGACGAGTATGGTATTTGGTCCCCACGATTCGCTTTGTGGTCATGATGTCATCGGTCACATGATTTTTAGTACTTCATTTCTAATGGCAGGTGGCTCGAATGATGTATGTTATATCGGGGTATACTCGGAACTCTTGGTGAGCATATGCAGAACTGTAGACGAGTTGTTCAGACGGTTAACAAAATAGTGAATTTTTGGGATAAATTCTCACAGTCGACCTACATGTACTGGGATTCAGTACAATCACTGTTTACAGAAGTGCTTTTGGCCTCAACATTGATATCGCTCGCGTCCCACTGGGAAATGAAAACTCTTACAGTTAAGGTTACCGGATACCTTCGGGGTGCGTTTCCAGTCTAAATTATGTAGCGCCTCGAAGAAACATCGTAGATAAATCATCCATGTATCATTTTAAAGTTTATCAAATTGGCTACAAGAATACATAAAAAGTTTTGAGTTCTTTGAAAATCTCGAATTTTCCGCGATCCCCGTTTCTCCGATCTAGTGAGATGGCTTTCAGAAGCTCCGACTCCGAAAATATTTTAAAGTTTTAAAATCTGTTTGCTTTGTCGCATTTCAGAGGAATCGTATTACAAAACCCGTGTCGGGGAATTTCAAAATCCGATTTAGTTCAAAAGTTATGCTCTCCGTGAAAAGGCGAAAAATAATCAGAGTAGATTTGCGGATAACACCGTCAAGAGCTCTATTTTTAGAATTTTCTAATTCCCCGACACGGTTGTGCAGCGGAGTTATCAATTGACATTTTGTGAAAATTTCAAACAAATCGACTAAATTCCTCTTGAGTGGGAGCTTTTTTAAAACTCTATTTTGTTTGAAAATCGAAAGCATAGAAAATAGCATTTTAGAAAATCTAGCCGTCTGTCTTGCGTGAATCTGAAGCCCCGCCTCTCCAACAATTAGCGAGCTCTTGGCCAATCATTTCTCATCACAGTTCAGCTATCTCAAGATTTCCCGCCAATGTTGATTTCCGATCAAAGCTTCGCGCCGCATCGAGAAAATGTTAATATAGTTGGTTCTAGTTTTCTTGTGTGACGTGAAAAATGGGAAAGACAAAAAGACCTGGAGGCACAAAGCCAAGGTGAACACCTCAGTAGAGACGCCTTGAATGCCAGCATAGTTAGTAGAGGAGACAGCGATTTGCAGGCGGCTGAAACAGCACGGCAATAGCGAGCTAAGATCGTGGTGTTGGTTTCAAGTGATTCAGAGTCACCGTCAGACTTTACGTTTCCATCTAAGCTTTCTTGGAAACAAATATTTTCTCGGCTGGCTCCTATCAATTCTTCATGTTCAGATGTGGGCCACTCGGCACTCAGTCTGAAAGGGAAAATACGAACCCTTGTCGGGTTTTACGAGGACTCCTATTTGGCTTTGTAGTCATTGATTCTCCTCTAGATCACTCCACAAGCGATATATCCCCATTAAATACTGATCTGCTAAAGGGAATGTCTGATACTAGAGGCTTTAAAATGGCAGCTCTTAATATTGCTCGCCTACCAGCCCATATTGATGAATTAAGAGTATATATGTTCCCTAAATCTATCGATATCCTCGCGATAAACGAGTCTTGTTTAGACAACACCGTTTCTAGTGGTGAAATGTCAATTGCAGGCTATTATTGGAAAGGAAAGATAGAACTAGGGATGGAGGAGGTGTGGCACTCTACATTCGAAATTCCTTAAATTATGAGCGATTGAACGATTTTGATGACGATAGGCTCGAATGGCTTGGTATAAAGGTAATTAAACCTAAAACAAAGCATTTTATTGTGGGGACCTGGTATAGACCTCAAGATTCTTGCACTGAAATAATGGAAGCCTTTGAGTCACTGCTTCACAGAATTGAGACGCTAGGACTGGAGACAAATATTCTTGGGGATTTCAATGCTAATGTGAGTGCCTCCCCACGTGAATCACACACGAAAAAAATATTACAAATTTGTAATATGTACCAATACCATCAATTAATTAATGAGCCCACGCGCATAACAGAAAAAACTTCAACCACAATTGACTTGTTTATTACAAATAACAACAATCTCTATTCAAAATCTGGGGTCTGTCACATTGGAATCAGTGATCATTCTCTGATTTATGCTGTTAGAAAATTCTGCAGACCAAAGAGAACTCCATTGATAGTTGAAAGCCGGCAGTTTAGAAATTTTAACACAGTCTTTTCGCTTTGATCTTAGCCTAGCCCCATGGCATTTAATATATGATGAAGATAATCCTAATAATGCCTGGGAATTATGGACAAATATGTATATGAAGATCTGTGATGCGCATGCTCCGAAGCGGAAAAGGAAAATCAAAAATACCCATGCACCCTGGTTAACTCCTGAGTTAAAGAAGATGATGTTTAATAGGGATAAATTGAAAAGGATTGCAAGTATAAATAAGTCTGAGAAGAATTGGGCGAATGATAAACAGGCACGAAATGAGATCAATATTGGTATCAAAAAGGCAAAAATAGCCTATTATAAGATATTTCGAAGAATGTCAGAGTGACATTAGAAAGATATGGAAGGGTGTGCAAACGATTTTGGGAAGAAACCCTCGCAACTCGGAGATTAACGGTATTCAAGTCGAGGATGTTACTTATTCTACCCCAACTGAAATCAGTCATGCGCTCAACACCCATTTTTCCAATATTGGTCCAAGGCTTGCCAGATCAATCCCACAAAGTTGTACTAACTTTGAAGATTATATCATCCCAACATCTTCTCGTTTTTCTCTTTGTGAAACGAATAATGATATGGTATCTGGATTAATTAATTCATTATCTCCAAATAAAGCCGCTGGTCTGGTGGCATTCCCACTAGGTTAGTAAAGGAAGCTTCCCCCGTGGTAGTGCCTTCCCTGACCTATATCATTAATTTATCTATTAGAAGCGGAATCTTCTCTGAAAAGTGGAAGATTGCCAAAGTTTTGCCAATTTACAAAGAGGATACGAAATCAGATCCCAATAATTATAGACCAATATCAATACTACCAGTTGTTAGTAAAATAATTGAAAAAATCATTTTCAATCTGCTTTACAGTTACCTCATTAGTAATGACCTTTTGGCAGTCTCCCAGCATGGTTTTAGGCCACAGCACTCAACTCTTGACTGCTTTAATCGAAGCTACAAACGACTGGTACCTAAACATTGATATTGGCCTCCTAAACGGTGCTCTTTTCCTTGATTTAAAGAAGGCCTTCGACACTGTCGACCATCATATATTAATGAATAAGCTTAATTGCTATGGTCTCGACTGTCATGCGATCCAATGGTTCAAATCATATCTGTCCAACCGATGGCAACATACGTCTGTAAATGGCACGTTGTCTAGTGCTCTTCCAATTTCTTGCGGGGTTCCTTAAGGGTCCGTACTTGGCCCCTTGTTGTTTCTTATTTATATCAATGATTTGCAAGAATCTGGTTTGACATCGACTGTAAGAATGTATGCAGATGACACTAGTTTAACTGCCTTTGCTGAGGATCCCATGACACTTGAGGCCAAATTAAACACTGATCTTGAAAAGGTTCAAAATTGGCTTCGTGCTAATAAGCTTACTTTGAACACTAAAAAGACCAAGTACGTTAACGTGGGCAGTCCGTATCGGCTAAACCATTTAAACCATAATTTTGATGTCGGTGTTGGTGGCCAGCAACTCAAGAGAGAGACGAGCTATAGATATTTAGGCGTGGAGGTTGACGAGGCACTAAGTTGGCGGAGTCATACCGATACTATATGTAGAAAGGTGTCTGCTGGCTTAGGGGCCATAAAACGAATCCGCCACCTTGTGCCTCGCCAAACCCTGCTAAAAGTACATGAAGCTCTAATACTTCCCTACTTTGATTACTGCAGTGAGGTATGGGGTTGCATGGGTAAAGGCCAATGTGACAGACTCCAGAGGCTTCATAATAGGGCTGGTAGGCTTATTACTTCTTCTGATTACAATATTAGATCTACCGATATTCTACAGAGCCTCGACTGGGACACCCTTGAGATCAGACGCACAAAACAACTTGCAGTTAGTGTTTTTAAATCAACGAGAGGCCATTATCCTTCAGGAATTAGAGAGCTTTTTCAAGCTACATCCAGCATACATCACCATAACCTGAGGGGTAGTGATAATAATATGTTTATTCCAAGACCTCGCACTGAAGCTGCAAAGCGGGCTTTTAGTTATAGAGGGGCTGTTTTGTGGAGTGACCTACCGGATGATTCTAAATCCATGACGAATATAAACGCCTTTAAGGATACCTTGAACTTTAGATAAACAGCAGCTGTTGATTGTTGGATTATTGGATTACAGACTTTTTATTGAATTTATTAAAGTTATAGATTAGTTAGGGTGTTTTCCATAGTGTAGTAGCATGTAGTGGTTTTCCTTTGACGGCTCGCTGGAAGAGCATTGTAATTATTATAATGAATGCGATACTGTTATATTTAATAAAGCTTATGATGATGATGATGAAGTCGTATGCATTGTTTGGCCTTGTTTTGCTTTTCTTTTTTCTTTGTTTTCCAAGCTAAGGGCATCCTGCTTGCTCTTTTGAAGGCATAAGGCCAACAACCGATGGAATTATGGAAATACGTTTCTCAATAAACGTAAACATTGGTATATGAAATAAATTTAATATTATATGCGCCAGCTTTCTTCACATGTGTGTATATTGATCTGCTGTCAATCAAACGGAACCTTTTACTTCCGGTTAAAAACTTCCTTTTGGTATTTCTCCGTCAACATTTTTTTTTATTCAACGGAGTTTTTGGTATATGAGACACTACTACTAAAACTACATTTCTGTGCGAAAACATTTTTCCCCGTCTTTTTCGCTTTGAAGGTATCCGGTAACCTTAAATTTGCTCTGGAAAAGTTTCGTTTCGAAGAGTTCAAGAGCAGTAAGAGAGTTAGTTTTCGGGTGAAGACACTGTCAGTAATGCACTAACCTGATACTCGGGTAATAAATGCACCGGCTATGGAAAGTCACTTGGGAAACCGTCAGCTCAAATGACGCGAAGTGTTCAGTCATTTCTCATTTAACTTTACTTATGTAACACCAGGTAGCTCTGAGGTAGCCCGGTTATTCTTACTTCAAAGAAAATTAGTGCTGCCTTTATCGGAGAAGAAAAGACGGACGACTCCATATTAAAAGAGTTATAGAAAAGAGGAAATCACGTCTGACGCAGGCCGTGTTTACGCGTTTTTTTTTATTAACTCTGCAATCACAATGCACTTGAAAATCGCTGCATCAAACTAGTTTTACAATTCTTCAAGTCCTACATACTAAGTTTGTAAAAAAAAAATTGTCTCCCAAGACATAATCTATACAAGTATAGATAGTACCGAGATAACATCTGAACTTTATCCCCCATAAATTTCGGCTCAGTTTAATTTCTGTCAGTGAGATTAAATATTAAAGAGTACAAATAAAGTAGCCTGGTTTCTCAATGATTTTAAATGGCGTTTGTTCTTGAGAATTGATTTCACACTTGGAGTTCTAGTTTAAAGAATTTCATTGTGTTTTGAAAGTTTACGCGGAATAGAACCTAGGCTCCTGAAATAAACAGGATATTGAATTTTAATCAGATGACGTCACGGACACGGTGTGTTGACCGCGCGCCCAGCCGTTAGTAGGGGGAGGCTGAAATATTACTACGTTCACACTGGTCTCCTTCGTTTCTGCAACAACATCAATACTTAAATGTTGAGTGAGCACTTCATCGGCACTTTACTCCTGTTGAACTTGAAACAAAGACTTTCTCGACGACCGCGAAGAAGTCGTTTTTATTGGTAATTTTCAGACCGTGGCTGTTTTCTTGCCAACGGGCTTCGATCGGGTGTTAAAACTGTTCTTGGTAGCTGGCGTTTGCTTCGAATAGCTTCAGGACTACTGCAGCTTTCTCCAGCTCCACTTACAAGGTTTTTCACATAAAAGTACAAATCATTGAGATTTCAGTCTAATCTTCCTCGCACAGGGATTACAAAATCGACTCGATAATCCAGGAGAATTTACAACACTGATGTTAATAGCTGTAGAATGCGAAGCTAATACCGTACCACGGCTTCCTTCGCGTTTGGAAGGAATAAAAAGATTATCCGTAGAAATAACTCCAGAACGACCTGGATTTCCGTACCTAACCTTGAATCAGCAATTGCAAAGGCGGCAAAAATCATCCACGGATGTTTCATTTGGTTTTCGACCTCTGTTACTGGTAATTACTTTATTTGGGGTTTCTTCTTGGTCCATATGCACTCGTTTGTGTTATGATTATTACTACCGCGAAAATTTTGAACATAGAGCGCTGAACCGGAGCGTTGTCATTTTGAATCATGTTGCATTGGTATTTTTTTTACACTTAGAGCGTGATGGGCTGTCAAGCGTGGTCAAGCGTGGAGGGGCGTAATTCTCAAAATAATGGCATCGTGCAGGCTCTTCTTTCTTCGCCTTCCTTCCCCCTCCCCCTCCCTTCATTTTTGTCCTCGCCTCATTTTGACCGCGTGCCACAGGTGACCCAATCCGAAAAAAAAAACAGAAAAAATTACAGAAGAGCCGGCAAGCAGGCTAGAGGCTTTGGAGAAACGACACCCCAACGGCTGAAACCGAGCCTAAGTTTGAATGCGAGCAAAGACGAAAGTGTTTGGGGCCATTTGTAGCTATTATTTTGCTAAAACCAAAAGTTTCTTCGACGGAAATGCCAAGATGTTGCTGACAAAAGTTTTACGGACATTTTACGAAAGGATAACTGGCGATCCTAAACGCACGTGGACCAGTAATAATCGACATATGATAACTTTACCAGCTTGTAGTAGAATGTCGTGTTTATTTCGTGCTTTTTAAAAGTAATGGCTTAAATATATATATAGTAAATGGCCCAATTTCTCAGTTCGGATCATGTCAGTTACGATCTAAGCTTATATCGGTTACGACTCCATCGTCAAATGGTGGTGTTGTAAACTTGACATGATCCCTCGTCAGTGCTTTGATCTGAGGCCAGCTCAGTACATCCTCTCGGTTAAGCGTCAGGAGTACTTTTAAACATCGATATGAGCATATTTTTGTTTAATATTCGTTTCTGTTAAAAGTAATGGCATCAAATATAGCAGTAAATAGCCCGATTCCTGTTGTTGTAGGCCAGCGTCGGTATTGTCACTCGGTCACTTCATGACATGAATAAGAATTCGGGAAAGCCAACCCCAGTGATCGAAAAAAACGAGTGGAAATCACGTTTTGTTATAAATTTCAGCCTCCTGCAAGATGTAGAAAATGAACACTAGCCCTAATAAACTTCATGATGTCTGTCTCGTATTATTATACAAACTTCGTATGCTGACCAAAATTCCAGTAGCTCATTGGCTAAAATCGATCACGTGATATTGTATCTGAGGACAACAGGCGTGTTGTGAATTTAAACAGTTTAGTGCACACTTTGAGTGCACTAAACAAATGGCAGAAGGAAATGTCAGATTTGAAGAACTTAACGACCGTGAAATTGAAGAATTTATATATGAGCCATTCCACTTGATTCCAAGCGACAAAAGAAGTGGAGCATTTCCGTATTGAAAGGTAAAACCCAACGACTGTATTTAAAACAAAGCGAGTTTGTTGTGGCTTTGTCGATAGTTAATATCAAGTGTTGAATGAAAATTTTCTTGTTTAAAGTGTTAACTTAAAAATAACAGCTTAATTGTGTTTCTCATTACAGAATGGCTTCGTAAGAGATATACCGAGGAAATTCTGGAAGACTTAGATAAAGACATCCTCGCGGAAAGGCTGAAAAAAAATATCAAGAAATGAAAGTCTACCAAGAAAAAAAAGACCACAGCCGCTCAGCTCACCTTTGCATCAGAGCAGGTATCAACCGCTACCTAACTTCAGAACAAGTTGGAAAGACGTTTTCTATAATAACTGATCTCGTTTTCAAAGTCGCTAATAAATCATTGAGCGCTAAACTGAAGAGAATCACATTTATGTTCAAATTGGTCAATGACAAATTTCAAGAGCAGCATACTTAGTTTGCATATTAAAAGTTAGAGACTTCTAGTTCGTGTTATGTTGGCGAATAACTGCTCTTGCTGACTGTATAATGAACGAGACATTTCAAATACTGCACTCGGCCAGGAGGCTTCGTGCAGTATTTAAAATGTCTCGTTCATTATACAGTCAACGCGTGCAGTTATTCGCCAACAAAACACTCACATCAGTCTCTAACCCCTATAAATAACGGCTATAATAGTCGACAACGACCAGAATGGACTCACCCGTTGGGAGGGGTCCTAACAAATCAACAGCTAAATCTCTCCATGGCCCGGTCGGTAGTGTTGTGGTCCTGATAGGCTCCGGAGGCTCGGGACGACTGGAGTGAGCAGTTGGCATCCGTAGCAAGTTTTGCAGTGTTTCTCTGCATCCTTTTCCATTCCTGGCCACCACACTTTGCTGCGCAGCTTCTGCTTAGTTCCAACTATGCCCAGGATACTATCCCTTGCCCATGAGGGCCACCTGGGTCTTAAATTCTTCGGGATGACAATCTGGGGGCTCCCGCGAGTATCCACTATCCAATGGTGCATAATTCCCCACTCTATGGAAGGTACTGTTTGTAGACTAGTTGATCCCATGGTTTTCCGTCAATGCACTTCCTAACTTCCATCATCCGGCGTCATCAGCGGATGCTTCCTGGACCTCGCGTGTCGTCATGGCATTAGGTGTTGCAGATACCGCCACAAATCGTACATATTCTTCTGCTTCTGGTGCGTGTTTGCTCCTAGCGTCGTTGTCACTTACTAGTCTCGACAAGGAATCAGCAATGTTCTTCGGTCCTGGCGCGTACTTAACTTTGAATTTGTGTGGCTGCATCCGCAGGACCCATCTCTCGATGCGTGAACATCAGATGGCTTGGATCTTGGTCCGTAGATAACCTCTAGGAGTTTATGATCATTAACAAGTTCAAATGGAACTCAATAAACGTAAGGGTGGAACTTCTCGCAGGAACTTCTTAAGATATCAACTCAAAGATCAGATTGTTTGCAGACGACACTGTTGTCTAACGACAGATTGAGTCCGACCTGGATCACAAGACCCTCCAGTATGACCTTGACACTCTAACGAAGTGGTGTGTATCATGGTCAATGGAATTCAATGATGTGAAGTGTCACTTACTGCCTAATATAACCAACAAACGCGAGCCGACTAAGTTTACTTACCATGTGAATGGCAAAGCTCTATCTCGGAAGTCCTCCCATGATTACCTAGGGGTCACAGATCTTCGATGGAACGCTCATTGTTCTAATATTACATCTAAAGCCAACAAAACGTTAGAAATTGTACGTAGGACATTGAAACCTTCTTCTTTATCTGTTAAAAAAACCGAGCATATGAATCGCTTGTTAGACCCAGGCTTGAACACGCATCAGAGGCCTGGAACCCTCATACTGATTCTAATATATCTAAGTTAGAACAAACTTAAAAGACTGTAGCAAGGTTCGTCTGCAATAACTATGATCGATATACTAGCACCTCCGACCTCGTTAGTTCTCTGGGCTGGCACACTCTTGAGAATCGAAGACTTGCCCAGCAGGCCACTATGTTTTATAAAATTCGTAATGGCCTGGTGGACATACACTTCCCTCACGATATTGTCCCTAACCCCATACACAATAATCTGTACTACTGCCAACCTTGTAATGTCTTGGCCTTTAGCTACTCTTTCTGTATGGAATTAGCATTATTTTCTAGCATTATTGACCCTGCAATCAAGTCCATGAAGCCTCCTCCATATCTGAGGCATTTATAATTTGTTTATATATTTAAAATAGCTACATTTACATGACTATTTATTATACCTGTATTTAACTATTATTGTCCGCACTTGCACTATTTTATTGACTTTGTACTTCACCATTGTATTGTAACTAGCTTTAAGCTTTCTTATTATTTTATGCACCTTCCGGTATTAGTGCATACCATCCAAGGATGTAAAAATCTAAGAAAACAATCTAAGCCCATATGAGCCCTAGAGCTTCCTTCTCTGTCTGTGAATACCTTCTCTCCGTTTCTGTAAGGCTGTGGCTTGCGTAACTGATGATTCTTGGTTCATCTTTGTGTATCTGCGTCAGGACAGCCCCTAGTCCGACGGGACTTGCGTCAGCAATTATCTGTGTTGGGGCATCTTTGTCGAAATATCCAAGGGTCTCAGCGCTAGATAGACGCTTCAACTCCTGGAATGCCTCTTTCTGCTCGATGCCAAACACGAATTGTGTCCCTTTCTTTGTTAGATGTCTCGAGGGTTCAGAGACAGTTGCCAAGTCGGGTATAAATCGTCCGCAGTAGTTGACTAGCCCAAGAAAACTACGCGTTTCTGATGCTGTCTGCGGCTCCCTAGATGCGGTTACAGCTTTTACTTTATCTGCTGTGCAGCTTATTCAATTTCCCGATAACATCATCCCGAAGAATGTCGGCTTGTCCATGTTGAACTGACACTTTGCAGCGTTGAGGGTTAGTCCACGCTCCCCCAGTCTCTTAACCACTTCTAATCGTGCGTCATGCTCTTCCTGGTCCTTTCCGTGCATTATGCGGATGTCGTCCGAGATGTTCTCTTGTCCATCTATACCCGCAAGCACTGTCTGGATCTGGTGCTGGTATTGGTCCGAGGCTGAGTTAACCCCGAACAACATTCTCTTGTATCTGAATAGCCCACAGTGTGTCACAAATGTTGTGACCTCTCTCGGTTCAGCCGTCAATTGCAGCTGGTGGTATCCCCACTTTAAATCAAGCTTGGCAAACACTTTACTGCCATTCATCGGATGTCTCTCTCTCAGTATTGCATCATTGGCCCTGCGCATATCAACACAAAGGCATATGTCCCCTGTGACTTCAGTACAACGACCACAGGGTTGACCCATGGAGTTGGTCCATCTACTGGTTCTACAATGTCCAAGTCCACAAGCTCTCTGACCTTTTCTTCCACCTTGGATCTCATGCTGAATGGGGTTCTTCGGATCGGTTGCGTTACTGGCTTTACGTCTGGGTCGATGTGGAGTTGCACTGCTCGGTCTTTCAACTTTTCGACGCCTTTCAAGACTTCTGGATATTTCTCCTGTAGAGTTTTGCCGATATTCTTCGAGCCTGTGCTTACTGCAGCGACGTCAACACCCATCTTCAGAACTCCGAGACTCGTGGCAGTGTCACCCAGAACTCCGCATTAACACTGTTGTATCCAACAGAAATTTAATTTCACAGTGAAATGTTCCAATTACCTCCAAGGGCCAAGGGTACTTGCGACGCATATGTGTAGAGCTTTCTGTCCGAGCGAACTGACTTACATTTCACTCTGTTCTTTTTTAGCCACTCCCATGTTTGCTTATCTACAATGTTAACACTTGCTCCAGAATGTATGATCATGTTCAGCCTACATCCTCCGACGGTAGCTTCGATTTTCTCTTGTCTTTTGTTGCCTACTGTAAATACATAAATGACCTCTTCTTCTTCAGAGTTGACAACGTGGGCAGTGTTTCTACCGGGATTCCTGTGGCGATTGACGCGGGAACGGCTGCCGAGCTGTTCTCGTCCCCTCGCCTTGATTTGATTTGTCTTGCATTGCGCTTGAAAATGTTCTTTCAATCCGCATTCAAGGCACGTTTTGCCTTTCGCTGGACACCCTGGGTTCCTGTCAAAATGTCCTGATTTACCGCATCTGTAACAAGTCTTCTCATGGTTGTTTCTCATCGCACCGGTCTGTTTTCTCACGCGAGAACCACTCTGTTTCCCCAGTGCGGTTTACACTCACTGCACCATCTAAACTCATTGCCGCCAGTTGTGAGTCGACTTTTTCACAGTTCTGGGCTACTTCGAGCGTCCTAGCTAAGGTTAGCCCTTGACCTTCCACGAGGAGTTTTACTCGTACATTTGCACAGGATTTCGTCACGTATTTGATTGTCTGTGTCTTCCCCGTAGGCGCAGTCTTTCGCAGCACGTCTGAGTCTGGTTGCAAACTGTTTAACTGTTTCCCCAGGTGCTTGTGTTAACTTTCTGAAGGAGTGTCTGCAATGGTTGTATCGACTTTCGGGACAAAATATGCATTGAGAGCGTCTATGGCCTTCTTGTAGTCTTTAGCGTCTCCCGTATCCGGTAGGGTCGCAAATATGTCTTGGACATCAGTACCCGCCAAATGAAGCAGTAAGGCACGTCTCCTCTGCTTGTTATTTGCATTTTCTTCGCATATCAAAACTTCCGTTTAACAAAAGTCACTAGACGCGAGTCATGCTCACGCCCTCTCCGGGAGTTCACTCAACTGTTCGCCAAAATCGCAATTTTCTTGCAAGTTGTTAATTTTATGCCTCGTAAATAAAAAAAACTAAAAAACCTACGAACGGAATACAAAATAATAATGTCTTTTCTCTGTAGTTTTAATAGTTTAAATCCCATAGTCGCTTATTTTCTGTGGTCAATTTGCAATTGTTTTCGACCGGTTGAGTCAAAATATACAAGGCGTTCCTCTATTTCTGGGCATATGCCAGGGAAGTCGGCTATAAAAGGCTGGGAAAAGAACCAATCAAAAACCTACAACCGAATTCAATTAGTCTATTGAATTTCCCACGTTTTGTTATATAGTTTGCCCACATTCGTAACGAATAACCGCGGTCAAAATGACAACGAAAATTTGCGTCTGCTTGCAATACTTGTTCTTCCTGTGGTCGTCTAGACACCCGTGGTCGAAGTGCTCGGGGAGCAACATACTGGAAATGCTGGCTCACAACGCGCTGAATGTCCATCTTTTATGCACGAAATTAACAAGTACAGTTTTACTATACTGAAATATTGGAGTGATTCAGCACAAGTTTATTTTACACTGTGGCTAGATACCCGGCAGCCGGGAACGGTTTTCAAAATACTTGATACCCGGCAGTCTAATTCAAACGATTATATCTTTGTTTATGCACTAGTCAATTGAAACCCCGGCCCCCCGAACCCCGAGACATAGCAGGGCATTAACGGGGACATGGCCGTGGAATAACGCACATTTAACGCTAGCTGTATTTCTCCGGTGGAACGGGGAAAGTAACGATTTGCAAAATTTGCCGGGATTTTAGCGGTGGTTGTAACGCCAGCCACGACAGAGCGGGACTGGGCCCGAGCATCAACAACGCTGGAAAAGGCAAGTTGCGTCCTTTGAAATCATCCCGATTAGAGTAATTCCCTTGTCCTCGGCTGTAGCACGGACACATTTCGTGACACTAATAATATTAAGCAAACATTGATAAGCAAATACTGGTGTTATTAGTCGAATTTAGGACTTATATTTACATCATTTTTTTTAACTGCTGATAGACAGTCTTAGTTTCTTTCTGTAAAATATTTTGCTGTCGACGTTGTGAGTCCTCCCTCGAACATATCCTGTTCAACACAAACATCTATCCGGAACAGCTGGATCGTCCCGCTTTCGATCGTCTCAGAATATAATTTTCGATATAATCCCGCAAAATAACTGACTGACCGGTTTGTCAGGGAAACTCTGAACTGTCTGAAGCCGGAACACTAAGGTCTTTCAATGCGAATACTTATAATAAGAGCGGGCTATATATAGTTTCAACACCGTATCCACTTATAATTATTTTTACTCGCTCCCTCATCGTAAAGTGTATTATCCTTTTTTGCTTTTTTCATCATTATTGGTGACGAATTCTACGAAATCTCGTCGATAAATGTTTTATTGCATGGGGGTTTCACTTTGGGATTTACGTTTGACCTCTGTGTTGACAGTCCTCTGCTTTATTTCTTTCAACGACTACTTTACGCATGCGGAATACGGAAATAAGATGTCCGCACTGGCCTGGACACTAGCAAGAGCAAATGTTCTCGCTTGTATGCATATGGGATACGTTTCATATGTTATCATCAAACCTTTGCCGCCAGCAAACAGTTCGAAAGCCGTAAGCCAGCGTTTCCATCGTAGCCCGAGCGTGTTGTGGTCCGTGAAACAATCGAAAGTCTTGATATGATTTCTCTCGTTATCATCTATGTTCGACCTGAATTGTCTTGCAATTCGGTTTCTTTAGCCTTTTTTATCCTCGTTGCCAATGTTATGGACCGCGATGGTTAATATAGTTATAGAGGATTGGCACAGATTAAACTTAGAACTCCACTTCATTCGCCATCCGTCTCGTGGCCATTTTACCAATAATCAACAGGCGTTCCTCTGCCTGATCGCGTGGGGGACTGGGTCCTAAAACATACACCACAAAAGGCTTCACAACAAATATCATGAAAGGAGGCGAATTCCAACTCGCTTTAGAAGTCTTTATAAACGATGGGAGCTTTCCGTTTTGCACGGCAAGGAACGTCGGCCAAGAGACCATCACCATCATCATCTTGCGTCGGCTAAATATTTGAAAACCGTCCGTCAGGCGTTCAGCATTCAAGTCAATACGGGACCAAAACCATGTTTCGCAGTGTTGAAAATCTTCACAAGAAATGGCGCCAGATTGTCCTAAGCGATGACGATGACAAGTAAACAAACCCTAGTATTACATTTGACGAGTTGAAGAGTTTTGGTACACATTTAGCCGGATTTTCTTGGCTGTTTTTTCGGATAAATCGAGGTGCTCTCGTAACTGAATTTCACTTTCTTTCACCACATCTTCGTAACATTGAAATGGTTTCAATCTTACCTTAATCAGCCAACCAGAAATGACCTCTCATTGAGCTGACCAATCAGACACAATGCTACAGCAACTGTAGCTTGCAAAAGAAACCATCGCAGTGGTACATGTATTGTTGGGGAAAACAAGAACTGAAGCACAACTTTGTTCAGCAAAATCCATATAATAAAACATTTATTGACCAAGCTTGTTCGGTCCGGATGGTTGAATATTGGTCTCGTTCTTTTTTGTGGGCACAGTCCATACACACACAAAACACAACTCGACCAATATCCCCCCGTCCGGACCTCACGTTTGGTCAATAACCTCAATGTATTCACCTACTCCTAGGTGGGCGGAGTTACAGACTTCATGCTGCATATGTAAGAACTAATGGGGCTTGATTTCATTTGTGAATTCATTTCGAAAGACCTGAAGTCCTGTTTCCAGCTGATTTCGATTGACTTTTCCATCTCGCTTGAAAATTCAGTGATCAGCAGTTTATCGCTATTCGTATAATCCGGCATGATCCCGATTTGACCTTTAATAACATTAATAGTGACGAGAAATAACAGGAGCCCATTACCCGGAGCGTTCACCTGTAGTATATACATGTAGGTGTCACAGCGTTTACTCGCTTCGTGCTATATTTAGAATGATTTTCCCGCGAACTGAATACTGCAAAGCGTTGAATTCTCCCTTTCCGTCATTTTTATGTAAAAGATAGCTGAACGACTACAGCATGACGTCAGTTGTGCTTTGTTCAGGGTAGAATTTGATTGGTTCCCAAACTGAGGCGAGAGGGGGGCGCGATCACTCCCGCGAGATCATTCTATATTTAGTACGAAGCGAGTAAATGCTGTGACACAGACCTAGTATGGGAGATGGACGCTCCGGGTAATGGGCTCCTGGAAATAAGCATTTGTTGAAGATCGTTTTTCTCTATCTCTGTATTGCTGGGTTTGCAAACAAATATTGTGGGATTTTTTTAGAATTGAAAACAGACATATATGAAGACTGCAAGGCTGACGCGCTCTGTATGTTACCTTTAACTGCTACACAGGCATTCAGCAAAACTAATCTCGTCACACACTACACAATTATAGGCTCTGCCAACGTCCACAGTAACACAACGGCACAAAATAGCTCACTCGCCATCCGCGAGTTGCCCCTATGTTTAAACTTGTTGAACATTCGTTTTTGAAATATTCTATTCGTTTTACGACTTTAGTTGACATTCATATTCGTTTTACAACTCGACACTCGTTTTTCAAGAGACTGGAACTGAGCAAAATTACCTGGGAACAAGGTTGCTATAAGTTCTTTGTAAAAACCGAACGCTACAACATTATCTGATTGTGTCTGATCTTTCTGCAAAATAAATATTCATTTCAAGGGTTCAGTCTCTTGTGGAAGTGCTAAATTGTTGTGGCGACGAAGACAGGTTAGATACTCCTTATTTACTTGTGCTTACGTATTATAAAAAGGTTATTACATGGAAAGTTGTGAAATATTTATTATACGACAGTTAGCACGAACAAAAAGGTTTGTTTTGGCTTACCTTACTGCTCTGTTTGAAGAAAATCTCGAGGCAAGAAATTTCGAGAGAAGAAACAAGAGTCTCAGCCTCAATTGAAGTCCAATGCCTGGAGCGGGCGCCCGGGCGCGCACTGAAAAAGTTTTTCCCGCGCTAAAAGCCGATTGGCTGTTACTTAAACAAGCCCCATTTCGATTGGCTCGCGCGCTTACAAAACCTTTTAAGTGTTGAATAAACCTGTTTGTGACCCGTGTAATACGGTCTCATATTTGCACTCGTTTTAGCCCGCATTTGCACTCGAAAACGCCAAGTCGTATAATAAGTCTTATTGGTTCCACTCTGTCGAGTTATAAAACGAATAATGTATTTCAAGAACGAATGTTCAACTTTAAAAACAAAGTTAAACACGTCACAATTTGAATAACGAATAACATAACAATTTTGATAAGAAACACGCCATGCAATGGCAACTGTAGTCTGAATTCCGTTAATACGTCACTTTACAGGATATGAAAGGTAAAATCCGATTGATCCATAACACAATGTGTGCATATATTGGAAACTAATAGAGGTTTTGCACCACCACGTGATGGCAGCCATGTTGGTGGCCAGAACAATGAGATTCGTTCAATCATGTGAAAAATTAAATCTCAAAGGAATAACATTCTATTGTTCTGGCCACCAACATGGCTGCCATCACGTGGTGGTGCAAAACCTCTATTGAGCGCTCGAGTAAGCAGACGGGGGGTCGGATTTTATTTTATTTGCTTGAAGTACATGTACTTCGTGGAAGAGGGCGAGGATTTAGCTGGAGCCCAGTTCATCTGTGGTGAGTTTCTATACAAAAAAAGCTATGGAGAAATAGCGTGCTATGCATATACGTATCTTTTCACTCATAAATTCGAAGAAAAAAATTGGGGCCACAAACTGGTCAATTGTCATCAAATCCCCACATAGTCCAGGGGGTGATTGACCAGTTCGCGGTTAATTCCAACATTTTGAAAGGGGTGCAAACATGGCGCGAAATAGTGTTTGTATGGGAATCCGATGCCAAATATAATCTGTAAAATCAAATTTCTGAAATATTCTTCAGATACAAACTCAAGATACCAGGTAAAAGATAGTCTGTAAATTTTCCCGCGGATTTAAGACTCCTTTTTACAGACAAATGTATGGAAAACTGAAAACACGATTGCACGCTTCCCAGCACAGCTACATCCCTCAAATTTCGATCAGTTAATCTTTTACCTGGTAGTGAAGAATATTTCAGAAATTCGATTTTACAGATTCTATTTGGAATCGGATTTCCATACAAACACTGTATTTCGCGCCATGTTTGCACCCCTTTCAAAATATCGTTATTAACCGCGAACTGGTCTATTACTCTAACCCTGCGCCCTCGTGGTCTTCTAACACTCGCGATGCTAAATGCCATAGCCCTATCCCACGTGGCAGCCATCTTTGAATATGCTTACCCAGCCTCGGTTAAACGTTTGAGAAAGAGGCTGGGTAAGCATTAATAGGTTTATTCCAAGATGGCCGCTGTGTGGGAAAGGTCTATAAGGCACTCTCGTTCATTGTCATAGCTTCCACATAAGAAATTAGTCTAAGATAGAATTTTAAAATTCTAAATACAGGTGTATGGAAAATATTCAACTGTTATTTACTTTAGAGAAGGCGGGAACTGTTGCGAGCATACTTGAAAACCAAACAACACATACAAAATTAACTTCTTTATTGTTTAGCAATTCCTTCGTACGAAATTTCTTCGGCAAGAACATGACAAATGCTTTAAGATGGTGATAGTAAATGCTACCAATAAAAAATGTCCACTCGTGTTTTGAACAAGGAATATTTAACAGGACACATTGTTTGAAAATATGTTTCTCTATTTCATCAACCATAATAAACCTGTGAAAAGGTGTAAGCACAATACCTACTTCAATGTTTGTGTCAATCCCATTTCCAAACGGACGTTTCTTTGTTTACCAACTATAATGCACTCACACTAAATCTATTAATAGATACATAAATACTCAATTCTGATTGGCTGAGCAAGAAAAAAACTAATGAATTCAATGAAAACCGGTAATCATTAGTGTGCAACGATTGATAGTGCTCGTGATGTTTGAAAATTCCACAAATAACACTCGTCCTGCGGACTTTTTGTTAGAATTTTCACGAGCACTACTAATCGTTCATTGAACTTGCATGCCAATGATTATCAATACTAACTAGGCTTCACCTTCATAGGTTTATTTTGGCCAACACGTCTAATCTGAATTAGTAGAAACCAACTAGTGTTCTATCACGAATCCTGCGATCGTCACAATGTCATCACAATGTCAAAAAACCTTGTTTGGACTACTAGTTGGTTTCTACAAAAACAATTAGACTACTACTCGTTCCCAGTTTCTATGGCTAGAGCTACGATCCTCGGCAACTATCAGCCAATAGAAACTTCGAGCTCATAGTCTAATTGTTAATGAGAAATAACTGAAGTGGTTCTATGATTTGCATTTCATGTGTTACAGTGAACTAGACCAGATTGTCAAAGCAGCAGTAAGATCTACAACCTACAGCAACACTAAAAACCAGGCATTGAATTGTAATTTCTTGATTCACTATGTCGTCAGAATATTTTTTATGCATATGCAACTAATCAATTGTGAACAAAACTTTACAAGTGCTCTACGATTTGCCTTGTGGTCGTTGGCAACTGCTTCTGGTCAATTTTTATTCAAAGCGGTGCATACTCTAGATCAGTACAGTTGCTAATGTACACACACAGTAGTTATGTAACAGTGCTGGCATATGCTGTCAAAAGATTACAAACTGCAAGGTTATTTCCTGGTAAATATAATAAACATTCATGAAAATATTGACATTACAAACTGGAAAACCTTAATATGGACAAGCAAACCCTTTCAAGACCTACTTGGCCAACCTCAATTAATTGCAAATTCTAGAGGCTTATTTCTTTTCTCTAAAAACAAACAACAAACTTACAAATCTAAACTTAGCTAAAATGCTGAATACTAGAAAACAATGCAAATATAGGTAAATATGTCCTTATGATGCATGTAAGACTAACTTCTTGGGCACTGATATGCTACAGTTCTGTCACAGCCATGCACTACTGTTTGAAAGCGGTAATTTTTTAAAGGTTGTAAACACATTGAATTACTTCAGGTTGGGGTTGAAGATACCCATCTATAGTAATAAGATATCTCAGACACAGTTTTGTAATGGGACTTCAATACCTTTTGGATCAGTACCGAGGTGTTAAACAATCGAAGATTTCTATCCCAATTTTTTTTTGAGACACAGAAGATTCCTTTTTCAGTTTCATTTGTGGAAGTCATGTCACAATCAATCTTACAAGAGCATAGAAAAATAAGGCATTGACTTCTTTGGCTCACAAATTATTTAAGTGTTTTACCAGAAATCTTCGACTGTATTTATCCCCCTTCTCTATTATCGCTAACTACATTTATTTGATGTATTCACAATGCTACAAATTGGAAAGAGAAAATGTTTGATGATGGAAACGAATGACAGAATGAGGATCTGAATGAGATGTACTGTGTTACATCCACTGGGTTGGAAATGTGTTAGTTGGATGACCTCGCAAATGACACTCTCAAATGGTGGGTCTCGCTGATCTTGTAGTTGTGCATTCTCTAAAGGAAAGAAGAAACAACTTCATCAGCATGCAAAATAATCTAAAAGACCAAACATATTTTGATTAAAAATGTAACTTGAATCTTCTACTACTTAACAGTACAACTGTAAAACCCACACAGCGCGCTCCATGATGATAATGGTTTAATAACAGTGTATCTACAAAGTGGCTCTTCACCTGTTAACTATCTACAAAAACATAACTTGCTAAGGTTTAAACTTGCTAACTAATAAGATGCTCGATGACAAATAGTATTAAATAAGATTAATATATAATATATATAATGTGTAAAAAGATGAAACCTAATTATTCATTTCACTCTTAAAAAGGTAAAAACCTGCACAGCTCGCTTCATAAAATCCACACAATGTGCTCAGTTTTGCTGAAGTGTTTTGTCAGAATACATAAACAGGGGCATTCTTTATTGTTTTCGACTGCCTTATTTGCTTTAACTGCATGTAAATGTCATTAATCTGTGTTATGTGACTAGGATTTAGATCAGAGTTACAAGTTAATATATGGTAACAGCCATTTCACACTCTATTAACATACTGAACAGACTTACTATAAGTGCATCAATGGCTTCTTCTGTTGTTGCCATGGATAAGTGAGACATTTTCCTGTCTTTCCTGAAAATAGCAGAGCAACCCAAAATATTCAAAGGGATATGCATCACCATACTCCACTATTCTAATTATACAAAATATTGTAAAACAACCAGGGGAAAAACTTACGGCAAAAATCTAAAGTCTGTGACTGTGCCAGCTTCTGCAAATGCAGAGGTGATGTCATCTTCAGAGACATTTTCCCTGCAGGAAAAAAACAATTACAATCAAGAAAAATATAACTCAAACTCAATCAATGTGTGTATACTAGGCCTTCTCCGAGTCAGCTTCTCACAACAAAGGTTTTGGAGATAAAAAAAACTAGTTTAATCTTTCTAACAAACAAATGCACATGTAAATAGAATGGTCACTCACGGTATGTTGGATAGATGAAGGGTTCTGCTTGGAGGGAAAATGTTCTGGAAGTTCTTCGAGCCTGGCTTCTTAAAGCGATGGAGTGGTGAGCTAGTGTAGTCCTTTGTCAAGTTGTTATCCTAAACAAAGTTGTACCCATTAGACACTTATCACCACTAGCAGTCAGTTGATATTATTGCATGTTCCATCTAATTGTCACATCACCATGACTGTCACTTGTTACATCACTTTCTACATATTATTGTAGCACTAATCAATACTATGCAATACTCACTTCTCCTTCTTTTGGTAATGAGACAGATGTGTGCTTGGAGTTAGTCACTTTCATTTCCTTCCCATACACTCGAACTCCATTCAGATGGGCAATGGCTTAAACAGAACAATAAAACACATGAGTAAACCACAGTAACTAATGTATCTATCCACCGGGAAAGGACACACACATGCATATCATAAAACATAAAATGAGTACCATTTTCATGGTTCATACAGACTTCTCAAACTCATTAATAATTCATGAGCTTTTTAGTAAATCAGAGGACTGCATTTGGTCAGGTGGATGAGTTTGGAAACCCAATGAATCACCAGTTGAAAATCACAAGTGTTTCAACTGATTTTCATCCCTAGTGGTGAAACTGTTCTTAATCATCATATTCATGAACCACTACCTACTTACATACTGATAAACTACAAGTAAGGAGTGAAGAAGCAAAGAAACAACACAGAAAGAAAAAGTGCGCCTCCACTGGAGTTCGAACCTCAACCCCTCCGACTGTTTGTACTAACTCTTCACCACTACACTACTGGTATGCTAGCTGAAAACACTGCCAGCAAAAAGTAATAATAAGCCATCTATTGAATAATTAGATACAACAGTCAAATGGTAAACAATACTTGCTAATGAAGTGTGAAAAGAAACGTATGTAAATTGTCGGTTTTACATTCGCATGAGAAGACATGTCAAACACTCATTGTTCGTCTTTCATCAGGGGATTCCAAATATTTCGAAAACAATATTTCTCAATATTTGGAACCCCTGATGAAAGACTCCAATTCGTGTTTGACATAGCTCTTCAAAGCGCTTTTCAAGGCCTTTTTTATTTGAGCTAAACGTTAACCCGAAGAGCGCTCATTTAGGAGGCAAAAAACTTTACAATTTGAAGAGTAACAAACAAGGAAAACAAGAAAATACACATAATATGCAAAATGCCTAATGATTAAAGCAATATTAAAATATCCTAACTGCATTAAAAATTGAGGAATTGGATTCAAAATTTAAAGTGCAAGAACCATGCAGTAATACATCCCTTTTTTTGGATAAATTTAAAGTAGCCCATAGATTTTCAGCATTCTGCATAACCGAGGCAAGCATTATGGAGTGCAGAGCACGCAGGAACAAATCAACAAAATAATAATGAATGACATCTTCTTTGCACCCTAAGTAAAATGTTCAATATTACTGTTATTGATTCAATAAAACACTATACATATTTACCAGTTTGTGCCTGCTGCACATTAGAGAACTGAACCAGGGCAGTGTCTTTCTTATTGAAGAGAATCTTCACCCGCTGCACATCACCATAACAACCTGGCAACCAACGAGAACTGATAAGCCATGCAATACAATAATGAACACATCATTACAACTACAATGACTCATTCTGCTGTAACAAGGCAGTCTATATCAAGGGTTAAAAAGGTTTAAGCATGCTTTTTATCAGGTAAGGACCATTAATAAATAACAAAATATACCTCAAAGTATTATTGGCAAACATACAGTCATACAACAACAACAAAAATTTTATTGCATCAGCCAGCATAAATATGTCCAACCTTTTGGTTCACTCTCTATGTATTATAATTGTCGATGAACTAGGTTTAAGGTTACTGGATACCTTCAAAATGAAAAGGATGCGCAAATTTTTTTTTCACACAGAAATGTAGTTTTAGTAGTAGTGTCTCATATTTCAAAAACTCCGTTCAAAAAAAATAATATTGACGGAGAAATGCCAAAAGGAAGTTTTTAACCGGAATTATTTCATACTTGACACGGTTTTCTTTGTTATTCATGAGGCTTTATTTGCCATACATACCCAATTATAAATGCAAGGGATGTATGAGAAAAGTTCCCGGGATGTATCCAGATACATCCCTGGAACTTTTCTCATACATCCCTTGCATTTATAACGAGCAATTCAATATAATTCAACGATATTTTGTTGTTTCTAACTTATACACTGAATTGCGCTTGCATTAAGGAATTTGTTTTATTATTTTCTCCAAGGAATTCATTCACCTTGGCTTCAGCCAAACTTACTAAATATCCCTATAATGATTTAGAACCTTTTCTCCGTCTTGGTACTTGCCCAAAATCTAACTAAAAAGAGCTACCTTATTATCACTTATTTTCGCGAGACTTAATTTTCGCGATTTTCGCGATTTAAATAAATTCGCGAAATTAAAGTCCCGCGAAAAAAAGGTGCCGCGAAAATTAAAGACGCGAAATTTAGTGACCTTTATAAAATCCTTTATTTAAGTTTTCCGTCTGCTAGGAGTTTACATACGAGTAGGAGGGCTCAAATTTCAGTTCAACGCATGTCCTTATTCCTCATCGTCTGACTCATCTTGCTGAATTAGTTCCTGTAACACTTCCTCAGTACAGTCTTCAAATTTGCCATCGGCATTTGGCTCCCTATAGTTCTCTGTGATCAGCTGGTTTAGCCTAATATATTTTTAAACTAGACTAGTGAGCAGCACGTCTGCGAACTTTTAGTTGTAAAACGTATTTATTTCCTTAGAAAAAAACCAGCACCAGTGTACTTGATTCGCGAAATTTAATTACCTTGAAAAACGGGGATTCGTCAAAATCGCGAAATTTAAGTCTCGCGAAATATTTCTATTCCAAATTCGCGAAATTAAAGTCGCGCGAAAATAAGTGATAATAAGGTACATAAATGAAAATTTTGCGAAAACCTCGTCAAGTACATGTATGAAATAAGACACTTAAATACCTCGAACGTCGGCAATAAGCCATATACATCCCTCGGGCCTACATGACAAGTGCTCACTCGCCCGTAACGATGGTGTGGGGAAAGCTAGTGCATATTAAATTCATGTTTACGTTTATTGAGAAAGTTTTTCCACACATGATTCCATAATTCAATCGTTGTTGGCCTTGTCTTCCAAAAAGAAAGCAGGATGCCCTTAGCTTGGAAAACAAAGAAAAAAGAAAAGCAAAACAAGGCCAAACAATGCATACGACTACAAAGCCAAATAGGAGTCCTCGCAAAACCCGACAAGACAGACAAGGGTTCATATTTTCACTTTCAGACAGAATGCCGAGTGCTCCACATCTGAACATAAAGAAGAATTGATAGGAGCTGGCCGAGAGAAGATTTGTTTCCAAGAAAGCTTTATAGATGGAAACAAAAACTCTGAATCGCTTGACACCAACACTACGATCTCGCTATTTGCCGTGCTGTTTCAGACCCATGCATATCGCTGTCACTGGCATTCGAGGTCTTTGATTTGTTTGCCCTTCCTTTGCCATTAGGTGTTCACCTTGGCTTGTCCCTTGAGGTCTTTTTGCATTTCCCTTTTTTTCAAGTCACACAAGTACAAGAGAACTAGAACAGTAATATTAACATTTTCTCGATGCGGCGTGTAGCTTTGATCAGAAATTAACATTGGCAGGAAATCTTAACATACAGATAGTTAACTGTGATGAGAAATGATTGGCCAACAGCTCGCTAATTGTTGGAGAGGCAGGGCTTCAGATTCACGCATGACAGACGGCTAGATTTTTGAAGTGCTATTTTCTACGCTTTCGATTTTCAACCAAAATAGAGTTTTAAAAAAGCTCCCACTCAAGAGGAATTTATTCGATGTGTGAAATTTTCACAAAATGTCAATTATTGATATCGCAGCTGCAAAAGGGTTCCGGGGAATTGGGAAATTCTAAAAAGAGAGCTCTTGACGGCGTTTCTCGTATATCTACTCAGACAATGTTTTCGCCTTTTCACGAAGAGCATGATAACTTTTGAACTAAATCGAATTTCCCAACACAGTTTTGTAATACGATTCCTCTGAAATGCGACAAAGCAAACAGATTTTAAAAAAATTAAATCTTTTCGGAGTCGGAGCTTCTGAAAGCCATCTCACTACATTGGAGAAACGGGATGGCGGAAAATTCGAGATTTTCAAAGAACTCAAAACTTTTTATGTATTCTTGTAGCCAATTTTATAAGCTTTAAAATGATACATGGATGATTTATCGACGATGTTTCCTCGAGGCGCTACATAATTTAGAAGGTATCCAGTAACCTTAATAAAGAACTGACTGCCTGATACTTGGCAAGATTATGAAACACCTCTTGGCCATTTAATGACATTAGTAAAACAAAACAAAAACAAAACAGACATGTACTGAATAATACAAAGTGGTTTGAATGGTCAGGTTCCTTTTACATAACAAGCTTGATGATTTTACCCAAATGACCTTAAAAGTTTGACAATGAACAGAAACGTGAGCAGTACTAAAGGAAGTGACAAAGCATCTATAGTACTTACAATTCTCCTAAAAATAATTAAGATAGGCAATGCTTTTAAGCAGCGTATAAATTGGGATTTACAGTCCAAGCAGTGAACATGTCTTGTCCATGCTGTAGAAGACACGGTGTATCACTCAAACTATACAAGGGCAACTTTACAACCAAGAAGCTATGTTATGCACAAAGACATTGTTATTTTTTTTGTACAATACGATAGAGTATTAAGAATGTGATACCATTCCAAACCTAATACATGCATTAAGTGAGTGTGTCAACAGAAGAAGTGAATATGGTAGCATAGACGTACCAAACAGAGTGAAAAGTGCATCACAGCAAATCATCTACAGAGTAGAGGAGAATCCGTGAGATGAGTGAAGACATGGGTACAGCAGAGGGAGGGGAGAGGATCGGCAGCACGCAATACCACGCAGCATCGGACAGGAGGAGAAGGTAAAAAGGAAAACAAAGTTCAGTGAATGAGGAGTCTAGATACAAGGAAAGAAGGAAGAATGCAAACAAAACTGCAACAAAATAAAATGTTAACCACAAAAATAATACACTGTAGCTAGAAAAAAAACCTATGAGTTAGATGAAATATTATACAGCCAGAGTTGATTTCAAGCTCATTGCACTGCACAGTCAGTACGGTTGTATTAGAAAATATATGTATATTTAAAAAACCACTACAGAATTTGCAAAAGTTACTTTTCACTTAGAGACTTCAATAACAAGAAAGAGTGGAAAAGTCAAGAAGTCAACAGATTGAATGATAGAGCAATTAAAAATGGAATGCCAGCGAGATTTCCCTGTTACATGGGTGATACCAAAAAAACGAAACAGAACAAAACAGTAATTAATGGCAAATTATCAGTCTGCCAAAATAATCTGTAATTGGTATCATTAGAATGAGGATCACATTATTGGTCACAACATTAAAAAGATCAGATTTTAATACTTTTTCATGATTGGTGTGATGATCTAGCTTTTATTTTCCCATTTAAAACACGCTACCCAAAAAATGTCAGCAAAAAGTAATAATAAGCCATCTAAGACAGCTCATTGTTGTGTTGTTATACTGTGACAAACCTCTTCATTTAGATTGCTAACGAGCACTAATGGACTGCCCATGGTCATCCTTTGGTTGGCACCTGCCATTGCAAGATCTACAACCATAAAAAATAGAATCATAAGTGACCACCATCATGTGTAAATATTATATGACTATGACGTAATTTTACCATATTAAGTCAAAACACGGACTGATATGCCAGCGTATTACCTACTGATTGTCGTGTTACCCGCTAGTAAACCAATATTAACTGTACTTTGTTCAAAGCAAAAATGGCCAACAAGAATCACATTAAAAAATTCAAGTGTTGTATAATAAATCTCTTATTAGATGATTTTTCAGGTAATACAGGCTGACATTTTACTCCTTGCTTTTTTTTTTTCTCATCCCCCTGCAGGGCTCAGAAAAATACATTCAAAACTCGTAAAATCTCAGCCCGTATTACCTGAAAAATCATATATACACCAGGTTAACTGCATTGCATTTTGTAGTTTCAGAAAATTCAAAGGTTAGGAGGAACTTGTATTTTGAAGAGGACTTTTTGAACCTACAGTACATTACTATCCTACAGTAGCTGATTGACAAGATCACTCAATGATTATTAACAACGTTCCTAGGATATTCAAACATCTCAGAATGGACTCACTTGCAAGAGGATGCCCTCCAAGAGGAAGCCCTCCAAGAGGAAGCCCTCCAAGAGGAAACCCTAGAAGTGCTGCTGGGCTACCAAGAACACTTGTAGCACCTCCTGGACAACATTCAATAGAAAAGGATTGTAAACTCAAAACATTTTAAACAACAAACAAACGAATTCAGTTGTATCAGAGAGTACATGTACTTACCTAGACCTGAGAATCCCAGTATTGATGCATCACCTGGTCCATGTCCATGTCCACCTTCACCTGATGGTAGGTCAGGCCTGGTAAAGTCCCTGTAATAATAACATATTTACATGTAGCAATCAATATTAGTGACATTTCTGTGTGACCACCACCACTCAAACAAATGACAGGTCAATATGCTTGTGTTGCGTTGTCATCTGCCTCACCTGCTCTTTTCGTTGTTGTATTTGACATTGAGAGTTGTTAGCTTGGAGAAGTCAATGCGCAGTGTACAGCAACCATTGTAGATATTTTGTCCATCAAGGGTCTGGTAAAACAAACCAGTATTAATTATTTGGGGCATTGCATCCAAATCTATTGGTATTAACTATATTTTTGTACATTATAAAACTTTGAGGAGAAAAGAGAGACATGGCAAAAATGCAAGCAGTTACATACATGTAGAAGCACAATATGCACTTTTAAAAACATGCACCAAGATGTGTGTTCAACAGAAGTGAATAGTTCTTAAATCTCAGTTGCTTCTTTCCACCTATCTACAATCCATCTACATGTACAATTTAGTTAATGATACAGTTGTCCCTGCTCACTATAATAGTGTTCAATTACTTACATATTTAGCACTAAAGGCTTCACTGGACTGGGAGAACTGTATCAAAGCTTGAAATTGACCTAAAACAAATTATGTATTAGTGACCTACAGTGTATATGTAAATAATATCCAAAACCAGTTATCATTACATGGCTATCATCCATGATCCGAGGGTTTTATGGCCACATATAGATGGTTTTTTTATCCTTGAGTAGTGAATGTCGTAACAAGTGTATTATGACAACTTCACCACAAGACATCTCCAAGCTGCCACACAATATTCTGTTTACTGTGAGTACATACATGTATGGTTCAAAAAATTTGAACCAGTACAAAATTGTTGAACCAGTGCCATTTTTTTTGAACCAGAACAATTTTTTTTAACCAGTTCAAATTTTATTTTCAAGTGTGAACTTGTACATGTAGTTTGGGGTAAGGTAAGAAAATAGCATAGTAATAGACTATATCGCAACTCCGCCGTCGCAGTGCACTCTGGGATGGATATCTCAGTTTTCCATTGTTGTTGTTGGGCGGCCATCTTGGATTTAACAATGGAAACTGAGATATCCATCCCAGAGTGCACTGCGATGGCGGAGTTGCTATATAGTCTATGTAAGTTCTACAGGAGTACTTTGGAATAAAAATACCTTTATACCTTGTTTGTGTTGTTTATCTTATATTTTATAGCTGGAATGTACTGAAACAGTTACTTTGCGCAGTGATGTATTTTAATGGGAATATAAACAGCAAACTATGCAACTAACAGTGACCCTAAATTAGTGACCACCCATTGTTGACAGTTAGGGTGTTTTTAAAGGTAGGGGTAGGGTTTGGATTTAGTTCTCTGGACGATTGAAGAAGCATTATAAGTGACTTAGCCCTAATTTAGTGACTACAGCTCTAAAAACCCTAAATCAGTGAGCACCTGTTGTTGATGGTTAGGGTGTTTTTAAAGGTAGGGGTAGGGTTTGGATTATCTCATATGACCATTGAAGAAGCATTATTTTTGTGTTGTTCAGTGATCTAGCCCTAAAAAGCCTAATTTAGTGACTAGCTCTAAAAACCCTAAATCAGCGAGCACCCATTGTTGACGGTTAGGGTGTTTTTAAATGTAGGGTAGGGTTTGGATTTGCTCACATGACCATTGAAGCAGCATTATTTTTGTGTTGTTCAGTAATCTAGCCCTAAAAAGCCTAATTTAGTGTCAAGCTCTAAAAACCCTAAATTAGTGAGCACTTGGGTTTACCTAAATTATTTTTTAAATGTTCGGTTCATATAGGTCATGGATTGTGTTAGGAATGAGTTTGCTTGGAGTGGAGTGCTAACTGGCTTTAATAAATCTGCTTGTTATTGGCCCTTGTGAACTCCACTTGGAACGGCAAAGTGAAACAGAAATGTTGTATTGCATTATTTCTTTGTAGTTCTTGATCATTCATCCATTTTTGCATCTTTTCACATCTTCTGTGGGTGATTCTTTGATGAGAGAACAAGAGAATAGTTATAGCATTTCTTTGAGTCGGGGTGGCACATGGTGCCATATTATCTCGCCCTTGCTCTGAGGGATTTTCTCCGGCTTCCTTCCATCCACAACAGCTAACACGCTAAATCCCAATTCGATCTGTGGATTAGCCAGGTCCTGACTTTCATCAGCTGCTATGGTTGTTTTAGATCCTGTTTAGAAATTTAGAGTTTTTTGAGCCACTTCGAATCCGATTTTATTAGCAGTGCGCATGTGCAAATAAAATTAAGAGACTGGAAACAAATTAGCATAAGGAGAGGGACTGGGTTCGACAATTAGTCACTTATAGAATAAACGATGGTGTAAAAATCAACAAGCGCTTCTGTGGCACAGTGCATTAATCAACTGGATCATCATCTACCAGGCGTTCCTTGTGATCCTGTCTCAAGTTAAGCCCGACCGGGCGAGGTAAGTGGATGGGTGACCGTCAAGGTAAATGGTACATTAAGGTGTGTCAGGGGGGATAAGGGAAAAAGGGGATGGGACTGAGGAGGGAGGGTAGAAAGTAGAGGGGAGGGTTAACAAAAATATTTTGTAGGGGAGGGGTGGGTGGAATTTCTCTTTTCTTTAAATCCCCCCACCCCCCCCCCCCCAAAAAAAAACTAAATTCCTTTTTTTAATCGCCAAAAATTTTTTTTTTTTAGAATCTTGAAAAAATGAACCAGTTCAAAAAAAATTGTACTGGTTAAAAAAATATGTACTGGTTCAAATATATTTGTACCAGAGGTAAAAATTGAACCACAACATATACATGTATATGCATTGTAGGCTTCACTTTTTAGGACAAAAACCCTAGGGTCAAAGTTGGGGATGCAGCTTATATGTGGGTACAAGCATAGACCCAAGCCTGGTACCATGATTGGCAATCAAATCCCTCCTTTAAATTCCAAGATGGCAGACCTTGGACTCATGCACACACAGTTTTGCCAGAAAACCTTGCTTTCCCTTGCACTTAAAGTGCCACTACGACCAAATTTTGACATATCAATGTTTTGCATATTCATAAAGTAGAGTTGCTATATTATTACAAGTCTTATTTCTTGAACTCCGAGTATTGAATCTAAATGTCTGCTATTACTGGAGGCTGTTTCCTTTGTTCAGCTTTATACAAAGGGTTATTCAGTGGGAGTGATGTCATAATTATGTGCAACGCTCGCCTGCACAACACAACACCTTGGAAACATATTTCTACTAAAAACCTCTTCACATACACAAGAAGAAAGTTATATATGCCTCAATCTGGGTTCCCAGTGGTTTGCGTGAAACAGGTCTTAACAAATAGCACTAAATAGCCCTAATACAAACAATAAAACACTAAGGATTTAATGTTATTTAGCACTATTTCATAAAAAAAACTAACAACTGCACTCAATACTTTTGATGTGCCCCAAAACTCTAAAGAGTTACTGGAGGTTTCTAAGCAGTGGTAAAATGTATTCTTAATAATGGTATTAAACAGAAGTACATATTGGTAGAGTCATACCACTCTCTCTCTCTCTCTCTTTACAAGTCATCACTCGAGTACAGTAACTTTAACAGAAAATGTTTTAAAAGATTGTCATGTCAAGTGTAAGGTTAACCCTTTCAGGAAGTATTCATCAGGGTCACAAGCGTTTTAGTGACGAATCAAGGCAAAGACAATGTGCTTTCATGAGTCTAACAGTGGTGTTGTTTAGCCAACCAGTCAATGAAATATTTTTAAAACTTAACATACTCCTGAGCGAGGACTTGCACAGGCATCTCTAGTTTTCTTGCCTGTTGCCCCAACAGATAACCCCTGCTCAAATCCAGTTCCCAAAAACCCAAACTGGCTTGGAACACCTGGCTGATTCTATGCCAACAAACAGACAGATGAGCTAGATCGATATCTGGTTTGTTGCTAAAATGTTTGTGACCCTGATGAATACTTACTGAAATACTCAGATTTACACCTGACATGATTATCTAAACCCATTGGCAACTTATACATGTACATGCAGTTTGCATAACTGACTGTTCTCGAGGATGCTTCCGTAGTAAAAGAGATTGACTACTTGTACCATGTGGTGCAAGTTGCCTGTTGCCCCCGCAGATTACCACTGCGCAATCCAGTCAAAACAGCAACTTGGCTTGGAACGCCTGAGTAATTACTCAGACAGACAGTTAGCTAGATTGATATCCAACAGAAATCCCACTGATCGAGTAACTGGGTAGCTTTATTATCACTGCCATGCAGCAGCCATCATTAAATAAGTCTGTAAAGATTATTAAAGCAATATGCACAAGACAAGATATACAACATTGCATTGCTGAAGTAACATTCAAATGGCTTCCCAATTGTCATTTACAGATTTACATCATAAACAACATAATCATTGACTATGGGCTGTTATCGCAGTTCGGCCATCTTGGATAAAACAATAGTTTTGGCCCCGGTAGCCTCGTACTGGTTGGTTTCAGAACGAGTTTACCTGACGAAAACAAAGGTTTTTATTCTCCTGGGACTCAACATGGCCGCCACGCGATAAAAGCCCATTAAGCCAGCTACAATACAGCTTTGTATTTGTACTCCTCATTCACATTTAAGATAAATTCCAATTCAACCAAGGAATCTGTGTACCTGATTAGTAAACCCATGGTCAATTTATTTTGTTTACTCGTAAAACTACATTAGCTGATAAGCCAACTAATAAACTCTTTCTATCATTACTTACTATTCTTTGTAAATGTAACAATCTTTAATACAGTGCCAAACTTTGACAGGATCTGAAAAACATTAACCATGCATTAAGATGCATGTAAGAAGTCTGTATATAACAATGTACTTCACACTAACAGTTTTCTCTCAATATCTTGCAGTGGATCAACTGCTGATATTTGTACAATGCAAAACAAAGGCATAGCTACAATGTAAGTAAATATAATGCAAAATAAATGCATAGCAATTATCATAGTTTACCACTCATAAGCTGTATCCCCAACTTTGACAACCTCACAAACTCAAATCTGAAGTCTGAAAATGTTTTGGAAAAGTCTCACTTATAAGCCACATCATGATTTTAGCGATTTCTCTCCAAAAGCAAGTCAAGTTAGGAGCAACTTTTCCTCAATTTTCGGAAGTTTCTGGATCTCAAATCCCCCCAGATTATCTATAATAGCTTGAGGATGTCTTACATACACATTCCAGTTCAAAGACATTTACAGTTCACAAACCTGACAAAAATACTGAAAACTGCCTACTGCACACAAGATTTGCAGGCTCCAATATAGCGAGCGGACAACAGTCCGTTGTGGTCCATGTTTTTATGTGTTTTGGAGCACATTTTGAAAATATTCTTTGAAAATACTCAGCTATAAGCCACAGCCCTAACTTTGGGACCTTTTTTCAAAAATTATATGACAAAATGTTGCAGCTTATAAGTGGTAAACTATGGTATACAAATAAATATTTTTTTTTTATTATCACACAAATATAAAGGAAGAGCTTCCAATCAGGATACCTGATTCAAGACGTCCACTGTTATAGGGTACAACATATTCTCCACTATGATTCTCAATATACATCCTGCCCCTATCGACTCTCCAGCCAATGCAGATGCCGCACCAAGTGGTCCAGCACCAAGATGTCCAGCACCAAGATGACCAGCACTTAATCCAGATAGAGCACTACTAGCTGCAGCCACTACCTCCGATGTGCCCGCTACTGCCAGGATATGCGATGTCTGAACAAAAACCCATTGTAGACTGTCAGTAAAGTAGTTACATGTATGCGACATGTTTATATCACAAGTGCCTACTACTGCCTGGATGTGATGTCTGAACAAAAACCCATTTTAGACCGTCAGTAAAGCAGTTACATGTATGCTGCATGTTTATCACAAGTGCCTACTACTGCCACAATATGTGAACCCATTTTAGACTGTCAGTAAAGCAGTTACAATGTATGCTGCATGTTTAAGCATCACAATAAGTGGCTCTGAAATTACCGATATAGAAGCAAGAGTTAACTGCGACCTGATCAAGGTTAACAACTGGCTTGTCTCCAACAAATTACATTACCAAACCGATAATCAGTTCACAACAAAAGGCTTTCTAAAATGGTAAATCAGACACTAGTTGTGATTTGTGATCAGCCAATAAAATGGGTAAAGCATAGCAAATCTGAAGGCATAATAGTCGATGAACAGTCCTACAGTCCCTGTCAAAAGTTTTTCACACTGTACGAACGTGCCACATGTGTTTACCACTTTCGGTAAAATGAATGTGGCGAAATGTGGCGAAGCAAAATCGGTAACTGAACCACTTTCGGTAAAACACAATCGGTGACTGAACCACTTTCGATAAAACACAATCGGTGACCGAACCACTTTCAGTAAAACGAAATCTGTGACTACCACTTTCAGTAAAACGAATTCGGTGACGTTACCACCTTCGGTAAAACGAATTCGGTCTTAAAACGAATGGAGTTTACCGAACGAAATCTACCACATGTGGTTACCGAATCTTCGTTTTACCGAAGCACATACGGTACCGTATACGGTTGAAAAACTTTTGACAGGGACTGTAGCTTGGAGAAAACATATTGAATGGGTAATGAAAAAGGTAGCCTCTGGTCTTGGTGTGATGAAAAGAGTAAGGCCATTTGTTTCCTGGGACAGTCTCATTACAGTATACAACAGTTTAGTTCAACCACATTTTGAATACTGTAGTGAGGTCTGGGGTAACATTGGCAAAGTACTTTTGGAAAAGTTGCAAAAGTACCAAAATAGAGCTGCAAGAATAATTATGTGTGGCGAAAATAGAGAAAGTGCTACATTACTACGATCTAGTTTAAGTTGGGAGAAACTTGAAGAATAAAGAATAAAATGCAAAGCACTAGTAATGTACAAAGTCCTCAACGGATTGGCACCTGAATGTCTTGCCAAGCTCTTTACCACAGTGAACAAAACAATGCATCATGATCTTAGAGGCTCCTGCACAAAGCATTACATCCCCCACCCCAATACTGAAAATCTTAAAGAGTATAATTTCATATGATGGGGCAACTTTGTGGATATACATGTAGATCTACATAATACAAAATAGATCTACATAATTTACAAAATCTCTAGCCTCATTCAAGAAACTACTTACATGTACACTGTAAGACCACCACTCTCCTTGATGAGATTTAATTCTATTTTTTTTAACATGAATATGCGTTGTTATTTTTAGTAGAGTGTTTTATTACTACAGTATTAATTTTGTAAAAACAAATGTTTATATTATATGTTTATGTAGTCATACTTGATGCGACTATATTTATAGCACGGCTTATATGAAAACGAATTTTGTATGTTGATCAGAACTCCGTGGATAAAATAATAAAGTTTCAGTTCAGTATATCACAAGCACCTGTTACTGCCAGGATATGGGATGTTTGAACAAAAACACATTGTAGACTGAAGTTACAGGCATGTACATGTATAATGGCAGCTATTTTGTTGGATTTGAACATTGAAGAACCTTACAACATGAAGGTGTGTTTCGAGATTGCTTGAATCCTTTAGATCTCAACAATGAATACTTTTAACAGCATCACTTTCCTTGGGCAGAAATAAATAAAATATTAAATACTTCTAATTCACAGACACATCATTCACCGACAGCACTTACATATAAGACTTATCTTAGGTGCCATAAATTATTAATCAAATGCCAGTATTATTCATGAGTAAATCAAACTCCGATTGGCTTACTTTTGCTAATTGATGACTTAACAGGAGCCATATATTTAGGCAACTCTTAATGTACAGTCCCTGTCAAAAGTTTTTCAACCGTATACGGTACCGTATGTGCTTCGGTAAAACGAAGATTCGGTAACCACATGTGGTAGATTTCGTTCGGTAAACTCCATTCGTTTTAAGACCGAATTCGTTTTACTGAAAGTGGTAGAGTCACCGATTTCGTTTTACTGAAAGTGGTTCGGTCACCGATTGTGTTTTAACGAAAGTGGTTCGGTCACCGATTGTGTTTTAACGAAAGTGGTTCGGTCACCGATTGTGTTTTAACGAAAGTGGTTGAGTCACCGATTTCGTTTTACCAAAAGTGGTTCAGTCACCGATTTCGCTTCACCAAACATTGCAGGTCAAGACAGTCTACAAGTTGTTACTTGTACATGTAGTTCACTGCTTGCGACTAAAGTGATTTTTACAACGTTAAAACTGAAAATGCTGAAGTTTAGATTTCAAAAATGATATCTCGTTTTGTCTTCTTTGAAACGATATATCAAATTGTCGGCGAAGCGTCAGGTCGGTGTCCTGGTGCGATCATCGAAAAACTTATTTGTTTTGATCGTGATTTGTACCGAGAAAGCCGCGAAGTGGCTAAGAGCATTTCTCTCCTTCCTATTTCTTCTGATAACCTCACTGATAAACTGTACTGGAAAAAAAGGAACTGCTGTGAATATATAACCTTAAACTTACGCCACAAACTAACAACCGCCGTTCGTTCATAATCTAGCGGCAAACTTTTAAAGCGGGCCCCGCCAGTAAGCAATAATCAACAAACAAACTTTAGCTTCCGTAGTTTAACATTTACGAGAGATTCCTGCGTTGTTCAAGGTTCCGACCAAAAGCATTGCAAATGTTTGCGGATTCTGGAAAGGCATGTTTTCGAAATTAAAATATCAAGATTGTGCAATTGCAATCAGTCACGCGTGAACCTGTCAGTCTGAGTTTTGACAGGTCCTATGTTTGATCGATCGAGGACCTGAGACTTGTTTGTTTCACATCTGACATCAGACCAATCGCTGCAGTCCGGTCTCACAGCAATTATAAACCGCAATGCCAATCACAAATTGACGAAGTGATGAAAAAAAAGCTGAAATTGAAACTCCAGAAGATTCGGTCCGATCTCACGGCAAAATAACCAATAACGAATTAAAATATCCAAAATGTATTCACCTGGGTGTTTTTATTTGACAGAATGGACTCAAACCAGTTTTCGCATTAGGTGAAAACTGTTCAGACCGTAAATAAAATACAAAACTTTGAAAGCATTTGATTCAGTAGGAAGATATCAAGATAATTTTTGGTGTGATCTCAAAGCAAAACAAACACTGCTGTCAGAGCTCATTGATTATTCAAAAATGTCACACTTCTGTTCGAGCAATTTGAGCAAAATGACGGATCCCACGTTAAATATAAAGAATTCCAGAATATTCTATTTGGTAGACGTTTATCACTTGCCAGTATTAAAAGTTGAGAAACTTTCCCGCATTATTTAACTCTGCATTCTGCAATAAGATCACATGTTCCGCGAAGTTCGCGACATTCTTGTTGTGTCAAAAACCAGACAATTAGTTTCCACGGCTGAAAGCACATGTAAGCACCGAAAAGCTCTTGAATCTGTTGAATTGAAAACATACAGCGTACGCAACGACTTTTAAAGAATCGTGAAGGGATTGAGGGATAGATTAAAGTATGAAAGTACAGAAGTCTGTAAAGTTTATCAGATGAATAAAAACGCCGAACTTTACTACAACTAAACTAGAATTGATCACGTACGTAGCGCCATATTTACATAACATGACTATCCGAATTCATTTTACCGAAGGTGGTCGAATCACCGAATTCGTTTTACCGAAGGTGGTAGAGTCACCGAATTCGTTTTACTGAAGGTGGTAGAGTCACCGATTTCGTTTTACTGAAAGTGGTTCGGTCACCGATTGTGTTTTAACGAAAGTGGTTCGGTCACCGATTGTGTTTTAACGAAAGTGGTTCAGTTACCGATTTCGCTTCGCCACATTTCGCCACATTCATTTAACCGAAAGTGGTAAACACATGTGGCACATGCTACCACATGTGGTTCGTACGGTGTGAAAAACTTTTGACAGGGACTGTATGTTACATTTATCTTAGGAGAGCTCTAAGACATTGTTCATGAATAGCACTCAATACCTATCTTTGGATGATCACAAATTCTCTCTCAAATCATATCTTAGAAAAGATTTCATGAATCCAGCCGCAGGAGTACAAAAGTGTACTCAAAGATGTTAACCATATTTTGCAAAAAGTTACATTTTCATGATCTATTCATGTTCTGGAATGCCAAATACACTCGTCAAGAGTACATACTGTAGCTGATACCTTTTTTAACAGCAACACAGATTACCACAACAGCTCAAGCTTGGATTATTTTCATTCTTCTTGTAATAACCCAGTTTCAAGATCATGTGCAATGTTCATGTCTGTTGTTTCATCTGGCGGGTCACCTATTGTTCAACATCTACCGCCCGCTAAATAAACAAATAATTTGTACAACTGCACATGATATTGAAACAGGGTTATTCTACTCATCAATAGATAACCTTACCCCTGGAGAATGTTGTGACTCATTGGTAGTTAATTCCTTGTGATTAGAATACTGAATGTATATTGGACGACCCCTGCGGAAGAGAGAATCGTATCAAACATTGTATCATACATTATAATAATACATCATAATAATACATCATCAGATGAAATATTAATTTCAAATATTAATTTCAGTGCCTGAAAAGTGGGTCAATTCAAGGCCCTGGCATCAGTGATAATTTATTTTCACCAGACAAATTAATGTTTCATTAATTTTACAGTACCAATGAAACAACATTACACCAAAAAACAAATCCAAGATCTTCACAATATTGAAAAAGAGTTGTTCTCCTACATGTATATTGTACATTTTAAGAGCTAAAACAATTCCACCCATGATGTCACAAGGTTGACTTGTGCTTAAAACCCCACACAAAGTTGTGCTCAAATATCTTTAAAATGCTAAAAATGTATATTCAATGTACATGTAATTTCTAAATACCCACAATGGGAATTGGCAGATTAATTGGAACTGTACATTATGGAAATAATTATCTCAAACCACCTATGGTGAAACAAATTCAGTCTCTCAACCATGTATGGTAAAATAGATTTGGTCTCTCTCAACCACATACAGTAAAGCAAATTCAGCCTTAGAAACGTATGGAATTAACATGTGGTTGCCAAATATTCATTTTAATGAATTACAGACAAATATATGCAGGGTTCGAAGAAACCGCTCGTCTGCTTGTCAGGACGAGTGCTAATCAACATTGGGCAAGTGCTAGAAAATCACACTTGCCCAACGGGCAAGTGGTGTCACTGAGCCCCTTACAGCATGCGAGATTTCCAAACAGTATATAGATTGCTTGAAAACATCTTTTCAGGGAGGGATCAATCAACATGTTTCTGTACTGATAGGGCAATACATACATCCCAGCCACTTTTTGGACAAATTTGATAGGAAATATAGGCTGTGCAAGTTCTAAATATAGGAAAATATAGGATTTCCCCCCCAAAATATAGGCACTTTATAGGAGCTAAAATAGCTTTCAAACAATAAATACATTGTAGTAAACAATAAACACACAATTTTTAAAACTTTTAATGTGTTTGATTCAAACCTGTTTTTTTTTATTGATAGGAAAGAATTTTGCTTTTGTTAATTCACAACAAAAATGCTAAAAAGTGCAAAATATAAATGTATCACTCAGCATACATCCTATTTATAGGAAATATAGGAGGATTTCTTGAAATATAGGCTCTTTATAGGATCCTATACAAATTATAGGATATATAGGAAATATAGGAGGTCTGGGATGCCTGGGCAATACTTTTTGAATCCCAAGAAAATAGTTTGGGAAAGTGAGAAGAAGAAGCAGGCAAGTACAATTTGGAATCACTTGCCTTTTTTTCTAACCCTGATACGGTACCACATACATGTACAAGAGTGCAAAATCTTAAAACTAAACTTTTCCAGGCTATTACATAAAGGTCTCCTAGCTTTACAGGTTTTTGGTCACTGAAGTGACTAGTAAACTTTTCCATACATACCTGATAGTAGGGGAGAGATAGGAGTAGTAATTCATCAATGCTATGGCTTTAGTCTCACTCTCCATTTCAAGAAATGCCTATCAGCAAGTTAAACATTGTACAACTAGTTAGAAATTTGAATACCGCATCCCAATCACAGGGGTTTCATTAGAAGCCAGCTAATGTTAGAGTTCCTGCAGCTATTCATTGTCATACAGCCACCTACACTGTCCGTTACTGCTGATAAAGCTACTGAAATAAAGCAAATACAGACAACTACAATGTACTTTTCTTTCATGGCCATTTACTCAAAAATGTATTCAAATCCCTGCATTAAATAAATAAATGGTTTATTTTTATGTCGAAGATACAGGAAGCTGTTACCGGATCTCCCAAGCCAGAGGCTTATATTTAAGTATTCCGACGAACTCCAGAGTCGAATAGCGCTGCGCCGCCGGGCTAAATATAGATTAGCCGACCTTTGGACCCCCGCATGACTCGGACAAACACACGCGGCTGTTTACAGTATTTCAGTGACTTTGAGAGTCGTGTTAGGACATGATTCATAGGTTTTTCGATCAAAAAAAGAAGAAATACCTGAAATAAGATTCCCAGTCATATCAGTAATGGTAACTACCAAGAACTGTTGCTGGGGGATATATAAGAGTTACTCTAGATGTATAAGAACCTTCATAAATCGCTCAAAGAGATATCCTCTCAGAGATGGAAGCATCGATTGGTAACCGCTAGCAGAGTTTCTCATCTTTTCTCAGTGCTTTTCCGTTCCAAAACTCAGTGAGAAATGTCAGCGTTGGATAAATGTTTGTACAGGAGACTTCAAAAACACAGAATAATAACGAGACAAGTGCATTGAAATGCAAGGGGGAGTTTGTCTGAACTATACACTACCCGCCAGTAAACATAGCGAGAAGGAATTACAGTTCAACCATAGTTTACTTGAATTTATGGATTTGAAGTAAAGTTTTGAAGCGAACTGACTCATGTTCGGCATCTACAAATGTTTGATTTATTTTACGAACACAAATGAAGTTTTAAAATTTATTTTCGAAATGTCGCACGGAATGCAGGTAATTTGAAAACTCGACAAATGCAAAACATAATATAATAGCTTGAAAGAGCACACCAACATATAAAGCAAGACTGCTTAATTTTAGGGTAATATTTTTTACTTACAAAGCTATAAATTTGCAAACAAAAATATCATTTGTACAGAGAAATATTACAGAGAAAATTCCGGGCACATTTGTCTGTGAAGATTTGTCGAACCATAAATGATTAGCTCGTACTTTTGTTAGTCTCTTCAAAATCTTGCACAGTTGTTATCTATTTTCCAGCCATCACATTAGCTTTGGTCTCCGATGAATTTAATTTTAAAGAATTTCAAATATTAAGTTACCTGCTGGCTACAATATATAGTCAGTATCACGATTCACTGATCACTTTGTTTACTTTTGAGACGCCAATATAACATGGTATTGCGTCCCAGAATACCAGCCTCTGATTGGCTCTTGCGCGAGCCCTTGCAGTTACATGGGTTCCAGGTCAAGGTCAAAAGTCGTTTGTTCAACAGCAAGATTTCTACAATTTCACCTTCAAAACACTGTAAATTACAAGATAAGCATCATTCAATCCTAAAGGTAAGGTTGGCATTGTAGTTTCCGTCAGAAATCTAACACTCTTATTCGCTAAAAGTACAATTTTCATAATTTTTGAAGAGATTTCAAAACACGTCGCGAAAGTTTTCGCCACTCAAGCCGTGAAACCGTTGCCATAGATATACTAGGCGCCTTTTGAGAATTGAAATTACGATCAGAATAAGTTTGGTGCTTCATTCTCTTCTTTCTTTTAACAATTCCCGACTTAACTGTTGAATCGCGATACAAAACTAATTGAGATTTTGAGACGCGATACGGAATATATTTTCTCCCAACTGGCCGGCAATATAATTCGGTATCGCGTCTCAAAATCTCAATTAGTTTATAATATTCGCATTCGCCGATGAATCTCTTACGGAAAACCTGACTTTTCAAAGTTTAGGTGAAGTCTTACAACGAATATTGAATGGGAAAAGATAAGTTTGGGATTAAGTTAGAGCTTGACTATATTAAACGTGGTTTACGGCAACGAATAGGCCAGTCCAAGATAATTTCCACTGACCACTCTAGGCTTGTAGGAGCCGGGGAAACATGGCGCGAAATACAGTGTTTGTATGGGAATCCGATGCCACGATTGCACGCTTCCCAGTACAACTACATCCCTCACATTTTGATCAGTTAATCTCTTACCTGGTATCTTAAGTTTGCAGACAGTGAATATTTCCGAAATTCGATTTGACGGAAATTATTTGGCATCGGATTCCCATACAAACACTGTATTTCACGCCATCTTTGCACCCCCACTCCCCAGACTCGAAACTCGCTTGATAAGATCGCCGTTTGTCGCTTTGTTTCAATCCTCTGTATTTTAGCCAACGTTTAAGCTGTTCGACAGTACAATCATCAGGTTTTCTTTCGAAATATATTGCAGGAAAGCCGTCATTTCTGGTAGAATAGTCAGACGACGAACTGAAGTGCTGGTCAATTCTTGTAAGTTCTAACGCGAAAAGTGGTAAATTTGTCTGAGTCTAGGCGGGGGGTCTACATTTTGTGACGTCATCTGTGCGCAACGCTATTGGAATTTAGGTTGGTTTTTGAGGAGGGAGGAAAACTGGAGAACCCAGAGAAAAACCCTTGGAGCAAGGGCGAGATACCAACAAACTCAACTCATATATGGTTCAGCATCTGGGAATTGAACCTGGGCCACAGAGGTGAGAGGCGAAGCGCTTAACCACTGCACCACCCCGGCTGCATTCAAATCCCTGCAGTGTATGTACAAAAAGGTGTGGCCACAATTTTTTTTAAAAAGAGGCCCCTTTAAAATGGTGTCTGAGCAATGGTTTGTGTCACTTAGTTTAAGGGAGATAAAAAGGGGGAAACGAAGGTACCCTAAACACCCATAGATAAGCCACACCATTTCACCCAAAATTTTCGTTCAAAATCGGGGGTGCGGCTTATCTACGGGAACACCTAGAAAGGAGACCCAAAATTAACATATATTTACATATCATGAACCTGTATGAAGCTTTTATTATGCGACGGTGCGTATATTACAATCAGGTTCAAATCGCATCCGATCGTGTAATATAGCAATTTAAGCATAATCATTGAAAAAAAACATGCAGTTTGAAAGAATTAAAGCAAAAACTCTTCTAAGACCCACCTTAGACGTAATATATTAGAATTTCGTGAATATTTAAACGTGATTAAGCTTATTTACCTTCCAAAATACGCTGATTCGCAGCGCTTGTCAAAGCATGCATCTAAACAACCAGGCATTCTTTGCAATTTTACATGTGGGAGATTGGCACTAGTTAATGAAAATCCAAGATGGCAGACCTCAGACCTACGCGTGCAAGTATAGTTTCGCCAGAAAACCTTTCTTGCTCTAGCGATTAAAGGAAAGTGGTTCCTTGGAATTGTTGTTAATTAATGGGAGAATAAAAGTGGAAGAATTCTGGAGTGATTTAAAGACTGCAGGTTAAAATATACACAAGAAATGACAAGGCAAGTTGAACCATATTCGATCAAATTAAAGTTGTGATTATCTATTTATAAAATGACAATCTGATGAAGTTTTGCTTCAAGTACGAGCATTTGTGAACTCCAACAAAATAATAAAAAAAATTGGGAAGAAGTTTGCCATCAAGTACAAGCGTTTATGAACTCGGACAAAAGATTTTCTAATAATTTTTTGTATTAAAAAAAAAAAAATTCCCCTAAATTCAAGCTTCAAAACTTGGGGTGCAGCTTATCTACAGGTGCGGCTTATACACAGGTGTTTACGGTACATGTAAATGGTGCATGATTTGTGTGTTATGCTTCGTTGAGATTTTTCAGCATAGACTATCTTTATTTATTCATATATTTAGGCAAAAACTAGTCGCCAACTTTGCAACTGGAGACGTAATTTGGTTACATTTGTGAGTGTTTTGGTCCCTGGCCTTACCTGGTTCTTCCCTTTTAACATCAAGACATTAGTGACTCTGCCAAAAGGGATCCCTAAAGCAATGATCTGTGGGACAATAAATGTATACACTTCAGCTATATAACAATCTGCTACCACTTCACAGTATGTTTAGTCTCCTTCGCAGATGGTTGACTTTGTTTTCATTAAACCAATCACGCGTGAAAATCAATAGCAGTGGTTTCCGCCATCTCTTTGTGTAAATGTTCCATAATGTTCATACCCAAAAAAATAGTGGAAAGTGGTTCTAAGTGCTTCATTTATTTGTCAGCTGCTCTCCAGAAAAACATAATTTACATTTTTGGAAGAACTTCTACTAATTTGGCTGGAATTATTCAATCTTCACTGGATGTAGATGTCAGTTGCTACTTTTAGCGCCCCGACGGTTACCGTACCTCGGTTTCCATTGGCCGAGAAAAATGAGACAGTAAACATTGTAGATTTCAGATTGTTCATTTCCTATTGTTAATGGCAATCCGACAAGAGGACACTGCAAAGCAGGAGAAATAAAATAAATTCCCTTCTTTGAGGGTAAAAATCAAAGCCTTCTACAGGGTCAGGAGCCATTACTAATTAGTAATGTGCTCCTGATAGGGTAAATTAAGGTAGATTTATTGAACAGTAATTTCAAGGGCTTCTGTGCAGTTCAGCAAAATACAACAAGACAAAGCCGGAATGTTGAAACTGAAACTGTGTCTATATTTTGAATCAATATAAATCTTTACTTCACCAGCAACGGGTTGAAGCAGCTGTTAATGGAGAGAAATGTTGCGTGACAATACAAATAACGGCTGCGAAGGAGACTACAATGTTTTATTAGTTTATATTTACACTACTGTCTTATTAAACTCATAAATAGTTCATGAAGCAAAAACAAAAGAAATCACTAAGCGATGTGATCTGTACATCTGATAAAGATTTCATCCTGACATAAAATTTTGTTGTGGTTTATTCGGCCTAAATAGGTTGTATCACCAAAAATACTGTAACTCAAAAACATGACTCTACACCTAGACGTTTGATGTATACATGTAGTTTAATAAACAAGCAGCAGTTTTTATCATAATATATTTATTTAAAAACATGTTTTTGTAGATCTGATAAAACACAGCTGCAAGTTTTTTAAACGACTTCACAAACATTGATGTATAGTCATGTAATTCAGTTATTTTGAGTTAAAGTTTATGTAAATCAGGATGAAATCTCTATCACATTAATAGATCCCTTCTCGCTCAGTGATTTCCTTTGTTTTGCTTCATGAATTATTAATGAGTTTTTGAAAAGTTTGATACAGAATTTGTAATAGGTACTTATTGACTAACTGACAGGGCTGGATGGGAAAATATTAGGCTCAAGGGCATACAGTCAAGCCCAAAACATTTTCACAATATTGCTGCTCAGCAATTGCTGTGGTTAACATTTAGTGATATTGCTGTTGGCAGAAACAATATTGCTGTTTCCCAAAAACGATATGTCGTTTTGCTGTTATTGAAACAGCAATTGCAGCACAGCAATTTGCTGTTTAGAATGTACAGACATAATTATTTAATTCCGGTGACAGGCCGTGCACTGCTAGATTCGTTGTTCACAATCTACCTTGGATTCCACATGTTAATTGTGACGTGAAAGTATAAGCCTGCCACTTACTCTGACCGCGAATTTCCGAATTCCCTGCTATTAAAGTGCCTAGGCTGCAGCCTTTTTCAATTTTTTCGAGTTAAATCTTTCTTTGAAAATGAGCCGCATCTTGTAAAGTAATTAATTGCTAATCCGTTCCCAGACCCAGAATGAAAATATTCAGCTAAACTACATGTACCAGGACTTGATTACAGTTAAATTTTTAAGAAACCCTAGTTCAAGAAACACTGTCTGTTATTTCATGGTGAAGAATCAGCTGATCATGTTACATTATTTACAGACGATCGACATCTTCACAGCTTCAGAATAAACACCCGAACTGAGAAAACACTGGCTATGGTAAACACGGGGAGAAAACATTGGGAAAACACTAAAGCCGAGATGAAACAGACAGCTTATAAAAAAACAGTCAATCCATGCATCACAGATTTAATGTATTAATACATCAACAAACTTTCGAAAGAATTGCTTTCTCAAACACATTTGAGGTGATTTTGAGAAGCAAAACATTCTCCTCCCGAGACTGATTAACATATTACCATAGCACTTTCCTATTGATTAGTTGTGTTCACACTCACTTTTCTACTGGTTGTTGTTACTTGGTTGATTGATTGATGGATAGGAGTGAAACGTGCACTTTTTAATTCAGACCCGTGATTGTGAAGTGTTTTGAGTTTAGTCCAAGAGCATATGAGTGGTATCCACATCGACACAGCCTTTTAATGTTTGAAAATATTATGAATTTTCCTGAAACTTAGATTGCTGCTGGGCATATTTTCGAAATTAAAATCTGAAGTTGGAGTCCGAATTTCTCCATGTGCAATCAGTCAGGTGTGAACGTGTCAGTCTGATTTTTGATCACTGCATTTTCTGAGAATGTGAATAGAGTTTTGAAGCCAAGTTTGTAATGTAAGACGTGCAAAACTATACTCTTACCAGAAAACTTCTACTGGGTTAGTGGAATCCTTTTCCTCCTTTTGAATTAAATGCGCTTTAATCATTGAATATTCTTCCCAAAACTTTGAAGGTCAACAAGAAGTGGTAATTTGCATATTGCGATCGACTCAACTTACAATCGGTAAACGTGCAAATAAAAAAAGGTCGGATCGAACTGCAAAACCAAGGAAACCTGGCACAACGAAAGAAACAATATCACTACCATAAACGAAAGCAAATTGTTAAAAACATTTAAATGTCTTTGAAAATAAGTTAATGAAAAATATTACCGAAAGTCTTTCTAAATAAATTTGCCGTACACACTTGTAAACAAACCACGAACCAGCGCAGTGTGCATAATTATGCATTGTATTCGCATCTCGAAGTTCTTGCATTACCTTGAAACTTTTTGCATTATTTAACTTGCCGAGTGTTCTTGCAGTTGAGCCGCAAAGAGCAGATTATCCACTTCTTTACATGTTCTTGCAGCTGAGCCACAAAAAGCGGGTTATCAACTTCTTGCGGGACTTCTGTTTTCAAGACACCCTGAATACGGGCAGTGGCATGATTTTTGTTACACATCACAACGGAAATAACTCGAATCAGCAAATGTAGCAACTAAATCAGCAATTGCTGTTTTACTTACAAAAGCGATATCATTTTTGAGAAAATGATATTTTGATTACTGGCAAAACAATATTGCTGTTTGCTTAAACAGCAATTGCTGTTGACTATCAGCAATTGCTGAGTCGCTTCAGCAATATCGTTTCCGTGCGTGAAAAAGTTTTGGGTTTGACTGTAACAAACAGACAGAGCACTGCACGAAATGACCTAGAATTTATTGTTCCTGTTTAGCCCAACCATACTCAGTTAATATTTTTTCTTATCACGTGACCACATTCAAATGGCAAAACAACAGGCCAAAACTTGAGCAGGAATGAAGAGCTTTTTCTATCCCACACATCAAACATGGATGGCCCCCATCACACGACTTTTGTAAATGGTTTTGAAAGTAAAGTGTGTGGTGGGGACCCCATACAGGTCATATGATAAATGTACCTCAGCATCTGTTGCTTCTGCTGCCACATTGCGCAGATGTAGTACTTTAGAAGGTGGATTAGAATCAAGTCTAGCCTGTAGAGATCAAACAATGATATTTAACATTGATGTTAAAACACATGGATGTGTTTGGACTAAGTGCCACATACATGTACACACATGTGGAGGGTTTATAAGAATGTTGTTAACTATCTATTAAGTATATCAACTCTTGATCATCCACTAAAAAAGCCCAATAACACCATCAGGTATTTGTGTATACTTAAACTATATGAGCATGTGTCTGAGTCCGTGGTCTGCCATCTTGGATTTTCAAGGAGGCCTGGGGTGAGAGTTTTCTCAAACGTCCGATCGAGCTCTGAAGTTGAAAATGAATTCGATGAGAATTATACTTTATTTGAAAATTCCAAGACCAATTAAGGCCTTTAAAGTGCCCCTACGATCAAATTTTGACGTATCAATGTTTTTGCATATTCATAAAGACTAGAGTTCATATATTATTACCAGTTCAAATTGTTTTTTGATACAACGACAGAAAGTCTTATTTTTTTAGCTCCGAATATTGAATCTACACGTCCGCCATTACTGGAAGCCGTGCCCTTTGTTCAGCTTTAAACAAAGGTTTATTCACCGGAAATGATGTCATACACTTAACGCTCGCCTGCAGAACACAACGCCTGGAGGCATATTTATACTAAAAACGTCTTCACGTACATAAGAAGAAAGTTATATTTATCTTTGCGAGGTTGGCTACTTTTTTATGCACGCTATTTCGTGCCACGAGTTTGTCGTGTTAAGTGTATGACATCACTTCCGGTGAATAAACCTTTGTTTAAAGCTGAACAAAGGGCACGGCTTCCAGCAATGGCGGACAGGATTTTACCGGTAAACTCTCCTAAAATTTGTGGTTTAAGATGCCCATTTGGGAATATTTTTTACTATTTCGGATATTTCTAATACTGATTGACCTATAGACACTGAAAAAGTGGCAAATCGAAATGGTAAATTTTCGTCGTAGTGGCACTTTAACAACACTAGGAACCATTTGAGGAGTTAGCAGAGAAGATGACAGGCAAATGGACAGCTAGTTTTCTTTGGAAAGCGAAGGAGATAAGTTTGAGTAGAAATCTTGCTGACACTCATGTTCTGTGAATTGAATGTGCCATTCCTATTGTTCATATGGCTTTGTTTACGGTCATTGCAAAGAAAGTTTTCTGAAAACACTCACATATAAGCCGCACCCCCAACTTTGTTTCAATTTTTTGTTACTTTCAAAGTCTGAAAGTCAAAAAAGGTGTGGCTTATACGTGATAAAATACGGTAGTTGACATTCTTATATTTACATATTTACAGCACATGTTCACTTCAACTTTGATCCGTTATCGCAACCTGTATGGTTTACAACACATCCAAAACTCTATTGTGAAAGTCTGCCACATGGCAGTTAATGACATCCACTTCAACTATTACATGTAAGGTGTTAAGGCAAATCTCACAGTGATGATTCAGATGAACACAATACACTTACCTTTTTCTGGTCATTTGATATTCCTGACAAAACAAAAGTCCAAATAAGAGTTGTAACTTGTTAAACATACTGTATAGAGTGCATGAAAGCAATGCAGTATTCAATGGGGCAGTGTTCTCCCCAGACTTTTCCACCATAGCGGTGCTCTAATTAATATTCATATAGTTTCATTAATATTAATATATTTTCATTAATATTCATGAATTTATTGTTAACAAAAATGAGTCCACACCTTCTCTATAAGCAAATTTGTGTTAATAGAACTCTGTAATTTAATTAATTTTGCATTGTCTTAGACTTTAATACCCTAGTTTACCACTGCTGCAGCATTTTGCCACAAAATGGCAATGGATAGCAAAGAATATCAATGGGTACTCAATGAAAACTCAATGGATAGCAGAGGATACTCAATGGAAACTCAATGGATAGCAGAGGATAGGAATGGATAGTGCTGGATAATGTTCAATGGATTTCAAAGGATAGCGATGGATAGGAAAGAATAGCAAAGGATAGTAATGGGCATGGAGAGTGATGGATAACAATGGATAGCAATGGATAGTCATGGACCGTTATGCATGGATAGTCATGGACCGTTATGCATGGATAGTCATGGACCGTTATGCATGGATAGTCATGGATAGCAATAGATAGTGATGGATATAGCAATAGATGGATAGTTTCAGCTGAGACAAGAGGACATTATAAGAGGCCATACATTAAGTACCTGCCAGATGGCAATGAAAACACGACAGAGAAAGACGTCCATGTGTTTACATGTAACTTCGATTTGTCAGGTTGATGAGTTGTACATGTCGTAGAACTTGTATATAAGATATCCTCTAGCCATTTTAGATACGCTGAGGGATTTCAAACCCAGATTTTTTTTGGAAAAGTTGCTCCAAACTCACTTCATAAAAATCGCTTTAAAATCGCGATGATTGAGCAGAGTGTGCTAAGAAAATGCAGCAAGCCGGAGCACCACAGGCACTGCGCTCTGGGGAGAACACTGTAGGGAGCATTTCATTAGGTCACAAAGAGTTCAATCAACTTGTTCTTTACTTACCAGTCATGTCGGCAATAAGATCTTCAGCTGTACGCTGTACAAACAAAAATAATAGGAAATGAGCATAAGGAGATCACTACAGAACAGTATGAATATTCTATGTTCTAGGCTTGTTTGAAATGGAGAACATTTGACCTTTCCTGACCATGACCGCGTAAGAAAAAGCCTGGGTCGATTCTGGATCTTACATGTACACCACCTCATTAATGCATTACTCTCCATGGTGCCTTTCTATCACAACAACATCGATATATCGAGAATTTATACAGTCTGCGAGTTGTTAGTAAAGAAAACAGTTATTTTAGACAAAATGCTAAACATGTATTCAACTTATTGCAAAGTCAAATGAATTAGATGATGTAAGATCCAGAATCGACCCAGGCTTTTTCTTACGTGGTCATGGGTCAGGAAAGGTCAAATTTTCACCATTTCAAACAAGCCTAGAACATAGAATATTCTTTGTAAGCCAAAAATTTATTCGCAGAAGTACTCAAAACCTTTCAAAGATTCATTGGTATAAAAATCACAAAAGGGGTTAGTTAGGTGCACTTTAAGGCGATCAGTGTGTTTTTGATTGGCATAGTTTTACAGTCTCTAAGATAAATACATCCAAAGTTATTAAGAATTTAAATTGTCTCTGACATCACATGTCTGATGTATAAATCACGCTTTCTACTAAAACAATATAAAACACCATACTGCAGCTACATGTATTCAGTCTAGCAGTACATTTCTTCAAAAAGAAAAAGAAAAATACTCACATACAGGTATCTATTTTTAGAAGACCTTTGAAAATATGATTTTTTTTGTGTATTTTATTTCACAACAAACAGTTTACATTTTATTTTTTGACTTTGCAGATTTTCAAAGTAACGTTTTAGAAGTGAGTTTCTAAACACAGTAAGGGGTTTGTCTCGGTTTTCAATCCCGTCTCACTGTATCTAAAAATCGTTTCTAAAACAGCTCTTCATGTTATATACACATTACTTTACAAACAAGTTTTGCTAATAACACTACCAACCTTGTACAAATGCCTTTAAATACATGAATTAAGATGACATTGAGTACAACCATGTGATTGTACTCTTGCAAAAGGCGCAGTACACAATGTTATTTATCCACCTCCCATAAAGGAAGACATGATGTTTTATCTACGTATGACCTGTGGTTCCAAAATGAGTGAATAATAATTTTGCTACAGCTGTAAGTGCTATCACGATCCATGGTCCCAAAATGAGTGAATAATAATTTTGCTAAAGCTGTAAGTGCTATCACGATCCATGGTCCCAAAATGAGTGAATAAAAATTTTGCTATGGCATGAAACTAAGTGCTACCACAATCTGTGGTTCCAAAAGTCCAATGGACTTGTATGTTGTCTAAAATATTTTCTAGGTTCTTTTTAACATTTTGCTCTAACTCAAAATGTTTAGAAAAATGCATTACTTAATGAAAATGTCTGGAGTTCTGCTCTGAAACGAAGTTATGCACCCAAGCACGTGCTGAAAGCATATTAACATAAATCTCAAAACAAAGACTTAACTTTGCAAACTTTTGCCTCTCTTTCAACATCTTTTCCATCCCATCTTATCTTTTGATATCTCAAAGCACCTCTTAGACGATTTAAAGCAGTTTTATTATTGTTTTATACAATTATAAACTCAAATAATTTACCAACCTTGCAAAGACTTTGAATGTCAGGTTTGGCCTCGCTTTCATGCCGTGGTTACGACTTCCGTTCCCAGGTCGGCTTTCTTCAAAGAATGTTTTTGTTTTAATCTAACCTTGAGACCTTTATGTATTCGCTTCCCAAACTTTTCTAAATTTCTTCATTGTGTAGCAGTGAGCTTCGACTGTGCTCTAATCAGTGAAAACACATGATGTACATTGTAGTGTCAGCTAACTGTTCTCAAGAAGCATTATAAACATTTGCGGGGAAATGTTGAGACTGATTAAATTGCTGTGTTTACATCTCGGGCGAATTAAAAATTTCTGATCATCACCTCGCCGTTCGATTTAAGAAACAGAATTCCCAAATTGGAATTCTCTAGTGGTAATTTGCTTTTAATTTTGCAGAAGTTGGTTTTCAAATTTTGTACACTTTTATGATTGAAATAAAGTCAACTTTGGCTTAATTCTTGAATGGCCACTTCGGCCTAATTCTCGAACGGTCATGATAGATGTCTGAATGAAGTGAACAATTATTGGCCGTTTCTGTGGGTAATAATTTTGCTTTCTCATCTAATGATGCCCAACATCTCTCTTCCGTTTAACCCTTCCAAATTATTCCTGAGATTAGTTGCATTTGCTAGGTTGTGTTCACTAAAATACACATTCGCTGTTCCCTCAGAGTTCGCTGATTCACACTCAGAGTTTGTAAGCAGGGTTCACTCGAAGTTTGTAGGCTTTGCTCACAGGGTTCGCTCAGAGATTCCAGGGTTCACTCAGAGTTTGCAAGGTCCGCTTGCACAATCGTAAGCGAACCCGAGCAAACCCTATTAATTAGCGTTTGCTTCAAGTGAACCTGCGTTCACTTTGTGTTTGCTAAAGTGAACCGAGCAAACTTTTAACTGGAGGGAAGTTCTGGTCAGTACTGTAATTTTGCTATGGCATGAAATTAAGTGCTACAACGATCTGTGGTCCTGAAATGAGTGAATATTAATTTTGCTATGGCATGAAACTAAGTGCTACCATGAACCGTGGTCCCGAAATGAGTGAATAATAATTTTGCTATGGCATGAAACTAAGTGCTACCATGAACCGTGGTCCCAAAATGAGTGAATAATAATTTTGCTATGGCATGAAACTACATTTTGTAAGTGCAACCATGATCCGTGTCCCGAAATGAGTGAATAATAATTTTGCTAAGGCATGAAACTTCCTATAGATTGAGAATCACTCCAAATTCAAACATTTTAGAACAACAAAATTCCACATTTTCTTGCTTATCCCAGTGCTATTTCAGTGTTTTCTACAAATTCTCTTGATGCTAATATATTCTTACTGCTAAATTATTCTAGCTGATTGCAGACTGCAGTAGCAGTGTTTCCTATGACCTAGCTGGAGTTATGGGTTATTCTATACTCTAGCCTTTTGGGAGAAAGTACCCCAGTGTGTAAATTATTTATTAAATGACACCTGTCAGATCAAAGAACTGAGAAATCGGGCCATTTACTACTCAATTTGAAGCCATTATTTTCGAGGAACAAATAAATAACAAGTGCTGCAACTGGCAAGTTATTGTGTTTACTTACAATTAAAGGAGATCTGGTGCTGCTAAATGTATGTGCTTCGTAAAATGTGAGAAATGTCCATCCAAAGCCCATAACAAAACTCCTGTCAGCTTTAGAAAAACATCTTGGTATTTCAGTCGAAAAAATCTTTGGTTTCAGCAAAATAATAGCTAGAATATCCAAAAAGATTGCTCGCATTTGGAATGAACAGCTTTGCAAAAGATGTGAAAAGATTAGTGTCCAGTGCCAACTGCCATGTTCACATGACCAGTACAGTGCAATATGATTGGTTGGCAACAAAAAATCTTGACTTGAAAAAAAAAATATTTGAAGAAACCTACATGTGTATTATAAATTGAAGTTAAGGATGTCATATTATTATGACATCATCAAGATGTTAAAATTACTACAAATCATTGGATTTTGTTTTGCTCACCTTTCTTAAAACGTTTGAAAACAAAGAATGTTGCTTGATTTTAGGGTCATTTGTTACCACCATGTTACTTTTGTTGTTTTCATATCCAACCAACATTCTGCCAATTCATTAAAATGCTAATGCATAATTACATGTATTCTATTTTTTTTAATCTGAGGCAAGAAACGTTTTAAAATCCAGCAGAGAAAACTATTGGCACAGTACTGTGCCCCATGTAGTTTCTTCAGAAACACTACAGACAGCTGCTCTGTGCATTAATTTCCATGTGTGGTACCTGTTGTATTAATGGCAGCAAATGGACCTGTAAGCATATTGAAAACTACGTTGAATTTGCTGTGCAATAGAGCAATATTAAAATCTGCCATCTAACAATATACACACTTCTAAGATAGAGAACCTAAATGTTACAAACATGGAATTCCAATTACAATGTGGACTTCCAACTAGTATAAACTAATATGTTCAGGCATTTCAATAACTTTTTAGGCAACTGGCGGTCCTGTCATTAGAGGCAGTGGTTTACCTAGTAAACTTAACTCAACACTTAACAAAAAAACACAATGACTGTGTGAAGTAGACGGTGGTAAGAAGCAAAGTACCTGGTGGTTTATCGCCGGTAGCCGCCTTCTATTGAAACCCCTGTATGTTAGACTGAATTTTACATTTTTTTTACAATTTATTTCGATTCATATTGAATTATAGTTACAATAATGACAAACCAAAGCCAGAGGCTTAAAAACAAGATTGATATTGCTTCAAAATAATTATAACTTTGTACATGTATTTCGTCATAGTCCTGTTGAAGGCATGATTAAACATTACACTAGTACTACTAGTTTGAATATGACATTTAGAAACAACAACATTCACCCAATACCAGCCACAAAGCTCATGAGCCAGACCACCAATGCACTATTTGTTCCCTTCTCTCATTGCTTGATATAAACATAAAAAACAGAGATGTCTGATTGCCTAATACTGAAAACATTATTACGAGAAATCAGGACTTATTTGATTCATTCCTAATGCAAAATTCAAACTTTAACAAACTTCTTCAGGTTTTAGATGTCTCTACTGTTGATTAGGACTGTAAAAAAGGCAATAGTTGCAGCTTCAAAGATGGTTACAAAGCATGGAGCACATTGTCACTACAGGACTAAAACCTCTTTTCTAAAGCATTATCTGTGTATGGTGCAATGACAACTTATGACTATTTCTTTTGAATATCATTAGTTTATCTCCCAGGCCTTTGTATCTGCAAAAAATATGAAACCTGATCCTTGCATCAAACGATTGACAAGTGTACAAACGTAACAGAAGTATGAGCAAGAATATACTCGCCAAAACACTGGACAACCTTACTCTGGGAAAGCTCCTATATTTTCTTTTTTCCCCGCAATTTTGTAGCGTAATTATAGAGCAAGCTTAGGGATTGTTTGGGTTTATATTGATGGAGTTGAAACAGCATTCTTTCTCGAATCTTAACTTAGGATACGCACCAAACCAGAACTAAGATTTAAAACAGTGAAAAGTTTGAGATCTAGAGCATTTTAAGCTGTAAAAGTGTTTAATTTGGGCAAGAAAAAACGGCCGACAAAAGAGACTCGCTGCATTAAATATTCATGGTTATTATCTCACCCCTAACGAAAGAGGATCTCATTACTAGGTAACTCGAACGCTCCGAAAGAATTTGGTTTATACCAAACCCTTGCCCTTGGCCAGAAGATGCAACAGAAACACGAATCACAAACCAGGAATAAAATCTACAGACAATAGCAGAAGTTGTTCGACTTTCTACAGTCGAGATAAGTCATATTTTTTATCGCTGTGAGTTACTAACTTCTTAGAAGTGATTCTTTACTGACACCTTCAGAGCAAGAAAGGCACAAGCCACGAGTATGTTGCCACGTATTAACATTAACTCACGAACCTCAAATACATCCTGAACTGCTCTGCATAACTTACAACTAAATAAATTGTATCTGCAATAGTATTAAAACAATCACAAGCACTTTTCCGCTATCTTTACTGTAATCCAGTTGCAAGGGTGCAAGGACGATGCAAGGACACAAATTAGCTCAATTATTATCGCCACCAAACTGTTAGATCTCGATCGACGAACGGAAATGGCCTCGCATGCGTCTTAAACTCTCGTAATTACTATCAAGCAATGCCTTGTGACAACTGCTAAAATCGTCTAATCCCCTTCCTTTGAATAAATATAGTTAACGTGGGTTTTTTTTGGCGGTAAACCAAAATGGTTAACAGTTTGCCGTTGAGCCGACATTAACTGTAAATGCGAGCTAAACAATCGATCAAAACACCTTCTAAAAAATCGCATCAACAAAAAGAAAATCTGATTGATAATAAGAGCATAAGAACTTAGCAGGAATTAAACTGTGCGTACAGGTCTAAGCAGTGCCATCGAGTGACTGCGGGGGAAAGTTAGGGTCGCGATGGCTTTTTCGCAGTTGCCTAAACGTAAACCACATGATGAAGTTGACTTGCAAATGACAAATGTGCAAAAGGCAGAAAGCGCGAATCGCGTACCTTAGTTCCCGAGGCCAATCCAGCGAGCGCAGCCACAGTGGTCATAATTTCCGTGCTCTGAGGAAAACAAGCGGATAAATGCTGTCAATGGAGAACTCTTAAGCCTAGCTCTGACTTCTTGAAAGAACTGAATTAACTGGAAACGAGCAGCCCTACCTCAGGCGCTTTACAGCCACAGGAACAAGATGGCCGCCGATTGGAATGTACAAATAAGCACGCCGCGGCATTGTGGGATGCAGTGTGGTGTCCAGCCAATCATGAACGACCGACAACGACCTGTGTTATACACGTGAACGGCAACTTCCGGTGGTTTGACCCCTACCCTCCTTTCGCTTTCTTTTTTCTATTTTCAATCTTTTTTCAGTGTTAGGGCCACAAGGGAGGATACGGTATTTACTGTATTTGTGCACCCTCTTTAAATAAAGTGTTATCTATCTATCTACCCTCTCTTCAATGGCATTGATGGCATTAAACACGTCAATCGCGGCGGCGCAAAGAGAGGAGGGGAAGACCCAAATTGCCGGCTACTGGTTTCTTTTATTGTTAACGCAAGAGAAGATACAGTGATATGGAAATCTCAATAATTTACAAATTTAATATTTTTTAACTGCTAATTGACATATGCCTTTATATTGCCTGTATTGATATTATTGACTGTATTTTGAATTAACATTTTTGTAAAGAAAAACTATATAGAGATTATTTCATCAGTAAGAGCTTGATATCGTTTTTATTCACGAGGTTTTCGTATCATATCGCGAACGATACGCATTTAAAGTGAATACAATAACACAAAATAAGCATAACAAAATTTATTTCTAAAAGCAATAGTACAGTGAAGTGATATCGTATGACTTCACTGATATGGTTTTTATTGACGGCTTTATCAGTCACACGGATATCAACCCCAAATGTGTAATAAATATAATTATGAAATAATTATTAAATGTTAAAATAAAAACTGTTGATATTCCAGATAGTAGCGCATGTGAACGAATAGAAAATTGGTGTTTGAGGATTAGACTTCATAGTTAAAAACTGAATAGGTTGCCTGTGACACTGGATAACCAAGCTTATTCTCTGAGCTCCACACTAGAGTACTGGTGGCCTTATGAGCAGTAGGTTCTCGCCGAAGCTCATTTTGCTAGATATGTCATGCTGACGAGTCCAAATGAGGACGAAACAGCTGTCCATGAATGCATTCTAGTACGAGCACCTTTTTGTGTCAGGTCTAGCTAGGAGGGGGACATTGGGGTTTGCGGTGTTGTGGTGTGGGTTCAAATTTTTTTTTTTAAAATAATGGAACAACAGAGCTTAATATGTATATTCAATTTCTCAATGCCTCCGTCCCAATTGAAAAAGCATATACCGGGGCCCTAGGGGCGGGTATTGTAACAGCCAACTGTTCCCCGATGGACGGGGAAAAGGTCAAAATGTAACACTGTATAAATGTTACATTCGCCGCTATGTCCCGGTGGTCGGGGGGCCGGAGTTTCAATTGACTAGTAAAGTAAAGTAAAGTAAAGTAAAGCAACTTTATTTAATGTCGGTAACTCGTGACAGTCTGGTGAGACTGATAAACTTGAGGCCGACGGGAGTCCTACGATTTTACGTCCTTATCCGAGAAGACGTGAAGGTCTAGCCATTTGTAGTTGTTTCACAAAGGAAGCACCTTCTCCTCAGTTATTTTAAGACCCTGAGTGTTCTTCCGGCCGGGGTTTGAACCCGCGATCTCCCGCTCAACAGACCGGAGGTTAACCACTGAGCTAACCGGGAGGCATTACCACCAGGTGCATTACCAACTTGTCACGCAACACGAGCTCCTAAGGAGAGGAATCGCTCACTTAATTAATTCATGAAATGATAATATAATCCAACTAAAACCCTACCCTGAACCATAAAAAAACCTAACCGACCAGTAAACAAGATCTTACCCACCTAGAGCTAGCCGGTTCTCGAGAAAAACTTCTGAAGAAAATGGTGAGGTATCAATCAATCAATCAATCCATCAGTTCAGTTTATTTACCATATAAGTACGGAAGATTACAAGATAAGAAAATAAATAATAAAGATAACATGATTAATAGTAACAATTGATAAGGGAAGCTTGCAATATGTATTAGGTTATAAAAGGCTTAGTTGAAGGTGCATGGATGGTTCATCACTAAACTGAAACTCCAAGGAGCTTGAAAGTACGGACCACCGGTGGCTGCAGTAAAGGTTAAGCTGGCTAGTATTTTTAAAACTATCTATTAATTAAGGTCTGTATCGAAGCAGGTATGTTGATTAGCTAAGCTAGATCCGTTTTAGGAGTGAGTTAAAAACAAAAGGGTCACTATTAATTCATTGAATTAATGGCCACCGAGAAATAGTTTACCTATTCAATATTTATGGTATTGATTTTTATCTTTAGATCATTGAGTTTAGGGTAGAGTTTATGTTTTGCACAAAAGACGATGCATTTGGCTTTCTTCATGTTTAGAGATAATTTATTGGCCTTAAACTTATGAGTTCTTGGTTAGTGTTTTGAATAAGTTTATTGAAATCTTTACCAGAAGAAAAAAATACTTGTGTCATCAGCAAATAAAATAAAGTTTAAAAGGCTAGAACAGTTGGAGATGTCGTTGACGGTACAGAAGAAATTAGGGGCCCCAGGGTTGAACCTGGAGAACACCACAATTAATGGTTCTAGCTGATGATAAAGTATCTTTGAATTTAACAATTAATTTGTTGTCTGTTTGTTCAGTAGGTAGTCTTCAAACCAGAGAAGTTGTGTTCATCTGATGCCATGACAAAGCGTTTGCAGTAGAATTTTGTGATTGACGGTGTCAAATGCTTTGGATTAGTCAATAAAGACACCGATGCTAAATTCCTTATTATCGATTAACTGGGAAAGGTTGTCGATAAGTTCGATTAAGGCCATGTAAGTTGAATGATTCTTCCTAAAACCGTATTGGTTATTGGATAAGATGTTACGTTTTTCAAGATAATTTATGAGCCTGGTGTAAATTACTTTTGTATTTTATCTCCGAACGAATACAAATCATTTTCAAACTATTTTACATGACACATGTAAAAACAAGTTATTACAGGATGTGCATCTCGTTTATTGCTATAGCAAAATTTTCGTGATAAAGAAAGAGATATCGATATTAATTTAACTGAAAATCAGTACTCTTAGAAACGGACAGAAGCGAACTAATGTTATCCTTGATGTACCCATCTTTCGCTTTGTCTGACTTCCATCTGCCATGACGTTTAAACATTGTACCAGGAACGCCTGCATTAGCAGCAGCTGTAGCTCCACCAAACCTGAAACTATGTAAACCAAAATTCTGAGCCGAATAACCGAGCTTAATTAATGCATCTAACATTACTGTCCTAGCTCGAGAATAACTCAAACCTTGATCACACAGGACATACGAACCACTAGGGACATAAACGAAGATTACGAAAAAACGGCAATTCGGACGAGAGATCAATACGAGATTCTTGAACAAACCTAGTTAACAATGAAAAAGGACACGGATCGACATTATTCTTAGCTAGAAGGACTTTAGAACCATCTCTATAAACATCCGTTTTGCTTTTAATGATCGTTAATTCAACATGACTATCACCAATAAACTGCACGTCGCAGCAACGCAAGCCAGCAAGCTCGTTGTAACACAAGAAACCTGAATAGGTAGTTAAGCAAAGTACAGCGGTACGCAATTCTAAAAGACTAGAATTGGGTTTGGCAAAACACTCACAAATCCTTGAAATCATTTCAGGGGTGACTGGTTCATTTTTACGGACAGGTTTGGACAAAGCACGCTAGGCCGATTCTAAAATATTAGAAACGAGTCCAGACTCACAAGGGTTTTATAGACCGCACGTAAGATGAGCCCACCGAATCCCATAAAACGCAGATTCCAACACAGAATATGAACTCCCACTTAGAATTAAGGATTGTAGGTAGAGACATACAGTTAAACTATCGGTAGGCATACTAGAAAGTTCAAGATATTGGGAAGTCCACAGCTTAAACTTATAAAAAGCTCTGGAATATCTGTCTGCTGTCGAAGAGGCTTTGGCAGCGACAGACCGCTGGAGCAAACAATATGCCAAACATCTTAAACTGGGATCCAACAGGTGGCTCACTTTCCGCATATTCAAAGCTTTGGTACCTTGTAAATAAAGCAAGGAAAATATATAGTGAGATACACAATAGAGCAAATTTGAACAGTACAGTTTAATAACAATAACAAAGCCCATAGGCAAACTTAATACAAATATATTATTATTATTTATTATTATTATTACTGAATATTTGTTATTATTATTTATTATTATTATATTACGAAACCACTGTTCCTTATGACTATAAGTATTGCTAATAACGCCACCTAGCCCATCGGCTATAGCGCAACCACTGTTCCTTATGACTATAATTATAACTAATAACGCCACCTAGCCCTTCGGCTATAGCGCAACCACTGTTCCTTATGACTATAATTATAACTAATAACGCCACCTAGCCCTTCGGCTATAGCGCAACCACTGTTCCTTATGACTATAATTATAACTAATAACGCCACCTAGCCCTTCGGCTATAGCGCAACCACTGTTCCTTATGACTATAATTATTACTAATAACGCAACCACTGTTCCTTATGACTATAATTATTACTAATAACGCAACCACTGTTCCTTGTGACTATAATTATTACTAATAACGTCACCTAGCCCATCGGCTATAACGCAACCACTGTTGCTAGTGACTATAATCATTACTAATAATGACACCTAGCCCATTGGCTATAGCGAAACCACTGTTGCTAGTGACTGTAATAAATACTTATAATTAACTTTAAGTTCATCGGAAATAACACCACCACTGTTGCTAATGAAAATAAATAATAAGAATAATTATGAATGGACGAACGAAATTTACAAAAAAAAAATTATGCTAATTTAACTAAATCATGAACCGTCAATCCTAAGAAAGAGAACAGCCGCGTGTTAAAGTTCTCCGAACCAAAAAGCGACTCTTGGTTAGAACCGTGAACAAAAACATCAGCACCTTGTCGAACTATATAACAGTCAACGACAAATGGTTTAAAAAAACCTAAGCCGTCTACCAAATAAGGCCAAAAAAATTGACGAAGGCCAGTATGGAACTACAATAACGCCTTGACACTGGCAAAAAAGCACATGCACTAGGCTTTTAACGAAACTGGCGGTTACTGATTAATTTTGGACCGCTTTGGTCGGTCTGGTTCTTATAGATCATTGGAAGGTCGCGCTTTTTGGGTCTTGAGGAGGCCGTTTGGCGGTGATACATTTGATCTCTGGTCAGATGTTGCTTGATAACTATTTCCTCCTGTACCGAAAGCTGAATAGCGAGCGACGAAGAAAAGTGCCGATTTTTGGGTGATCTTTGAGGTAATTCTGTGCTTTGGCGAGGCGGCCAACGGTCAAAATTTCGAATCCTTATAAACTGCTTTAGAAGGCCCCAAATCGCCAAAAAACAACTCACACAACTTCATTAAGTATCAATCTTTTATTATTAAAGATTTTGTTTCGTAGAAATTGGAAAAGAGAATTCACACCGAGCAATTATATAAACCCTTCTGAGATCGTTATGAAACTAATCGATAAACCACAGATAACCCAATAGATTAATAAGCGGGAAATATACGTCGAGTCTGGGAAGCCTGTGCTTTAATCCAACAAATACCAAGATGGACTCGTAATGGCTCATCATGTATAGCAAGAACAGCAGATAAAGTTACATAGAGGCACACAAATTGACATAGCTAACTCCATCACAGGATGGACAGGATACAGAACAGCAGACTAAATTGTAAACGTGTGTTACATGAATAAGTAGTCAGGTTTAAATTAAAAGGTCAACATCTTTAATTTACATACGAGAAAAACAAAAATATTAAATTACATATATATACTAGGGGAGCAGAGAATGAAAGTCACCACGCTACCGGCCACTCCTAAAGACTGCTAAATTCAGCTAATAATTCTTCCCTTTGGTTATTACTAAGAGGATTTCAAATGAAAGTGTATTTCATCTTCAATCTCATGTGGCCCGAGTGAAAGCCCAGATGGGCTCTTGTTAATTATAGGGTAGCCTGAATTTCAGCCGTGTCTGAATCCAATAGCCGATAATGCCGTCCCGTCACGTCAAAGCGGATTAAAATTTTAATTTATGCAAATAAAACTGCCACGGCGGCTGTAAAGAGGTCGTTGGGTCACAAAAACAAAGCTCTCGCCCTGAGAAATTATTTGATATTATGTCAAAATTAAGACCCTACCTATCTACATCCCATTTGCTTCTCAAGTGCCTCTTAAATGTATGCTGTGAAAACCTTTTTGAAGCAACAAATCGTTCAGTAACATTTGAGGCCTTCGTCTTCCGTTTACTAGTAAACCGGGTAGTACCGGTGTAGTAAAGTATCTCGATCTGCCGTTCGGTTCGAGACAGGGAGAGATTACCTTTGTAAATAATGCAGCAGAGAAGTAGAAAGGAAACGATGGATATTTGGATAATTTACAAAGAAGTCCGAAGACACTTTACGGGAAAGAACAGTTCCTTGAAGAGAGTAACGACAGTTTTACCACTGAGTGTTTACCCGCGAACGCGACTGGCGACGTGAAAAAATGTTTACAGAACAGCTGGCCGGTTATTTCCAGTTGTTTTCCTTACGAATTTAAGGTCTTTGCCAAAGACAAGCACTCCATTGAAACTCATCAACTATCAACCATCGCGAGTCCAAAACAGAAACAAATAATGCTTCCGTCTTCTTAGGCTCGGTTTCCAGCCGTGGGGGTTTCGGTGAGCCCGCGATCCTCCTACCGTCTTCTCTGATGAGTTACTTATGATAATTATGCGAAATTATAAAATATGAACCAATCAAAGATCACTTCCACGTTTTCTGGTAGTGACGTCAGTAGTAGGAGAGGGACCGAATTATCCTGTTTTTGGAAATTGAAGTGGAAATTGAAGTGGAATCTCATTAAATGAAGTGGATTACATTATCTATTGTCTTTTCTCATAGGTTACGTCATCTATTGTCTTGCACTCATGTGGATTTACTGTATCTCGAGATCCTAGCTTGTAGATCACTTCCATCTTGTGATCGCTCCTGGTTTTATAGACGACCCCAAACAATAGGCTTTGCCCAAACATGCCCGAATAGATCGATGACCTCATCCAAAGGAACAATAGATAATTTATTCACCCCCATTTTAATCATGAGAGCGCCGCATTTTATTCATGAGCCCCAGACAATAGAACCGTGACGTCATTGAATTAATGAGCGCGCCGCAAAAATTAGCATAGCGCCTCAAAAAATCTTCATTTTATTCATGAGTGCAAGACAATAGATGACTGGCTGGCTTAGATCGTATACCGGCAAGACTTTTAAAGGACAGTGCCTCGGTTACAGCACGATGCATAACTCATTTAATTAACTGTTCTCTTAAATCGGGTGTATTGCCGATGGTCTGGAAACAAGCTAAAGTAGTTCCACTATTTAAATCAGGAAAGAAGGACGATGTTGACAACTATCGCCCTATTTCAATACTCCCGGTGCTATCCAGGATCGTAGAAAGAGTCGTATTCATACAACTGCACCTTTATCTACAAGAAAATGATTTATTGTCTCCATATCAGTCGGGGTTAAGGAAGAATCACTCTACCCAGGTGACTGTAACTTACCTCTGTGACATGATTCGCCGTCACATGGACTCAGGTTTTGTCACTGGTGCAGTGTTCATCGACTTAACGAAGGCTTTTGACACTGTCCCCACAATAACCTTTTAATTAAGCTTCATAGTTTTGGGGTCCAGAAAGCAGCTCTCACCTGGTTCGAGAATTATTTGGCGGACAGGTCACAGATTGTATCCTACGAGAATCATCTCTCATCTGCCATGGTTATTGACAGTGGCGTACCTCACGATCGATACTTGGACCCTTATTATTTATTATGTATTTAAATGATCTTCCTGATGTTGTTGCTTTTTCAAATGTTTTGCTTTATGGTAATATATTACGCAGCGCAAAGCTTGTCTGAAGTAGAAATGAAGCTGAGCCTCGATCTAAATACCATCACTTCCTGGCTTCAGGATAACGGTTTGTTTTTAAATATGAAGAAGACTGAGTATGTCACATTTGGAACACGGCAAAAGCTAGGCAAACAGAATGTGGATGGTGTTTATATCAGTGGTGAGGCCGTTAAGCATTCCAATGTATTTAAGTACTTGGGTGTGACGTTGGATGAATGTCTTTCATTCAATGAACAAATATGTAACGTTAAGGGTAAAGTTTCAATGACACTCGGAATGCTTTGACTGGTGCACAGCCATGGTTCATACATCTTCGGAGACTCAGGGGCAGTTTTCCATACATTTGTTGGTAACAACGAGTCAAAGTCCGCGGAAATTTTTTCAGAGAAATGTATGGAAATCTTAAAACACGACTGCACGCTTCCCAGGTACATCCCTCAAATTTCGATCAGTTAATCTTTTACCTGGTATCTTAAGTTTTCTGACAGTGAATATTTAGTCAGAAATTCGATTTTACGGAAAATATTTGGCATCGGATTCCCATTCAGACACTGTATTTCCATATTTGCACCCCTTTCAAAATGTCGGAATTAACCGACAGTTAACACGCCATGCAGTATTATGGGGGAAAAGTATTGAAAAACATTTTGGTAACTATAGGACTTTATATGAAGCATGTATATGTTTTCAGTTTTTCTAAATTACACTTTTAAAGTGCCTATCACCCTTTTGCAATTTTATAGCTTATGAACCTCCGAAAAGTTTTGAGTACTTTTGTGAAGAACGTTTTGGTTTAAAGTGAATACTTTATGTGCTACGCTTGTTTGAAATCGTGTAAATGTGACCTTTCCTGACCTTTCGAGTATCGAAACCTGGGTAGACGTCATCTTGACGTCATATAATTAATTCGGCTTTGCAATCATTTGAAGAAATACTTAACATGTTGACTAAAATTACTTTTTTCTTTACTAACAACTCAAAAACTGTGTATATTTTCTATGCATCCATGTTGTTGTGATAAAAAGGCGCCATGGAGAATAATGCATTAATGAGATGACGTCTACCCAGGTTTCGACCCAGGCTTTTACTTACGCGGTCATGGGTCAGGAAAGGTCACATTTACACAAGCGTAGAACATAAAGTATTCACTTTAAACCAAAACTTTCTTCACAGAAGTACTTAAACATTTTCGGAGGTTCATAAGGTATCAAAATTGCAAAAGCACTTTAAATAATATGGCGTAATGTATATGATTAAGATATTAATCATAAAAAAATATATTCATGGCGCAAGGTAATTTGAATACCAACTCCGAAGTGCTGATAAATGTTTTCAAACGTTTATTAAAATATCGCTGTTCTTTATTGGGATTGTTCCGGCCCGAAATCCGATTCCTGTGGTGGCTGATTCTTGCGTGAGGACTCGGTCGGGTAGAGGTGTAAAGACTCCAAGGAGGTTCCGCTGACTTTGTTGTTTGCTTGGTCGCCACGTCGGAATGAACTGAGTACAGACTGGAGCTGAATGAACCGAAATTGAATTGTTAAGTGTAGTTGAGTTGAAATACAATACTGGACGCTGATCATAACATTGGTAGCAGAGCAAGGTTGGTGAATGCATGGTGAAACCTTTTAGGCAGAATCGCAGAACAAGCATTGGCAGAAGTTGTCGACAAATTGACTCAAGCCGACCTACACAATGAGCTGATTAACCGGCGGGGTTTAGCAACCCAGGGAAGCCTAAAGAAACGCAAGGAGAGGTTGCTTGTGGCTTTAAGACGTGAGTTGACAGAAAAAGGTAATGTCAAGGGATTTGAGTTTGTTGTGGGTGTTATTTCGGATCCGCCAAGGGGCGAAAGCTCTGAAACAATTGTTGAAGACAGTGAAGCTAAGCCTAAAACGAATGACGACAGACTTGAGAATTTGGAAGAGGGGTTTTAAGCTAATGCAGAAGCAAATTGAAACCTCAAATGAAATCCAAGAAAGGATTTTAGACATTCTGAGTAAAGGTAGCAGGCTTAGCAGTTCCGTAGGAGACTTACCAGTGAGTGGTATAAACATGGCGCCCATGATGAACACGAGTCCGGCCAATGATGTAGATAGCGGCGCCACAGGCAGCCCAATAGACCCTTCGCTCGCAGTAAAAGATGAGACCGGAAATGGCGTACTAGCAGTGCCACAGGAAGCCCAAGCGGCCCCACTGTAACAATAAAACGGTGTGGATCAGATTCATCTTTATCGGATAAAGGGTTCAAAGATTTGAAGAGAAAGTTTGACTTTTATGTAAGGGGAGTTTCAGAAGAGCTCGTAGACATTCAAAGAGCTTTAGGTAAAGATAAATACGAAGCTAAAGCCAATGTAACTGTCGGCCTTCGCAGGCTAAAGAAGGAAGTAGAAAAGGCTGAGAGAGCCCTCGATTACTTACTAGATATGACTGACGAATATCCAAGTGAAGTGAATGAAATTGTTAAGAAATGGGAAATTGTCCGTAATGAATGCAAAAAAGTCGAGCGAGAACCGGAAGTGTATCTCATGAAAGCGCGTTTAGCAGAGAAGGAAGCACAGCGTAAACGAGAAAATGTTAAGCTCCCGGCGTATAATGTTCCCAAATTTCACGGTAATATCCTTTCATGGCCGGCCTGGATTCAGAGCTTTTCACGAGTTATTCATGTTAATCCGGATCTTGAAATAAGCGCTAAATACGAATATTTGATGAGTCGTTTGAAGGGCGAGGCAAAGGAAGCTGTAAGGGGGTTCGGTGGTGACGCGAAGAATTACAACAAGGCAAAGAAACTTTAAAGACTAGATACGGAGACGAAAGGCTCATTACTAAGAGGTATCTCGAACACGTCCTAGCAACCAACAGCGTAGAGAAGAGAGAGGTGAGCTTCCTACGAGAGTTGTACAATCGGTTGACAAATGCATACGGGACACTAGAGTCGTATAACATTAGCCGAGATTCGTTCTATTTAGCTATGTTTGAAAGACCCCTACCCCCGGAACTGAAACACGAGTGGGAGAAGGAAATTAGCCGCATTCGTAGAGAGAGCGACAGTAAGTCTCATGCTACCGTAGACGATTTTTTTGCTTTTCTCCTCGATGAAGTTCAAAGCCTCGAAGCCACAGAACCAGTACACCTTGAAGCAGGAAATGAGAGCAAAGATAAGCAAGTGTCTAAGCGCAGATGGAGGCCAGGCCGGGCCGTTTCCGGGATAGACCCCAGGCATCTTCGGGACAAGCACTGATGGCGAGATCGCAATCTGATAGAGGTGTATTTTGTTACAAGACGGGGCACAACGGCGCGGACTGTACGAAAGCGTTAGAGATAACTGTGGATGAAAGATGGAATCTTGTGAGTACCGCGAGGCGATGTTTCAATTGCTTACACCCCACGGAACGAGATCACAACTCCAGAAGTTGCACAGGGGAGCCATGTGGGGTAAATGACTGTACTGCGAAGCACTCCAAAATCCTTCACGCCGAGGGACCCCTTCAGATGAGGACCCACAAGAAGCCAGCTCAAGTAACTGCACCGCGGCATCTTCAAGTGGCATGAGTAAGAGGGAGAAGTTATGTCCAGTAGCTCTAAGTAAACTGATGTACGAAGGTAAAGAGGTTACAGTGAGAGTGTTTTTAGACAGTGGTTCTAAGGACTCGTACATTCGCGAGAGCATCGCGGAAGCACTAGCAATGAAAAGGATAAGCTCTGTGAAGTACTTGAAGACAACAGGGTTTGGTGGTGTCGTAGTGTCCAGAGGACGAAGAGAGTGTGTTTCTCCCTGGGAAGAAGAGGTGGTGCTGAAACAGACAAACGAATCGAAGTAGAAGCCTGGACGACCAGGAAGATATGTGATCCTATAGAGCCAATTTCCGTTGATTTCCACCGTTACCCTCAAAGGCTTGACCTGGTCGATGACTATCCCCGCGGAGCTGCAGTTGTAGACGTACTGCTCGGAATCGATTACATGGATTCTGATTTGAAGGATCTCAAGCATGCTAAGGCATGGTTTGAACATGAAAACGAGGCTACAGCTATTTTGTTGAATAGAGTCACTTGAATGTGCTCAAATCCTAGAACAATGGTGGTTATAACTTATCTCAGCGTTTTTAGTCGTTCTAATATAAAATTTTGGTAAAATGTCTATCACGTGACCAACCACGTGATCACAAAAAGTTGAAAATTAAACTAATCAAAGGCACCCGTTGGTGCACTCGTGAATTGTCATGAGTTTTTCAGTCATGCTATAGATGAGATTGAGTAACCTCTGTGCCCCCTTAGCCCGTCAACTTGGAAGTGAACTTGCATCTCAAATATTGCATCATTGTGTGCATTTATACACTTGCATTAGTTGTAAATAGGTGTGTTTTGCTCCTGGGATAGTTTATTTATACTGGTAATATTTGTATCTTTTAAAATCCTTGTCTTCAATACTTCAATGTCATTATTGGTATGGTTGTCTTCTCTAAGACGGTTTAAAAGTTCTGCAAATTGCCTGTCATCTTTTTGTCGCATGATGTCTGTTAATTCAAACAGTTGAAAGTGTTCTTGCCAGTAGTCAACAGCCAAAGGACCATAGTTCTTTTTTGACATGTCAAATATCCAGTGATCACACACAGGTTTTAATTGAAAAAAGACTCCTACAGTAATTAAACTTAGTCCTCCAAAAGGCATTTGTGTGCCCATTATCTGTTGTAAGCGTAAATTTAGGAAGTTAAACATGCCATTGCCAACCAATGATTGAAATCTCATCAATAAATATGATCTTAAGTTTACTTAGCTCAAACCTGACTTTATTAAGTGTGTCTCTGTTAAGTGTACAGTATTGCCATCCTCTACTTACAGGAAGTGTAAAAGCAGTATGCATCGTATTACCTCTGATATTGAATGCAGCTTTACCAGTAGGTGCAACCTTAAGAACTTTAATTTCATCAGGATTTTCACCTGGTACACTGTTTAGATATTTAATGAGAGCTTCGTATAAAGCATTAGTTACAGTTGATTTGCCAACTCCTGCTCCACCATTTAAAAACAGTCTCAGTGGCTCATTTTTTGTTTTGACAGAATGCAGTACATGATAGAAAAATTATCTTTGTTTTTTATTAAGTGATCGCACTAGTTTTCTGAATTCATAATCCTCCATATGGTTCACTACTAGGTCTTCTTGATCATTATGTCTAGGAAACATTCCCATGTCATCTATCAAATCATACTGATTATGTGGGCTATTTTTTCCAGGATCAAAACATCCATAGAGTTCACTAGCTCTTTTTTCAGCTTGCTTATCTTGCTCGTTTACATGCTGTGTATTGGGTGCTACATTGGCAATACCTTCATCGTCAAGCCTTTCAATATCTTCCATTGCTTTATCAAGAAGTTCAGAATGATATTCATAGTGTTCCCTTCTTACAGTGATTGTGTCCTTTTGTGATTCAAAACTCTCTTCATAAGTTTGAAAGTTCAGCATGATTACGAGATCTTTCTCTTCATTTCTCCAAGGACTATAAAGCATTAGTTGTTCTCTGTAATAGTTTTCTGGGTCCTTTTCTTTATTGAATCTTACAGAACGAATGATTTTAGGTTTTCTTCGTTTAACAAGTCTCATTCCACCGTTTAATTGAATTTCTTTACCTTCAACATTATCTTCATTTGTATCATGATTCATGGTCATCCTCAAATTTATGTTTTCATCAAAAACTGTTTCTGGCAAGTAGTTATCTGATATATTGTCTTTTGTGGATTTCGATTTAATTTGATTAGAGCCATTTCTTTGTCTAACGCAATTGTACCAGGCGACAAAGTCTGCTAAACTCAAATTCTGTAAGTTACGGAGTCGCAAAAAATAGTTTTAAACATGCAGACAGCAGAGATAATAAATACAAACACTTACCAGTTACCGATAGTAAATTCGCTCCAGTACATGAAAGCTTAAATCAATCGTTTGAAAGTCTCCAAAACAGCTTTGTCGATGATTATTTTCTTCTCGAACTTCGAGGTTTCCTTCGACTTCGAGGTCCCTTCGAGGTACCATAAATTATCCCAGTCAGTAAGATGGCTGCCGTGGTTCCGCCATTTTGTGATTTTGTGAAGGCGGCCGAGAGGGCCTGGCGCCTGTTCACAATCTTGGAGCCTAATTTTTCCGAATTTCACCCCAATAACTCGTGGATTGCGTAATCCACGAGTTAAAAACGGGGTGGTACATTGTATATTTTAAGTAACGATTTTGTGTTTATCTGATTACACTTGTGGTTGACTTTAAAGATCAGTTTGGAATGGCTAACCCTGATAGACTGTTAAGGCGAAAATATAGAAAACAGGTCACGTGACCTATTCTTGGAGTCGTTTTTCACCATTTATATCCTCTTCAGTGATAAAAAGTCAACCATTCCGGACACAGTTACATTTCCCATAACAAGCTTAACATTTCGAACCGAAAATCTCAAACAAAGCAATAACTTCCGCCACCCCATTTTGATTTCTTTGTTTTATCAGCCTTAAGGTCATGTGACCTTCAAAACACCAAAATACCAATCCTTAAATGTTAAGACACATAATTACCGTCTTATTCCAAAGTTATAGGGTATTTCATACATAAATGACAAAGATAGCGAATTTTGAATGTTTTATCAGAACTGCTCAAAAACCATGCCTTAGCATTCTTGAGATGACAAGTTTGAGTTCACCGAGCGCATGTACGCCCGGGACTCTATGTTTGGATGGGTCCTTAGAGGCGTTGTTCCAGACAAGACGAACATCGACGAACAAGCTACGTTCTCCGTGGAGAAAGGAGCTGAAGTATCGACGCAATCGATGCTGATTAGTGCACAGTATAGCGAGAGGCCGTGCGACGACCTGACCCTGTTTTGGGAACTCGAAACTTTAGGAATAAGACAAGACAAGACAAGGAACGCCTCACGCCTGACGAAGAGAATGCAACTATTAGGTTCCAGGAAACATTAAAGTTCGTTCCCGAGGAAGGGCATTACGAGGTCGGGCTTCCGTGGAAGGACAATAGCCATGATCTCATCGATAATTATGACCAAGCCAGAAGGAGGTTAGAGTCTGTCGAAAGAATGCTGAAGAGAAACCCGGAGAAGGAAGAAATGTATATTGCAGCTATGAACTAATATATCGACTCAAGGCATGCACGAGAAATTAAGCCTGACAAAGTACCAGGGAAGGTGCGATATCTGCCTCACCATCCTATCTTTCGACAGGACAAGACAACCACCAAGTGCAGCGTCGTGTTTGACGCCAGTGCAAAGACTGTGGACGGGGTGTCGCTAAATGACTGTCTTTACGAAGGACCGAATGTCCTTCCGGACATGGTGCAAGCCCTAATAAGGTTTAGGTATAAAAACATAGGGCTTGTGTCTGACCAGTTCAATCGATGTTTTTACAAATCCTGATGAAACAGGAGGATCAACATGGCCACCGCTTTCTTTGGAAAGATATGCAAATGAACACAAGACCCAAAGTGTATTGCATGACTAGAGTCACGTTTGAAATGAAATCATCGTCTTATCAGAGTGAATCGATCGTGCACGAGCACACCAGACGATGTGAAGAGAAGTTCCCTAAGGCCGCCCAGGAGGTTCGACAGAACATGTATATGGACGATTACGTCGGCGGAGAGGACTCAGTCGCTTCAGCACTGAAGTTGCATGGAAACATGACAGAAATGATGAAGACTGGTGGATTTAGGCTTACCAAATGGGCATCGAACTCTGTGAGTGTAATAGAACAGGTTCCCGAAGAAGAGAGAGCAAGTAATGTGGTCGTAGATCTAGACAGCAAGGAGCGGATCGTTTTGTTTTTTTATTTAAACTTATTTTTTCTCGACATTTTCTCCAAGAGCAAAGCTCATCGAGGGAGATTATGTCTGTATTGTTTACATAAATAGTGGAGAGTGCATTATAGTAATATTAATATTTAACTAAATTAACAGTGACTATAATGACAAACATAAACAAATATATTAACAAAGTGTATTAACAAAGTGCGTAAACAAAAGACAAAAAATACTAAATCATAAGTCAATGGTCTGCTACTATTTTCATCAGTTAATTGTCTGATCAGTTGTTAAATCGTTTGGTTTTCAATATGAATGACTGAACATTACACATTAGAGCATAGATTTCTTCATTGCCAATCTGTTCTGAGCCGTGTAAAAATATATGATTTTTTTGTGAATCTGATAAACTTAACCATCTGGAATAAAGTAACTGTGCAGAAAAGGAAACTAATTGCTGACGCTGGGCGGCATATCGGGGGCAATATAGAAAATAATGTTGGACAGTTTCAATCGTTTCCCATGTACAATCGCAGAAAGGAGAGGGTTTACAATTAATTCTATATAGGTGCGCACTGATAGCGCAATGATTTAATCGCAATCTGGTGTGTAAAATCGAGCCATATCGACTCAAGGAAACGTTATAAATTTTGTTATATTTATTCCCACAGAAAGTATTACGTAATCTAGTTTTGAATAAAGACAGAGGTTCGACAGAACGTGTAGCAATATCCAAATTATTCCATGATACTATTGTTGATGGGAAAAACGATTTCTTAAAGCGCTCGGTACGCGTAGAAATTAACGTAAAATTTTCATTTGATCGCAATGCATATCTTGATCTTTGACTTACTTTTACAGGTAAAAGTTCACGAAGGTAGGACGGTGTATACGAGTTAACGATTTTATAAAATAAAGTTAATTTATGTAGAACTCTTATAGTTACCATATCCTCCCAGCACAATGTTCCCTTCATAGCTCCATTAGCGATCCTAGCTGATTCACACTGAACACATTCTAAAAGATTAGCTTCTCCTTCATTACACCCATCCCATATAACATCTGCATACTCCATTAATGGTCTAATAAGGCTTTTGTACAGGGAAATAAGAGTGGATCTGTTGAGCTTGTATTTTACCCCTTTTAAAACATTCATACATTTACTAGCTTTCTGATGTACGCCAAGAATATGGTTACTCCAAGAGAAATTAGCCGACAGAGTTAGTCCCAAATGAGTATGAGAGTCCACTTCACTTAACGCAATATGATCCAAGTAAAGTGTAGAATGAATTATTTTAAATTGATTTACTGAAAATGTGATGCATTCACATTTGCTAGGGTTCATAGTCATCAGCCACTGCTTACACCACGTGTTAATAGTATTGAGATCTTTGTTTAATTTTACACCAGAAATAGATGGATCATCTACTACATCAAATAGTGACGTATCGTCAGCATAAAGAAAACAGTTGGATGAAACGTTTGTACTTAGATCATTAATGTCAACGAGAAAGAGCAATGGCCCAAGTACAGAATCTGTGGAACACCGGCATCAATATTTAACCAATTCGAGCTTTGCCCTTCAATAACTACTCTTTGTTTTCTGAAACTTAGATAGCTGCGAAACCAACTTAAAAGAGGATCTTTAACTCCTAGATTTTCTAGTTTGTAAATTAAACGGCCTTATGCCATACTCTATCAAACGCCTTACTTATATCAAGGAAAATCATACGTACCTCTTTTCCCTTTTCTAAAGCCTCATAAATCTTATGAGTAATGAGAATAAGTTGGTAAACAGTGCTATCACCAGGTCGGAAACCAGAGTAAAGTCTGGTAAATACTATTTTTTCTGGTATCTTAGAAATAGAAACAAGAAGCGAAACAGGACGATAATTAACTTTAAATTGACGATTTTCCTTTTTAAATAGAGGAATTACGTTAGCTTTTTCCATTCGCTAGGATATTTTGCCTGTAAAAAACTTAAATTAATTAGATGTGTGAATGATTCTAAAATACCTAGACGACATATTTTTATTATTTTGTTTCCAATACCATCCAATACCATCGTTAGCTCGGACGGTACCTTAAAAACGTTAGGTGTATCTTGGAACACCGCAGATGATACCCTTTACTTTAAGGTCCTGCCTCAGAAACAGACAGCGGAAGTGAAGTCCAAGAGAAGCATGTTGTCTTCTTTAGCGTCGACGTTTGACCCTATGGGCTTGTATACTCCGTTCATGGTGTGTGCCAAGATACTTTTACAAGATGCGTGGATTGAAGGTTTGCAGTGGGATGAGCCTCTACCGGAAGGTTTGTCGCAGAAGTTTGATTCCTGGAAGGAGGAGCTGTCTAGATTGAGAAAAATTAAGATCTCGAGATGTTTCAAGAAGGATATCGGAGAAGTTGTAGATTTCCAACTACATGGGTTTTCAGACGCCAGCGAACGATGCTACGGAGGTGCCATATACCTGCGTCTACAAGATAACCAAGGAAGAGTAGCGACAAATTTAGCGATGTCAAAGAACAAGCTTGCCCCGACAAAGAAGATGTCCTTGCCAAGATTGGAGTTGTGTGGAGCCTTGATCATGATGCGTCTTATGATGTTTGTGAAGGATGCGCTGAGCCTGGAAATATCACGAATCGCTTGTTGGTCTGATAATATGATAGTGTTGAACTGGCTTTGCAAGCCCGCTGGAACGTGGAAGAACTTCATTGCTAATCGGGTTCAGGAGATACAAGATACCATCGACCCGAGCAAGTGGAACCATGTTAGTGGTGATGAGAATCCCAGTGACCTTTTAACTCGAGGGATCTCAGTGGGGAAGCTGGAGACTGCTGACATGTGGTGGAAGGGATCTGAGTGGCTTTCCCTGAATGAGGAAAAATGGCCCTCGAGCAAGCTAGTAGATGAGTGTGAAGTGGAATTGAAGAAAGCGCCCGTCACGAAGTCAATGCGGTTGAACGCTGAAGCAGGCGAAGAAAATGAAGACGGACAAGCAGAAACACCAACCGTCGATGATACGCAATTAAGTGATGCATACCCATATTTCGCGTCAAACATCGAAACATGGAATAAGCTCAGACGGGTGACAGCGAGAATTCTGTCGTGGAAAAGGGCGTCAGAAGAGGAGAATGAAGTGTAAGAGTTGAAGGCAGAGGATATAAAGGGAGCCGAAGTCGTGTGGTTAAGACTTGTGCAGAAGCAACACTTCAGAGAAGAGTGTCGAGCTTTATCAGAAGGAAATCCTTTAACAGCCAAGAGCCGTATCGTGAGCTTGGATCCTGTGTTAATGGACGGATTGATTCGAGTGGGTGGTCGCTTAGAGAGAGCGCAGATATCAGAGGATGCGAAGCATCAGGTGATTCTCCCTCACAACGATGAAGTCGTTTACTAAGTTTATCCTCGATGTTCACAGAAAGAATGCGCATGCGGGACCCGAGACGACATTAGCCATTTTACGTGAGCGTTACTGGATAATAAAGGGTCGACGGGCGGTAAAGAGAGTGCTAGGAACTTGTCTACTATGTTGCCACCGAAAGACTGCAGCTCAAGGTCAGAAAATGGGGGACTTACCCCGTGAGCGAGTGAGGACCTGGGATTACGCTGGATTCGTCGATGTAGGCATTGATTTTACCGGCCCGGTTTACATTAAGGACGGAAGTAAGACCAGAAAGACTTGGATCTGCCTTTTTGTTTGTGGCAACACAAGAGCCATCCATTTAGAACTTACCACGGATATGACGACTGAAATCTTTCTAGATGCGTATCAGAGAATGATCAATCGCAGAGGAATTAGTGAGACGATTCATTCGGACAATCAAACGTCGTTTCACAAAGCAGACAAGGTGCTCAAGGCGGCGTATAACGAAACCGAGAAGGCTTGGAAGGAGATAGATCGGAAGGCAGTTGAGCGTCGATTCGCCTCATTGGGTGTGAAGTGGAAGTTTATAACTGAACGTGCGAGCCACCAAGGAGGATGGTGGGAACGCTATTGTCGTATGCTGAAGGGGCCTTTAAGAACAGTGCTTGGAAGGGCCTTGCTTACGTTTCAAGAGTTGCAAACCGTTCTAACGGATATCGAGGCTCAGAACAATTCAAGGCCGTTGACCTTTGTTGGATACGATATAAGAGATGGAATGGTAATTACCCCTGCTCATCTTTTAATCGGACGTTCGCTGGGACACCTACCAGAGTTTCCGAAGAGATAGAAGTCAAGATGATCTGAACGTTCAGAAAAGGTTCTTGTACCGTCAACGTATCGCAGACCATTTTTGGCAAAGATGGCAAAAGGAATACTTGCCTAATCTCAACGTTAGAAAGAAATGGCACCTCGAAGTTGATCCGTTAAGGGTCGGAGATGTAGTCTTAGTAGCGGAAGATAAGGTACCAAGAAGCAAGTGGATTTTAGCTAAGGTCGAGTACTTATACCCGGGTAGGGACGGACTTGTCAGAAATGTACGTGTGAAGACAGCAAAGGGCTTCCTGAATCGACCTGTGCAGAAAGTTCATCTGCTAGAAGCTGGAGCAGACTGGAGTTACCCGAGATAAGGAACGTGATGCAGACACCATCGAAAGTCGAAGAGGGCGCCAAGGAAGTTATGCTAGACACCGACGTGTCTATGGTGGGGGAGGATGTTCCGGCCCGAAATCCGATTCCTGTGGTGGCTGATTCTTGCGTGAGGACTCGGTCGGGCAGAGGAGTAAAGACCCCAAGGAGGTTTCGCTGACTTTGTTGTTTGCTGGTCGCCACGTCGGAATGAACTGAGTACAGAGCTGAATGAACAGAAAGTGAATTGTTAAGTGTAGTTGAGTTGAAATAAAATACTGGACGCTGATCATAACAGGGATTATTGGGATTGTGAAGAACATTTCGCCTCGGTAACTATACTAAAAACCTTATATTACGTACAGTTTTTCAGACTTTCTAAATTACACTTGTAAACAATGTGGCGTAATGCATATGCTTAAAATTTGGGCTGTAAAAACAACATCAAGACTAGGTGATAGGGGAATTACAAATGGATACAAATCACATTTAGATTTTTAAGATGGTATCACAAAATTATCAGATGGGTTTTTCGGGCAAAAATTTAAATGTAGGCTAAACATATGTCATATACAAATGTAGAGCAAGGAAATTTGAATTGTGGGTTTTTAAGTGGAATAACGATCAAATTTGAAGACTAAAATACCATGCATCACAGTTTCTTGATATGGTAATGGTATTGTCGGCTCAATCCCGGTTTCTGGGAAACTACCCATCCACCCCTCCCTTGGATATGCATCGTTTTATTAATGATTAACCATTAAAGGTTGGGATGAAGTCTGGGGGAGGGGTGGGGGCTCAGTTCCCAGAAACCGTGATTGATCCAAATATCTGCTGTTCTACTCGAACATGTACACTACACCAAAATGCTCCCAATATATACGTCGAATCAAAGGTGCTTATTCAGGTCTATACCTCGTAACTCCTCCATCGAACGGCTAAGAGTGCAAGAATGCTATAAGTAGTAGTTGTAAAATTCATTAATAATTCATAAGGGTACTAGCCAATCCCATGTGCTGAATGACACCACATGATCGCCTCTGTATACCCACGTAGAAACCTGATTAATAAAACATCAGGTTCTGTATCGATATAAAGACCCCATGGTCCACGATACAGACCCCATGGTCCGCGATACAGACCCCATGGTCCGTTATAGCTCTAGTAGTATTCTGTATCAGGTACAGAATACTAGCTAAGCTAGTGAGGGAAGTCTCACGACCGATCACTGACTACCCCTATCCCGGGACGGGTGAAATGACAAAGTACATCTGCTCTCATATTATGTACACACCATCTATTCCATGTGGGACCTGTTTTTCTGCATGCTACGCTCTGCTCTCTTATTGCATACACATTGTCTCTTCGATGTGGGATATGTTTTTGTGAGAAACTAATTCATCCCACATCGATAGCAGGGTGGGAGAAATCAAAGGTTAAAATTTTATGTTGTGCATATCAAGGAATCTCAACTCGAGCGTAAAATTAAAACCAAAAAATATACGAACTTGGAGAATGTCAGCTGAAACTCCGAAAAAAACATGTGAAGACAGGGCCTAAACCCAAACCTGTAAATGTCAACGACTTTTGCAGGATATGTAATGAATGTTTTAAGCTAGCGTTTGGGAATTCAAATATTTCCACGGCGAGAATATGTTCGACTTCAGAAAGAAAACAGAGCCGAAGCTTTAAATAATTCTAGCTGGTGCCTGCAAAAGTATTGGTCTTCATATTCCGAAATCTGCTGCTCTATCAGAGCGAGTCTGTCGTTCCTGAGGAAGGAAGATTCGAAATGCAGTAGAGAACTACACCTATGTTCGTGAAGGTTTGCAGGATAAAGAGAACTAAGATAAAGAGAACTCGTTGCCACTGAATAGAAAGTCGCCACCAAATCAGTAAAGAACACTGCCGACACAATAACATCGGAACGAAGTTCTGCCAAAAGAAGCGCTAAAAACCATCCACGCAGCGGAACGAAATCATCAAAGCAGCTCGTATTTTCGGAAGCACAAGCCTGTTCCTTGAACACACCGGCCATGTTTCAACCGTGTGCGTTTCGTCGAGCAAGACGCTTGTGGAGTTCCGATACAGGGTTCTTCAGCTCATCGCGAAATTCGATCTCATTACAAAAGATCCGTAATTCTTTCTTTAAATTCATCGCTGAAGGAATTCTCGGTATGTTTGTCGTCATACTAATTGGTTTATGCTCTTATCGCATGCCAATGATTTCTGTCAATTACGCATTTTAGCCAATAGCAATACGCGGCCTTCTGAGGCCGAGAGTTATCAAAATAACTATGGGTTGCCGGCAGGCTCTCTCTCCTCTCCTCCCCACCCCCTCCCCCCTCTTTTTTTTCCTCGCCCCAATCCCTCTAATCTCCGCTCGCTGCGCTCCGATACTCCAGAGCCGCAACGTAACGCAGGCTACGTTAATTGTACCTCGCCGGTGGCATGAAGAATATCTTATCTTCCTGGGTTTGCCAAACATTTGTGGGATTTTTTTTGGAGTGGGAAACAGACAGAACATTATCTCTACTGCTAGGATCAACACACTTGGTTATTTTTTCAAACGCCCAAAGAGCGGAACTTGATATTTTCTGCCGCCGAACCACACGCCGTATTTTAATTTAAATTTTAATTTAGTATTTTCACTGCCATACTCATAAGTAATATAAAAATGTACAAAAAATCGAAATAGGAACGGGAAGGATTTAATACGAATCCGTGACGTCAGTTGATTTGCACATTGATATTCGTCTCCGTAAATACGACAAAATACAGAGATTTTGCGAATCAACTGACGTCACGCATGTGATTAGCACATCATTGTCGCATGATGTCTGACGTCGACACGAACAATAGAATGTTCGCGGTCTCCAAATTGATGTTTAATTGCATAAAATGACTTAGGGAAGACTACAATTTAATGCAATAAAATAAACATAGGGCGGGAAACTCCTGGATTGTCAGTGAGGGTTTTGTTTTGGTTTGTCCAACATTGGTAGTAGTAAGGTTTAGTGTTCAATCCCCTTTTTTGCCCGCTAGTTCGATTCCAGACATGCAATGCAGGCGTTCTATTTGAAAAAACGAGAGAAGAATGGAGCGAGGACAAAAAAGGAAGTAGGGAGGCCGGGAGGGGAGGAAAAAATAGAATCAGGCACCATCGCAGTTCTTACATATGCAACAGGGTTCGTCGTTATAATAGAAGTGCTTGAAATGATTTTATGAATGCACTTTATAGTATGATCGTGTACATAATTAACTGAACTTTAATCATCATATCAGGCGCGTCTGACAGTACGGCCTAAGAGGTCTGGTTACTAATATAAAAAATAAACTTCCACATATGAGCTATACGATAAGTGCCGCCCCAAAGGGGAATGTATTCCAGTTGTTTTATAGTGTAATATATATTTGGTCTGAAGTCATACGAGGGAGTGCAATTTGAAATCAAGATTATAATTTCAGACCATAATACCATAGAGGACAAATTAATCCCTAATTTCAACTTGAAATTTCACGCGTAATTTGTAATTTCACATGTGAAATTTCAAACGCCGCCTACGCGCGCTTAAAATAATGTTTTTCTGGATCGTAATTTGCTCTCCATAATAATGGGTAATCAGATAGTGACTCGTGGAATTAGGGATAGATTTCACTTGTGTTTGTCAAAATCTACGTATACTGCGATTTTGACAAACACGCATGAAATGTATCCCTAATTTCACTCGTTCTCATTTGATCACCTATACAAATTGCACGACACGAAGTTCTATCATTATAAAACAACTATACCACCATACCCTTTGGAACGGCACGTACCGGCGTATAGCTCATATGTGGAAGTACTCTCTCGGGCATATCCCCCTTTATTTGACTGTTTTCGTTAAAGTGCCTATGAAACGAAATTTTCGTCATTAAAATTAATTTGAAAGCCCTTTTGAAATGAGGATGAATGGTGTTTATTGCTTGTTAATATCTCATGTCGTTCCAGAGATATTAAGGTTTTTAGAATATGCAAATTAGATGATCTGTGACGTCATTAGTTGGACACAGCCGTGAGGACAAATAACACTGAAATGAAGAATATCTCTGCATATAGTCAGTAAAAATAATTGAAACTTTGCACATGTATGGTACTAGGGAAAACGCACATCATTATGCAATCTAAGATGTTACCATGGTAACACTCTAGGCACCAGGCTCTTTTCACCTTGAACCTAAAATTGTAGTTTTTATGACTGTTATACAAAATAATTCACTTTAAGCCCCTCGCATACAATGCCTACACTGTTCCAAACCTTCTGATATGCCCACAGTAGAAATAATGTGTTTGGCAAAGGATAAATTAGGAAATTTATTTTCTTCATTGAATGAGCCTGGGGCCTAGAGTGTTAGCATCGTAACATTTTAATTTATATAATGATGTGTATTTTCCCTTGTACCATACGTGTGCAATGTTTCAATTGTTTTTACCGACTATTTGTAGAGAGAGATATTCTTCATTTGTTATTTGTCCTCACGGCCAACTATGACGTCACAGATCATATAATTTGCATATTATAAAAATCTCTGGAACGAGATGAGATATTGACAAGCAATAAACACCATTCTTCCCCATTTCAAAGGGACTTTCAAATGGAATCTTAATTTTAATGACGAAAATTTCGTTTCATAGGCGCTTTAACTCTTTTTCTGGTTCTCGAACAGGATAAACAGTATTTTCTTGTTTAGGAAGTTTTTCTCTCCATTTAGAACTGGTGTAACGAATCCCTTTGGCAATACTTAGTGAACACTCATACTCTACTTCACTTTAAAATCAGAATCTTGATAGTGATCCGATGTAGACACAGGTGACGGAAACGGAGAACAACCTATTTGGATGTTGATAAAACTTTACCTTAACACCTATCAATCATAAAGGTTACCGCCCACCTACACATGTCCACATGTGACTATTAGAGGAAGAACAGTTTTCAATTGACTGAGTCACTGTAGTCAGAAGAGCGTGGGGCGAGATGTGACTTCTTGTCTTTGCACTGAGTCAACGAGAATCAAGCTCTCTGTATTTATCGGTAAGGCATATTGATAAACTGTAATCATTGGTTAGACTGAACGGAAAACTGGAGTAATCAAGCTCTCTGTATTTATCGGTAAGGCATATTGATAAACTGTAAGCATTGGTTAGACTGAACGAAAAACTGGAGCAAACATAATCAGCGAGACAAGCGCTAGAGTATAAAGCCTAAGCTAAATATAACGCCATTCTCTCAACGAGAGACGTTCCAAACACTGAAAAGCACTTTATGTCAAATAATTAATGCATGACAAAAAAACAAACTGACCTCTGTTTCCGTACTATACCATTAACATGTCCAATGACAGACACCTGAATGAAAAATAGTGGGAAACTTCCAGAGGGCAAATTAACGCTTGAATTATTCTGATTACATAATAACTAAAAAGTATTCAATTTCTTTAAATAATGAAACTAGTGTGGAAGAGCCGGAACTGACAGACACGATAATCACGGCAATGAAAGCAGCTTAAACTGACTAATGACTGATGGCTTGGTAGGTGCAAGTTAGAGTTTTGAATAGTGGAATATTGTTGAGGGATAGTGTGAGGTTGTTATACTTGGTTATACAAATCGGCTATGCATGGGAAAACAAATTTGAAATTCGAGGTTGTTCCTCCAGGGCTGAAACTTTTAGCGAAACGCTAGACGGTTTTCGCCGTCTAAATAAAGAGAGTCAGCGGGTCTCCACTAGTTCTAATGATTCTGTCCACCGACGATTCCTGGGTCGATTAGTGGAATTTGTTTAAACCTTTTTTTTTTAAGAATTGAGAGGAGAACCCGGAGAAAAAAACCCACTGAACTACAACTTGCGTGGCTCCAACCAGTCCACACTTGGCAAAAACAATATTAATGATCTATTGTACATTCTAAAGGAGTGACGAGTCCATCTTTGTGTCTCTCAAAGAGAAACAGTGCCCTCATCGCACTCGAATTTGAAGTCAGCTTCGTTGTCGAGATTCTGTACATAAAGATAGGAGAGGATATTTAACGTTTCCTGTGTGTTTCTGCCATTATCTTTCTTTTATTTCGAACAAGAACATCATTTCACGTTGGGCTCCTGTATAAACTGAACATAAGTCTCATATCAGAAACACGAATTTGAATACTTTAGAACTTCTCATAGCCTGATGAAATCCCAGATACAGTATAGGACTGACTTGCTTTAGGTCTGAGCTGACCAGAACGGCTTAATTATTTACCTATACCGTATGAAAGATGAAAACTCGGTGATAGTCAAATAGACTTGCGCCTTTTGGCACCAGACGAGAGGAACGAATTGAAAGATAAATATTGACGATAGTAGAACAAAAGTGCTGTATTAAAGATTGGATCTAACTTAATCGTGACAGTACTTGTATTAATGATCAACTAGTGCCAACAGACATAGTGACGTCATCATCTGATCATATCGCTCTGCTGATCCCTACACCCACACATGATAATATATAATCTATATAATATATATCATATTTACAAGACATCCCTTTAATCTTTTTTTAGAATCAGGTGTATATATTTTTTTCTCCGGGCTCACTGCCACCATGCTTCAATTACCTCGTTCTCGTGGATTTTCCTCTAGTCTAGGCTCTTTCTGTGTGTTTTCTTTACCAATTATTTTATTCACGATTCACACAGTGTACCCAGTGTTCACCCCGTCCTGGGATATCCAGTCCTTTCGCTTCCTGATAGTCCTCCTTTCCTTTCACCGTCATTTCTTGCATTTTTTCAATCCGCTTGTCCCTTAATTTCTACCATTCCATGGCCTCATTCCGCATAATTTTTCACCTATGGTTTCTTCAACATTTTTACCCTCTACCCTCCTCTCTCATCCCCATTCCCTCACCCTTCCTGTTTGATGTCCGGGTACGAATACCCGCACTTAAACACAAAAACAACAACTGTGACAATTTTACCCTCTCTACCCCTTCTCTCATCCCTATTCCCTCACCCTTCATGTTTGATCGTGATGTCTGGGTGCGAATACCCGCACTAACACAAAAACTTGTACTAATTGACTCCTGTTTATAATAATAATAATAACAACTAGTATAGCTAATAGGTAGTGAGTGCTGCAGCTCAGTTAAGGATGTGTATTAGAAGAAAACCTACAGTAGCTCTTTGGCAGGAAAAATATATTACTGGGTGATAAAAATGCCAAGGTTCAGATGAATATATTTTGTAGTCTTGGGGCTATCGTGCGACTGAAACCTGTTTGAGCTATGGAGTGTTTTCTCAAAGGTTGTTACGATTTATTTTCATTTTGTCCTGACATATCAACGATTTCCCGGTAAATTCCCTGAGTCTACCAATTCCCCACATTTTCTTAAGAAACTGCTGTTCTCCTCGGTGAAGTTGAAACACCTGTAATTGAGAATGTAATTATATTGTAAATGCTAATTGGTGTTTTGAACCGGATCACCATCTTGATAACAGGAGACCTCTGAAGAGAGATCTTGCTCTTTGGAAACTGATAGCCATTAATATCCGCCCCAATCTATCAAACTATATATGCTCACACTAAGTCCGATCGCCTACACGTCTTCAGTATCTCGTACATGAGTCGTCCAACTTAGCATGCATGATCTTCAAGTTACAAAACATATTTTGTGGGTTAAACTGGCTGTTTTAGTAAACTCCACGTAAGAATAATAAGGAGCACTGAAGGAACTGTAGTAAAAATACAAACAAGACGATCAGAATTAGCAGTACGACAAAGTACTCGCGAATTTGCGTAAATCACTCTCCTCAGTCCAGATTCCAAGCTGCAAGGATGCGAAGAACATAAACCCGTCAAAGGATTGCTCCTGCCCTCGCCAATGGAGACTAACTATTATGGTACCAGTCAGTTCCCTGAATTAAGAAGGAAGCTTAAATGTTGGAGAATACAAACAACCAAGCATATAACCTACACAGTAATTATAGTCTTATCAATGACGCGCGGATTTTGCTCTTCAGTATCGTATCAGTGGTAGACATGCTTGCTACAAGTCGACCTCGGAATCGAGCGACGCAGTCGCAAGATGACGCGAGCGACCTAAATGTTCAGTAGGGTAGCGATAGGATTTACAAGTACGCAAAATATAAGTCATTATATATATTTAAGCAATAGACCACACATTCCAATGTGTTTACTGGCGAAATAAAGCACTTAATTGGGATGTTGGGAGAACACAAGAAATTCTTGAAAATCACAAGCTGAAGGCGCGTAATTTTCAAGCATTTCAAGTGTTCTTCCAACATCCCAAGTGCTTTATTTCGCCAGTAAACACATTGAAATGTGTGGTCTATTGCTTTTATGATATAATTACGACACAACGCAAGCAGGCGTGCCGATTTCTATGTGTTTACCGGCACAATAGACCATATATTTTTGAGTCTATAAGCCAATCAGAGCGCTCGTACTAACTGGGTACAATAACGATATATATCACGATATATATATGTATATATGCTGTTTCTATGGCCCACTTTCGATATCTACTTCACTTGTCACGCACAAAGGTTTCAATATCAGGCTCAGATACAAATGTATTCTTTTCTCGGAGAATATAATGAATGTAATTTCCTCTGGGCCTGATATTGAAACCTTTGTGCGTGACAAGGGAAGTATATATCGAAAGAACCATATATTTAGGTTATCTGGGAACAAGCATACCGAAATGGATTATGGTATTTGCCTTTTGCATTAATCGGGATTGTGGGCATTTGAAAAAAACAAGAAATGAATCGGAGAAATGGTAATCAAGCCATTGACCGCTCAATCCGTCTACACAACCATAATCCATTTGGAAGATCTCCATTAATGGTTAATACATGCTGGTATGTAAGGTATGTATGTATATAGTATATAGGTAGTATGTAAGGTATGTATTATAATAATACATTATTTATAAAGCGACATAATGAACTAATTGCCCAATGACGCTTTACAACGAATAATGGTAAAGAAAAATGTAAGAATATATATAAAGTTAAAATAACATATAATTGATATTAAGCTATCTAGTATGCATACTACTAAAACTACTGGATCAACTAAAAACTACTATAAAAATTATTAATTATAAGCACAATTAGAAAGATATGTCTTAAACGTAGATTTAAAACTGCTATCCACGGACTCATTCTAATCGTAGCTGGTAATGAGTTCTATAACTTAGGTGCAGCAACTGAAAAAGCTCGGTCACCATAGCTCTTCAAATTAGACATAGGAACAGTTAATAAATATTGAGAAGACGATCTCAAAGTGAGTGTAGGAATGTAGGCGTGAAGCATATTACTAATATACGGTGGAGCTAATTTATTTAGAGCCTTATATGTAAGTAAAAGTATTTTAAAAACAATACGCTGCTCTACAGGTAGCCAGTGGAGTTGCTTGAGGACAGGAGTAATATGATCATGTTTTGATTTACCGGTAATTAAATGTGCTGCGCAGTTCTGAACATACTCTAGTCTATCAATTTGACACTTGGGTAAACCATACAATAAAGCATTACAATTATCTAATCTACAGGATATAAATGCATGAACAAGTATCTTAGTAATGTATTCTGACAGATATTGCCTTATCTTAGCTATCCTCATTAAGTGAAAAAATGAAGACTTACAAATAGTGGACACATGTTTCTCGAGGATCATGTTGTTATCGAAAACTACTCCGATATTCCTGGCAGAAAGCGAAGGTTGTACGTGATCCTTGCCAACTGTAATATCATTTAAGTACGGTCGGGGACGATGATGTGCACTAATAATAAGAAGTTCAGTCTTGTCCGTATTTAACTTAAGTTTGTTCTGCAGCATCCACTTATCTATAGCACTGACACACGCTTCAATTTTCACTATGGATGACTCGTGATCTTCCCCAGATGTAGACTCGTAGAAGAGGTACAATTGGGTGTCATCCGTGTAGAAATGGAAGCCCATGTCATGATTCCTAACAATATCTACTAAAGGAGAAGTGTAACGTAGGTAGAGGAGTGGCCCTAAAACTGAACCACCACAGTGCATGTTACGACTAGAAGACTTTTCTCTCCCAATGACTACAGCCTGTTTTCTATCGCTAAGGTAAGATTTAAACCAGCGTAGAGCCTTTCCACAACTTCTCTAATAAGGACAACTTCTCTAATAAGATCGTATGATCAACAGTATCGAACGCTGCAGATAACAAAATAACCGTATGCTTATTGTCGATAGCAGTAACAATATCATTGTGAACTTTCACTAGCGCAGTTTCAGTACTATGAAACTTCTTATCGGCTGATTGAAAAACCTCGTCAAGATCATTAACATTAATGTAGCTGCTTTTTTCGGTTCCCAAAAAAACTTCGTTTAATGCCATATATAATTTTTGTAATAATTCTAGCTATAGTAGTTCTCATAGTAGTACCTAGTTTTGTAGTAGTTAATGATATTATTATTTAGTATCATTTAGAGTTGTACACAATTTGTAACAGTTACGCAATTCAGTTTTCTTACTGCGAAGTGACTCATATAAACCAGTCTATCTATCTATCTATCTATCTATCTATCTATCTATCTATCTATCTATCTATCTATCTATCTATTAACCTAATCTAAGTTGTCTATTAACCTAATCTAAGTTGTCTTTCTTCATGCAGTAACGGTTTAGTAGAGCGAACACAAAAGAATCAGGCATAGTATAAGTATCTAGTGAGAGATTAATTATATCAGTCATTACAGGAAGTAGCACGTGCACACTAGCTTTAAGGACATAAGCAAGAACAGGGTCAAGGGCACAGGGTTTAACAGTAGAGGCCTCTATCAGCTCTGCAACTTGTTTATGGAGACGCACTCAAAACCAGATAGCCAGGGAATGACGTATGCCAGCAATATTATCGGTAAAATAGTCAGCAAAACAATTGCTCTACACAGATGACTTTGATCACATGTTAGTATATCACTAACAAATGACTTTGATCACATGTTAGTATATCACTAAGTAACACATAACTTTGATCACATGTTAGTATATCACTAACAGATAACTTTGATCACATGTTAGTACATCACTAACAGATAACTTTGATCACATGTTAGTACATCACTAACATATAACTTTGATCACATGTTAGTACATCACTAACAGATGACTTTGATCACATGTTAGTATATCACTAACAGATGACTTTGATCACATGTTAGTATATCACTAACAGATAACTTTGATCACATGTTAGTATATCACTAACAGATAACTTTGATCACATGTTAGTTATATCACTAACAGATGACTTTGATCACATGTTGGTATATCACTAACAGATAACTTTGATCACATGTTAGTATATCACTAACAGATGACTTTGATCACATGTTAGTATATCACTAATGTGCTGAAAGCACTTAAATGTCAGCCTTCATGTAGGCACACATGAATTGCTACCAAATTGTATTGTGCATTGCGTTCTATTGTATTGCGTATTGTTTTGTATTGCCGTGTTGAATTCTATTGTATTTTTGATAGCAATTCATGCGTGCCTACATGAAGGGATCACCCACTTAAAGTTAAAGACAGTGATAACGTAGAAATTATTTAAATGTGGACTAAAACGTTTCTTTTTAGATTAGCTTTTTCATTAGGAACTTAAGTTAATATTACACTACTATAGGATATAAGTTTTATTACTTTAAAAAACAATTATTATTATTTTACCAATCTCTTTCATCGTAGAGTTTCTATTTCTTATTTCAATTGCACATAACGCCTTTGGAACTTTGAGAAACGGCGCTTTATAAATACCTTATTATTATTATTATTATTACAAGTCGAAACCGCTAACGATAATCAAACATGATACTGAAAATTTAAGATGATTGAATGAAAACGGTTGTATCGGAGATATCCGGCTCGGATCTGTATCTACTGTACAACTCGGCTTTGGATTTTGTAAATAGTACGTAGGGTGCAAGAGCTTTAATTTATCCTTTTGGGATTGTATCTCTTCCATCTTCTACTTTATTTTTATTTTATGAATTTACTATTGTACTTTACTATTGTGTGTGGAGTAAACGGCCTATTCATAGCTTGATTACGTCTAGAAAATTCGTTTAATAATGGCTAATTGTGTTGACGCATACAGTCTAAGTAGTTCTGGAACTTCCTATCTAACAAGGATTGTGTGATAAAGTTATTATTTAGAATTGATCTGAAATCAAAATGCCCTGCTGAACTTTAAAATCACATATCGAAGAGGTTAAAACAAGTTTTTATCCGGTCCACATCGGCACAGAATTGAGTTATTGGGAATCTAACGCTAGCCAAATGTAACTTGCAAACGTTTTATCAAATATAAACAGTGCATGACCCAGAAGTCAACTGGCTGGAAGAAAACACACGTTTTTTAGGAAGGAACTGACCTATGTGAATACATTACGTTGTTTCAGTTCATTTTTTCATTCGATAATTTCGAATTCAGGAAGACTCATGTTTGACTTTAAGACACTTTGCTTATAAACTGGCCGACATTCTTAGGAAGTGGAAATTTCGTCCACGTATATTGACAAGTTCGATCTCAGCATAGGAAGATTCCTATACACTAAAAGAAAGCTTAGAGAACAGGGATCAAACCAATGCATAGCTGGTATTCTTGAAGGTTCTCTTTCACGATTTATGACTGCAGATAATCGTGACTTGTGCCTCCTAGATTGGTCCGGCAGCATTACCTGAAAGCAAACTGCCTTCAGGCGTTTAATTATGCATTCATTGTTGGCGCTAATAGATTTATCTCTAGTCCAGTCGCCATCTTAAGATTCTGCGGACGCTATCAGCTTGTTTGAGGTACGTTTCGTAGGTTTTATGCCACATATCATCACATTTCATTTTACTCTCGGTCATAATACATACCAACGCAAACACCGTGATCGGTAAGCCAACACTAAAATAATTTTTACCGTGTTTTTGACTGGTTTACCGATCTCGTACGATCTGTCTGTGTACGTTATACAGGTATACTGAATAGCTGATTTATAGCGAAATATAGCGATTTACTAGTTGAGCAGTTATGGGTTACTATCCTCTATCGAAGTCTGAAGACATCTGAACTCCTGAACTGTAAGAGCAACACTGTCGCTCGCCAACACGAAGCCAGAAATACACTCTCAGCACAGAATAATTTATGATGAGCCAAGCAATATTCAACTCTCAAGGTAAATTTAAACAAGAAACCTCTCACGGCCGAGGTTTTGGTTCGAGAAATTAAAGGCTTCCAACAATTCCCTTTATAGTTCTGTAATATAATGAGCAGACTTGAAGTTTTGGGAATGAGGGTAAAGCTTTTAATTAGAGATCCAACAGGCATTTCAGTTAATAATCTTTAATCCAACAAATACCAATATGGACTCGTAATGGCTCATCGTGTATATCAAGAACAGCAGATAAAGTTACACAGAGGCACACAAATTGACATAGCTCCATCACAGGATGGACAGGATACAACTTGTAATATGGTACAAATATAAACATACATTTGAGACAATCCTGTATTAGTACTCGGAACCTGCAGTATAACATAACAGCAGACTAAATTGTAAACGTGTGTTACATGAATAAGTAGTGTTTAAATTAAAAGGTCAACTTCATTAATTTACATACGAGAAAAACAAAAATATTAAATTACATATATATACTAGGGGAGCAGAGAATGAAAGTCACCACGCTACCGGCCACTCCTAAAGCCTGCTAAATTCAGCTAATAATTCTTCCCTTTGGTTATTACTAAGAGGATTTCAAATGAAAGTGTATTTCATCTTCAATCTCATGTGGCCCGAGTGAAAGCCCAGATGGGCTCTTGTTTTCTTTGAAGTAAGAATGGCATAGGCAAAGAAACGACTGAACATTATGGGTTTCGCGACCTTCGAGCTTGGTACAAGTGACGGTTCCCAAGTGACTTTCCAAACCCGGTGCGTACTGACAAAGTGTTTCTCCCAAAACTAACTCTCTTACTGCTTAAAATTCCTTGTGTGAATCCTTGAATTATTCGAAAGCAAACTTTTCCAAAGCAAATTTAAACGCATTTTGGAACAGCAATCCAAAGCTTCTGGTCCGGCTTTGAAAAGTTTACAATATAAATTATGCAAATAAATTCAGCGACAGGATTTTAGTGGCAAGTTTTTGATTGGCTAAAAACCGACAATGCCTCAGCTCGCGCGCCCAGCCGTGAGTGGGGAGAGGATCGCGGGCTCACTGAAACCCCCACGGCTTGAAACCGAGCCTAATAAGAAACCAATGCGTCACGAATGTTCTGAATTTCAACTGACCGTGAGATGGATAGATCTTTTCGAGATATGCAATATGCCTGAAGGCTGGTCCATATCGATTTAATGATACTCTGCTTTTCTCGCGTTCATGTTAAATATAAAAGTGGACAAACGTTAAAAAGTTAACCGATGGGAGAGGAGATCAGGGCTGCTTTTAATATTTTTCATAAATTTCTTTGAAGTATGATATGATAAAACGAAAAATATATGCTTGTTACTAAGCCAGTATTAATAATATATAAGTTTGCGTGCAGAAGCTAAATACTTCTTAAAGCTAAATTATATTGTGATTCCCAGGCGATAACATGATCTATATCCAAGCTGGCCAGAAGGAGATACATCTTTTCGAGATATGCAGTCTAGAATGCCTCAAAGCTGGTCGATATTTATACAGATTAAAGATACTCTGCTTGTTTCAAGTTGATCGTGAGAGAAAATGATACACGCAAGTGTTAGAAAAAGCTTTCGTGTCTCTGGCTTCGCTTGTTCAAGTCACTTGAATGACATTCCAGACAAATCATTGGATAACCATGGCAAGGGAATGTCATTAAAAAATCAAGGGCATAAATAGGGACAGTTCAGGCCTTACTATTTCACTTCAAGAATTAAGCTTCTCAATAATAACGTGAAGAAAAGGACAAGCTAAAGGTGAATTGACTCAAAATAATTATTGCATCAAATTCTTCAGAAGTAAATACATGTATATCGCTATATAGGATTCGAACAACTGGTTGTTTATCCTAAGACAAGTGTTCTAGACGGCAAATTGTTTTCTTATATTTTCCATGACGTCGTATATTCTGTCTGCGTTACCTCTATATCACTAAAATGTTCGCTAGGATCGCATTCTCTGCTTTGATCAATTTAAAAACTGTATTGAAATTTCTAAGTATACGAACACAACATGTTGTGTTCATCGTGTTTAGTACCAAACATTTGAACCTTTAGAACGTGCAATACGAAAACAACAGAGCTATAGTATAATGGGGGCAATCAGAATACAGGTCTCGAGCGGTACAGGATAACTGAAACTATTATTTTAAGCTGCAACGTCATTCAATGAACTTCTAATGGGGGAGGGTACCGTTATTATCAGGAAATGCATATGATTTTCAACCCCTCCCCCCTCAGTTTTGCAAGGTTCGCAGATCTTACACCAAATTTGCACCCAACATGTTGTGTTCTTCGTGTTTAGTACGAAAACTATGGTTTTAATGCTGCAACTTTATTTAAGCCAATTCTGAACTGCGAAATAGTAAAGGAAACTGTCCCAGAAGGCTTTGCGGCCAAAACGAAAAGGGCGATGGATTTTTACGGGTAGAAAGGAACATCGTAGAGACATGGGGTTTTCACCAAAATGATACCTATAGAAAACTGCAGGGGGTCTTCTTAATTTGGTTGAGATCGACGTTTAGGGGGGAAATGACAGGCAAAAGATAATTTCAAAACGACTTGAACTTCATTTGCGCGAATGTTTCCTTAAAAAAATAATCTCGCTTAGTGAAATTACATCAGATAGGCTGGTTTCTATTTCCCCTAGCTATGTGCAACATACCAAACATTAAACCCGCTGACAAAGGTTCCGGCACTGTAGTTATGGACAATTCTTGGTACATCGACGAATGCAAAAGACAGCTTAATAACGACAAATTTTACCGACAATTAAACGAAGATATAATACTTCTAACATACAAGAACGCATTACTGTGTATTTCAACAGAATGTACACTGACAACTCTATCAATGACAAGACGAGACAATACTTAATACAAACCTAAAATACACAAATCTGGTAACCCAGGACGCCCTATTGTGTCATCTAATAACCATCCCACTGAACGCATATCCCACTTCGTTGACTACCACCTTAAACCTTTAGTAAGTAAACTTCCTTCTTTCGTTAAAGACACTAATGACTTTCTTAACAAACTCCTTGCTATCACTAATTTACCCGCTAACTCTTTATTAGTTACCCTTGATGTCTCATCATTGTATACTAACATTCCGCATAATGAAGGCATTAACGCCTGTGATAATTTTTTGCCACCGGTGAAACGCGCTCTATCAAATTTAACCTGACCTGTAACACTAAAAATCTAATGTACATGATTCAATACAACAAACCTAAACCCACAACAGTTGCCGAACATTTTCTTAATACTCCTAATCACACTGCCAACGACATGCAACTTATTCCTATCGAAAACAATATTTTCTAAGAGAGACTCTATACGTAAGGTCAGAAGCGTTTTTAATCGCACAGGCGAGAACACTCTGTTTTAGGACAGCTCAGTATCACGTTCAAAAATACACGCCAATGTAAATTTTCTTCATTGTACCTAAAGAAGGCTGGTGTGGCCAGCCGAAATATTGTACCACTAATTTCAAAATTCTACTTTGTATCGGTCTTTGCTTCTCTCTAGTTATTTTTTATTTGATAGCCGATTAAATCACTAGTTTGATCCAACGTACACCAGCAGGATTGTCGTTCACGTTGCTTGCTTGAACAATTCGTTAAACATTAATCCACGAATTACAAATACTCCTTACCCCACCCCCCTGGAAATAGCATACCCATGTCTTGGGAATGTCATTCATGACAAAACTGATCGGTTTCTAAGTTTTCAAATTCAACACAGAACCACAGAACTAACGTTAAACAGTTGCCCAAGCCACGCTCGGCCAAGCAAACAGCGAGAAAAAAACGCCTTAACCCCCCCTGAAATTCATTTGCGCGAGTAATACATCAAAAAATTGTTCTAGTTGGGCGAAACTACATAAGATAGGCTGGTTTTTATTTCATTAACCATTCGCTACCTACCAAACATTAATTATTTAATTAATTATTTAATCATTGTATTATTTCTATGATTATCGTTAGGAACAAGTATATTTCACCCATCCCCCGTCTTTTTTTGTAAGGTTTGCAGGTCTTACACCAAATTCGCAAACAATATGTTATATTCGTCGTGTTTATTACCAAAACTATGACTTGGATGCTGCAACTTCATTTAATCCTTTCTAATGGGGGAGGGTAACTTTATTAACAGGAAATATGTATGCTTTTCCACCCCTCCCCCCTCATATTTGTGAAGCTCGCAGAACTCACACCAAATTCGCGAACAATGATGCTGTATTCGTCATGTTTAGTACCAAAACTATGATTTTGCCTCCACTACACAATTCAGACAGACACAGTTACGTAGGATCCTTTGGCATGTTGGTCTGCCGAGCCCAACGACGTTTATTCATACATTCGTTCTTCAACTTTTAGTCTCATCTATTTGCTACTATTATTAATTATTGCGGCACTGCCGGATACGAAAACCCAAAACCACTGTGTGTACTAAACGGGAACGTATACTCCCACCAATGCAGTGTCGCCAACTCTGGGAGCTGAGGTAATCTAAATACATTTACTCCGATATGCTGATTTAAATTAAACTCGGACGATACTGATCTAGAATCGTTTTCACTTAAAGTTCGTTATGCCTCGGGCTTCTCGATCCAATCATAAAAAAAAAATGAAGCAAGGTAGCAAGGCAGACCGTAGACTGAATTCAAACTCCTAACAGTCAGTGAACAGTCACCTACTTATGGCACACTACATTACCCATAATTCTCAGCACTACTCTCCCCAGGCTTCTGTTCCGTGCCAGAAAAATATTCATTTCTGTGAATTTCGTACCTCAGCTAACATAAATTACACATTTGCCTCCACTACACAATTCAGACAGACACAGTTACGTAGGATACTTGGACATGTTGGTCAGCCGAGCCCAACATGCATTTGATTTACAAAGATAGGACCCGAGAGGTTAACCCGTTAGCGAAATTCTGATTATAGTCCATTCGCAATAGAGTCTTTACCATACATGTCCTTACATTAACAGATTTCCATCTACCGTGACGCTGGAAGTTTCTATCTGGGATACCAGCATTAGCGGCTGAAAATGCTCCGCCAGACCTATTGAAATGTGTAATAAATTTGGAAATATCGGGGACAATATATATTTAAATGATTTCTTAAACGACCCCCTAAAGTAGAGTAGCTAACGTGCTTTTTCATACGCAAAAGGCGTTTCTGCTTATGAATCTAAATACATTATCACTGGGATTTCATTAATTCCGGCCTTAGACATATATACAACCTTTGTAACTGGACAAAACACAATTTATGCTATATGTAGACTTGGATTTCTCTATCAAATACTGTACCAATGAAAATGAATTGGCTGTACCAATGAAATGAATTGGCGGGAATATATTTTACTTATAAGAATTCATGTGCAAATAATGTCCATCTATTAAATGTTTTAAGATAGGCTTCAGTAGTCCCTCTGGATCTGGATGCCAGAACTGTTATATTTCAGGTTCTCCTTTAGATGTTTAGTTCTATCACTGGTAATGTCTGACAACCACGACTCGTTGGCAACTTCTGGAGAAAGAAAAATGAAACAAAAAATAAGGGCATACAGTGAAGGCAGTGATATGGCAAAAAGCCGTGTCAGTATTGAAGTTTTAATAAATTTCATAACATGGTAATATCATAATGCCCATCCAGGGCGTGGCCACGATGCCATACGCTCCTCCAGGGTACCCCTCTAGGGCCGACTGAAAATACATTTTCAGCGATTGCGTGTTGCACAAATTCTTTCAAAATCTGTACAGAAACATAACAGGTGAAAAGCTGAAGTCAATTCTCAAAGCAACTGTTAATAAAGCTTAGAGGGTAATTTTTTTAAATTTAAACATATAATGTACCAGTGTTTGCCTCAAGAGCACCAGGTGCTCATCTAGGAAGCTCACACTCATTACAATTTTTACAGCGAGTAAGGTAGAGAAAAAGGAAACGACTTATAATAACGATAGATAAAGCAAGGAAACAGAAAACAGGAACAATAGATCGCAATATGTAAATAATAGAAAATAATATGTCAAATATATTGTGATAATTAGAAAAAAACTTACAGGGACCAAAAACAATCACTTTTGCATAACTATAAAATTGATACTACTACTCTAAACCAGTTAAATTAATCAAAGCGCTCTGTTTCAATAATATAAAACTGTATTGCTTTAAAAACTTCTATATTTTTATTACTGCTTAATTCAGAAGAGCCATGGAGTAGTATGTTCACTTTTATATTATCCGATGTAACTTGCCAGTGAGGGATTAAAAGTGCAACGGAGGCAAATAACGTATGCCGCACTGCGACATATAGAGGACAATCTAATAAATAGTGTTTAACAGTTTCCTTGGCAAATCCGCAGAGACAGAAAGCTGTTGGTGCGCAATTGATTTTAAATAGGTTATCATTTAAAGCAGACTGAGTTACCTAATCTTAAGCGAGTGTGACATATTGATGCAAATCTAGTAACGGAAAAATCATAGAGTCTGTCATAATCATTACTACTAAAGCTTTCCTTTAGAGCTTTCTTAAAACCAGGTAATTGCGGTATGCTTGCTATCAGTTGGACTTAAATCGTTACATAATCGTATTTAGGATGGCAGAAAGGAACAACGGAAACGCTCAATACGACAGGGCAACAGTGTATAATTTTCATTGGAGCGAAGCATGTATTGACTACGTGTACCTACTTTCTCGGGCAAGAGCTCTTTTATATAAGCAGGAGTTAAACTTTTGACCATTTTGTAAAACGTAACGATTCTATGAACAGTTCTTCTATATTTAAGGTCTACGAGCCCCAACTCATTTAAGAGCCTAATTCTACTCGTCCCTTTCATAGCTCCTGATATAACTCTAGTTGCTTCATACCGCACATTTTCTAACAAAGCACACTCACCCTCACTACAGCCACCCCAAATTTTGTCCCCATATTCCATAAGAGGCCTCACCAAACTTAAACAGAGCGTGCGTAAAGTTGAACGATTAACTTTATATTTAATGCTTTTAATCATATTAAGAACATTTGATGCCTTCTGGTGTAATTGTAAAATATGGTTTCTCCAAGAAAGGTTACTGGAAAGGATAAGACCAAGGTGTTTATGACTATCAACTTCCTTAATACTTTCATTATTCAGAAATAGCGGTGGATGGAGAGCTTTAAACGCTTTACCGAAAAATTGATAGTCCTAGATTTCGAGGCATTCGTTCAGTAACAAGTCAGATTTTCGCCCACGTATCAATTTTTTCCCAATCAGAATTCAATTTAGTTGCAACATCCAACGTAGAGTTATGTTCAACAATTTCTAATAGTGTAGTATTAAAACGTTTATTGCCAAATATGCAATTGTTAATTGGCTTTACCTCTTATAAACAACTCCGGATATTTGCTTAAAACTACCCAATCTTGGACGAATCCCATCTGAACAAAGTACAGGCCAGAAATAACCCGATTTCCACAGCGGTACAATTACCGTGCCTCGAGCATTACGTACTCGTGTGATCAATTACTTTACAAGTCAGATAGACAGGCGAACATAACCAATTGTTGTCATAACCCCCAATCCTGGGAAAATGCATTTACCCCACAAGATCGTGGTCGATACTACCGAGTATTAAACTTCGGACCTTTGCCTTGTAACAGGCATGTGAACTTATCGCACGTGTGCGGACCCCATAAATAGTCAATACACTAGGAAATGCGTAATCATTAATAGTATAATCGTCATAATCTATTATTCTATACTAATTCCTTCTGCATGAGAATTTAGCTATCTAGGAATCCATTGCATCCTTGATACAGGTCTGATAAAAATCTAAAGTGATACCGGAACTGTTGATATGGGACCTTAATTAGAGCTATTCATGACAATTTTGGCTACATTTACATTGTCTGTAAAATGCATTTACCCCACAAGATCGTGGTCGATAAAATACCGAGTATTAAACTTCGGACTTTAGCCTTGTAACAGGCATGCGAACCTGTCGCACGTGTGCGGACCCCATAAATGGTCAATAATAGGAAATGCGTAATCATTAATAGTATAATCGTCATAATCTATTATTCTGCTAATTTCTTCTGCATGAGAATTTAGCTATTTAGGAATCCATTGTTCCTCCATTTCGATTTCTGACCAATTTTGGTGGTCTAAGATACTTCCACATGCTGTAGCGGATGCGTCAGAATAGACTATCTTAGTCAGTCCACAGGCAGCCCAAGCTCTGTATTTGCACTGTGTGACTATTATTTCACAAAATTCTCAGATAAAGAAAATAAACTTACCTTAAACACGAAGTTCCGGTATAAATAGGTTCGCTCCTCCTCTTTTCACGCATCGCGAGCTCGAAATTTAAAATTCAAATCGCTGAGCAGTGAAGAAAGCAAGCGAGGATATCAGCCTCTCCTTTGAAATGCTAGAGTTTTAAGGTTTAAAATTAAACAAGTCATAAAATAAAGTGACCAGAGGGAAGATAGTTGTCCATTTATGACTGCCAATGGTATTTTATGACTGTTTGCGAACTTTGTAGCCCTTACTCTGAAGTTAAACATTTTTGTGTTTCATTTGAATTTCGCGCGATAAGCAATCAGTAGGGAGCACTCAAGCGGAGCATCACGCAGATGTTCACTCAACAAAGGCTGATTGACGACTGAAGGGTGACAAACCCCTGGGCTCGCCTTTTTATACCGGAACTTCGTGTTTAAGAGTTTGTTGTTGTCCTGTTGTTTCTCTGGGGTCTAGAAATGGCGGTTATGGGGCATTTCTCTCACTTTGGGTGTTTCTCTCTTCTCTGTCTTAAATAAAGGAAAGGCTGCACATTCCAATTCAAACCACGAGGCACTTGAGGCCGATTTTTCCCACGAAAACCCATCCGATAGGCGTAATTTCCTCCTTCAGGTGAAAGGTAGATAGTTTTTCTTACCCCAGAAGTTTTCAGACTTGAAAAATCATTATCCTAACTCTTCCAAATGAACTCATTTCTTTGAAAAAGCCCTCTCATTCTTCGTCAGAAACTACGTGTTTGCTGCTATTCGGTCATGACCGTGGCAAACTCGGCTTTGTAGCCTGGTCTGCTGACAAAATTCCTCTTTCCGGCAGAGGGACAGTCAATAAATTAGAGAGCTTAAGCATCAACGACGGCGACGGCAGCGAGGACGGGACCTAGAAAAATGTTTTCTACCGAAATGTGATGCTTACTATTTCCTTCGTTCGCCTTTAATTACTTTTCACATTCATATCTTCGAAAAATATGACAAGCATAGAGTTCCGTTCACGCCGAAAGAAAAACGGAGTGACTTACTTTATACGTTGGCGTTCTCTTGTAAACGTAAAATGTGGGGTTTTCACGTTCTGTTTTTCCAGACAACGGTTGAAATGTAGGTGACTGCGTGCATTCCCACGCTTTCCTTTATTTAAGACAGAGAAGAGAGAAAAACCCAAAGTGAGAGAAATGCCCCATAACCGCCATTTCTAGACCCCAGAGAAACAACAGGACAACAAGAAACTCAAAAGGTAAGTTTATTTTCTTTATCTGAGAATTTTGTGAAATAATACTAAGTCACACAGTGCAAATACAGAGCTTGGGCTGCCTGTGGTCAGTCTATGCTGAACAGGCCATAAAGGGATACCGTTAAGTTTATTAACGACCTAAGTTCTAAAACAGACTCCTGAGTAAGCCGAGTAACATACGACTGCTGCCGGATTTGGGAGCGGAACAGATAGCATACTATTCGCGACACTCGCTCAACAAATAAGAATGGGAAAAGCCGACCGTGTTCAAACGGAGTGGAAGTGGCAAGGAAATAGGGAGGGGAGGGAAACATGAACACGGCCGCAGAGAGAGAGAGAGCGTGAAGGGGAAGGCCGCTATGAGGCATGTTTACCACTGCGGGAGGCTGAATCGCATCTCACATGAACTGCGCCTGTTCGCTAGTGGTGTTCTTATTTATACTCGCATTGAAAGGGACTGGCGCGAATAGCATACTATTCGCGACACTCCCTTTCACGCTCATCAAATAAGAATGGGAAAAGGTGACCGTGACAAGGGAATGCAAGTTATAGAGTCTAAATCCCAAACCCCCAGCGATACACCCATACTTAATAAGCTGACCCCTCGATTACCTAAGCCCTAACCTAGACACAAACACAACCCCCAAACTTAACTAAAGAGGGGGTCGCGAAGGGAAGTGCCTTAAATTGAGTAGCAGGAAGTGGACGAACGAGTGAGGCAATCATCAGCCGACAATGAATAATTCAGAGGGGTCTCCAGGACGCAGAACTTGAGCGAGCTTAAATATTAAGAGGCAGTCAGTGCGTTGCGCCAACCAACATGACTCATTGTGTCGGCTAGCTGACTCCCTGATAAGGTTATTGTGATAGCTGCGCCAGCTCTGAAACTGTGCAAAGTTTCACCTTCGTCGACTCCCGCTTCTTTCAAATACAATCGCAACCGAGATTACATAGCGGAACCCGTGAGATGACTGTTGACTACCTTCTCTTGTGGTGTAGTCGGCTAGAACAGGTAGCCATAGAGATGTCCAAACCAAGCGTATAAAATAGAAATAGTAGACAAAAGTATAAATACTTGTGCAACTGAGCTGCCATCCCGTGGGTCAGAAATGAAACAAACCGGTAACCCAGAAAGGGCTATAGGGGAATGGAAAATATAATAAATGATGCTATACCGCCTAAACGCGCGGGAGGACCCAGGGGACGACAGCCTGAGCGTCAGTAATCCGACTAGGGAATTAGTATCCCTTTCAGGCTGCCATAGGGCGGAGAATAAAGGAGGCAACGGAGCAGAAAGGAACAATGGAGCCGACCGAGTAAACAACTGAGGCAAACAATATCACTATAATGAAAGAGCTAAAAGCCAACGTAACGGACAAGGGGAAGCAGATAATTAGACCATGCAAACAAATATGACAGGTATGGCAATAAAAGGGCTAAACAACTAAAAACGATAACTGAAAGCCAGGCCATCGTATAGCGCATGAAATAACATAAACAAATAAGGAATATGAGGGCAGAAAATGCTTCAAAAAACAAACAAACCATGGCCTAAACAAGTATCCTTCGCCAGATGACAACTGAATAAAATGCGAGTCCCAAATGCACAATGTGAAACCATGAAACTGCGATAAACAACTACAAAACCTGCAGATGCCGTGCAGAAACCAAATATAAATATATATACCAGTCCAAACCACAAGGAGGGCACGTCTGAATCAATTCGCATAAAACGCATAAGACTGAGAGTCCCAAATAACAATCAACTAGAAACGGCTATAGAAGCGCGCAATTAGCCTGCTTACAGGCTCTCGGGTTTTTTCGGAAATGTTAGTTTTCGGGTCGGGCTTCGGTTACCTGTGGGTAATGTAGTTGATTGTATAACTTCAGAGTCTAAACTGAGTTCCAGTCTAACAGTGCATGGTAGGTAAACTTCTGTTGTCCCCAATTCCTACGTGCGAATGGTAAATGTAGATTGTGCTGACGGCGTGTATTATATGTATGAAAGTCGTGATTCTTCTTTAATTTAAAGTTGAAGTCCACCATGCTATTTAAGCATTTGAAGATAGTAATACAACGATGATAGCGCCGTCGAAGGTACAGTGGTTTCCAGTTTAATAGTTCGAGTACTTGAGATGCAGAAGAGCTTGAGGGAAAGTCGAGCATAAGTCGAGCAGCATTATTCTGAAGAACTTGAAGGTGATCCATGAGGACGGTATTATTCTTATCTCCCCAGACGATATCGGAATATTCAAGTTTGGGAAGGACAAGAGATTTATAGAGAGTTAGCCGCGCATGCAAGGGTAGCAAATGCTTTACCCGGCGGATACATACATACATACATTCATAAACTTTATTTCAACTCAAATTTTCAGAGTAGCAAATACATGCTAATATCTTCGAGAAAACTACTGTTACTAATACTAATACTATTGTTATATTACTAATACTAAAAATATTTACAATGAAACCTAGAAATTATTAACAAATAGACATTACTGTAAAATTAGATTAGATTGTATTTACGGATTTCTCTCTTAAAATCAGTGATAGTTGTTAAAGATCGAAGATTATCAGGTAGGGAGTTCCAGAATTTTGCAGTCGAATATTTGAAAGAGTGCAGGCCATAAGTTGTTGTTTGAGGTTTAGGTAGGTTCAAAATATCAGTGCCTCTTAAGGAATAGATTACAGATCTTAGAGTAAACATATCTTTTAGGTAGCCTGGATAGTTTGAAAATTTCAGAGATTTAAAAAGTATAATTAGCATATTCTGTATTCTTCTATTATATAGTGAAGGTGTTTTAGCTTTATATAATAGCTGGTTGTAGTTAGAATTCCTGTCATCGAACATAAATCTCAGAATACGCTTATTTAAGGCTTCTAATTTATCAGTGTTTCTACAACTACAAAAATGCCAAACCGTGGAACAATAATGGAAGTGCGGTAGGATAAATGCCTTATATAGGCGAAGCAATGTACTTTTAGAAATAAGCTTGCGAAATCTAATCATCACATGAAATTGATTATTAACCTTTTTACAAATTGAGGTTATGTGATCGTCAAAGCTAAGCTCATTATCTATGGTCATGCCAAGCAAGTCTATCGAACGTTTGACCGGAAAAGAGAATTCATGGTCAGTCTTGCCCAGCGCCATAGCTTGATGTTTTGTGGGATTTACAATCATACCGTTGTCATTATACCAATTATTCGCAATGCTAACATCGTTCTGTATGCGTCTATCTAGGGCAGCAGGATCCTTGTCAGAATCATATATCTGTTCATCGTCCGCGTATGCGTTCAATTTTGTAGTTTTAATATGATAGAACAAATCATTAATAAAGATATTAAAAAACATCGGTCCCAATACGCTTCCTTGAGGCACGCCTCTTCTGACTACCTGCCAACCAGAATACGCGTCCCCGACCTTCACTCTCTGCTGCCTGTCTGTGAGGTAGTCTCTGAGGAGTTCACAGCTGTTATCATTAAGGCCATAGGCCCTCAGTTTAGCTATCAGTAACGCATGTGAGATGGTGTCGAAGGCCTTAGACAAATCCATTAATACTACAGCCACTATTTCCTTGTTCTCTCGACTCGTTTTCCAATCCTCCGTAAGTCGCAGAAGAGAAGTTTCGCAGCTGTAGCATTTTCTGTACGCAGAGATAAAATCCGATAGTAGTTCTCTATAGAAATCGTCAAGTTGAGACGCTAATAGTTTTTCAAATATATTATTAAAACACGGAAGGACAGTCACAGGCCTATAATTAACTTTAGACATTTCGTCATCCTTTTTAAATAAAGGCGTCACCTGCCCCTTCTTCCAGTGGACTGGATATCGACACTGGCTTATGGATGTGTTCAGTATGTCTGTAAGTGGAGCTGCAATGGCGCTAGCAGAGCTCTTTATAATACTTGGTGGTAATGAATCGTGGCCACTGGACTTACGAGAGTTGATGTTCTTCAATAGCTCTTCCACTTGAATCTTGTTTGTATACCGAAAACTAAAACAATCAGCCACGTGTCGCGTACCATTGTGTTCTAGAATTGCCTTTATGCTTGGATGTGCACTAAAATCAGTTCCAAAATGATCTTCGTTGATCTCACAAACACCGTCCACAATATGAATAAAATAGTCATTAAATATCTCCGTTAATTGCTTTTTGTCAGTTATGACAACATCATTCTCTTTAAGAGTTATGTCATTTGCTTGCTTGGTTTTAGAGTGTAGAAAGGGACGATACGCATTCCAGAAATCTCGTGTATTGTCCGCCTCCGCTTTCTTTACGAAGTGGTCCCTGATGGCCTTTCGCCTAATGGAAGTACACTTGTTTCTCTGTGTCCTGTAATCAGCGTAGTTTGCATCATTTCGTTCTTTTATAAATTTCTTCCATAGCTTGTTACGATGGCGAATAGCCTTGCGCCATTGTTCGGTCATATAAGGCACTTGATTCCCTCTTACGTGAACTTGTTTAACCGGGGCGTGCTCATCAAGAATGGCAACGAACAATGACTCGAAAACAAAAAGTTTGTCATCAACGTCATCAAATACTTGCATTATGTGAAATGGGACGTTATTCAAATCTTGTAAAAACAGGTCCTGTTTAAAGTTTTTTAGACTTCGTAAACAAATCCGGCGAGAGCGTGATCGCGGTGCGGAAACCCGTAATACAGAATACACCAAAGAGTGATCACTTATTTTCACATCCACCACACCTGATGTCAGAATTTTTTTCTTGTTGTTTGTCAAGATAAGATCGAGAAGTGTCTCACTCGTTTTGCCCGTTCGGGTGGCTGACGTGATTACATTTTCAAAATCAAAGATCTCTAGCAAATCTGACAGTTGTCGACCATCTTTCGGTGGTTTATCAGGTTGCAACAAGTCACAATTAAAATCTCCAAGAAAAACTACATGACTCGTCTCTGCTATAGCAGCCTCAAATAGTGTAGATAGTTCAGGTGTCCATATTGATTTCGCGATGGAGGGAGGTCTGTATATTCCTATAATCGTGATCCAAGCCTTCGCTAGTTTCACTTTAATAGCTACGGACTCGGTCTTAAAATTCTCCCAATCTCCACATGATAGTTGTTTGAATTTCTTGATTCTCGTACAGTACATGTCAGTCCTAACAAACACTATCAGCCCTCCGCCATAAACATTTCTGTCGTTCCTGAATAGGCGAAAACCCTCAATATGAAACTGGCTATTTGGGAAGGTAGAGTCTAACTTGGTTTCTGAGATGACTAGCACGTCCAATCTTCCAGCCAGCAGCCAGCTCTTTATTTCATGAAACTTAAAGCCAGCAATGCTGTTAGCATTAATGTGTCCAATCTTGAAATTTGAGCGATGATTTTCTAGCATATTGTCAAAGTCAGACCATATTTCATTATCTGAATCCGTGCTACAATTAGTTATGTCTTGCTCATTTATAGAATCTTCAAAGAAGCTCTCAGAAAACTGAGGAAGTGAGCATACGGTACAGAGCCAGGCTTGAGAAAGGTAGCGGAGTGCACGTAGATCACTTGTAGACATACCTGTGCACTTGATATGAAACGTTCTATTGCAATGTCCTGTACAATGGACGCCATTTTGATTCTTTCTAATAGCTTTACCGCAACCAGCACACAAAACCTTCACAGTTCCTGGTTTGTTTGTATCAGGTCCAGGGTTTCTTTCCACATTTCCTGAGAGTTTAAGGAGTGCAAACTGTACTGTAGCAGTGGCGTTGCTGTGATAAGGAACTCTTCTTCCAAAATATCCCTTCGCGCGACATCGTACGTAAGGCTGAGTCGGTAATCTTGAAGAAATATATTGATATGACCTTTCAAGGCACCAAATGTCCTTCACGAGGCCTCTATAATTCCATTTCAAATTAAGAGAGTAACATGTTATAGCATAGAAAGTTAATCCTAGGATTAGAATACGGAGCCCACAAAACGTGCCATCCGCCATATTGTCTTCCACACATAAGCCCTTAATGATTTCTTTGACACCAAGTAGACTCCAGTGACAGCGGATGATGCCAAGATGTTGATTGACTTTATTACTGACTCTATCCACGTGTTCTGACCAACTCATGTTCTGACTGATTGTCACTCCTAAATATTTAAAAGAGACAGTTCGGTCAAGAGCAGAGCCATTTATGGTCAGTGAAGCCTCTCTGAAATCCTTGAGCTTGCGTGCGCTGCCATAAATTACGATCTTGCAATTTGATGTATTCAGTGTTAAGAGATTGCTGTTAAACCATTGACATATGGACAGAAGATCAGCATTCAATTTATCTTTAAGTTCCTGGGCATTAGTCGAAGAGCAGTAAATTACCGTATCGTCAGCGTAGAGGGACACCTCGCAGTAATTAACACATGAGGGTAAGTTATTTACATAAACAAAAATTAGTAGTGGTCCTAAGACGCTTCCTTAAGGAACTCCGACAGGAACTTTCTTGTGAGAGGAAGAGACATTTGCCAATTTGGTGATTTGGCTTCTGTTAGATAGATAGGACTTGAACCAGTTCACACTTGTGTCATAAAAGCCAGCCGCTACTAGTTTGTTGAAGAGAATAGTATGGTAAACAGTGTCAAACGCTTTTGACAAGTCCAGGAAAACAGCACCGGTTACTAGACCACTGTCCATATTCCCAAGGATAGTACCGATGAAATGAGTAAGAGCGATCTCTGTTGAGAGTTTAGGTCTGAAGCCAAACTGCCTGGGTGTAAGGATCTTTTCTTCCATAAGGTAATTATATAATTGTGCATGGACTGCCTTCTCAAGGATCTTACTAACTGCCGGGAGGATTGTTTTTGTTCTATACTTGTGTCTCAATGTGTGTATATGTGTGAGACTATAATATGCTACTTGTTCGATTCTACAATGTTAGAAAAATATTGTGTAACGCTACCTAGCTAGATTAGCTTTATATAGTTATTCTGGGTAGCAAATACCCTACTTCTGAACAATCTCCCTTTCACTGTATATATAATAATTTGTGGTATTTAAATAAAGTTGTTGCTGTTGTTGTTGTTGTTGTAACCGGCCTGTAATTGTTGGCGTTGCTTCGATCACCAGATTTGAAGAGAGCTGTTACTTTACCAAATTTCCAGATAGAAGGGAATGTAGAAGACTCAAGTGAGCAATTGAATATCTTGGTCAAAGCGGGAGTTATGAAGCTTGAAGAGTCTTTCAGCAGTCTGGCGGTAATGCGATCAAGGCCAATTGATTTATTTGTCTTGAGAATTTTTAGTTGTCTATGCACAAAATGTTCTTCAACTGGAATGAAGACAAAGTTTCGAGACCTAGCGATAGATTCACCAGAAGGGGGTCGTGGATAGAAAACATCAAGGCTTGCTTTTATTTGTGAGGCCAAGCACGTACAAATTAACTATAACTGGCTACTCAGCCCAACGTGCACACAAAACCGTTGGAGGGAAGGGAAGTAGAAAAAGGCAGGGAACCGAGGGGGAAAGCGAACATAAATAAGGGAATAAATACAAAATAAAGATTAAAACCTCAAGCTGAGCTGACGGCTGGTCAGGAGGATTAGTGTCAGGACGAGGGACGGAGGCAGGAGTTCTTGTGCAGCAACGACTCTATCCAAAAGAGGACGCTGTTCTTCGACTGCACCGCCTTGGGCTGCACGTGGGACTTGTAATTGAGCCATAGTCGTGGAGCCGGAACCGACTGCAGAGTTAGCTGAATCGCATCTGACATGAACTGCGCCTGTTCGCTAGTGCATGGTGTTCTTATTTATACTCGCATTGAAAGGGACTGGCGCGAATAACTGCGTGAATATTCCTTGTCATAAGTCTAGAAACATTCCCCACGCAATTACAAGTGAAAATAACTTTGCCACAAATACTGCCAATCTTCTTAACATGGAATGTGGAATTTAATGAATCGAACACTGCGGTAAGGTCTTTTGACAAGTTTTGAATTATTTTATCTTTTGCGGCAGAAATGGTAGCATCTGACGTGTTAATTAGGGCACCAAACATATTTCCAATGAGAATTAACTTCATTAGGTAGGAACCGAACTTACACAGATCGGAATGCACTTGTAAACTGGCAATTTGCCGTGCAAGAATATAGCTAAATGCTGCTACAAGTCCATGGTATAGATACAGTACAGTAGATTTCCTTCAGATCTCCACTTCTTAATTAACGGTTTGAGCAATTTGGCCTTAAAGAAACATGGTACTGAACTGAGACCGAAAGGCAAAACGAACAACAAATTGGAAATGTCTCAGCGCGTGGTTCATCTGTAAATATCAAGGGCACCCAACGAAGTTTTCGGTTAAAAAGCTTTTCGGGAGAGTAAGTTAGCCTAAAACTTTCGGATTTGAAAAAAATGTCCCTAGAAAATTGTTTTCTGAAATACTGGCTAGAAAATTTGTTTTCAATCCTTAGAAAATTATAGAAGAAAGGGGAGACTAAAAGGTTTCCCCTAAAATATTCGTACGTCCCAATTCGTCTGATCAATAGAGTCAGAACAAAACATTTTCATTCCCTAAAGGAAAAAAGAATCCCTAAAAATTTCGTACCTGCACAAAACTTTGCAACATGAAGTTACTTGGGCTAGAAAATTCTTGTTTCTGTTCTAGATTACTAACAAATTCGTAGGCCGGGAATATTTTGCCATAGTATGTCAAAAGACATAGTAGGCGCCTTAAAATGGCTAGATAAGCTGCAGACAACTGGTTTCAAACGAATTTCAAAAAGTACTCGTTGGGTGCCCTTGAAATATCCACGAAAACGACAGATATGTCCTTTGATCTTCAAAAATTACTACGTCGTGATAACCGGATTCAAGTCGAAAGACTGAACCCCGACTGAACATGAAGTCTCCAGGCTTAAGAATTTCTTTGAGGACAGACAAATCTTCGAATCTAAACTTGTTCTTATAGATACACTTATTTGTATGTCGAAGATCAGTCTAGAATTAAACTTTTTTAACCGACTTCTGAAAAGAAACAGATAATGGGTTAGCAATATCCGAGTTCGTCTGACACTTCAGAAATACAATCAAGACACGATAGTTCATTAAGTCGCTTCTTCTACAAACACGGCTTCATCAAGAGCCGACTTATTATGTGTCTTGTAAGGACCAGGAATGTTCAAAAACTGCAATAAGTAGCTATAGCCAAGCTAGACAACATATAAAACAATTAAACCGAGGCACTCCATTGCCACCCATTGTTTAAAAGCTCTACGTGGCCCAGGGTGGCGCAGTGGTTAAGCGCTTCGCCTCTCACCTCTGTGGCCCAGGTTCGATTCCCGGACGGGGCGCCATATGTGAGTTGAGTTAGTTTGATATCTCGGGTTTTTCTCCGGGTTCTCCGGTTTTCCTCCCTCCGCAAAAGCCAACACGCTAAATTCCCATTCGATCTGTGGATTAGCCATTCGATTCTGTGGATTAGCCGGGACCTGGCTTTGATCAGCCCCCATGGTTGTTTCAGGTCTCGTTAGAAATTCAGAGTTGTGCCTCTGAGGTTTCAAATTCGTATTTAGTAATATTACGTATTTAGTAATAATGTTTTCAAGTTGTTGGCATTCAAGCTCTGGTACGTTACGTATACTAATAACACAATCAAGCTCTAAGGAACTTCATTTGCGCGAGTATTAACCCAAAAAATAATCCACTTCTTCTTCCACTTTGGAAAGGGATAAAATTAGTAATACGCAACATATCAAATATCCCCGACACATTTGGGACAATTTAGTTGGGATTCGAAAGGAATAATTTAGAAACAACATTTTCAAAGCCTCAAGGGCTAAACTCCTTCTGACGAACGTAATCATTTCGCGTTCAAAAATGTACAACATCTACGCTTTTAATTTTTGATCAAAACGAATTAAATATATACTTTCTGCAATTCAAGATATTTAAAACGATATATAGTATGTCGATGTAGCTTTAATTCCGACGCTACAAGAGCGTTTTTTCCCAAAATGACACCTCGAATCGAGACCCACATTAAAAAATCGTAGACACTGTCTACGTATTGTATTAAGTTGTCAGTCAAAACAATAGAGCGAGGATCCTCGAGCATATACACACGAGCATGTATAAAATCTTGGCACATATGGGGAAGTTGTGGTTGTTTGGGTAAATATTCACTAGATGCGACAGTCCAAAACTCTTCAACATTTTCACGTTTTCTTATGAATCGACCACTTTTGTTGGCAAAATTTCAATTCGATCTGTGGATTAGCCGGGACCTGGCTTTGATCAGCTCCCATGGTTGTTTCGGGACTCGTTTAATAGAAATTCAGACTTCATCCAAAATGTCGGGAAAACCGCGAACTAATTGAATAGACGGCGTTTAAGATTAGTTTTAAAAATCGGCCCAAAGAGACAATTTAAACTTAAAAGTTGCACTTCAATTGACAACAATTATTAGAATTAACTTTGTTGAGAATTTCAGAAGCTCACGTTGTAATTCCACAAGGCCAATGTTCCGTCGGCGGTGAAATATCTTCTTATGATTACATCGCTGACCTGCTAGATCGGCGTCAGGTTGAACGCCATCCAGAAATATGTCCGTTCGATTGACACGGCGTATTCCGGAATAAGAATACACAGAATGATCACTACAAATCACTTAAATCGGGAATTTTTAGTCTATGGAATACAAAATGTCTCCTGAATATCACATTTCAGCAAACGTTAGTAGCTTACAGTGCAAAATGTGCCTGAACCAGTGCTTTCCCGACATTATTTTACGGAATACGGTCAATGGCACGCGCCCTATAAGTGTACAGCTACAGGATAATGCGGATTTCGATTGACAGTCGAAAGCAATCCGTGATTTTGCTCAGTTTTCCCATTAGCTGTGGAAAATACTTCGTGATTATCATCCAATCAAGTGCTAAACTAAAACCAAACGTGTTTTGGGGTAGTATCTTCGTGTACCGTTGAGATCCGTGTGGAATCACACCTCGCGCGCTCGGATGGTTGTCATATCGCTATCATAGTATATATTATACTATAATAGAATATTTTATGAACATGCTAATGAAGTTGATATAAATCTGGTAAAAAAAACGACTACAATCAGCGAATTCTCTCGTGGTCTAATGGTTAGGGTTTGCGTTGGTGGTGGGTAAGCCATTGAATTGATTCTTAACCAGTCGGAGTTCGAGTCCCGGTTCAGGCGGTATATATTTTTTATACTGAGGATAACGTATAATCGTTCTAAAATTTCTAAGTGTCGATTCGGATGTTCGTATAAAATTTCCGAGTCTCAAATTATTCATAGCGAACGTGGGTAACAAAGGGAATTTTATGACGCAGTTGGTTAAACGGTACACATCCACGATTGCGTTCACTTTTCCTCGTGAATTACTTCAGTTCGTGATTGGCTCATTGTGTTTTTACTTGTTCGTGATTGGCTCATTGTGTTTTTACTTGTTCGTGATTGGCTCATTGTGCTTTTACTCGTTCCTGTGATTGGTTCTGTGATTACTTTGGTTTTGGCTTTATGACACTCAATCGAAAACCGCTATACCCTCAAAGGTTTTTTCGTATGCTATTGTAAATAATGTCATAATTGAGGCAGTCATCGAAGTATGATACATCGACAATGAATGATTAAAAGTTTTAGGATACAATGTATTCTCAAAGGTTTATTCGTAGAGGGATTTCAACGTGTTGATTGCATTTTACAGGTGAGAAATTACATCGAATATGCTCGTCCTCAATTTCTCTTTTATTTAAAAAAAATTAAAGCGAGATTATAAGTAAAAAACCGTTTTAATGAAGATACTTCTTCTTTTCCAATAAACTTCGGTTTCACTGTATGCTTTTCCGTTCGAGACTGTTTGAATGACGGCTCGACTTCAACTGTAACCGGTCATTGTTCAAACAATGCCACACTAACATCGACCAGCGGCGTATTCCAAGGATCTTGGGAGTCTAATCTGTGGTGGTCAAGACCTATTTAAATAGTAATTAAAAACTTTTAGCATTGTCCAACGTTGTTTACTTTTTGGCTTCAGCTAAAAAAGCACCGCCGTCTGTGTGAAGCCCAGTTAATAAAAGGAATTCCAACATTTTAGATCCTGGCAAATGCGGGGATAATTCTCGTTTGTTTTTATTTGAAACTTGTCGACTTAAACCCTGAAAGTAATATTCAGTTCCAATAAATAAGCGAAATGAAACATTCTTGAATTTTAATAGATTATAAAGCTGCCATGCTGCGAATAAACCGCAGAAACAAAATCAATCATGGATTTTTGTAAAGTAGGATAGAGATGGAACATTGATAAAAAATATAACTCACCAATCCCATGGCGACTTCCAGCGTGAGTTTTATTCGAAGAGAGCCGTGGGGAACTCGAGAGAAGAAGGGACTTCAATTAGGGAAGTTATAAAATAACGAAGCAGTATTTTTATTTGTTTGGAACTAAGTTGGTTGCTAATGATTTCTTACTTCCGATGGAACGCCACAATTATCAGGCTTCTGACGAGTGGCTATAAATAATTATAAAGCATACACTTTCGTGTGAAAAGTTTTCTGGCTTGACAGATAGCAAGAGGCTGATTTGCCAAATGCCAATTAAGACAACATAACAAAAGGAGAATTGCCACTAACTTGGGAGACATTAAGGGGGAAAGAGTCGGCGCATCAACCCTGGGGACTCTTTTGGTTCGGTACAAAAGCTTCACCGAATGCTCTTGGGCTGTGTTTAGCAATCTAGCACATTCTGTATTTAGAGGTGTTAGAAAAACTGAAAGAAGCCCATGAACTCTCTAATGAGAATTAGCTGGTGTTTCCTATTCAGCGCGAGGAAGCTTCCAATATATCGCGAAGACTAATTTGTTTAGAATATCGGATTTACCGAGATTGAGGGTCCAATATGAATAGCCTGGAAAACGTCTCGAGCACCTATAATGGCTCACAGCATGAAGTTGAACCACTGGCACTTCGCTGGAGTCTTCGCTTGATTTATATCGCCGTTTTTTTGATTGGGATTGTTGGGAACTTGGTTGTTTGCATAGCAATTATTCGCCGAAAGCGAATGCGAACAAGTCATAATTTATTCACCTTCAATTTGGCTCTCGCAGATCTAATCGTGGTCAGCATCTATGTCCCCACTCAGATGGCAGCGTTTGAGAACGATCACAACTGGCCGTTGGGTGACTTTATGTGTCAAGTGGTGTACATCATAATCCCTCTGTGCCTATCAGCGTCTATTGGAAACCTGCTAGCGATATCGTGTGACAGGTTCAGGGCCATCGCTTACCCGATGAAACCTCGCTTGACTCTTGCCAACGTTAAAGTCATCATCGCAGTTATCTGGGTGATATCATTCCTAACCAGTCTGCCGCTACTGTTCGTCGCCGGGACAGACAGACCGGACCCCAGTGGGAAACTATACTGTTCGGAAATCTGGCCGAGAGCGACACCCTACGAAGAGATGTACTGGATCTCTATCTTCGTGGTGCAGTATATCATCCCATTAGTTATCATAGCAGCACTCTCCAGGATCACAGCTCTAAAGTTCGCACAGAACTCGTTCTTCAGTAGTAAGAAGCGTAAGTCTCAGGTGCTGACGGTGGCTGTTCGTCAGAGAATGAAACAGAGCACCAAGATCACCAACATGTTGATTGGTCTGGTTGTACTCTACTCCGTCTGCATGCTACCTCAGCACATTATCTACTTCTGGATGACATACGGCAACCTCAACATACTCAGTTACAAGATGTACATTTTTAGATTGTCCAATGTGTTTCCTATGGCTAACTGTGCGCTTAATCCGATCGTCTATGGAACACTAAACAAAGAATTCGAGCAAGTGTTTAGGAGTTTCTTTGCTTTTCTGAAATGCCAGCGGCAAAAAGAGATGCTCTATGAGCAGCCCCTCACTAAATGCATAGCGTTGGACACAACCGTCATAACAGATACACCTCAGGTGAGGACTGAACCCCGATGACACATTATAGAATGTGATGGACAAACAGTTCCTAACTTGTTCTTACTGATTATATTAGTCACAACCATCCTGACAGATACACTTCATGAGGTGAGAACTGAAGAAGACCCTGATGACACATTATAGAATGTGATGGCCCAACCGCTCCTAACTTGTTCTTATTAGTCGCCGATACAAGAAGATACAAACAGGATTAGTCGACCGACATGACCCACAATGAGTAAAAAAAAACAAGAGACTGCGAAAACAGTTATGTAGAGAATACGAGTGATTACTGATATGCGGAGACGATGGCATAGCACGGTATAGGTACATCGTAATTACAGAAGACATGGGGTTCAGGTTAGAGTAACGTCCAACGTAATAACCAATCATGAAGAAATAACCTGGTCGGTCATATATTATCAAGGACATGTCGACAGATGACGTTCGTCTTCTGATGCGTTACCAAGGCAACCAGGTTTGGGACTGGTTGCTGGTTTACAAGTAATCCACATAGTTCAAATTTCGTACTACAAAGCCGGTTAAATTTATTGGAACTTGCAATGTTCCCTTTTAATAGACTTGTGGATGTGGCTTTGTGCGATATGCAAGATTGTTGCTCACTTTCTGTCGAAACCATATCTCGTCACAAGGCTAGCACTTAAACGTTAGCTATTAAGGCCACTTCATTTAATGCTATTACTATTATTATTATATATACCTATGCTTGAGGGTCATAAGTTTGTAAGCTTTGCTTTTGGGTGTTACCCTCTTTAAATAAAGAATATTATTATTATTATTATGCTCTATTATGAAAGATATGTAACGGGGGTGTTAGCCATCACAGGAAAGGAAATAGATATAATATTTATTATTTATATGCCACAAATGTAATCGGTATAAAGGCAAACGGGAGCTTCCTCTGACATACACAATGAGAAAATGACAGAATGGAGAGTACACGCAATTAAAGAACGTAAGAAAATAAACAAAGAAGTGTCAAATACCCGAGAAGAGTCATCAATAAATAGAAAGGACTCTAAGTCCAGTCGAAGCCGTGGAACCGGGGTGGCGCAGTGGTTAAAGTGCCCCTAAACCCTTTTGCAATTTTTATATATATGAAACTTTGAAAGGCTTTGAGTACTTCTGCGAAGAAATGTTTGGCTTACAAAGAATACTCTATGTTCTAGGCTTGTTTGAAATGGTGAAAATGTGACCTCTCCTGACCCATGACTGCGTAAGAAAAAGCCTGGGTCGATTCCCGATGTTACGTCACCTCATTAATGCATTATTGTCCATGGCGCCTTTCTATCACAACATCATCGATATATAGAGAATATACACAGTCTGTGAGTTTTAGTAAAGAAAACAGTTATTTTAGACAAACTGCTAAATATTTATTCAAGTTATTGCAAAATCGAATGAATTGGATGACGTAAGATGGGGAATCGACCCAGTCTTTTTCTTACGCGGTCTTGGGTCAGGAAAGGTCAAATTTTCGCCATTTCAAACAAGCATAGAACATCGAGTATTCTTTGTAAGCCAAAAATTTCTAAGCAGAAGTACTCAAAGCCTTTCAAAGTTTCATATATATAAAAAAATCAAAAGGGTTTAGGGGCACTTTAAGCGTTTCGCCTCTCACCTCTGTGGCCCAGATTCGATCCCTGGACGCGGCGCCATATGTGAGTTGAGTTTGTTGGTATCTCGTCCTTGCTCCGAGGGTTTTTCTTCCGGTCCAACGGTTTTTCTCCCTCCAAAAAAACCAACACGCTAAATTTCAATTTGATCTGTGGATTAGCCGGGACCTGGCTTTGATCAACCACTATGGTTGTTTCAGGTCTCGTTAGAAATTCAGAGTTGAAGCTCAATCCAGACTATAACTAATGCACGATCATTACAAACAATTTTTCAATGACGAAAAAAACAGTACTAAAATGAGTGTAGAGTGATCAGGCAAAAAGGAGATAGACAATAATATGAAGCAGCAATTAACGACAGAAAACAGACATGTTATAGCAAATGGTTTGTCAAGTTCTGGTGCGGTAAGGTCACAAGTAGATTCTAATAGTGTGATACAAAGTAATATGGCAAATGTAATTTCTTTAATGAACCGATAGAGGTGCAAGTCTTGAGATTTGATGGAAGTGAATTGCACAAAAGCACAACGCGATTAAAATAAGTCTCTGAAAGTCGAAGTTCTACATAAGCCAAGAGTTAGGTTTGTAGACTGTACAAGCGGAATAATTTCTAGTTTTTCTAAAGGACTGAGAGCAAAGAGCTTAAGACGACATTTATATAAAAAAGGTGGTCTAAGTACTTAAACCAGCACAATATAGGGAGTAAGTAAAGCTTAAGTAGTCTATTCCTCAGTATAGTCGAGTTCTCTAGAATGACTACAAGGCACAAAGATAGTGACACGGCGCTGAACTCGTTCGATGAGTATTAAGTCACGCGAACTAGACTGCATGAGCGAGCCACTGATAAGTGAAGAGCGCGGCGTAACTCAATGCTCAGGGAGGTTGGCATATTGCTCCAAAGAAAACCTATAACTTGATTTGACTTTGCAACAACAGACACATGATTATGCCAGATCTTTACAGACTATAAGTCCTAGGTCTCTTTGAGAGCTAGATTATTTAAGCGGATTAGCATCAATCATATAACTATGGAATACTGGATTTTTTTCACCCATACTCCAACTGCACATGTAACGCCTCGGTCAACGGTTTCAACCGGTTCAACATCGGTTCAACATCGGTCCAACATCGGTCCAACATCGGTCCAACATCGGTCCAACATCGGTCCAACATCGGTCCAACATCGGTCCAACATCGGTCCAACATCGGTCCAACATCGGTCCAACATCGGTCCAACATCGGTTCAACATCGGTCTAACATCGGTCCAACATTTGTTGCATCATGTTGAAGGATGTTGAAAGCATAGGTGTCAAACGGTTTCAACATCGGTCCAACAATGTTGTGTAAATAAGTTGCGAGAGACCTAGCAATGAGATCCTCTCGTCCACATTTCCGCCATATTATAAGCATGCGCATATTCAACAAATGTTGAACGAAGCGGTCAAACGGTTATAACATTTCCGAGAACAAATGTACTTTCCGCTGGTATGACCAGTAATGAGTGTGTATTGTTCTGGTTCACAAGATCTGATACGCCCATTGGGGCGGTATTGTCACCAAGCGGTATAAGTAATATAATATAATATAATAACACGCATATTTCACGTTCGCGGTTCTTAGCAGTTTGTACTAGTGTACAGAGGAAAATAGCTCTTTAGACGATAGTGCTGGATACATCATAGAAGTTCAAAGTTTCCCTGAACAAGCTCCTATTCCAAGCCTTCCGCAGAGATGTAGCCTTCTAGAAGCTATCGATATTAGATTAATTCGACTCGATGAAGTGAAAATCAGCAAGCAGTCAAAACCCCTCTCAAGAAGTTGGCAAAAACATCGAAGAGCTCATTCACGAAAGTCAGGAGCTGTTAACGTTAGCAGATAACTAAAGGACAACGACGACTCTCTACTGCGGAAAACTACGAGTCCGACAGGTTGGCATCGAAGTCAGAGAATGAGAAACAAATCGAGAAAGTCTAGGAAGCCTCAAGCACCAAACGTAGTCAACAACACTTAGCAGCAAAAAGATGGCGAGAAGAAAGCCAAGACCATATGGACGCTTCTCATAAGCTTTACGTGGTAAGAGTAAAAAAAATATCTTTTTTTGTGTGTTTAAGCGCCGAGTAGCAACAAAGTGTACTTTGTGAATTCTCATGGTTGGATCCGTAAAGCGTGAATCCAACCATCTTAACCTGTTGTATCTTGTTGATATTACCATAGTTAATAGAATGTAATGGTTAGGAAACTCAGAGACCTTCTTTGTTATATGTCTTTGTTAGCTTTTTTCAACCACTACCGTGCACAAAACACAATATAAATTCCAACATGGTAATCAATCAGCCAATAGAAACGTGTGAGTTCAGTCGTTCAGGGAACGCTAATGAACTATGATCGTGCACAATCTTTTGTCTTACTCCTTCCAACCTAAATCGCAGCGCCTTCGTTAGCCCTTTTGAAGTTTGCCGGGTTTCCTAACCATTCCACTCTATTAACTATGATATTACGAGGAATTTATGCTGAAAATAGTTTACAGTCGTTTGAACGCAGTGAATTAGAATGTAAATGTTTGTTTCGCTGGTATGACCAGTAATGAGTGTGTATTTTGCTGGTTCACAAGATCTGATACGCCCATTGAGGCGTTATTGTTACCAAGCGGTATAAGTAATAATGCGCATACGCATATTTCACTCTCACGCTCGCGGTTCCTAGCAGTTTATACTAGTAGTCTATTTATCAATAGAGATGAGAATGGCAGCCAGCTGTCGCGATCAGTTTATAAACAGCAGGCAGCGGGGGAAGACAAACTGAGCTGCAACAGCGTGGAAAGTGAGGAGGCAGAATAATTATTGTGCGGAGTAGCATCTCGAAGCTCTAGACTGGCGCGAAGTGGCGCTGGGGAGACCGCTGACAAATAGTAATCTATTTATCAATGCTCTCCCTCACACTATAGAGATGAGAATGGGACCAGCTGTCGCCCCAGTCAATAGATAAACTTCCGAGACTAGGAATTTTTTACCCAAACTCAAAAAAGGTCCCAAGCTACCCTAACTAAAGAATACATTAGATCAACTCTGCCGTTTTAAGGGTTGCCATTATCGTGTACGGAAAAGGCTGAAACAAAGTTTTTTTAGACTGTCCAATTCTACGTAGTTTTCACTGGAGGGGTGAGCACATCATTTGGCGAAGAAAGGATATCCGAGGGCCCGCCTGGTCGCAGGACTTCAGAAAGTTTGAGATAGTACGCCGCTGTGTTCTTATTCTCCCATCCTACATGGGCCATGATGTCGGCCAGCGGGGCTCCGGATAACGCTAAGGTTATGGCAGACCCACACCTAAAACTATGGAGAGTTTCGCCTTGATCGATGCCTTCTTCTCTTAAATATTTTTGCTGGCGTACGGAGTGCTACGTGATTGCGTTTGCAACTGGGCTAATCTTGCGTCAATAGCAGGTAAATCAATCAGTTGAGTTGTCAGTGGGCCTCGGCTGAGGTTTTTCTTTTATAGCCACAGAACTGACAGAAGCGAAATGAGTGATCGTTAGGGTGCTTGCACTGTGGGCACGTACTACACAGCGGGAACAAACAGACTGACCACGTGGGGAAAATTCTACAGTAAAACATATGAAAAGGAAAGGAGAATTTAGACTGCTAGCAAGTCCCTTCTTGTATTCCTTATTTTTTTTAGAATGGCTAAACATGGTTCCAGATAGCTAGACATTGGCTAGACATGGCTAGTCATGAAAAAAAAACAATGAAAACGACCCTAGAAGACCTCAGAGGTATGAATAATCACAACTGAAACATTGAAGGGTGAAGTCGTGTAGTTATTTGTCTAACATACATATTTTGGAAGGATTTATAATATGAACTATTCAAGCGATATTTGTAAGCGTATAAATACACAAATCACGAGATTGGGTGCCTGTGGTGTAAAGTGCAAATGAAACAGTTTAATACTAGAGATTACTGTCCTTAAATGAGCTTCTAGATCGCCTGACTTACACTAAATTTGCAGCAACCTGCTAGTTCTTAAGCACTCCATGCTTGGTTTAAACTTTGCGTCAAACTGTCAATAACGTGAACGCTTTCACCGAGTTCATCGACAACAATCAGTTCGGATTCTCAATCTACTAGGATTCTCATGTTTAGTCCAATACTTAATGTTGCAAATACCACTGTTGTTGTTTAAATTAGCGGCACATATCGACTTCGTTTTAATTCTTGATCTTGAATTTTCTTCCCGATTTCTTAGGCAAGTTAAAAATGTCGAGACATAAATTTGAACGAAACGTTCCAGTTGTTATATTCTTAAACGGTGATTTTCAAAGTCTGCAATAATCATGTAAACCAAAGAATACAGATACAGCGTCGTCTCCTTTTATTCTGAACTAGTTTTTAGCGGTTTCAGTCATGCTACTGCATAGCCTGCGTACATCATCCCCTACTTGAGGGAGAACGGCGATTTCATCGTTTCCTACGGCGATTTCATCGTACCCTACATCGGGAGAAACGGAAACGATGAAATCGCCGTTCTCCCTCAAGTAGAGCAGTGCAGTAGCTAGCCTGCGTACTGCATCCTGCTCAAATATTAAAATCGACCCTATATAGGGAGTAATTAGGAGGCGGAGCTGTAAAAAATATGATCCTTTTGACAGCAAGGTCGGTACAAAACCTACAAATTAAAAGAGTCGGCAGTCCCTACTTACAGACCCAGCCAACTACGTGTACCATGTCTAGTCATCTGGAACCATGTTTAGCCATCGTTAGCCATCTGGAACCATGTTTAGCCATTCTAAAAATGAGGAATAGAAGGGACTTGCTAGCAGTCTATGGAGAAATGAAAGAACCACCAATATGCAAACTTAAGTAAATGCTTTATGTAGGTCCAATGAGTAGCAAATCCCTAATTGTATAGTTCAAGTAGTTAGCACAACGTTTGGCAAACTGAGCACTATAAAGATGGACTACTGAAGATACTATAAACACAGTTTGATAATCACAGCCATTGAACGCATAAAGATTTTCTTGGCACTTCACTTACAAACTATCCGAAAAGCCCACAGATCCCAAGGGATTGCCCAGTGAGGATAGAAATCTTGTTTGGAGGAGGCAAGGACGGCACCCTTTTCGCCCTGCGAAGCGAGAAGCAAGCGAGAGCACGAAGCTGCACACAATACGGGCCACCAGTGTCGCCTGCAGGCGTTTTATTTGGGAAACCGAAATATATTTGGACGAGGGAAGAATGGCGCTTTTTCGTCCTCGCTCCATTCCTACTCGTGTGAAATTCATTCGTGAGCGGAAAACGTCCACGAAAGCGGGGAAAACCACTAGAAACGCCTGCATTGCAGGCTAGTGTCGCCTCGGGAAATCATCTGGTACAATGAATGTACATGAGATCCGTGCTGAAACCAAGAATCTGAGGACGTGTGGAATAAGGCAGATTGGCGGGAAGGCACGAGGATTATTGAGAAGTTCGCCTGGCTTTGTGCCAGAGATTCTGGGCGAATAGATTAACACCCGAGCAACCAGGTGTAGGGTATGGGAAAAATGGGCAGAAGACAACCCCGAGAATTCCGTTGGGCGTTTGATGGAAGAACCATTAGATCAATGGAATGCCCTTTTTTACCGCCATAGACTGACTGCAGCGTCTCCCAAAGACGGGGCGAGAGCATTGCATCTTGGAGAAAGAAGCAGGAAGGCGCATCAGCGAGATTTTCTGTACTGGAAATGTAATACAGACGAAAATCGACATTCAGTGAAGTCGTAACAGAGAAAATATTTTTCAGAGCACGAATTAAGGCGAGTGATCTAGCACCCTGGTGTTCCCATGCTTTAATTAGGGCTTGGTTGTCAACGTATGCATCTACCCAGCAGTTACGAACAGAGTCTTCAAAGGTGGATAGGACATTAGCCAAGGCTAAGGTTTCTTTGACGGCGATATCAGTAGACATATGTGCAGGAAACAAAAGCTGGGAAGTGTGCCGATCGTCTATATAAAGCGAGCATGGTATCCCCACAGTAAGGAAGTAATGAGATGCAAGAAGACCCGTGGAATGATATATAAATGCTGAAAGCTTCCAGCCGAAAGGGATGCAATTTCTGTTAAACCCCCTCCCCCCCCAAACTGAAATCCGAAGTAGGTTCTACTAGACTCGGAGAGATTAACATGGTCATAACATGATTTGTCATGACAAACAGTTGAAAAGTGTCTCTAGCGGCATATGTAGGAATATCCCGGACGCTGTCTAAGGTATAAGAGCGATCCACCATCCAAAGATTGAGGAATCTATTTTCGTTACAGAAGGGAGGCTTAGATGGCTCCACGGTAAGTGGCATGACGAAATGGGGCAGGGCAACTCGACCGACCTTTCCCCAAATTAAGAATGTGAAAATTGTGGCTTCTCTTCTTCGTGCTGTCTGTTTTCGTTTGCTAAACTCTTTATCAATCAGTATATTATATCATTATTAGAGTGGATGTAACTTACTGTACCGTAACCCTATATCAATCAGTACGGATATCATTATTAGAGTGGATGTAACTTACTGTACCGTAACTCTATATCAATCAGTATATATGTAACTTACTGTACCGTAACCCTATATCAATCAGTACTGATATCATTATTAGAGTGAATGTAACTTAATACTGTACCGTAACTCTGTAATTGAATTGGATCAGAAAGACAAAAGCAACAGCAGTAAACTGTGCCGTAAGTCACTGCCGTAACATGCCCACTCATACCACAGGGAGCCCACTCATACCACAGGGAAACCACTCATGCGAAATTATTCTGCTAATTACTCAACGTCGCAGCTTCGTCGTGCTGTCGTTACGAAGCATTAACATCCAACAGTTTCTCCTCTTTCACGTCCTTGTGTAGCACGTATGTATCTCATGCATGTTTAAAATGTCCTAACTAATTAACTTAGTATACTACTTGCTGCGATTTCTGGGTCGCTTTGAGTTTTGCAGTCCTTCAATCCAAACTCGAACTGTCCATCTTGGCAGCTTCTTGCAGTCCGAGTCAGCGAGTCCGCTACTAAATGTAGAGAAGACTGTTTGTAAAATTTGCCAGCACGATGAAGAATAGTACCCAATTATGATTTAACCAAAGGAAGAAAATGACCGGAATAAGACACAAGAAGAAAGGGTATTACCAGTTTTCTAGGAGGGCTTATATTCGCACGCACAGGGCAGTCACCTGAGTCACCCACAAAGTAATTACTTTGCCCCGATCGGGCAAAGTAAAATGTTCAACAGTCCTTTCCCTCATTTGTTCGTTTTCTTTGGGCTAATTTTATTTTGGTAGTCGCTTAATTTATCGCAGTGGCCCAGTCACAGAAGAAAGATTCCCCCAATTTTCAGGCCTTCCCTATGCCCCTGATTCATCGATGATACCACTTGATATGATCTTATCCATAGCTAGTAGAAATAGCTGCCCAAAATGCGCGTTTACTAAAGAGCAAAAATTTGAGATGAGTCAAAGATTCGACTATTTGTATAGCTGATGGCTACAATTCTTTAGCGAGAAAAAATGTCAGTTAATCTCCATAAAAGCTCGAAGAATGAAAGTAAAGGAAGGAAATGTCCAGTTCTAAAAGTACACGCAAGGATTTCTCTTCTTCAAGCAACCTACCATGTAGCTCCAGCCAGCTGGCTTTGACAGCTCGTCTTGTCTCGCTCTTCATGTAATAGATACAGAATTCATGTCCGTGCGTTATCGTATTTACAAACTCGAGCAGAAAGGGAGTTTGTAAATCCCATAAAGCACGGACGCTCATTCTTTATCTTACTTATCAAACGTGTAGATGTATAGAGCCATGTTTTCAGTAATTTTGGCGATACAACTTATTTTGGCCGAGAAAATCGAAGCCAAAGTTTATGTAAATCAGGACTAAATCTGTATCAGATTTACAGATCACTTATCGCTCAGTGATTTCCTTTGTTTTTGTTTCATGAACTAGCAATGAGTTTGATAAATCCACTTCTCAAACTCATTAATAATTCATGAAGCAAAAACAAAGGAAATCAATGAGCGTGGAGGGGATTAGGCTCGGTTTCCAGCCGTGGGGGTTTCGGTGAGCCCGCGATCCTCGGCTGAAACCGAGCCTAGGAGGGGATCTGTAAATCTGATACAGATTTAGTCCTGATTTACATAAACTTTGGCTTCTATTTTCTCGCTTTCAGATCGAGTTTGTCAATCGGATAAAGATCGGCCGCTCATTCTTTATCTAACACATATAAACGTAGCGACAGCCGTTCTGATAGAGTCATCCGAGGCCAACTATTTACCTGTAATGTGCTTTCGATTTTGTTTTTGGAATTATTAGTGAGCTCTTGCATTTCGTCGTCGAAATGGTGGAAGTTTTCACCATAGTTAATAGAGTGGAATGGTTAGGAAACCCGGCAAACTTCAAAAGGGGTAAGACAAAAGATTGTGCACGATCATAGTTCATTAGCGTTCCCTGAACGACTGAACTCACACGTTTCTATTGGCTGATTGATTAACATGTTGGAATTTCTATTGTGTTTTGTGCACGGTAGTGGTTGAAAAAAGCTAACAAAGACATATAACAAAGAAGGTCCCTGAGTTTCCTAACCATTCCACTCTATTAACTATGTTTTCACGGAACATTTTTTCAAGAATTGTTATAATATTTACATTTGCAATCGAAACGCTTTCTCCAACTCCTTCTCATTGACACGTAGTTATAAAGTAAAATACACGCCTAGGTATTAAAAAAAAGTTGATCGATTTTTTGAGAGCTTCGGGCCAGTAAATGGTTGGAAAAAAACGAAAAAGATGGGAAATTTCCCCCCCCCCACAGAAATGTAGTTTTAGTAGTAGTGTCTCATATACCAAAAATTACATTAAAAAAAAAAATTATATCGAAGGAGAAATAACCGGAAGTAAAAGGTTCTGTTTGATTGACAGCAGATCAATTAACACAGGATAAGTGCTCACTCGCCCGTAACGACGGTGTGGGGAAAGCTAGCGCATATAAATTCATGTTTAATAATAATAATAATAATAATAATAATAATAATAATGGTTTATTCAACAGTATATCCATTACACTGGCTCTTCACCTGTTGAAGAAGCTAAGACTAAATATAATTAAGATACTAACTATTTTGAGATATATACAATGCAATAAATATATAAGCATGTCAATACATAAGTCCCTAGGCTACTAGATATAAATAGTAACAACTTAATGACACTAAAAACTATTTAACAAATAGAACAGGGTTTGCTGTGTTCTGTACTCTGACAAAAACACGACTGGAGCTGTAGAACATGAAAAAAGGGTACAGGAATCACGAGCCGCGCTCGAGCCGAATTTAGGGGCCGACCATTTAACTTTTGAGGGGGGGGGGGGGGTGGGTGTTTTTGAAAAAAAATATCTTGCAAGCCAACGGTGTCGAAAAAAATATCCTGCAAGCGGAAAAGCTTTGTTCTGGCTCCGCTTTTTTCGCAAAAAAAATTCGTGCAACAACACTGCTAAAGAAAAAAAAATCGAGCACAGACAAAAACACCCATCCCCCCCTCAAAAGTCAAATGGTCGGCCCCTTAGTTGCTCGAGCCGAGCCGAAACGTACCGATCAAAATTTAATTACTCGGGCCAGGCCTTCGGCCGAGGCACGAGTCAGAAAATGCAAGCCGTTTTTTTTTTTTTTTTTTTTTTTTTTTGTGTCGCTGGTTGGCGCCGTCAACCAATCAGATTGTGCCTACTTTGGAAGTTCTTTTCACCACCGTACCAATCAGATTGCACTGTGCTGGTCACGTGAACAGTGGACAACTTTCAAGGTTTTTCAAGATGGCGGCGAGTGGGAATTTTGAGTTAGCAAAACCTTTAATATCAGCTGTTTTTTGTGTAAACCAAAGATTCCTTCAAGTGCAATACCAAGATTTTTGTCTTTTCTAAAGCTGAGAGGTGTTTTACGGGCTTTGGGACGGGAATTTATCACGTATTATGCGACATGCTTTAAGATACACTCGTGAGACGTGACAGCGGAGTCTGCTCTGCTCTGCGATCAACACTGACTGTATATAAAGACAACTGCTTGTAAATGTAAGTAGCCGCTAATCTGAACATGATAACCTTTATACCAATTGACTGTCGTTGTGTTGTTATTTATTGTTATTAACCTCTCGAAAGTGTAGTAGAAAGACCCGATTTCTCAGTTCTCTGACTGACAGGGGCCTTTTAAAAGAATTACAGTCGTTTCGCCCCCCATGCACATGTATTTAAATGTTTATAAATTCGGGAACGAAAATCCAGCATGCAGTGAGTGAGTATAAACTGAGTAAGTAATCCGAAATGAAGATTTTTTCAAACGAACGATAAATGACTCTGATGTGGAAATCGCATATTTATCTGTGGCGTGTTATTGTTGTTATATTTCCCGGGTCTATTTACATCTGGCCTGTAGCTCTTTGTATTTGATTATTATCTCTTGGTTTAGGCATTCTACAGTGTATTTAATGTGTTAATTTTTTTAGAACTGACATAATGATATTATGTATCGAGTAGTGTATTTATCAAGTTTATAACATAACATAACTAAATTTGGTTCAGAACTGAGAGTATACTTACATGCAAGTGGCACTCTTTCTTTCCCTTCCCCTTTCTTTGTACCATTATATATCCATGCAAGCTAGCTAGATCTTGTTTCAGTGTTTTCCATCTGAAGTGGTCCTGGCTTAAGATAACCCTAAGGTTACCTTAAGGACCTACCTTCTCATCATTGTATTTCTTATTATGCCTTATTACTCGTAAACATTTCCATCATCTTATGAGAAAATAAATGTAATTGTTGTTCCTCAGTTCTTGGCGTCAGCATCGTCACTTGCACTCGGTCATGATCAGGAGTACAAGTACTTTTACGAATTATTTGGGAATGAAAATTAATCTTCCTGCGACCCCCAATGTTATAAAAAGAGTGTTTATTTGTGGCCTGCCATTATAAGTTTCAGTCTGCTCATGGTCAGAAATTCATGCCATTGTGGGCGGGGTATAAAATTATGCAAATCTGCCTGCCCATCATAAATTACTTGTTCTCAGGCTCGCTCAGCCATTATTCCAGGCCAAACACTCTGCTCGAAGCGAATTGCGAAAGCGGTCGAATTCGAAAGGCTTCTAGTGTTTATGAACTGCGTGGTTGGAAAGTTCTAGCTATGTCGGATTATTATAAGTAGAGCGGCTAATAGCCAAGCGGGAGGTAAACAGTGTAACCGAGTACGTTTACAGGGAATACAGTCACGATTTAGTTTTGCATATTTTATTTCAATGCCGCGTTATTTTTTTAGCCCTATCAGACAAGCTCTTATATATGAAAGTTATAATAGAGCCAATGAAAGAACAGTTAAGAATATACCAGTTCCCAGGCTTGTACAGGCAAACCGAGAGAGAAATGGCGGACAAAGCGTTTCGAAGAGAGAGGCAAGAGATGTGCAAAGGACTTACGTGTTTACGGCATTCTTCCCTGCTGTGGCCGTCGAAAAACCTTAAAATTACTCATATTTGTTCGCAATTCGAAGCTCGAGGATAATGTGAAGTTATATTTGGATCTATCTGGGCAATATAATGTCTTTTAAACTACTCGGCTGAATCGGGACAAAACAATAACCACCCGAGTTTTATATTGTAAAGTTGATCAGAGCAACCATCATAACGGCTGAAAGGAAGGAGATTGCTGTCAACATGGAGGTCATAACATGGAGGTCAGTTAACTCATTTCAGATTCTTTTCGAAGCCATAATTATTCGTTATAACTTGAAAGAATACAATTTTACGGAAGCCAATATGATTTAGAAATCGCTTTGATCGGGACAAATGAGCTTCGCTATAATACCATCACCCAATGTATCCCCCAAAAAAAACTTCCATACAAACTACTGTAAAATTCTGAGCAATTCCGGATCTGTTTATTGATGAAATTTAATGCCTAGTGCGCACGCGTGGCATGAATTTCTGACAATGTCAAGATGTAGAAAATGAGCACTAGCACAGTGGCAGCTCACTAATACTAGAAAATGGTGGTCTGTAGTTTACAACCTCAATCGAAAATATTGTATTGAGAATTTAGCCTGAATGTCGGCCATCTCCACTGGTTTGTTAATAATTGAGAATTACAAATAGATGACTTTATTTCACATGTAGAATGACATTACCTACATGTAACTATTCACAATGAATAGCAACATTATGTGGAATTTGTTGTTCTAAATTGCTTGATTTCTCATAGTTGTACTGCACCTGATTTGAGTGACTCAATATCGTGCAGACTACTCAAATAACCGTTGCACTTCAATCAACAACACCCATACCAAGTTTTTTTTGTAATTCTAACGACCCTCAAGGAACAATAATATTGAAAAGAAAGTAATATTAAACTACAGAATTGAGGGAAATTGTGGCTGAAATGTACATGCACAGCATGTATGTATGTGTGTGTATTATGGCTCTATCATTTCCAACCCCCCCCCCCCCCCCCAGGCATACCCTAACCTAACCCCCCCCCCCCCCCCCCGGAATACGTGGGGCACTTGCTCATTGACATTTGACAGACAAGAGCATCAGTAGAGAACCAATTATCTGGCTACTCTAGCACAAACCATGTTGACACAAAATTATGCTAGCACTCCATGCAGTACATGCTTTAGATAGCCCGAGTTAAGGCCACTCAGGGCCTCTTGTTTTCCATGCTTGGTTGAGCAGCTGACGTGATCAATTGACGTGATCATTTGACAAGTTATTTTGATTACTAGCGTGATTGGCTAAGACGCAATGAAAGACTTACAAGAATGCCTCTGATTGGTTAAAATGTGACAGATGTCCGACTCTTGACACTTAACTGATTCCGATCTAAATAAAGATCAGTTCGAAGAAGTTCGATGACAGTTCTTGAATGAAATGGCTATATTCGATATAAAAAGCCGACAAATATCAATCTTTACGGACAAAATGTGCAAGCTAAGTCAGTTCAGTGTTTTTAGCGAGAATCTGCCCTGTTGAAGCCACACTGCTGAACGTATACCTGGACTGTGTTTATTGAACACGAGTTGAACAAACTTCCAGACCCTACAAAGCTGGTAGAAAGAGAAGCCACATCCACAGAAAACGAATTTGTAGCTGCAGCTTGACCTGAGGATGGATTCAGACTGGATGTGTGGTGTTCAGGTGGCTCTGAAGCTTGCCCGGTAGCTGATCCCGTTTCGAGAGCATTGGTTAAAATGTTGGAGCACGAGCGAAGCTGTTCAGTGGTAGGACGACGGTTGTAGTTCTTGATGCTTTGCTCATTTCGGTGACCAGATATATTCATTATGTGCCGACTAGGAACTTGTGCATCTGACCAGAGTGTTATTGCTGTGGCTCTGACACAATGGTTTGTGTAGATTTTGGACAAAGCAGCATCTTTGGAAATTTCTTTCATCATGCTTGTCAGCTTGTTGATGCCGAGCGGCTTGTTGTCGTACCAGATGGGATCAGTATTCGACCACTTTTTCTTTGGATACTGAAAAAAGGCATTGCAGATTTCATTTCTCTTTGAAAGATAGAGCTTAAGGCAGCTTACTCCATCAATTCCAGGGTCTCCTGATGTGGTGTACATTCGTCCGTATTTCTCAAAGCTCTCTACGTCTGCCGTACCACCGGGATGGTTTTTGGTGGCTTCATCGTGTGTCATGGTAACATATTCCCGGTCCTCGTCATCTCTGTTGAAAGTAAAACTGTCTGCTTTCAGCTCTCTTAATCCTTCACGACCTCTGCGGCACCAGCACAGCACAATGTGGAACCAAACATTCCTTAGGAGCCCAAGAGGAGTGATTCCTCTCATCACATTACTGGACCTCAGTTTCAGCACAGGGAGTCCCTAACCGATACTAGAATATTGGAAGATTGTATCGAAACGTTAGTTTTGATGCGTGTGGGTTGCCTGTGGTTTCTTTGCCGCGCGAGAGTAGTTGTGAATTTATCGTAGTCTGGGGGGTTTCTCAGTGTAGGCATGTCCTGAAATTGTTAAAGCAAAAGTGCACTTGAAAACACTTGAAAACTTCGCTAAATTCTCCATTAAGTTCAGGTGTATTTAGACTCGTTCTATTAATGATTTTGGATTTAAAATGGTTAGGGTTTTTTCAAATTTGTGGATTAGGTTTTAGAAGGTTTGTATGAAAATTCGACAAAATGAATTATTAATATGCTTACACTGAGAAAGCGCCGTAGTCTGTTTGTTTTTATCCCAAAATTGTTCATTCGCAGCCTAAAATTCGGACAATAAAGTTATCTGGCTGTAAAACGAACCAGCTAAATATGTAGCTTATTTATTATTCTGTAGTTAGTATTACTTTTAAGACACCGGATAATGTTTTGAGCGAGATTTAAGCGTTTCAGTTCACCGATACCTGTTCGCTGATTTTCGCTGCCGATCGCCTTGCTACAAAGTATTGAAAGGGGAGACACAGCGTTCAGAAAACCGACCAGAAGTCCTTTGCAAATTTCATAATCTCTAATTCAATTCACATGTGTGAGTTGCTTAAGCATTTTCTCACTCCTGATGTGATTTTTTTGGCAAGCCTTATAGTTTAGGACAATATTTGAACACATTTCATTTTCGTTTTTGTCAGCCGAGGTGTTTACTTTTTCGCTGCAACGTTGTTGACCAAAAAACGACTCAGTAGGGGAGGTACCAGGAACATTTAGTTTGACAAAAAAATCCCTTCGGGGTTACTAAGGGGTTGAGTCGTTATGAGTTACGAAAAATGTCGCGTGACGTATCTCCCTTCTAGGATATGGTAAGGCATGTCCCGTCGTTCCCCGTGGGGTTATACGTTGCAGTCAAAAAGTAAAAAACCTCGGCTCACCGTGTCTTCCCTTTCTAATACTTATACAGTAGTGAAAATGAGAGAACAGGTATCCGTGAACTCAAACGCTTAAATCTCACTCAAAACGTTCTCCGATGTCTTCAAACTAATACAGGCTACAGAATACTGAATAAATAAGCTACACACTCAGCGGGTTTGTTATACAGCTAGATAACTTTATTGTCCATTTTTCGGATGAGAAAGTACAATTTTTGGATCAAAAGCGAAAATCAGCGAACAGGTATCGGGAACTGAAACGCTTAAATCTCGCTCAAAACATTATCCGGTGTCTTAAAACTAATGCAAACTACAGAATAATAAATAAGCTACACATTTAGCTGGTTCATTTCACAGCCAGATAACTTTATTGTCCGAATTTTAGGCTGCGAATGAACAATTTTGGGATAAAAACAAACAGACTACGATAAATTCACAACTACTCTCGCGCGGCAAAGTAACCACAGGCAACCCACACGCATCAAAACATATTTCGATCCAATCTTCCAATATTCTACTATCGGTTAGGGACTCCCTGTGGTTAAACTGCTACTTTGCTGTAGCTAGTCAAACAAATTTGCTTGATTAGTTTTCATCAATACTTAACATATGCAGTGCTAAAGGAAACTCACAAATCCAACCATTACCTTACCTTCAAAAAGTCTTACCGCCCATTTGGTGTTTTGTTTCGTTGACTGTGCCCGAGACTTTTCTACCACAGCGTCAAGCTCCTTGTCACTGAGAACAGCGAATCTGCTTTGTTGATGTTCCTCCTATAAGCTCTTTGTCGATGCCATCTTGGAAAATGTCTTCAAAGTCTAGGGCAAAATTAGGCATTTCCTCCATTTTGACACGAAATGCTTAGCCGAAAACTTTTCCATGTCTCTATAATTTCACAAACCAATCAGATCGCGCGTTACTCCTTTCTATGTCTCTATACTCTCACAAACACATGGTTTTTGACCAATCAGAGAGCGCGTTAGTAACTATCTATTATTTAACAAATAAAGAAGCCTTAGCCATGTTTTATACTATCATAAAACACGATGGGCATTTGAGAACATGAGAGAAATGTTAAAGCACAAGCCGAAGGCGCGTGCTTTAAACATTTCTCGAGTGTTCTCAAATGACCAGAGTGTTTTATGATAGTATAAAACATGGATTTAAGGCTTCTTTATCTGTTTTATAATATAGATTTACGCGCGCGATGAAAGTAAACCGCCAGCTGAAAACTATATAACACGGCTAACCATGTTATATACTCTGATAAAACATGGCTTCTTAGCCAATCAGAGCGCGCGTACTATCGTATCTATATTATAAATAAAATTAAATACAACACTGACAAAACCTATAATCTAATTACAAGGCTGGAAATAAAAATATATACAAGCAATTATTACTTGTATATATAGCAGGGGAAGCAGATAAATATCCATATTAAATTAGAACACTAATTGGGGTGGCAGCACACTTTTAGAATGGCCGTAGTTTGTGTACAAAATTGCCTATAGCTTTCGCAGGATCTGGTGGCGGCTGGTAGAGAGTTAAACAGTTTGGAGGCACTATCCTGGAAGGTGTTAGAATCTAATGGAATAACTAAACTAGTTGAGGAGCATGAGCGAAGGACACGTCTATGACTGACCCTGTCAAGCTGGACGTAATCAGGCCAGTTAGTGGGATATAATGCCTTATGGGCAGCTTTTATTAGGTTCCAGTCTCTACGTTCCCTCATTGGGAGCCAGCCTATCTTGAGAATAGAGTCAACTTTGTTAATATAGTGACCGGTGACAAAACTAGCAGCAGAAAACTTAATACAATGAAGTCTTTTAAGAAGGTATTCAGTAAGTGGATAGAAAACAATGTCACTAAAATCAAGTCGGGAAAGAACTAAGGTTTCAACTAATTGTTTCAACTAGGAGTATCTTCATCCTTTTCATGCGACTTGAGTGGTACTTATGAATCGTCTGAGCAGAAAAATAGCAAATCCTGCAACAATAACGTTGGCCAAGACCGGCATCACGAAGCACTCAGAAAATTAAACTGCAGACAAGCATGACCGCTACATGTACTTTTCGTTTTAATTAACATTCCAAAACAAACATACCTCTCGAGTTTTGTAAATCGTGATTAGTTTTTACACTTTTTTAAATCGTGATTTAGGTCGCTAAATCTTGTTTAACCCTCTCGTGTGACCACAGCCAGTAACAAAGAACTTACCAAGCTAACTGGCCGCTCGAGACGACGAAGCACATGTAAATGTATCTCGAACGGAGGCTTGGCTTTTCAGTCATGTGATCTTGAGGCGGGAAACAGTACAGGGGTCCCGTTAACCTGAGTATCAGGCTTACCTTTTCCCCCGAGAAAAAGAAAGAAAAAACAACGCGCGAGAGGGGGAAAAGAACGCCTGATACAAATACTATTCGAGACACCTTCCGGCTTCCGCCCCTTGTCACGTCGCCTGTCACAATCATGTCAACCGAATCATGTAAGTGCTTTCGAGATTAGCCGCAAGTAAACATGAAAAACTTTTCACACATTCGAACCTCGTAGTATCATGTCCACTTAAAACATTATTTCTATTCCAAAATAATACTAGACTACTTACCATGTATCCACAGTATGGACTTCGTCAACCACAAGAACTTTGGCTTTGTGCAATGCACCACATTTTAAACATTTTGACCATCTTTCGCTTAGCCATTGTTCAGCACTTCCATGCATACATGTAGATGATTTTAAAATTTCCCTGTCTTTCTCTCCGGACTCGCCGATCGCTGCAGCTTGTAGACTAGTTTTGGCCTTGTTCAAATTATCAACCTGTTGCTTCCTTGTGTAGTCCAAGGGACTAACAACTACGATAGGAAACCGTACACTCGTTTCGTCGTGGTGGCCTTCAAAAAACTTCTCGCAAACTTTCGGCAGAAGTTGATAAATTAGGCTTTTTCCATAGCCCGTGGGAAGAATTGCAAGGACGCCTTCGTCCAGACAGATCAGTCTCCTTATGCAACCCTCTGCTCTGGCTTCAGAGATTTTACAGGAAAATTTTCAAGTGAATGTTGTATCGCCGTTTCAAATTAACACTCACTGTTTTTGGAAACGACCGGAAGCTGATTCAGGATTAGCAACACCAATCAGGACAGTGTATTTAGACTATCATTGTCTTTCGACCAATTAGGAGTAACGACCGAAATTCGGTCGTTTTACACGCGTCTCTCCCTTTACTTTCTTTCTTTTTTCCTTTTTTTTGGGGGGGGGGGGGGGGGGGGGGAGGGGAGGGGCCTGATACTCAGGTTAGGGTCCCGTCGGGAACACGTTCTAAAATTTCACTCCATGGATTTTGATTGACATCCGCAAGCTCGTTCGCACTCTGGAATTCGGTAGCTCAGTCTTTCTGGCTGTTTGGATGACTTGAGATTAGTTAACCAGGATAGTTTCTCGACTTTCTTGCGAAGAGAGCAGTGAATAGATAGATTTAAGCAATATTTTTGGACCCTCGACTTTTTACCCTCGACCCTCGACTTTTTACACTCGACCCTCGACTTTTTACACTCGACCCTCGACCCTCGACAAAAACCTACACTCACATTAGGGAATAGGCATTAGGAGTTCCCAGACCGAAATGAATTATGGTTACGAGTTATAGACGACTTAGTCTACTTAGCTTACGGTTTAGTTATCCTGATTTTTAGCTGTGTTCAGCCGTCCAAATGCCTTATTCCATAATACCCTATTCCCTAATGCCCTATCTCCCAGACAACATTAATTGAAATAGCTGTATAAATATTGGGATGTCGAAAGGTAAGACACAAACCTCGGACGTGAATTGATAATGCTGTGATATGACACCCCGAGTTCAGGCTGCGTTCGATTGAAATTTCAAATGAATACGAAAAACAAAATTAAGTATGATTTTTTTTACGAATGATTCTTGCCAGACACTCGACGTGATGAAAAGCATTCTGAGTAGTGTTTTTCGATCTTACACACGTAGCAATGATTCACAGTAGACTAATAATATCAAGATGTCTTGACAAATTACTGAAATTAAGTATGAATTATTTACGAATGATTCTTGCCAGACTCTCGATGTGATGAAAAGCATTCAGTACTATTTTTCGATCTTACACACGTAGCAATGATTCACAGTAGACTAATAATATCAAGATGTCTTGACAAATTACTGAAATTAAGTATGAATTATTTACGAATGATTCTTGCCAGACACTCGATGTGATGAAAAGCATTCAGTAGTGTTTTTCGATCTTACACACGTAGCAATGATTCACAGTAGACTAATAATATCAAGATGTCTTGACAAATTACTGAAATTAAGTATGAATTATTTACGAATGATTCTTGCCAGACACTCGATGTGATGAAAAGCATTCAGTAGTGTTTTTCGATCTTACACACGTAGCAATGATTCACAGTAGACTAATAATATCAAGATGTCTTGACAAATTACTGAAATTAAGTATGAATTATTTACGAATGATTCTTGCCAGACACTCGACGTGATGAAAAGCATTCAGTACTATTTTTCGATCTTACACACGTAGCAATGATTCACAGTAGACTAATAATATCAAGATGTCTTGACAAATTACTGAAATTTAGTATGAATTATTTACGAATGATTCTTGCCAGACACTCGACGTGATGAAAAGCATTCAGTACTATTTTTCGATCTTACACACGTAGCAATGATTCACAGTAGACTAATAATATCAAGATGTCTTGACAAATTACTGAAATTTAGTATGAATTATTTACGAATGATTCTTGCCAGACACTCGACGTGATGAAAAGCATTCAGTACTATTTTTCGATCTTACACACGTAGCAATGATTCACAGTAGACTAATAATATCAAGATGTCTTGACAAATTACTGAAATTAAGTATGAATTATTTACGAATGATTCTTGCCAGACACTCGATGTGATGAAAAGCATTCAGTAGTGTTTTTCGATCTTACACACGTAGCAATGATTCACAGTAGACAAATAATATCAAGATGTCTTGACAAATTACTGAAATTAAGTATGAATTATTTACGAATGATTCTTGCCAGACACTCGATGTGATGAAAAGCATTCAGTAGTGTTTTTCGATCTTACACACGTAGCAATGATTCACAGTAGACTAATAATATCAAGATGTCTTGACAAATTACTGAAATTTAGTATGAATTATTTACGAATGATTCTTGCCAGACACTCGACGTGATGAAAAGCATTCAGTAGTGTTTTTCGATCTTACACACGTAGCAATGATTCACAGTAGACTAATAATATCAAGATGTCTTGACAAATTACTGAAATTAAGTATGAATTATTTACGAATGATTCTTGCCAGACACTCGATGTGATGAAAAGCATTCAGTAGTGTTTTTCGATCTTACACACGTAGCAATGATTCACAGTAGACTAATAATATCAAGATGTCTTGACAAATTACTGAAATTAAGTATGAATTATTTACGAATGATTCTTGCCAGACACTCGACGTGATGAAAAGCATTCTGAGTAGTGTTTTTCGATCTTACACACGTAGCAATGATTCACAGTAGACTAATAATATCAAGATGTCTTGACAAATTACTGAAATTAAGTATGAATTATTTACGAATGATTCTTGCCAGACACTCGATGTGATGAAAAGCATTCAGTACTATTTTTCGATCTTACACACGTAGCAATGATTCACAGTAGACAAATAATATCAAGATGTCTTGACAAATTACTGAAATTAAGTATGAATTATTTACGAATGATTCTTGCCAGACACTCGACGTGATGAAAAGCATTCAGTACTATTTTTCGATCTTACACACGTAGCAATGATTCACAGTAGACAAATAATATCAAGATGTCTTGACAAATTACTGAAATTAAGTATGAATTATTTACGAATGATTCTTGCCAGACACTCGACGTGATGAAAAGCATTCAGTAGTATTTTTCGATCTTACACACGTAGCAATGATTCACAGTAGACAAATAATATCAAGATGTCTTGACAAATTACTGAAATTAAGTATGAATTATTTACGAATGATTCTTGCCAGACACTCGACGTGATGAAAAGCATTCTGAGTAGTGTTTTTCGATCTTACACACGTAGCAATGATTCACAGTAGACTAATAATATCAAGATGTCTTGACAAATTACTGAAATTAAGTATGAATTATTTACGAATGATTCTTGCCAGACACTCGACGTGATGAAGAGCATTCAGTAGTGTTTTTCGATCTTACACACGTAGCAATGATTCACAGTAGACAAATAATATCAAGATGTCTTGACAAATTACTGAAATTAAGTATGAATTATTTACGAATGATTCTTGCCAGACACTCGATGTGATGAAAAGCATTCAGTAGTGTTTTTCGATCTTACACACGTAGCAATGATTCACAGTAGACTAATAATATCAAGATGTCTTGACAAATTACTGAAATTAAGTATGAATTATTTACGAATGATTCTTGCCAGACACTCGATGTGATGAAAAGCATTCAGTAGTGTTTTTCGACCTTACACACGTAGCAATGATTCACAGTAGACTAATAATATCAAGATGTCTTGACAAATTACTGAAATTAAGTATGAATTATTTACGAATGATTCTTGCCAGACACTCGACGTGATGAAGAGCATTCAGTAGTGTTTTTCGATCTTACACACGTAGCAATGATTCACAGTAGACTAATAATATCAAGATGTCTTGACAAATTACTGAAATTAGTACAATCCTGACTAGGCTAAGGATGATTGGTTCAATAAATGGAAACTTTGGAATATTATTAAGAGGATATTTCTAATTTGACGACTGAGTTACATGACATGAAATGAAAGCAAACACATCGTTGATTAAACGGCCAAGATATGGTGTGTTGAAACAAACTGATAAGGAACCTGAAACAGTTTGCGTAGTGTATCGAAAACAGAGGTGAGGGGGCCGGGGTGGCACAGTGGTTAAGCGCTTCGCCTTTCATCTCCGTGACCCGAGTTCGATTCCCGCAGCACGGCATCACATGTGAGTTGAATTTGTTGGTATCTCGCCCTTGCTCCGAGGGTTTTTCTCCGGGTTCTCCGGTTTTTCTCCCCTCTCAAAAACCAACCCAAATTCCATTTCGACCGAGGAATCCATATCCCCGATTAGTAGACCCTTTCGGCTCAATCCCGATTTGTGTGGGGGAGGGGTGGGGATTACCCAGAAACCTGGATTGATCCACCTTTTCTAGGGTCAGATAGAAGACTAGACACGTAAAGAAAGTAATTTTTTTAATTTAATTTTTTATTTAGATATCTTATATACAAGAACATACCCATCAGAAGTGGGCTACAGTATTCTAGGTGAGGTAAAATAAAGGCCCTATACAAATTCAGCATGACATCAATTGGTAAAAACCGCCTGATACACCTAAGGGCAGATGCATTGCCATATGCCTTCTTCAGTTGGGTGGTAATGTGTTCTTTAAAGATCAGCATGCTATCTAGAGTGACACCTAGGATCTTAATTGAATCTGAGGTCTCAATGTTAGAGCCATTTAATACCAGGTTATAATCGTACTTGCACTGCCCGACAGGGAGCGCCTGTGTCTTCCCATTATTAACAAGTAGCTTGTTCTGATCAAACCAGGAAGAGAGGAGATTCAAGTCATTGTTTATGACAAACTGTAGTACCATAGGCGAGACGTCCGATGCGTATACCGTAGTGTCGTCAGCATCAGTATAATCTAAGTGAAGCATTCGGAACTGAGTAGTTCAAGTCATTGATGAATGCGTTAAACAGTAGCGGACCTAGGTGAGATCAGGAGGTAAGCCTGTCTTGACGTCAATATAGCTAGAGCACACCCCTTGCATCTTCACCCGTTGCTTTCGGCCCAGGAAATAGGAAGACATCAACTTCAACGCTGAGGCAGAGAACCCACAGGCTTTTAACTTTGCCAGCAGAAGATTATGATTAATGGAATCGAAGGCCTTGCTCAGATCCTCAGCAACGTCAGCAACGGCTTCTCTGTTATCAAGACTCCTCCTCCAATCCTCCGTCATTTTCAGAAGCGCGATACAACATGAATGATTGCTTAAAAAACCCGAGAGGTTGAGGGAGAGATGGCAGTAAAATGCAGCATACATTTGATCGGTCATCACCTTCTCGTACACTTTAGATAAAGCCGTTAGTATCGAGACAGGACGATAGTTCACTTTGTACGTGTCCTCCGCCTTTTTGAAAACAGGTGTTAGATGCATTTCCATTCCAACGGCCAGATTCCGCTAGCAATCAGATAGTTGATTAGCTTTGCGATTTTATCCTATCCTCCAAGACTGGAGCAAAAAGTCTCAGTAGACGCGATTAAATGCCATCGACTCCAACAGCTTTCCTGTTTTAGCTTTTCCATTGTTTTAGCTGTCAAATTTGACAAGAATACAAAAGGTTATATATATATAATGGCAGTGCAATGTTTTTGAAAACGGGTGTATATATACATGTATATATATATATATATATATATATACAGTCAATGCCAAAAAGGTTGTCCAGCAGAACATAATATAATACTTTAATATCCATTGTTTTGGCCTATTGTCTTGGTCTAGACAATAGCCCAAAACAATGGATATTATAGTATTATATTATGTTCTGCTGGACAACCTTTTTGGCAGCGACTGTATATAATATATATATATAGATATAGATAAATTGAGATAAGTTGGTTTCAATTAGAAATAATAGTTTTATTAGAAAGATTTGATAATTTTAGATAAGTCTAAGCTATTCCTAGTGTTGTTGGTATATATGTTAAACATATTATTCGATAATCTACACTGTATATCTAGTTGTAATTAATTTTAAGTATTCAAGAGATATTTTTTGTAGTTTTTTTTAAAGCAGGTATGTAAGGTTCTTAAGTTCAACAGGGTTTTGGTGCACAGGACTTAAATGAAAATACTCCATAGTTTGTTCACACTTTGGATCTGTAGAAATTTTGCTTTGCAGCATACCTAGTATTATGGGAATAGACTTCTGATGCTGATATAAGAATGTCAGAAAACACAGCTGGAATACTACTTTTGTTGTTCCTTATTTTATGGCAAAAAGTGACTTTTAAATTTATAGATGTTTTCAAGCTTTAGAATTTCAAGAAGACTATAGTATGGGCTAACATTTTCTCTACCATACTTCGCATGCATTTATTTTGTTTAGTGCAAATTTTTGTTAATCTTGTTTTATAGGTACTGCTCCAGCTCATGAGACTCTAATTGAAGTATGGGTATATAAGGGTGTAGTATAATTGTTTGATCATATAAAGGTCAAGGTAGTATCTTACTTTACTAATTATTCCAACGTTTTTTACAATCTTATTATGTAGAATTTGGGGCTCCCATTAAAAAATATGTCCTCTATATATATGCCTAAATATTTGATAAGTAATTGCACCTAAATGGCTGTCCGCATCTGATAAAAAGAAAGTCGACTGGTTCCTTTAACGGTGTTCCAGAGGTAGACTACAACACCAATGTAAACCTCTTTGTATGCGTCCATTCATTTATTGTCCAATCGAACCGCTTTTGATTATAATTGCTTTTAATTATTATTGCTAATTATTTATATCTGTGTACTTAACTCCTACAACTATTATTATTACCGTCTGACCTGTAACGCGGCTATATTATTGTAATTTATTTAACATATCAGCTCTCTAGATGAGCTTCTGTGATCATAGAGAAAATGTTAAGTCTTAATATTGTTTAACTAAAAATATATATTTGATATAGCTTTTGGGTTCGATGTTGTTGACGTTAATGTGTACATTTTTCCTTGATGATGTTATCAGCATATAATTAGTCTTCTTAAAATTAATAGACAGCTTGTTGGCAGCACAGTACTATTTTACCAACTTAATTTCATCATTCATTACGGATTCAAGTTCCCTCAAGTTATCACTGACAAAAAAAACGTTAGTGTCATCTGCAAATATTCTAAACGAAAGTTTAGTAGAGGAGTTTGGTGTCATTAATGTATAGCAAGAATAGCAATAGTCCTAGTGTTGAACCGTAAGGTATGCCACAGAGGATGGTTTCCATACTAGATTCAGCTTCACCAACTTTTACATATCGAGTACGATTTTGTAGATTCGTTATCTTAAAGTATTACATGATAATTAGTTGTTTTTTTCCAGTGAAGTTTATTGATTGTTATCTTATTATTAGTATTACATAATTGGTTGTTATTTTCCAGTGAAGTTTATGATCGTTACCGTTATTATTAGTATTACATGATAATTAGTTTTTTTTTTCAGTGAAGTTTATTGATTGTTATGTAATAGTATTACATGATAATTGGTTGTTATTTTCAAGTGAAGTTTATTGATTGTTATCTTATATTATAATATAGATACGATAGTACGCGCGCTCTGATTGGCTAAGAAGCCATGTTTTATCAGAGTATATAACATGGTTAGCCGTGTTATATAGTTTTCAACTGGCATATAGTTTTCAACTGGCATATATATTTCGTATATAACATGGTTAGCCGTGTTATATAGTTTTCAACTGGCATATATAGTTTTCAACTGGCAAGTAATCAATTAAGTGAACCTTTGGCTCTGATTTATAACCAGTCTCTCTTGGAGGGCATTGTCCCTGATATATTAAAAATATCAAAAGTGACACCTGTTGATAAAGGTGGAGAAACTATAGACCCAACAAATTACCGACCCATCTCCACACTCTCAGTGTTCACACAGTTGTTTGAAAAACTTGTATACAGACAACTTATTAGTTATATAGAGAAATATGAAATCCTGTGTGAATTCCAGTTTGGGTTTAGAAAAGGCAGATCCACTGAACAGGCGATTACTGAAATCACAGACAATTTTAAAAATGCAATAGATAATAACCTATTCACTTGTGGAGTGTTTCTAGACTTTGCCAAAGCCTTTGATACTGTAAACCATTCAATTTTGTTAGAAAAACTGAAAAAGTATGGAATTAGGGGAATCCCCCTTCAATGGTTCACCAGCTATCTAACCAATAGACAACAGTATGTATCCCTAGATAACGTTCAATCAACTAAACAGACAGTAGTCTGTGGAATTCCCCAGGGTAGCTCGTTAGGCCCCCTGTTATTTTTATTATATATAAATGATATTTCAAACTGCTCAGACAAACTGTCTTTTAGAATATTTGCAGATGATACAAATTTATTTGCCTCCTCCCGCAACAGCTCTGAATTGGAAACCATGATGAACCAAGAACTAATCAAAGTAAAAGAATGGTGTGACAAATAAACTTTCAATCAACCTTAAGAAAACAAACTTCATGATCATAAAATCTCCCAAAAAGAAACTGAACTCACCTATTAATATAAAACTAAATAACAATGATGGCACCAGTTATTCCCTGGAGAAAAAAGACTATATCAAATACTTAGGTGTGATGATAGATGATACTGTTTCCTGGAAATATCAAATCTCATTTATCTGCTCGCGTATATCAAGAAATATGATTGGCATTTTTTATAAACTTAGACACTATATCTCTCTACAGCAAACGAAACAACTCTATTATAACCTCATTTATTCATACATCTCATACGCGATCACTGCCTGGGGCAGTGCCTATAAATCCCACTTGAAAAAAATCCAAACCAAACAAAATCATCTTGTTAGAATCCTGTTTTTTGCCACTCTATATGGAAAAAACACTGAAAGTGCTTTACCACTACTAAACTTGCTAGATATTTTGACAGTTGACAATGTATACAAACTTCAGGCCCTAAAATTTATCCATCAATGGCATAAAAAACAATTACCAGGAATTTTTGATAACTATTTTCGTTATGCCAAAGATATACATTCATATAATACCCGATTTGCATCAAAAGATAATTTTTATAAGGCTCACTATAGAACAAACGCTGGCAAACAAACTATTTCCGCCATGGCAACTGACTTATGGCAACAACTTCCCTATGAATTAAAACAGCTCAATAAACTCAGTTTCGCCAAAAAAAATAAACAACAACTGTTCCTTAAGCAAAATTAATTGCTTCGATCAACTTGATTGAATTTCTTTGTTAAATTCCCTCCATCTATTTTTCTCTACTAAAATGTTTTGAATCTTCAACTTTTCTCCTTTGTATTTACTAATTAGTGTGTTAGATATAGCATGATTAGCATGCTGTGTGTGTATATATACGTATGTATGTACATCAAAATTTTTCTTTTCTATTGTTATTCAAATTGAGATTAATGTGTGTGTGTGCTACATTTCAAATATAACATAACAGTCTAGTGTCTAACTCGATAACCTCACGGTTTATTTAGACTCTAGGCATTTCCTTCTGTGTTACTATATTTAGTATATTTTTGCAATAATAATAATAAAAATAATAAAAATTCTAACTAAATATAGAAAATGTAACTGAAAAAAAATCATTGTGAAATGTGAAATAAAGTATTGTATATTGTATTGTATATTGTATTGTATATTGTATTGTATATTGTATTGTATATTGTATTGTATATTGTATTGTATATTGTATTGTATATTGTATTGTATATTGTATTGTATATTGTATTGTATATTGTATTGTATATTGTATTGTATATTGTATTGTGTATTGTATTGTGTATTGTATTGTGTATTGTATTGTGTATTGTATTGTGTATTGTATTGTGTATTGTATTGTGTATTGTATTGTGTATTGTATTGTGTATTGTGTATTGTGTATTGTGTATTGTGTATTGTGTATTGTGTATTGTGTATTGTGTATTGTGTATTGTGTATTGTGTATTGTGTATTGTGTATTGTATTGGCGGTTTCCTTTCATCGCGCGCGTAAATCTATATTATAAAACAGATGAAGAAGCCTTAAATCCATGTTTTATACTATCATAAAACACTCTGGTCATTTGAGAACACTCTAGAAATGTTGAAAGCACGCGCCTTCGGCTTGTGCTTTAACATTTCTCTCATGTTCTCAAATGCCCATCGTGTTTTATGATAGTATAAAACATGGCTAAGGCTTCTTTATTATTACATGATAATTGGGTGTTTTTTCCCCAGTGAAGTTGAAAGATCGTTACCTTATAGTATTACATGATAACTGTTTTTTTTCCAGTGAAGTTGAAAGATCGTTACCTTATAGTATTACATGATAATTGGTTGTTTTTTCCCCAGTGAAGTTTATTGATCGTTACCTTATAGTATTACATGATAATTGGTTGTTTTTCCCCAGTGAAGTTTATTGATCGTTACCTTATAGTGTAATAACTTAGCAAGGAGTGACATTGTTTAAAGGCGACATAATTTTGGGGACCGCAGTTTTTTCTTCTAAGTATTTTTATTATTTGTTTGCCACAATGTACAATAACATAAACAATATTATTAATATCAGTTGTGATGAAAAACAGTGACGACGAAGCCTAAACGAGAAACCGTAAGGCTTATGGAAGTTCAGGCTTCCCGTTACATACGAGATTACAGATAACTAAATAAACACTTAAATGAGATGGCGGCTACATACATTACAGCTAAGAAAGACAAGGGGCTCTATTCTAAATGTAGTAATTAAGTTGTCAATATGACGTTAATAAGAATATGTTAAGTTTGATTTAAAGTTTTTTAAGCTAGGAGAATTTGTCAACTCATCGTTTAACGAGTTCCAAAGTTGTGGGCCTTGATATTTAATGCAAAATTGTTTGAGTCTAGTGGGGAACGAAGTCTAGAAGCATTTCTGGTATTATAATTATGTAATTGTTTGCCGGAAGTAAACAGATCATTAAAACTAGAAGGAAGTAAATGATTAGAATAAGAGTACATAAAAATGCCATTTTGCAGTGAATTGATTTCAAAGACTTTCAATATCGCTAATCGTTCAGTTAAAAATAGGACCTGAGGGAGCATCAAAATGTGTGTTTTCTATTGTTCTTACAACACGTTTTTGTAGAAAACGCCGAGCTTATCGAATTGATCGATCGAGAAAAGAAACTCGAAAGAAATTTATCCACATTTACTCTGTCTTCTAGAGTTCTTCAGTGTAAAAACATACAAACAAGTTTAAACCATTAATAACTATCGTAACCATGATTTAAAAAAGTTATCTATTTACAGATATAAACATATACATTAAAAACGTTTCTCGATTCTGAATGCCTAAGAATGATGCAGTTAAAATGTAATTCAGTGCAAAATAGTGTAATTCAGTGCAATTACAAACAAGATTAAAATTGTTAAAAACATTTTAATGTATATGATTAATAAGTAATCATACGTTTTCTCGTACAATCTGGGATCAATTCTCACTCGTATGTTTTTCAAATATCTCAAAATTTGAAAAACATATACTCGTGCGAATTAATTCCAAATTGAACTCGAAACCGAATGATTACCTGTACTAATTGATCGACATAGAAAACTATCAATAATTAAAGCTACCAATGGATTGTAAAACTATTGTGATTTCAATCTATAACAAATGACGCATCCGTTATGATAAAAAGAGCGTCGTTTAGCAAGGGTTATTGAACCAGCGCGAGCGGAGATTCTCCTTAACGCAGTGGAGAATTCCGCGACACGTGGTCCTTCGAGCCGAAAAAAAGAGAACCGATTTACCGGAAAGAAATCTGAGAGAAAATGACGGAGATCGTGTCAAAGAAGAAAGTCCGGGGAGGACATAGAGGACATGTAACGAAACTAGAAACAGACGCAAATGGGCTTATTGAGAGTTAGGGCGGCAGTGAAAGGGATTCTCTTCTTGAAGTGAAAAACGCCTTGACTGATAAGCTAGACACGTTGAGACGCTTAGACGATGAAGTATTGGATCTTTTCAGTGCAGAAGAGAATGTAGACGAAACCATAATAGCGAAAGAGATAGAAGAAGCAGAGAAAGTCAGAGCTGTGATCCGTAGATTAGTACTAAGGATAAACGAAACGACAAAGGAATCTCAAGTGGAAGCCATTTAAGCCACCAACCCCCAATCAAGTGTATCGAACGTACACGTCAAGGCAAGAAGTCCGAAGCTGGAGATGAAGAAATTCTCCGGCGTGATCCACGAATGGCAGGAGTTCTGCGATTAATTTTTTAGTGCGATCGACAAGAACGACTCCCTGCCAGACGTGGATAAGTTCCCCTATCTTCGTGGACTGATGGAAGGGCCTGCCAAAACTAGCATCACCGGGTTTGCACAGACCGCGGCAAACTACGACGCTGCGCTAGAATTGTTACACCGGAGATACGCGAAAAAGATCGCTATCGAATGGGCTCACATTACTGGAATTGCTGAAAGTGTCGCCAGTCTACGGGGAAAGGAACGTGGAAAGGCTCCGAACACTGTATGACACAGTTGAATCGCACTACCTGGGTCTCGTTGCGGTGGATGAAAGAACCTATTCAGGGATTGTGGTGCCATCGATTTTGGAGAAATTGCCGGACTCTCTCAGGCTTACCATCACACGGGGGGGGGGGGGGGGGGGGGCAATACATGGAATGGATCCTGGGGGATATGTTGAAAGCCCTCTTACGAGGAGTGGAACTAAGGGAGGAGTACCGCTCGACTCCCCAAGTACGAGTTGGTACCGGCGATTTCATAAGAAAAAGCCCAAACACAGCTAGTGCACTGTTCATCAAGAAAGGAGAAGACGGATGCGCATTCTGTCGACGACACCACCCCCATGAGGAGTGTAGGAAAGTCAAAGACATTACAGAATGTAAGCAGTTAGTTCGTAAATATGGTAGATATTTTAAGTGTATTGCTAAGGGACATCGTGCCCGTGATTGTACGGTAACTGTTACGTGTAAGACCTGCAAGTGTGATCATCATAGCTCCATATGCGAGGGCGGGCAACAACAACCTTCGGGGGGAGGGGATAGTCAGTCAGCAGCTAATGCAGTCAGTGCCCCTTGTAGTATGTTCGTGGACACGGGAAGTTGAATTGCCCTTCAAACTGCCCAAGTCTCGATTAAGGGGGAGAGGCAAGGGAGGGTAAGGGTTTTGTTTGACTCAGGGAGTCACCGATCGTTTATTACTGCTAAGTCTGTAAATGCTCATGGCCTAGAGATTGTAAGAAAATAATGGTTGTGTATCAGTACCGAGAATCGGGATGTCGTTCAGTTTGACGTAATGCCTCTACAAGGCGGCACGGGTTTGAGGCGCAGATAGAAGCTTATGCTGTACCGGAAATTTCCCACATAAGCAATGAGCACGTAGAGGTCGTCAAAAACGATTTCCCGCATCTGCGAGATCTTTGGTTTTCGGACGTGTGTCAATCTAAGGAAGAACTTGAGATATATATTTTAATAGGAGCAGATTATCAGTGGGAGTTTCAGAAGGGCGCAACGGTACGGGGAAAACCCGAGGAGCCCGTAGCAGTAGAAACTGAGCTTGGTTGGATGTTGTCTGGTCTCCTTAAAAGGAGAGAAATAGCTGACAAACAGGATGTATCAGTACATTTCGTGGCACAGGATACACGACTTTAATAAATGTGATTTCTCGTTTCGATAGTTTATCCACATGTATCGAAAACATGAACATTACCATGTGAAAGAGCATGTCGACATCAGTGAACTTGTGAAAGCTGAGTGCTGTAGCTTAAAAGAGGGTCTGAATGGGATTAACTAACTACTGACAAATGACGGTTTTTAAACTGACAACTGACAAATTTGGTTTTTGTGGGTCAAACATTGTAAATTTTCTCTAGTAATGATTAACTACGGCTAACTGACAAATGGCCAAAATTGTAACACTGACAACTGACATGTAGACCACCCCCCAATTCAGACCCTCTTAAAAAAGCAATGAAGTTACAGCCATTTGAACTTAGAGAGATTTGTATGAGAAAAACAACGGAGGCCTTTCTAGCTTCGCTTCGTGATTTTTTCTGCATTAGCAATGCTCATTGCTCAACAGCAATTCTACACATTGCTCCAAAACTCAAAACAATTACCAGTTTTAATGTGATCTTTCATGTGGTAGCATTGGTTTTCCTCTACAGATTGATCTACCAAATTATGCAAAGTAGGAGGCGGCCATTATATGAAAGTCTTGTACAGTGTTGTATCGGACAGAGCCAGGTTAGTAAGTTGTGGGACTTAGACAGTCTAGGAATAAAAGCCAGTAGCTAGTGATGAGGCGGTGTACGAGACGTTCGCGAATGACAGACTCCAATGGCGGTAGGTATTCAGTAAAGCTTCCGTGGAAACAGTCACGACAAGTTGCCTAGTAATTATGTGCTTATACACAAGTCGTTCATTCCCATTTTATATATCAAAAGATCGTTACTTTTCTAATATAGTACTTAGTTTGTCCCACTTGTCCAAGTGCATCATTAATTTCCCTTTCTTTTTGGCAATTTTCCGTCCCACAAATTATTTACGAATCTGGTAAGAGATGGTAATTTTTCTTTTTCTCTCGCTTTGTAAATGATAATTTTAGAAATCAAAATAATCACATTTATCAACTCCTTTTTTCCTTTCTGTTCTGGTGGCAAGAATACTCAATTCAGCGACTGTGAAGGTTTGTAGGGAATCTATTCATATCGACGAGCTGTGCATTTTAATGAGCTCCCGGAAAATAAAAGCTCCTCTCCGATTGGCTGAACAAAAAAGTGGGCTCGAGTTCGCAGACGTTGGTGTGGGAGGGAGGGAAACGAACCACACAAGACGTCTGCATCGGAGGTTAGATCAGCTGTTTCCAAGTAAGATTTACAAAAGGAACAAAGAGGTGAGGTCATCAGCTTATAACCTATATAATTCAACGATTTAGATATAGAACATTTTTCTAATTTATACTGAAAAGCTGTCATATATGTATTAATTGTGGATGTATTTATGCGGGCGTAAATTAAAGACTGTTATTTTTCATTCTTTTTTTCAATATTTTTCTGAGCGGTGGGTGATTCAACTTTGGAATTTACAAGGTCCCAGTAAATACACTTCTGGCTTAGTTTTTCGAGTTCCGATGATTGTCCATTAATATAAAAGACCCTTTTGGCAGAGTCATCCACGGCACTTAAAATATTTGTGGTTTTAGTAATGAGTGCCTTCCCGGCAAGACATTGGAATACAATTAACTATAGAGAACCATCGTAAAAATAATTCTGCCTAAATCCTTTTGTTTTCGCAAAAACCCAGCTTAATTTATTCTTGACATCTCAGAGGTCCATAAGATATTTAAAACCTCTTCTTTTAAAGGCAGTAATATTAACTATCGACCTGGCTAGGAATATCGATAAACTTATTATTCCAAATAGGTTGATAAGAACACTATTGACATCATCTTTTGAAGGTAGCAAGCATACATTAGCCCATGTTATGAAAATGCTTTTATAAGAATGAGCTCCAGGGGTAAAAATCAAAATAGACGTTTACAGCGCCCCTACCACCAATCGAATTAAGCTGTTAGGTCTGGTTCTACATTCATCTTTAATCAGTTTTTGGACCCACATAACTTGTCGAGAATGTATAATAGTCTCAGTATCAGGCAGTCAAAGTCCGCCTTCTCCATAATCTGCTATAAGAGTTTTGTATTTCATCTTAGCCTTTCTTCCACTCCACAAAAAAGCAATATTTTTTTTTTTATTTTTGGTATAAAGTCCTTTGGGATGTCATTTTTTGAGCAAACGTAATTGAGAACTTTTGATATGGCCAAAGAGATAATGATTTGAAACCTTACCATATAGCGTTAAACTCCTGGAGTTCCAAATAGCTAAACAAGTCAAGGTTTTCAAATACTCTATCCCTGAAAAGTATTTTTAATCGAGTACGATTCGTTATAGGAGAACTAATATATACCTAAAATATTTACTCCTTCCTTGTCAAAATCGCTATATTTGTTTCTTTATACTTCCATTTCACTAATTGGTTTATTTCCACCTCCAATCCAACCTAATTCAGATTTTGTGTAATTGATCTTTAGTGAGAAGAATTCTTGAAATTGATCTAGCAATTTAAAAAGGTTGTCGAGAGATCGTCGGCATAAAGTACTTTTTTCCCTTCCTTTCCCAATTTAATTATAATTGTGTAATTGTTTGCCGGAAGTAAACAGATCATTAAAACTAGAAGGAAGTAAATGATTAGAATAAGAGTACATAAAAATGCCAGTTTGCAGTGAATTGATTTCAAAGACTTTCAATATCGCTAATCGTTCAGTAAAAAATAGGACCTGAGGGAGCATCAAAATGTGTGTTTTCTATTGTTTTTACAACACGATTTTGTAGAAAACGCCGAGGTTATCGAATTGATCGATCGAGAAAAGAAACTCTCGAAAGAAATTGATCCACACCATATACATTAAAAACGTTTCTCGATTCTGATTGCCTAAGAGCGATGCAGTTCAAATGTAATTCAGTGAAAAAAGTGTAATTCAGTGCAATTACAAACAAGATTAAAATTGTTAAAAACATTTTAATGTATATGATTAATAAGTAATCATACGTTTTCGTATGTTTTTCAAATATCTCAAAATTTGAAGAGCATATACTCGTGCGAATTAATCCCAAATTGAACTCGAAACCGAATGATTACCTGTACTAATTGATCGACATAGAAAACTATCAATCAATCTTTATTGCTCTTATAATGACATGTATACAATATAAAAAGAAAAATAACTAATATATATACAATGTGATGGGCAAGTTAGCCTCCAGCCTTGTTAATCAACAATAGGAGAAAGGAAATTTAAAAACTAGTTTAGATTACTGGGAAAACACTAAGAATTAGAATACTAATAACGAAAATATAAATAACGATTTGAGCAATCACAGATAGTTATTTTGAATATTGGTCTGACAATAAATACTGTTTTATGCTTTTTGAGAAAGAAAATACGTTTAAATTTTTGAGGTGGTCAGGGAGATTTCGCCAAAGGTCAATTGCCACAAATGAAATCATTTGTTTTCCTGTGTTTGTTCTCACGCCTGATTTATATAAATTTTGTTTGGCTGCATATCTCGTATTATAACTGTGGACATTGCTGGCATATTGGAAAAAAAAAATCGAACAAGTTAGGTAATTGACCTTTGTGCCAGAGGTGAACAAATTTTAATGCGTGGAGACAGTAAACATTATGAACTGTAAGTATATCTAAGATATTTAGCAGTGGGAGAGCACGTTTAGTATTTCTACCATATAATGTGGCAAAACATTTTAATCTTGCGACATGATTTTGCTTTGTTTGTACTTTTTGTAAATTGGTTTTATAAGCGCTGCCCAAAGCTAATATCGCATATGAGATGTATGGATAAATAAGATTGTAATAAATTTGCTTTAGTTGTGTCAATGATAAATAGTGCCTCAGCTTGGATATAATACTTGTGTTTTGAGAAATACGCGAAGATACATATTATATATGGTATTTCCAACACATTGTATCGTCAATCAGGACTCCTAGATATTTTATGTGGTCTTTCCTTTTCAAGGAGTGGCACGATCCATCAGAGCTCAATATTTTGATATCAATATTCATGTCCCTTTTCTTAGCTGACTTTATGATCATAAAATTAGTTTTCGACAGATTAATAGATAACTTATTTATGTCACACCATTCTTTGACCTTTTTTAATTCAGAGTTCATTAAATTTTCTAGGCTTTTTAAATCTTTAGCCGATGCAAATACATTGGTATCGTCCGCAGATATTTTGAATGTTAGGGCATCAGAACAATTCGGTATATCGTTGATGTAAACTAAAACTAAAAGTGGTCCTAGAGAGCTACTGAAGGATGCCACAGATCATTGTTTGTTTGGGGAGTCGACATTTCTTAGAGACACATACTGCTGTCTGTTCGTTAAATAACTTGTGAACCATTTTAAGGGTAGGCCTCTAATGCCATAGGATTCTGGTTTCTTTCGTAATATTCCATGGTTAACAGTGTCGAATATACAAGTTATTATCAATCGCTTTTCTTAAGTTATCTGCAATTTCTGCTATTTCTGCTATAGCCTGGGAAGTCGAGCGGCCTTTGCGAAATCCAAATTGGAATTCCAAAGAGAATTTCTTGTTTTTCAATGTAATTAATAAGTTGCTTGTATATTAGTTTTTCAAACATTAGGGTAAATATAGGTTGATAAAGTCGAAATAGGACGAAAATTGGCTGGATTATTAATTGCCCCTTCTTTATCTTAGAAATTTTGAGAATATCCGGTACAATTCCTTGAAGGGATTGATTGAAAATTATTGTTAGTGCTTCATATATATGTTTACGGGCAAGTTTAACGCATGACGGGGGGGATACCAATTGATGACTTATTTAGTTTAAGTCCCATAATTGCATCGTAGACTTCCTGTGCATAAATGCCACGAAATACAAAACTATTCTGGAAGGATCTATTAATGTATTTTGTTGGATTATCATTATTTGATAGAAGCTTACTAGCTAAATCGTTGCCAACATTAATATAATGTGTTTAATTGATGAGAAATGCTAGCCTTATCAGTGTAACATTTATTTTTATAGAGAAACTTCGTTATCGTTGTTTGTGAGTTCATATTTTCCGATTTGTTATCATTCCAATCAACTTCCACGTTGTTTTTAAGTTTTCTTTATTTAAATTAAATTGAGCACGAAAATAGTTCGTTTTCGCGGCTTCTTTAACTTTGTTTAATTTGTTGTTATATGCTTTATACATCTTTACTTTTGTTGGATTATTACTTAAAACGTGGGTTTTTAAAAGTTTTTGTCTTCTCCTTATCGAGACCAGTAAAGCATGAGATATCCATGGTTTTTTAAATTGTTTTTTCTTATTATTAGATACTTTACGTATCGGAGCGTGCCTATCAGTTATTGTTTGAAGCGCTTCAACGATTCTATTCATGCTGTTATTAACATTATCATCACTTACAAGACCTTGGAAGTCAGTGTCCGCTATGTCATTCAAAAATAAATCACCGTTAAAATTCGAAAAATCTCTAAAATATCGTAAATCGTCTGTCACGGGTAGCTTATTCGCGACCGTGCAGAATATAGGAAGGTGGTCAGAGATATTAGCTAAACAAATACCTGCTTTTAGTACTTTTTGTGGAATGTTGGTGTAAATATGATCTATTAAAGTCGAGGTATGATCAGCGATTCGTGTCGCCTTTGTAATAATTGGCGGCAGGAAACCTAAATCTAGAATCATGTCAAGGAAGTCAGATGTTTGGTTATCAACGTTGTATTTTAGGAAGTTTATGTCTACGAGCTTAACTTTTAAGATTTCGAGAAAACGTTTACGGTCATTGTGGCTATCGGTAAATGCAGCCAATTATAATATTCTTTTGTCTTTTTCGTATGATCTCAATCCAACAGGATTCTACACCTTCCGCAGTTAGTTCAAGGTCATGCCTTCTAACAAATTCCAATTCTTTCGTAAGATAAAGGCCAACACCTCCAGCCAATGTTTTAGAGTTTGTATGCAAAAACGAATATCCTGGTATGCTAATGTTAAGGCTGTTAGTCTCTTTCAGTTTAGTTTCTGAGATAGCAATAATATCTGGTGATTCCTTCGACATGAGAAGGATATCTTCTAGCATTGAGAGGTTTCTAGATAGACTGCGCATATTGCAATGCAAAATTGAGAATCCATTTTGTCGAGTTGCCTTATAAAATAATGATCCAGTTTGTTTAATAGACTAATATTTTGATTCTATGCAATTTTCGAATTCTTCAGCTTGTTTATCTGGGTATTCAATGATATCTTGGAAAAGGTCTTTCGAGTCCAATATAGAGGTGGGGGAGGAGTAAACCCACGCCCCAGTTATGTTTAGGAACTCTTTATTGTCAAGATCATGGAATGGTAGTTCAACAAGCATGGTATAGCTACTGCTAGCGATCATTGGATTGAAGATAATTCGATGCATGTAGCTTTAAAGTTACTAACCTTATTCTGCTAATAGTTTTTCAGTAATGTATTAAGAATGTGGTATACATATAGGTAATAAGCTTATCTGCTTGTCTAATGACGACGGTTCTTACTTTCAAAGTCGCGGAGGTCTTCCTCGGTGTCAAAAGAGAATGTTCGTGTGTTCTCTGCCTCCTTCAGGAAGATCCGTCCATTGTAAGTCCAAATGAATTTCCATTTCCATTGCTTCTTTATCTTATTCACGCCACCAAAGAGTTTTTTCCTTGATGGAGTGAGGGATTCAGATATGTATATACGTTGGCAGATGACTCAAGGCCAGGGTTCGGAAGATCCTTTGCTTTTTTGTTAGCCAGTCTCTTTCGGTTAGCATAAAACCTGTTGCGTACATCACTTCTCATGAATTTGACAATCAGCTTTGGCGGAACTTCTGTATTATACGAGGGAATAGGATGGCTCGTCGAAATATCTGCTTCGGCGATTGGAACACCAATGGCTTGACCGACTGACTGGACAATTTCGAGCAGTCATCGGTTGTTTCGATGCCTGATATCTCAAGGCAGTCTCTCCTTAAATACTGAGCCAGCTCATCAGTTTGTAGTTTGGCACCTGAGGCGCACTTCTGTACGTTCTCAAGCTTTTCTTTTAAGGAGTTAACGGCCAGACTTTGACTGAGTAGCTTCTGGTTCGTTAATTGAATTTGCGTTAGCAATTCGTCGTATTTATCCCACATAAACCGGACTGTGTCCTTCAATTCTTCAAAATTCTTCGCTAACTTCCCTAATTGGTCATTTATCGGTGTAATTTCCTTCTTTAGGAGATCCTTAAACTCCTTCAACGTAGCCATAAAGGCAGTTTAGCGCCGAATAGCGGGAGCTCAGTTCAAACACGACTAACCGCCATTACGACATATGCTAATTATGCTATATGCTAATTAAAGCTACCAATGGATTGTAAAACTATTGTGATTTCAATCTATAAAAATGACGCATCCGTTATGATAAAAAGAGTGTCGTTTAGCAAGCGTTATCGAACCAGCGGCGACACGTGGTCCTTCGAGCCGAATAAAAGAGAGAACCGATTTACCGGCAAGAAATCTGAGAGAAAATGACGGAGCTCGTGTCAAAGAAGAAAGTCCGGGGAGGACATAGAGGACATGTAACGAAACTAGAAACAGAGGCAAATGGGCTTATTGAGAGTTACGACGGCAGTGAAAGGGATTCTCTTCTTGAAGTGAAAAACGCGTTGACGGATAAGCTGGACACGTTGAGACGCTTAGACGATGAAGTATTGGATCTTTTCAGTGCAGAAGAGAATGTAGACGAAACGATAATAGCGAAAGAGATAGAAGAAGCAGAGAAAGTCAAGAGGTTTGATCCGTAGATTAGTACTAAGGATAAACGAAACGACAAAGGAATCTCAAGTGGAAGCTGTTCACGCCACCAACCCCCAATCAAGTGTATCGAACGTACACGTCAAGGCAAGACTTCCGAAGCTGGAGATGAAGAAATTCTCCGGCGTGATCCACGAATGGCAGGAGTTCTGGGATTCATTTTTTAGTGCGATCGACAAGAACGACTCTCTGCCAGACGTGGATAATGTTCTCCTATATTCGTGGACTGATAGAAGGGCCTGCCAAAACTGGTATCGCCGGGTTTGCACTGACCGCGGTAAACTACAACGCAGCGCTCAATCGTTGCGATTGAGGTGGATCAGTGAAAGAACCTATTCAGGGATTGTGGTGCGATCGATTTTGGAGAAATTGCCGGACTCTCTCAGGCTTACCATCACACGGGGGGAGCAATACATGGAATGGACCCTGGGGGATATGTTGAAAGCCCTCTTACGGGAAGTGGAACTAAGGGAGAAGTACCGCTCGACTCCCCAAGTACGAGTTGGTACCGGCGATTTCATAAGAAAAAGCCCAAACACAGCTAGTGCACTGTTCACAAAGAAAGGAGAAGACGGATACGCATTCTGTAGACGACACCACCCCCATGAGGAGTGTAGGAAAGTCAAAGACATTACAGAACGTAAGCAGTTAGTACGTAAATATGGTAGATATTTTAAGTGTATTGCCAACGGACATCGTTACGTGTAAGACCTGCAAGTGTGATAATCATAGCTCCATATGCGAGGGCGGGCAACAACCACCATCGGGGGTAGGAGACAGTCAGTCAGCAGCTAATACAGTCAGTGCCCCTAGTAGTATGCTCGTGGGGACGGGAAGTAGAATTGCCCTTCAAACTGCCCAAGCCTCGATTAAGGTGGAGAGACAAGAGAGGGTAAGGGTTTTGTTTGACTCAGGGAGTCACCGATCGTCTATTACTGCTAAGTCTGTAAATGCTCATGGCCTAGAGATTGTAAGAAAAGAATGGTTGTGTATCAGCACATTCGGGAAGAAAACCATAGAATCGGGATTGCAGGATGTCGTTCAGTTTGACGTAATGTCTCTACAAGGCGGCACGGTTTTAAGGCGAGGATAGAAGCTGATGTTGTACCGGAAATTTCCCACATAAGCAATGATCACGTAGAGGTCGTCAAAAACGATTTCCCGCATGTGCGGGATCTTTGGTTTTCGGAAGTGTGAATCTAAGGAAGAACTTGAGATATATATTTTAATAGGAGCAGATTATCTGTGGGAGTTTCAGAAGGGCGCAACGGTACGGGGAAAACCCGAGGAGCCCGTTGCAGTAGAAACTGAGCTTGGTTGGATGTTGTCTGGTCTCCTTAAAAGGAGAGAGATAGGTGACAAACAGGATGTACCAGTACATTTCGTAGCACAGGATACACGACTTTCATAAATGTGATTTCTCGTTTCGATGTATCGAAAACATGAACATTACCATGTGAAAGAGCATGTCGACAGTAGTGAACTTGTGAAAGCTGAGTGCTGTAGCTTAAAAGAGGGTCTAAATGGGGTTAACTGCTACTGATAAACGGCCTTATAAAAATAACTGACAAATGACTATTATTTACTGACAACCGAAAAATAACTGACAACTGACAAATTTGGTTTTTGTGGGTAAAACATTGAAAATTTTCTCTAGTCATGATTAACTAGGGCTAACTGACAAATGGCCAAAATTGTAACTGACAACTGACATGTATAACCCCCCCCAATTCAGACCCTCTTAAAAAAGTAATGAAGTTATAGCCATTTGAACTTAGAGAGATTTGTATGAGAAAAACAACGGAGGCCTTTCTAGCTTCGCTTCGTGTTTTTTTCTGCATTAGCAATGCTCATTGCTCAACAGCAATTCTACACATTGCTCCAAAACTCAAAACAATTACAAGTTTTAATGTGATCTTTCATGTGGTAGCATTGATTTTCCTCTACAGATTGATCTTCCAGATTATGCAAAGTAGAGGCGGCCATTATATGAAAGTCGTGTACAGTGTAGTATCAGACAGAGCCAGGTTAGTAAGTTGTGGGACTTAGACAGTCTAGGAATAAAAGCCAGTAGCTAGTGATGAGGCGGTGTACGAGACGTTCGCGAATGGCATAGACTTCAATGGCGGTAGGTATTCAGTAAAGCTTCCATGGAAACAGTCACGACAAGTTGCCTAGTAATTACGCAAACAGTCAGTGCTTATACACAAGTCGTTCTTTCCCATTTTATATATCAAAAGATCGTTACTTTTCTAATATAGTACTTAGTTTGTCCCACTTGTCCAAGTGCATCATTAATTTGCTTTTCTTTTTGGCAATTTTCCGTTCCACAAATTATTTATGAATCGGGTAAGAAATGGTAATTTCTTTTTCTCTCGCTTTGTAAATGATAATTTTAGAAATCAAAATAATCACATTTATCAACTCCTTTTTTCCTTTCTGTTCTGGTGGCAAGAATACTCAGGTCAGCGACTGCGAAGGTTTGTAGGGAATCTATTCATATCGACGAGCTGTGCATTTTAATGAGCTCCCGGAAAATAAGAGCTCCTCTCCGATTGGCTGAACAAAAAAGTGGGCTCGAGTTCGCAGACGTTGGTGTGGGAGGGAGGGAAACGAACCACACAAGACGTCTGCATCGGAGGCTAGATCAGCTGTTTCCAAGTAAGATTTACAAAAGGAACAAAGAGGCGAGGTAATCAGCTTATAACCTATATAAATCAACGATTTAGATATAGAACATTATTTCTACTATTTATACTGAAAAGCTCTCATATATGTATTAATTGTAGATGTATATATGGGGGTGTAAATTAAAGACTGTTATTTTTCATTCTTTTTTCAATATTTTTTTGAGCGGTGGGTGGTTCAACTTTGGAATTTACAAGGTCCCAGTAAATTCCGATGATTGTCCATTAATAAAAAAGACCCTTTTGGCAGAGTGATCCACGGCACTTAAAATATTTGTGGTTTTAGTAATGAGTGCCTTCCCGGCAAGACAGTGGAATACAATTAACTCTAGAGAACCATCGGAAAAAATAATTCTGCCTAAATCCTTTTGTTTTCGCAAAAACCCAGCTTAATTTATTCTCGACATCACAGAGGTTCATAAGATATTTAAAACCTCTTCTTTTAAAGGCAGTAATATTAACTATCAACCTGGCTAGGAATATCGATATACTTATTATTCCAAATAGGTTGATAAGAACACTATTGACATCCTCCTTTGAAGGTAGCAAGCATACATTAGCCCATGTTATGAAAATGCCTTTATAAGAATATGAGCGTTTACATCGCCCCTACCACCAATTGAATTAAGCGGTTAGGTCTGGTATAATTTTCCAAGTTCTACATTCATCTTTAATCAGTTTTTGGACCCACATAACTTGTTGAGAATGTATAATAGTCTCAATATCAGGCAGTCAAAGTCCGCCTTCTCCATAATCTGCTATAAGAGTTTTGTATTTCACCTTAGCCTTTCTTCCACTCCACAAAAAAAAGCAGTATTTCTTTTTTGGTATAAAGTCCTTTGGGATGTCAATTTTTGAGCAAACGTAATTGAGAACTTTTGATATGGCCAAAGAGATAATGATTTGAAACCTTACCATATAGCGTTAAACTCCTAGAGTTCCAAATAGCTAAACAAGTCAAGGTTTTCAAATACTCTATCCCTGAAAAGTATTTTTAATCGAGTACGATTCGTTATAGGAGAACTAATATATACCTAAAATATTTACTCCTTCCTTGTCAAAATCGCTATATTTGAAGTTTCTGTATACTTCCATTTCACTAATTGGTTTATTTCCACCTCCAATCCAACCTAATTCAGATTTTGTGTAATTGATCTTTAGTGAGAAGAATTCTTGAAATTGATCTAGCAATTTAAGAAGGTTGTCGAGAGATCGTCGACATCAAGTACTTTTTTCTCTTCCTTTCCCAATTTAATTATAATTGTGTAATTGTTTGCCGGAAGTAAACAGATCATTAAAACTAGAAGGAAGTAAATGATTAGAATAAGAGTACATAAAAATGCCAGTTTGCAATGAATTGATTTCAAAGACTTTCAATATCGCTAATCGTTCAGTTAAAAATAGGACCTGAGGGAGCATCAAAATGTGTGTTTTCTATTGTTTTTACAACACGTTTTTGTAGAAAACGCCGAGGTTATCGAATTGATCGATCGAGAAAAGAAACTCTCGAAAGAAATTGATCCACACCATATACATTAAAAACGTTTCTCGATTCTGATTGCCTAAGAGCGATGCAGTTCAAATGTAATTCAGTGAAAAAAGTGTAATTCAGTGCAATTACAAACAAGATTAAAATTGTTAAAAACATTTTAATGTATATGATTAATAAGTAATCATTCGTTTTCTCGTACAATTTGGGATCAATTCTCACTCGTATGTCTTTCAAATATCTCAAAATTTGAAAAGCATATACTCGTGCGAATTAATCCCAAATTGAACTCGAAACCGAATGATTACCTGTACTAATTGATCGACATAGAAAACTATCAATCAATCTTTATTGCTCTTATAATGACATGTATACAATATAAAAAGAAAATAACTAATATATATACAATGTGATGGGCAATACAGATTAAGTAATATTTGAGCCTGGAGGCTAAATAAACTGTGAAGTTCTCGAGTTAGCCTCCAGCCTTGTTAATCAGCAATAGGAGAAAGGAAATTTAAAAACTAGTTTAGATTACTGGGAAAACACTAAGAATTAGAATACTAATAACGAAAATATAAATAACAATTTGAGCAATTACAGATAGTTATTTTGAATATTGGTCTGACAATAAATACTGTTTTATGCTTTTTGAGAAAGAAAATACATTTAAATTTTTGAGGTGGTCAGGGAGATTTCGCCAAAGGTCAATTGCCATAAATGAAATCATTTGTTTTCCTGTGTTTGTTCTCACGCCTGATTTATATAAATTTTGTTTGGCTGCATATCTCGTATTATAACTGTGGACATTGCTGGCATATTGGAAAAAAAAAATCGAACAAGTTAGGTAATTGACCTTTGTGCCAGAGGTGAACAAATTTTAATGCGTGGAGACAGTAAACCTTGTGAACTGTAAGTATATCTAAGATATTTAGCAGTGGGAGAGCACGTTTAGTATTTCTACCATATAATGTGGCAAAACATTTTAATCTTGCGACATGATTTTGCTTTGTTTGTACTTTTTGTAAATTGGTTTTATAAGCGCTGCCCAAAGCTAATATCGCATATGAGATGTATGGATAAATAAGATTGTAATAAATTTGCTTTAGTTGTGTCAATGATAAATAGTGCCTCAGCTTGGATATAATACTTGTGTTTTGAGAAATACGCGAAGATACATATGATATATGGTATTTCCAACACATTGTATCGTCAATCATGACTCCTAGATATTTTATGTGGTCTTTCCTTTTCAAGGAGTGGCACGATCCATCAGAGCTCAATATTTTGATATCAATATTCATGTCCCTTTTCTTAGCTGACTTTATGATCATACAATTAGTTTTCGACAGATTAATAGATAACTTATTTATGTCACACCATTCTTTGACCTTTTTTAATTCAGAGTTCATTAAATTTTCTAGGCTTTTTAAATCTTTAGCCGATGCAAATACATTGGTATCGTCCGCAAATATTTTGAATGTTAGGGCATCAGAACAATTCGGTATATCGTTGATGTAAACTAAAACTAAAAGTGGTCCTAGAGAGCTACTGAAGGATGCCACAGATCATTGTTTGTTTGGGGAGTCGACATTTCTTAGAGACACGTACTGCTGTCTGTTCGTTAAATAACTTGTGAACCAATTTAAGGGTAGGCCTCTAATGCCATAGGATTCTGGTTTCTTTCGTAATATTCCATGGTTAACAGTGTCGAGTATACAAGTTATTATCAATCGCTTTTCTTAAGTTATCTGCAATTTCTGCTATAGCCTGAGAAGTCGAGCGGCCTTTGCGAAATCCAAATTGGAATTCCAAAGAGAATTCAATGTAATTAATAAGTTGCTTGTATATTAGTTTTTCAAACATTAGGGTATTAAATATAGGTTGATAAAGTCGAAATAGGACGAAAATTGGCTGGATTATTAATTGCCCCTTCTTTATCTTAGAAATTTTGAGAATATCCGGTACAATTCCTTGAAGGGATTGATTGAAAATTATTGTTAGTGCTTCATATATATGTTTACGGGCAAGTTTAACGCATGACGGGGGGATACCAATTGATGACTTATTTAGTTTAAGTCCCATAATTGCATCGTAGACTTCCTGTGCATAAATGCCACGAAATACAAAACTATTCTGGAAGGATCTATTAATGTATTTTGTTGGATTATCATTATTTGATAGAAGCTTACTAGCTAAATCGTTGCCAACATTAATATGTGTTTAATTGATGAGAAATGCTAGCCTTATCAGTGTAACATTTATTTTTATAGAGAAGCTTCTTTATCGTTGTTTGTGAGTTCATATTTTCCGATTTGTTATCATTCCAATCAACTTCCACGTTGTTTTTAACTTTGTTTAATTTGTTGTTATATGCTTTATACATCTTTACTTTTGTTGGATTATTACTTAAAACGTGGGTTTTTAAAAGTTTTTGTCTTCTCCTTATCGAGACCAGTAAAGCATGAGATATCCATGGTTTTTTAAATTGTTTTTTTCTTATTATTAGATACTTTACGTATCGGAGCGTGCCTATCAGTTATTGTTTGAAGCGCTTCAACGATTCTATTCATGCTGTTATTAACATTATCATCACTTACAAGACTTTGGAAGTCAGTGTCCGCTATGTCATTCAAAAATAAGTCACCGTTAAAATTCGAAAAATCTCTAAAATATCGTAAATCGTCTGTCACGGGTAGCTTATTCGCGACCGTGCAGAATATAGGAAGGTGGTCAGAGATATTAGCTAAACAAATACCTGCTTTTAGTACTTTTTGTGGAATGTTGGTGTAAACATGATCTATTAAAGTCGAGGTATGATCAGTGATTCGTGTCGCCTTTGTAATAATTGGCGGCAGGAAACCTAAATCTAGAATCATGTCAAGGAAGTCAGATGTTTGGTTATCAACGTTGTATTTTAGGAAGTTTATGTTTATGTCTACGAGCAAGAAAATTTCTTGTCCTTTACTGTTTAAGTACTCAAGCTTAACTTTTAAGATTTCGAGAAAATGTTTACGGTCATTGTGGGTGTCGGTAAATGCAGCATAATATTCTTTTGTCTTTTTCGTATGATCTCAATCAACAGGATTCTACACCTTCCGCAGTTAGTTCAAGGTCGTGCCTTCTAACCGCAAATTCCAATTCTTTCGTAAGATAAAGGCCAACACCTCCAGCCAATGTTTTAGAGTTTGTATGCAAAAACGAATATCCTGGTATGCTAATGTTAAGGCTGTTAGTCTCTTTCAGTCTAGTTTCTGAGATAGCAATAATATCTGGTGATTCCTTCGACATGAGAAGGATATCTTCTAGCATTAAGAGGTTTCTAGATAGACTGCGCATATTGCAATGCAAAATTGATAATCCATTTTGTCGAGTTGCCTTATAAAATAAAGATCCAGTTTGTTTAATAGACTAATATTTTGATTCTATGTAATTTTCGAATTCTTCAGCTTGTTTATCTGGGTATTCAATGATATCTTGGAAAAGGTCTTTCGAGTCCAATATAGAGGTGGGGGAGGAGTAAACCCACGCCCCAGTTATGTTTAGGAACTCTTTATCGTCAAGATCATGGAATGGTAGTCCAACAAGCATGGTATAGCTACTGCCATCGAATTATCTTCAATCCAGTGATCGCCGCTGCATGCAGCTTTAAAGTTACTAACCTTATTCTGCTAATAGTTTTTTCAGTAATGTATTAAGAATGTGGTATACGTATAGGTAATAAGCTTATCTGCTTGTCTAATGACGACGGTTCTTACTTTCAAAGTCGCGGAGGTCTTCCTCGGTGTCAAAAGAGAATGTTTGTGTGTTCTCTGCCTCCTTCAGGAAGATCCGTCCATTGTAAGTCCAGATGAATTTCCATTTCCATTGCTTCTTTATCTTATTCACGCCACCAAAGAGTTTTTTCCTTGATGGAGTGAGGGATTCATATATATATGTACGTTGGCAGATGACTCAAGGCCCAGGTTCGGAAGATCCTTTGCTTTTTTGTTAGCCAGTCTCTTTCGGTTAGCCTAAAACCTGTTGCGTACATCTCTCCGCACGAATTTGACAATCAGCTTTGGCGGAGCTTCTGTATTATACGAGGGGATACGATGGCTCGTCGAAATATTTGTTTCGGCGATACCAATGGCTTGACCGACTGACTGGACAATTTCGTTAGAGGAGCAGTCGCCGGTTGTTTCGATGCCTGGTATCTCAAGGCAGTCTCTCCTTAAATACTGAGCCAGCTCATCAGTGTCCTTCAATTCTTCAAAATTCTTCGCTAACTTCCCTAATTGGTCATTTATCGGTGTAATTTCTTTCTTTAGGAGATCCTTAAACTCCTTCAACGTAGCCATAAAGGCAGTTTAGCGCCGAATAGCGGGAGCTCAGTTCAAACACGACCAACCGCCATTACGACATATGCTAATTATGCTATATGCTAATTAAAGCTACCAATGGTTGTAAAACTATTGTGATTTCAATCTATAAAAATGACGCATCCGTTATGATAAAAAGAGTGTCGTTTAGCAAGCATTATCGAACCAGCGGCGACACGTGGTCCTTCGAGCCGAATAAAAGAGAGAACCGATTTACCGGCAAGAAATCTGAGAGAAAATGACGGAGCTCGTGTCAAAGAACAAAGTCCGGGGAGGCAATGAAAGGGATTCTCTCATCGAAGTGAAAAACGCCTTGACGGATAAGCTGGACACGTTGAGACGCTTAGACGATGAAGTGTTGGATCTTTTCAGTGCAGAAGAGAACGTAGACGAAACGATGATAGCGAAAGAAATAGAAGAAGCAGAGAAAGTCAGAGCTGTGATCCGTAGATTAGTACTAAGGATCAACAAAACGACAAAGGAAACTCAAGTGGAAGCTGTTCAAGCCCCAACCCCCAATCAAGTGTATCGAACGTACACGTCAAGGCAAGACTTCCGAAGCTGGAGATGAAGAAATTCTCCGGCGTGATCTACGAATGACAGGAGTTCTGGGATTGTTTTTTAGTGCGATCGACAAGAACGACTCCCTGCCAGACGTGGATAAGTTCTCCTATCTTCGTGGACTGATAGAAGGGCCTGCTAAAACTAATATCGCCTGGTTTGCACTGATCGCGGCGAACTACGACGCTGCGCTAGAATTGTTACACCGGAGATTCGCGAAAAAGATCGCTATCGAAAGGGCTCACATTAGTGAATTGTTGAAAGTGTCGCCATTCTACGGGGAAAGGAACGTGCAAAGACCCCGAACACTGTATGACACAGTTGAATCGCACTACCGGGGTCTCGTTGCGATTGAGGTGGATGAAAGAACCTATTCAGGGATTGTGGTGCCATCGATTTTGGAAAAATTGCCGGACTCTCTCAGGCTTACCATCACACGGGGGGAGCAATACATGGAATGGACCCTGGGGGATATGTTGAAAGCCCTCTTACGGGAAGTGGAACTAAGGGAGAAGTACCGCTCGACTCCCCAAGTACGAGTTGGTACCGGCGATTTCATAAGAAAAAGCCCAAACACAGCTAGTGCACTGTTCACCAAGAAAGGAGAAGACGGATGCGCATTCTGTAGACGACACCACCCCCATGAGGAGTGTAGGAAAGTCAAAGACATTACAGAACGTAAGCAGTTAGTACGTAAATATGGTAGATATTTTAAGTGTATTGCTAAGTTACATCGTGCCCGTGATTGTAATGTAACTGTTACGTGTAAGACCTGCAAGTGTGATCATCATAGCTCCATATGCGAGGGCGGGCAACAACAACCTTCGGGGGTAGGGGACAGTCAGTCAGCAGCTAATGCAGTCAGTGCCCCTAGTAGTATGCTCGTGGGGACGAGAAGTAGAATTGCACTTCAAACTGCCCAAGCCTCGATTAAGGTAGAGAGACAAGGGAGGGTAAGGGTTTTGTTTGACTCAGCGAGTTACCGATCGTTTATTACTGCTAAATCTGTAAATGCTCATGGCCTAGAGGTTGTAAGAAACGAATTGTTGTGTATCAGTACCCAGAGAATCGGGATTGCGGGATGCCGAACGTTCAGTTTGACGTAATCGGCCTAGAAGCTTATGTTGTACCGGAAATTTTCCACATAAGCAATGAGCACGTAGAGGTCGTCAAAAACGATTTCCCGCATCTGCGAGATCTTTGGTTTTCGGACGTGTGTCAATCTAAGGAAGAACTTGAGATAGATATTTTAATAGGAGCAGATTATCTGTGGGAGTTTCAGAAGGGCGCAACGGTACGGGGAAAACCCGAGGAGCCCGTAGCAGTAGAAACTGAGCTTGGTTGGATGTTGTCTGGTCCCCTGAAAAGGAGAGAGATAGGTGACAAACACTGACATAAATGTGATTTCCCGTTTCGATAGTTTATCCAGATGTATCGAAAACATGAAAATGACCATGTGAAAGAGCATGTCGACATTAGTGGACTTGTGAAAGCTGAGTGCTGTAGCTTAAAAGAGGGTCTGAATGGGATTGACTAACTACTGACGAATTACGATTTTTATACTGACAACTGACAAATTTGGTTTTTGTGGGTCAAACATTGTAAATTTTCTCTAGTAATGATTAACTATTTAATTAACTGACAAATGGCCAAAATTGTAACTGACAACTGACATGTAGACCCCCCCCCATTCAGACCCTCTTAAAAAAGCAATGAAGTTACAGCCATTTGAACTTAGAGCGATTTGTATGAGAAAAACAACGGAGGCCTTTCGAGCTTCGCTTTCGTGTTTTTTTCTGCATTAGAAATGCTCATAGCTTAAACAGCAATTCTCCACATTGCTCTAAAACTCAAAACAATTACTAGTTTTAATGTGATCTTTCATGTGGTAGCATTGGTTTTCCTCTACAGATTAATCTTCCAGATTATGCAAATTAGGAGGCGGCCATTATGAAAGTCGTGTACAGTGTAGTATCAGACAGGTTAGTAACTTGTGGCACTTAGACCATCTAGGAATAAAAGCCAGTGATGAGGTGTACGAGACGTTCGAGAATTACTGACGGTAGGTATTCAGTAAAGCTTCCGTGGAAACAAAGTCACGACAAGTTGCCTAGTAATTACACAAACAGTCTGTCACGATAAAGGGGCAGAAACCGTAAGTACTAGAAGAGTACGATTCTTTTATTTTATTTTAATAAGTTTTATTCACATTTTTTCATTGTTAATGGACATTTACAGTTATGATATACAAAATACAGTAACAGATCGCCCTAACAGTTTACAAAATTATATATTGGACAAAAAAAACTCGATAGCTCCAGTATAAACGTAAAACTACAAAAATAAAGGTATAAACAGTTTACAGATGCTTATACACAAGTCGTTCTTTCCATTTAATATATCAAAATATCGTTACTTTTCTAATATAGTACTTAGTTTGTCCCACTTGTCCAAGTGCATCATTAATTTCCCTTTCTGTTTGGCAATTTTCCGTCTCACAAATTATTTATGAATCGGGTAAGAGATGGTAATTTTCTTTTACCCTCGCTTTGTAAATGATAATTTTAGAAATCAAAATAATTACATTTATCAACTCTTTTTTCCTTTGTTCTGGTGGCAAGAATACTCAGTTCAGCGACTGTGAAGGTTTGTAGGGAATCTATTCATATCGACGAGCTGTGCATTTTAATGAGCTCCCGGAAAATAAGAGCTCCTCTGATTGGCTGAACAAAAAAAGTGCGCTCAAGTTCGCAGACGTTGGTGTGGGAGGGAGGGAAACGAACCACACAAGACGTCTGCATCGGAGGCTAGATCAGCTGTTTCCAAGTAAGATTTACAAAAGGAACAAAGAGGCGAGGTAATCAGCTTATAACCTATATAAATCAACGATTTAGATATAGAACATTATTCTTTTTTCAATAATTTTCTGAGCGGTGGGTTGTTCAACTTTGGAATTTACAAGGTCCCAGTAAATACACTTGTGACTTAGTTTTTCGAGTTCCCTTGATTGCCCATTAATAAAAAAGACCCTTTCGGCAGAGTGATCCACAGCACTTAAAATATTTGTGGTTTTAGTAATGAGTGCCTTCCAAGACATTGGAATACAATTAACTATAGAGAACCATTGGAAAAAATTATTCTGCCTAAATCATTTTGTTTTCGCAAAAACCCAGCATAATTTATTCTCGACATCACAGAGGTCCATAAGATATTTAAAACCTCTTCTTTTAAAGGCAGTAATATTAACTATCGACCTGGCTAGGAATATCTATAAACTTATTATTCCAAATAGATTGAAAAGAACACTATTGACATCATCTTTTGAAGGTAGCAAGCATACATTAGCCCATGTGATGAAAATGCTTTTATAAAAATATGAGCTCCAGGGGTAAAACTTACAGCGCCCCTATCACCAATTGAATTAAGCTGTTAGGTCTGGTATAATTTTCCAAGTTCTACATTCATCTTTAATCAGTTTTTGGACCCACATAACTTGTTGAGAATGTATAATAGTCTCAGTATCAGGCAGTCAAAGTCCGCCTTCTCCATAATCTGCTATAAGAGTTTTGTATTTCACCTTAGCCTTTCTTCCACTCCACAAAAAAAGCAATATTTAATTTTTAATTTTTGTTATAAAGTCCTTTGGATGTCAATTTTTGAGCAAACGTAAAGAACTTTTGAAATGGCCGAAGATTTAATGACTTGAACTCCTGGAGTTCCCAATAGCTAAACAATGGCTAAGTCTTTCAAATACTCTATCCCTGAAAAGTATTTTTAATCGAGTACGATTCGTTATAGGAGAACTAATATATACCTAAACTCTTTACTCCTTCCTTGCCAAAATCGATATATTTGAAGTTTCCGTATACTTCCATTTCACTAATTGGTTTATTTCCACCTCCAATCCAACCTAATTCAGCCGGATTTTGTGTAATTGATCTTTAGTGAGAAGAATTCTTGAAATGTGTCTAGCAATTTAAGAAGGTTGTCGAGAAATCGTCGGCATAAAGTACTACTTTTTTCTCTTCCTTTCCCAATTTAATTCCCTCAGTTAATCTTGTGGTTGTTACGTACTAACGTTGCTAATATCTCTGACTATCTCTATAGGAGAAAGAGGATCACCTTGTTTTGCACTACGATTAATTTGGAAAAAGCAGCTGCTTTGGCATTATTAAGCAGACAACTCTCATTTTCATTAAGGAGAGTTTTAATACATCTGATAAAAGTGCCACTACGATCAAATTTTGACATCAATATTTTTGCATATTCATAAAGTAGTGGATATATTATTACCATTTCAAATTGTTTTTCGATACAACGACGGGAAGTCTTATTTCTTGAGCTCCAAATATTGAATCTAAACGTCCGCCATTACTGGAGGCCGTTCCCTTTGTTCAGCTTTAAACAAAGGTTTATTCAGCGGAAGTGATGTCATACATTTAACACTCGCCTGCAGAACACAACGCCTGGAGGCATATTTCTACTAAAAACGTATTCACGTACATAAGAAGAAAGTTATATTTATCTTTGCGAGGTTGGCTACTTTTTTATGCACACTATTTCGCGCCACAAGGTTGTCGTTTAAGTGTATGACATCCACTTCCGCTGAATAATGAGAACGGCTTCTAGTAATGGCGGACAGGATTTTACCGGTAAACTCTTCTAAAATGTTGTGGTTTAACATGCCCATTTGGGAATATTTTTTTACTATTTCGGATATTTCTAATAATGATTTACCTATTGACACTGAAAAAGTGGCAAATCGAAATGGTAAATTTTCATCGTAGTGGCAACCTTGCTGCATATCTTTACATCGACATTAATAAGACTAATTGGCATGGGCGCCAGTTGTACAAAAAACGAATATCTTTATTCTGCTTTTCAATTAGCGTAATTACCGCTTGTTTGTGAGTTGTCGTCAAAATTCCTACCTCTATATTCTTATTGAAGCAGTCAACTATAGGCCAGGCCCAGTATGTTCCAAAAAGCTACATAAAACTATTTTTTTTCAAACCGTCATTACCCGTAGTTTTAGTATTTCCTAGGTTTTTTAGATTGAGATGGCATTCGCAGCTGTCTCTTCCACGTCGATTAGGTGTGGAGTGTTTATATCAGACAGAAATTGAAGGCATTGGGCGCTAGGCTTGGCAGAATTTCGAGCATACCATTCTATACGAGCATTGCCGGCAGGCATAATACGCCAATTTACGAGCAGATCAGAATTTATCCTGACCTATTGGGCGCCTATTGTACAAAAAACGAATATCTTTATTCTGCTTTTCAATGAGCGTAATTACCGCTTGTTTCTTAGTTGTTGTTAAAACTGATTCCTACATCTAAAAGTAAACAAGGCCCTGGCCCAGTATGTTTCAAAAAGCTACATAAAACTCTTTTCAAACCGTCATTACCCGGAGTTTTAGAATTTCCTAGTTTTTTAGACTCAGATGGCATTCATTAATAGTTTACCTACTTTCGCAGCTGTCTCTTTCCACGTCGGTTAGGTGTGGAGTGTTTATATCAAATAGATACTGAAGGCATTCTACTTCAGTCTTATACTTGTCCGGGGAGTAGACATCGCTGTAATAGTCTTTAATAGGGCTCAGAATTTGGTCGGGATCGCTAATCTTCTCGATTATTTTCCGAATATGAGTTTTGGCCTTATTGCGCTTTTCCAAGGAAAGAAATAATTGAGTGTTTTTTTTCTCCTAATTCAGGCCATCGAGTCTTAGATCTGATAATTGCGCCTTCTCTAATATAAATTACTCAAATTTTCTAACTTTGCTTTTAGTTCCTCGTGTTGTATGGTTAGCACGTCTTCATCCTCCCAGTTTGGAGTATCTTCAATTATTTTATCTCCTCTTCAATTTGTGTATATCCCAACCTAAAGTTTTTGGCTTTGGCTTTGGAAAATTGAATTTTAAATTACCTTATTTCATACTTTAAAATCTCCCATCTAAACTGGGAGCTCGAAATGTTTTGCACCCGTAAGTATTCGAACGTTTCATCAATTTTTCCTTTCATTTGCTCAACATAAAGTTTGTCATCGATAAGCGAGTTGTTGTACTTCCAAAAGGAAGAACCTTTTTTAGCTTCAATTAAAGAGATGTGTAGCGTTAAGGCGGAGTGGTCGGATGCCGGCGCCGGGATAATATCCATATTTGTAACTAAAGGTTGCAAAAAGAAAAAGTCTAATCTCCGAAGAAAAATCTTATTTTTCTTTGATGCGGTTCCTTGCGCTGTGGGGCGGCCTTCACCTCCTCGGAACCTGGAATAGTACTGGCTATCCAAACAATGCCTAACCCTGAAACAATACAAACCCTAACCCTAAAACAAGGGGGATCTAATAAAATGCAAGGTTTTGAGAGGTGAAGGCCTCCTGTGCGCTTTGCCTGCCCAAGTATATTTTTTCCACCTGAAGAGTACGATTCTATCATCAAGGATCAAATTAGTTCAGGTGTCATAGAGGCAGTGACAGAGTCAAGCTGTCATTCGCAGAGACGCGGCGACCACAAAACTGCAAATTGTTTACGACGCTTCGTCAAAAGAAGGTAAGAACAGGACATGTCTAAATGACTGTTTGCGTACAGGGCCATCGTTGAACCCCTTGCTGTTCGACATACTTCTAAGGTTTAGGGAGAATCCCTAGGGTTGCGCTGATTGGGGACATTGAAAAGGCCTTTTTGAACATAGCGGTAGACAAGAAAGAACGCGACTGTCTGAGATTTTGTGGGTGGATGACGTACATACAAACAACCCAAGCGCCATTGCGTATCGGTTTTGTCGTGTTGTCTTTGGGTTGAACGCCTCGCCGTTCCTGCTAAATGCGACGATAAGACACCACTTAGATACTTTTGCTGAGGAAGATCCTGAATTTGTAAGCCGAATGGTGGAAGGATTTTATGTAGACGATCTGATATCAGGGGACAGTACAACCAGCAAAGCGTACGCTCTGTACAACAAGGCGAAGGTCTGAATGGCAAGCGGCGGCTTTAATTTTGCGTAAATCGAAGACAAACGGCACAGAATTAAGAGAGAAGATCGGGTTGAGTGAGACGAGCGTGACAGAGCAGGAAAAAGTGAGTAGACTTGACGACGAGGAGACCTATGCGAAGTCAAAATTAGAACCGCAAAGCAGATCCAAAGGGGAAAAGGTGTTGGGTTTGGCCCCAATTGTAAGGCAGACACTGTCCACTTCAGTCTTGTACATGTCGCTGACAAAGCAGCGGCATTAGAAGCAACCAAACGCAATGTATTAAGCATCCTGGCCAGGCTGTTTGACCCATTAGGAATAATCAGTCCGGTAACTGTAAGTATGAAAATCCTTTTCCAAGAAATTTGTAGCAGCAAATTAGATTGGGGCGAAGAGCTAACAAGAGAAATCAAAGGTAAATGGGATAGATGGTTCTCAAACTCATTAATAATTCATGAGATAGTCATCCAATGGAGGAACTGCATTTGGTCACATGCATGGGTCTTGATACCGGGTGAAACCCTTGTTCGAAGCTTCGTCAGGTGGATGCATCTTGACATCCAATGAAACACCAGTTCCAAACGCACTAGTGTTTGATCATATTTCCAACCCTAGTGATCAATATTTCTTAATCATCATATTCGTGAACCACTAACTAATTACATACTGATAAACTACAAGGAGCGAAGAAGTAAAGAAATAAAGAATGACATAGAAAGAAAAAGTCTGCCTCCACTGGAGTTCGAACCTCGACCCTTCCGACTGCTTGTACTAACTCTTGTCCACTACTCTACTAGTACGCTAATTGAAATCACTGCCATCAAAAAAGAATAATAAACCATCTATTGAATAATTAGATACAACAGTGAAACGGTAAACAATACTTGCTAATGAAGTTTGAAAAGAAACGTATGTAAATTGTCGGTTTTGCATTCGCATGAGAAGACATGTCAAACACTCATTGTTCGTCTTTCACCAGGGGATTCCAAATATTTCGAAAACAATAAAACCCGAGAGGCGTAGCCTCGAGGGTTTTATTGTTTTCTCAATATTTGGAACCCCTGATGAAAGACTCCAATTCGTGTTTGACATAGTACGTCAAGATTTGTTGCAAACTGAGGAAATCCTGCTCAGTAGATGTCTATGCGAGACAAGTGAAGAGAGCGTGACAGAATGTTATTTGTATGGGTTTGGCGATGCCAGTAAAAAAGCGCCAGTAAAACGTTTTGTTTTATTCGCATAATTTCAACCATTTAAGCATGGTTTTTTTTTATAAAAATAAGTAATTAATAATTGATTGAAAAGTAGTTATGCCTTGTGGCTAAATAAACCGTAACGTTTTCTGGTTAGCCGCTAGCCTTTTTAAGTTTAGTTTTGAAATAAGCTCAACTTTCTAACGAGAATAGGGAGAAATTAAGGAGAAATGAAGGAGATGAATTGTACTATCTAGATAGATTTCGTATTTGGAATTAACTCAACTTGAAAACGAGAGTATAGAGAAAAGGAGAAATGAAGGAAAGAATGATAAGCAAATACATGTAATAATTTGAAGGCAGGCTTGGGTGAAGGAACGGAGCGAACAGGTAAGCTGAAAATAAGCGAGCTAAATAATGCTGAAATGGAATGGATTAAGTCTGCGCAAGATGATCTGAAGAAACAAACCAACTTCAAACAGCCGGTAAGTGAACTTGGCGTGATAGAAACTGGAGGAAGTTTGAGGTGCGTATAGGTAGACAAACTAATTCAAATTAATTCAATCAAGTTGCTGTAAATCCCACAAGAAATGCTCCTCGCAAACGCATATCTTAATTCTAGATATAAGTCCAAAATAATGCTCGACTCTTAGGCGACTCAGGGGGGAGGGAGAGTGTTGAGAAAACTAGTTGACATAAACCTAGTTTATTAATAATCATAAATCTAGTTTATACAATATAGACGTTCTGTTATATTCAAGTTGTACACTGAAGTAGTTCTGTCGAGGCATAATTGGAGCTTCTTGTGACGTATAAGATAGTTGATCGCGTGCGGGGTTAAACATATTTAACTTGATTAGATTAGTCCGGGTGGTAAACACTGAAATGTAGTGGCTAAGACGCCAAGAAATGGGAAATCAATAACCAAATCAATCAATCATTTATTTGGCATTTGCCCCATTTTTAATCTTTTACATGTGTATATATATTTAATTAAACATATATTGAGGAGCAGGAGGTCTCAATAAACCCTGCTGGGCTGTTCGAGAAGAGCCCCCGAGACAATTAGCTATAGTGATATATAAGAATGAAAATGGCTTTAATTATAAACTATATATGTTGTACTTGTAAGCTAATATTATTAAATGTGGTACTATGGATATACAGTAATATATATGATTATTCAGTAGAAAGAAGGTATTTTTTAGTTTTCTTTTAAAAACATTGTATGATTTGGCCTCTTTGGTTGTGTTTGGAAGGTTATCTTCTATATTTTATTGAATGCCAATACAATACAATACAATGTGATTTATTGGCACTTTGACGGCACAGTACATGTACATCAGTGTGAATCCAATAATGTGTATATATATAATAATAATAATAAAAGTCAACTAATTAAGGGAACCGTATATATGTATACATCTAGATTTATATAGAGTTAAAGAATGATAACAGAATAGAAATAGAAAGAAATATATATGATCTGTATATGCTAATTTATATTTTCGTCATATATATCCATGATTTGTCTTATGTACGTACAGCTAATCTTAAGAATATTCTTATCATTCATGGAGAGAATGTAAAAAAACTAGAGAGATCAAACGAAGAGAACAATGGATTTGTGTGTAATTTAGCCATGAATAACGATCGAGCCCGTATCATACTATGATGTCCACACTGAAAAAGGTAATGAATTTTATCCCCGATTTCATTTGAGGAACATATGGTACAAACTCTTTGATTTCTTGGGATTCGTTCATATCGACCCCGCTCAATTGGGAATTTGTGAGCTGATAGTCTTAATTTGGCTACAGCTCTACGGGTTTTGAAGTCCTGAACTTGATATAAATAATCCTCAAAACCTATTATAGTTAGTACGTATATAGGGTACGTGAATTTTTGACGATGATCTTGTAGAGCGAGTATGCATTTCGTTATTAAGCTTGAAATAGTCACTGAATAAGGCATGTTATTAGAGTACTTAAACACGAACAAAGCCGTCATTTGTGTATTGATATTGTCTAAAGGCATAATTGACAAGTTTTGGAATAATGGTGCTGTGTGTTCCCTGTATTTTGAGAAGGTAATTATTCTAACAACCCTTTTTTGTACCTTTGTAATTGTATCTAGTCTAGATGGTTAAGTGTTGGCCCATATAATATTGCCATATAGTAGATATGGAAAAATTAGGGTGTAGTAAAGACTTTTCAAAATTTTGGTAGAAAGGACATGTCGAGCTCTACGTAGAATACCAGTTGTTTTAGAAATTCTATTTGTTATATATGTAATATGGTGTTTCCAAGTTAGGGTTGAGTCTATGTGGATAACGAGAAATATTGTTGATTCTACATGCTTGACATCTTTATTGTCAATATTTATTTTTAATGGTTGATTAACCTTTTTGCCTCTTGATTTAAAAAGTAGAATTATTTTTTTACGTTTAGCGAAAGTTTATTTGCTTTAAACCACAAATAAACTTTGTCTAGTTCCTCGTTTACAGTAAGGTTTAAGGTATTGAGATTCTCGTGTGAATAAAATATATTAGTATCTGCAAATAGAATAAACGATATAATATTTGAACTTCTATGTAATTCGTTAACATAAAGCAGAAATAAAAGTGGCCCTAATACTGATCCTGGTAGACTCCATATTATATTATTGGATAATTTGTTATTAAATTTTACTATTTGACTTCTGTTGCTTAGATAATATTTGAACCAGTCTAGTGGAATACCTCTTATCCCATAATGTTCTAATTTATCAACAAGTATCGAATGCCATCGGATCTACTGTATCGAATGCTTTCGCAAGATCTAAAAATATTCGTAATGTAAATTCGTTCTTATCAATAGCTTCTGTCATTTTGGTGATTAGATTAATTATGGCCAATTCGGTTGAGTAATATTTTCGAAATCCAAATTGTTGGTGGTACAATATCTTGTGTTTCTCTATGAAGCTGATTAATCTATTGTACATCTTTCTCTCTAATATTTTCGAGAAGCATGGCAAGATGGCTATGGGTCTATAGTTTGAAAATAGATCATTATCTTCATTTTTGTAGATAGGTGTAATAACTGAGACTTAGGTTATCTGGAATGATTCCTGTGGAGAACGATTTGTTAAATATTTGTGTCAGTGGTTGCTTAATAAAGGGCGTGATTTGACGCATGACTTTTGGATTTAGGTTGCCAAATCCCGTACTTATATTTGAGTTTAATTTAGCAATTATATTTCTATTTCCTCCTCTGTTACAGCATAGTTAATAGAGTGGAATGGTTAGGAAACCCGGCAAACTTCAAAAGGGCTAACAAAGGCGCTGCGATTTAGGTTGGAAGGAGTAAGACAATTAAAAGATTGTGCACGATCATAGTTCATTAGCGTTCCCTGAACGACTGAACTCACACGTTTCTATTGGCTGATTGATTAACATGTTGGAATTTCTATTGTGTTTTGTGCACGGTAGTGGTTGAAAAAAGCTAACAAAGACCTATAACAAAGAAGGTCCCTGAGTTTCCTAACCATTCCACTCTATTAACTATGGTTACAGGTTTAGTGATAGTGATGATGGGTTCTTTTTAAATATGATTTGAAAGAAGTAGATACTTTGGTATGTTTTTAGCAAGAGTTGGACCTACATTAATGAAATATTCATTAAATTTATCAGCTATCTTGAATGGATCTGATATTTCCTCGTTGTTATATCGAAATGTTTCTGGCATCTTTGCTTTGTTTTTTTTCTTATTGATTACTTCGTTTATAAGATTCCATGTTTGTTTAAGGTTTTTTGTGCTTGTTCGAACTTTTCTTTGTAGTGCCATTTTTTGGAAATTCTTTTTGAGGTGATTGATTTTGTTTCTATATTGTTTAATTTTAATTTGTTATCGATTGATGGTTTATGTAACGATTATTTATAGAGTTTGTTTTTAATGATATTAAGATTCCTTTTGTTAACCATGGATTTTCGAGCTGTTTTTTGCTTTAATGTTTTAGTGTTTTCACTGGAATACATTCGTCATTATAGATTTATAGAGTTTGTTGTAGAACTGGGCCGGGTTGTTCAAAGCCCGATTAGTGTTAATCCTGGATTAACTCTGCACAGAACCTATTCGTTGTCATGGAAATTAACCCTGGATTAGCACTAATCGGGCTTTGAACAACCCGGCCCAGGTTGTAATATTTAATGGGATCTATTTCACTGTTTGAATCCTCCCAGTCAGTTTTATATAGTTCGGTGATTAATTTGTTTATATTGTTTGATGAAGTTTCTCTAACTACGATATCGCATACTTTCTTGCTTATATTGATATCACGTTTTATCATAAAAACAGGTAGGTGATCCGATATGTCCATCTATGTTGTCATTATTTTATCTATTTGTTAGTATGTTGTCGATAAGTGTCGAACTTTTCTGCGTTATCCTTGTTGGATTCGTTATTGATGGATAAAAGGAAGATGCAAATAGTTGGTTAATAAAATTACTTGAATACGTATTTGTGTATTTTTAATAAATCTATGTTGAAATCTCCCATTAAGTAACATGATTTATTCTCCTGGTTAATCTTATTTAAAACCTTGAATTTGTTTTTCGAAATCGCTAGTTTGATTGTTTGGTGGACCATACCAGTTTTTCGACATCCATGTACTTTTATATGGCCCCAATTACCAATGCTTTGTCGCAGTTTGTTTTACAAATTCGATAAAAAGTGATTCGAATATGTCCTCTTTGAAGCCTGATAAATCCTTTAACATACACAAACTTTTATTTTGATAATCACAACACGCTGATATCCACGTGGGGCGTATAAAAATATTGTCACAGGTGAAGTTGATATATTCAGTAATATTTTAACCTACACCACCTCCGCTTTTTAATTTACGGCTACTCGTTATGAAATTGTAGCCCAGGTAGGGGGATCAGGATGTCAAATGAGTCAGCTTGATAATCTGCGAGCTACGTTTCTATTATTCCTATTATCGAAAATGTTATCTTTAGACTATTTAAGTAGTCGCATATTTCATCGTATTTGTTTTTATACTTCTAACGTTTAAATGCAATAAAGGAAGTTATTGTTCTATATTTTCCATTTGTATCAGATCATATAGACTTTCCTCGACGTAGTATTTACATGTATCTTTAGAAATTTGTTGTAGCATAAGGTAATTTATGTCAAGGTCAATATCATTATCGCTATGAATGTCCGTGCTAATAGTAATCGCGGTAAATCTAGAAAGGCAAATAGACATTTGTTTAGCCATGTACTAAATAAGCATTGCTAGCATTGCTAAAGGTCTAAGCCTATATACGTAGTAAAGTATGTATTTCCGCAGTTAATTGGAATAAGGATGTCATTGTAATTGTCAGTAAGGCAGATAGTCAGAATGAATGAACTGAGATCAAAGATGCGAATGTGTAATGTTGTGTGATCGACGAATAAAGAAAAAGGAAGAAAGATGCAGTCCAAGTGTTATTGAACCAGCGCGAACGGAGATTCTCCTTAACGCATTGGAGAATCCCGCGACATTAGGGGCAATTTTGTCAAATGCTGAGAAAGATCGGTGTACAACGTTGCATATGCTGGCAGGTCTTAGACTCCCGTAGAGCAAATATATTCGCAAACGGAACGCGAAGCACTTGCTGTGGTCTGGGGCTGTGAAGGCATCAACATGATTGGAACCAAATTTGTGTTACTTTCTGATCACAAACCACTGGAGGTTATATATTCACCGAAATCAAAACCACCTGCGCGCATTGAGATGTGGGCAATGAACAATATGATTTTGTTGTGAAGTACCGAGAGGGAGAAGGGGATCCTGAGGACAATCTGTCAAGAATGCCTGTCTCGTGTAGCTACGCTAAGCCGAATGTAGCTGATGAATATGTTAATTTTGTAGCAAGCCATGCAGTATCTAAGTCCATGACCCTTCAGGAGATACAAGATGCAACGAGAGAAGATTCAGAATTACAAGGTTTAACTCGAACGATAGCAACCAATAAATGGTCGGTTATGAAACGTAGCGGCTATTACAAGTTACGCCATGAGCTAACTACCACGGTGTTATTCTGAGACAGCACCGCATTATTATTCCGCAAAAACAACAGACAAGAGTTTTAGAGTTAGCGGCACCAAGGACACCAAGGGGTTGTCAAGGCAAAGCAACTGCTGTGAACGAAAGTATGGTGGCCAGGCTGTGATCGAAAAGTTGAAGATTTAGTAGTTCCGCAGTTCCGCCGCCACCACTGCGTATGACACCATTGCCAACTGGACCGTGGACTTCATTATACATGGACTTTGCTGGGCCATTTCCTTCTGGCGAAAAGTTGTTTGTCATAATTGATAGATCTCGAGATTCCCAGAAGTGGAAATTCTATTAAAAAATACAAATGCGCAAGTTGTCATTTCAAAGCTGGATAGTCTGAACACTGCCTAAGAAACGGTAGAAATCAACGTACCCCATATCATTGCCATATTTTATGGTACTAAACGATTCTAAAATTTTCTAATAAACTCTTAGTTATTCCTCTTGAAATTCTCTTATCCAGTTTTATTCAAGGTTCGGCGGGATCCTGTTTTTATGGTATTATTTTTTTAGTGAATGTTTTTATGAAAGGTAATGTTCGATAATTCTTGGTTTCGCATCGCTGAATGTTCTTATTATTGTTGCATTCTTTCATTCTTAAAATTTATTTTCTATGCTATTTAAGTCTGACGAAACTGTTGTATTTAAATACTCGGGTTACTCTAAGCTTTCCTGCCTGTCCCGAGTAAAAGTGTTGTATTCTAAATGAATTCTTGAACTTTAAATCAACTACATAAGTCTTCGCTATAATGATTTGCAAACGCGCGCGGATATCGGCTGTAGTTGCATTTTAATGAACTTTACTCCTACCCATATGCACCCGATATAGTTATATAGTTGAGGTGCGGGGGGTCAAGAGTTTTTGCCTTTATATTCCCATCAACCAAAGTGACAGGTGTTGCTTTGGTAGTCACAAAGAAACATAATATGTTTTATTTTCCTTTATCTTTTGGCGGTAACGAAGTAGCAAGTTTAACCGTGAAATTCTGCCATTTTAGCCTGCAAGGTTTTGATCACACATTTCCAATAGCAACAGCAGTTGCCGGTCATTCGCCTTTCTTTATTTAAAAATAAAATTCGGTGGTGCATGCTCCCCCAGAGGCTTGTATCTACGGCTATATCTAGACGCCAAAGATATGCATCCCGGTAAAAGGATGTTCTATGACCGATGAAGACACAGAAGAGAGAATACTTGATTCCTTTGTCTCTTCTCATGCTATTGGTGCCATGCGTGACTTCTCTTCAGTGCTGTCCATTATAAAACATTATTTTAGTCCCATCACTATGAAAAGATTCAGGCGGGCAGCCTTATTTTATCTCTCTATATTATTCATTCAAACACAAAATACTTCTCGCAACATATAATTATCTCTCTCGTGTTTATCTATGTGTGTGTGCAACCGCCGTGTTTATCTCGGTGGCGTTCAACCGTGTTTATCTAGGTGTGTTCAACCGTGTTTATCTAGGTGTGTGTGCAACCGCCGTGTTTATCTCGGTGGCGTTCAACCGTGTTTATCTCGGTGGCGTTCAACCGTGTTTATCTAGGTGTGTGTTAAACCGTGTTTATCTAGGTGTGTGCGTAACCGCCGTGTTTATCTAGGTGTGTGCGCAATTGTGTTTATCTAGGTGTGTTTGTGACAGTGTTTTATATCTAGGTGTGTGTTCAACCGTGTTTATCTAGGTGTGTGTGCAACTGTGGTTATCGTTTTGTTCCTATGGGCCACCACAGGAGATAGACCGACACAGACATGTGTTCGTCGTGTGTATGTGGAAAGAAATAGGATACAGACCGACATAGACATGTGTTCACAGTTTTTTGCTCAGCCCACTTATCCTTTGTTTCAGGTGAAGACTTCCAGCTACTGGCAAGGCACAGCTCGCAACATCAGTAACTGTTTGATGTTCTTACAACAGAGCAACTGTTAATTTGCACGGCGTTAACGTTTTGAAGCCAACAAATCACCAATTAATGCTACTATTTCAATGCGTTATCCACTGCCTTGCTTTTGATGTGGACCAAGGATTTACAAGATGGAAGATATCGACTCAACAGCTTCCAGTTTTGTTTGTGACTCCAGTCCCACGTTCATGAAATGGGCATTACGGTTTGTGTACTCCACCATATTACTGGTGGGCTTGGTAGGCAATGGAATCGTATGTACAGCGGTTATACGACGCAAACGCATGCGCACAAGCATAAACCTCTTCACATTCAACCTAGCCTTCTCTGATCTCATTATCATCGTCATCTACGTACCGAATCAAATGATCGCGCACGAGAACTGTCAGATGTGGATCCTGGGAAACTTCATGTGTCACGTGGTGTACCTAGTGTTACCCTTGTGTGTGTCAACGTCAATCGGTAGCCTACTGGTGATCATGAGTGACAGGTATCGCGCCATAGTCTACCCCATGAATCCTAAGTTAACCACCTACAATGTCAAGGTCATCATCGGTGTCATATGGTTTGCGTCAGCCCTGGCTACTCTTCCTCTCGCTCTTGTTGTGGGAGTATTCAGACCAGGCCCTAACCAGGTTCACTGTACGGAGATATGGCCTGAACACAAACCCTGGGGATACATTTATTGGATTGCCATCTTCGTCTTGCAGTATCTCATACCACTAATCGTTATTGTTACTCTAGCGATTATCATGTCGTATAAGCTGCGTACGAACCTCATCCCAGTGATCACGCGCTCAGGAGGTACAGATGTGTTTGCACGTGCTCTCAGGAAACGCATCAAACAAACTCGCAAGATTACCAAGATGCTGATAGCGCTGGTTTTACTCTACGCCATCTGTTTACTGCCTCAACATATTGTCGCTACATTTTGGTATAACTTCGGTAACCTTAGGCATCTTAGCTATCGCTTTCTTATTTACGAAATAGTCAACGTATTCCCCATCGCTAACAGCGCTCTAAATGCTATCGCCTATGGCACGCTAAACAAAGAATTCAATAGAATATTTAAAGGAGTTTTACGGCCTAAGTGTGCCTAGCCTAACAGTCGTGAAAAAGGGGCAAATAAACAACACTCCCTGGACCGGCGGGAGTCACAAAGGTGTAAATTACGATATATTCTAACCGCAATATTTTAATATACTGTCAACACTGCAATGGTTGAGGAGCTGTAGGCCCGGTGACAAAATAATAATATTGACAAATCGTAATTATATATCTTAGGGTATCTATCTCTTCAGTACTACTACTACTACTACTACTGCTGCTGCTGCTACTACTGCTGCTACAACTGCTACAACTGCAACTACTACTACAACTACTACTACAACTACTACTACAACTACTACTACAACTACTACTACAACTACTACTACAACTACTACTACAACTACTACTACAACTACTACTACAACTACTACTACAACTACTACTACAACTACAACTACTACTACAACTACTACTACAACTACTACTACAACTACTACTACTACTACTACTACTACTACTACTACAACTACTACTACAACTACTACTACAACTACTACTACAACTACTACTACAACTACTACTACAACTACTACTACAACTACAACAACGACGATGTCGATGATGTCGATGATGCTGATGATATAATGATAAAGTAGCTAACCTCAGTAGAAAGCCGTTCTATGTAAGTGACATCCAAAAGCAACCACTGAGATCTGTTGCTCTCCAATAACATTTGGATGTTTATTACTTATACCATATTAGCAATAAACAATAAATTGTATACTAAGGGAAGTACTTGGAAACATTACAATCATTTAATTAATGTTTTTGTGAATGACGGTTTGGGCTTGTAAGTGGCACGTGGGAGGACATGTGGCATGTAAACTTGTAAGTGGCACGTGGAAGGGTACTTGTAAGTGGCACGTGAAAGGGTACTTGTAAGTGGCACGTGGAAGGGTACTTGTAAGTGGCACGTGGTACTTGTAAGTGGCACGTGCTAAGAAGGCAAATACATTAGCTCAGTTTAAACGCAACATTGCCTCCATGCCTGACACTGAGTTATGCTGATTATTTTTATTTTTATTCGTCAGTTTTTTTAAATGTAAGCTTAATATGAGCCATCGTTAATTCGTACCATTCATGAATCCTGTATGTATATATATACACCAATCGTTGTACGCCCCACTTGGAAATCAGCTCGCGGGTCAACATTCAGTGTTGTAGTTGTAGTGGCTAGCGTATCAAAATACAGTATATGTATATATGTGAATATAGTATATGTGGAAGGGTACTTGTAAGTTGGAAGGGTACTTGTAAGTTGGAAGGGTACTTGTCAGTGGCACGTGGAAGGGTACTTGTCAGTGGCACGTGGAAGGGTACTTGTCAGTGGCACGTGGAAGGGTACTTGTCAGTGGCACGTGGAAGGGTACTTGTCAGTGGCACGTGGAAGGGTACTTGTCAGTGGCACGTGGAAGGGTACTTGTCAGTGGCACGTGGAAGGGTACTTGTCAGTGGCACGTGGAAGGGTACTTGTCAGTGGCACGTGGAAGGGTACTTGTCAGTGGCACGTGGAAGGGTACTTCTTAGTGGCACGTGGAAGGGTACTTCTTAGTGGCACGTGGAAGGGTACTTGTAAGTTAGTGGCACGTGGAAGGGTACTTGTAAGTGGCACGTGGAAGGACACAAGTGGGCTGGAAGATTTGCGCTCAACGAAATATTGAAGTTAAAAATAATCATGAACCAATTGTAATGAAAAAGAGACTGGTTTATTGCTAATTGTCACAATGATCTGTAACTTCAAATTTTACAACACTGAACTACATTTTAAAATTTCTCTGGTTAATCCACCGTGGTATAGGTGAGTTTGTTGTTATGCGAACTATATTCTTATTCAACACCCACACTAAATACATGCGAAGCCTATCCGGTTAGCCCAACTGATTTCAGTGCTTTTCTTACAGTACTCACGCTAAGTCACATTTGAATTCGTCTAGTTTCTAAGCGTCGAGTAATGGACTGGAGTTCATCTGTGTTTTTTTTTCTAGCATCCCAGAGTAACTGTAGTTCACCCTCTACTAGAGCTCGAGGAAAGGAACTTTACACGGCATCTAAGATAGAAGAGAATGACAGATCAGTACCAAAAAATAACCGGGAGTAGAAGCAAACTGTACAAATAATGTAGCATGCGTCATTTGAAGTATTTATTGAATAGGCCTTTTGCAATAGACAGTCACGTGACTTGTTGGCCCATAGCATCGCCATACTGGGTTGCAAGCTAACCAGCTCTCCCTTGACAACCAACAGAGATTGACTGAGCCGTGGTATCATAGCTGGACTTCGAAGCGTTTTTTCGTCTTACTTACTAAATTCATCTCGAAATAAGTCTTATACAGAACAAAAGTAAAGGTTGTTCTTTACTTTTGATCCGGTATTTTGTCAAATATGCGGCGCAAAATAGAGTTTGGACGCTCAAACGAACTCACCTCGAATCTCAGGCACGGCAAACATGGCGGCCGCTAAACACAACTTAGTGAACTCTTTGGATTGCTTGTTTTAATGCTAGTGAATAATCGGTCAAACACAATAAGCTTTTGCTCAGGACTCAAAAGAATATTGGGGAGCAATTATAGAATACCCCGCAACTTGGATCATTAATAATTCATTTTCTCAAATTTTCATACAAACCTTCTAAAAACCCAACCCTGAAATTTAAAAAAAAACTAATCATTTTCGACTCCAAATCGTTCATAGAACGACCCTACATACACCTGCACTATAATGGATGGAGAATTTAGCATAGCCCGAGTTTAGCACAGTTTTCAAGTGATCTTTCGAAGTTGCGGGGTATTCTATAATCTAACCAATATGGGGATAAATACTGTTTACTCTAGGCGCTCGTTCATGTACTTAAATAAAATCCTGTGTTTAACTTTAATTAAGGCTATATTTAAGCTACGAAAATATTCATAAATGTTGTATTATTTAAAATTAAATGTTCGTTTCCTTTGCCTTAACTTAGAAAAGGACAGGATATGGCTAGCTACATGTACTTGAGGAGATGCAGAAATTATCTTAGAATATTATTTTAGTTTGATACTGAATCTGGTAAAGGCTCAATGATAACCGTCACGAAATAGAAAAAAGAAATGTAACACCCTATATAATGTTTTGGAAGAAAACCTATATCAAATCCGATGAAACAATTGTATAGCAAAGGACAAAAGAGATGCTTGTGGAGTAAATAAGAGGGTTTTGTACCAGCGTGGTGCTAGAGCAAGTGTTGCAGTGTAGCAAGGGTAGCAAGCATAGCAAGTGTCGCAGTGTAGAAACCGTAGCAGTGTAGCAGTGTAGTAACCGTAGCAGTGTAGTAAGTGTAGTACGCGTAGCAGTGTAGCAAGCGTAGCAGTGTAGTAAGCGTAGCAAGTGTAGTAAGCGCAGCAAATGTAGTACGCGTAGCAGTGTAGCAAATGTAGTACGCGTACCAGTGTAGCAAGCGTAGCAGTGTAGCAAGTGTAGCAAGTGTAGCAAGTGTAGCAAGCGTAGCAGTATAGCAAGCGTGGAAGTGTAGCAAGTGTAGCAGTGTAGTAAGCGTAGCAGTGTAGCAAGTGTAGCAGTGTAGCAAGTGTAGCAAGTGTAGCAGTGTAGCAAGTGTAGCAAGCGTAGCAGTGTAGCAAGTGTAGCAAGTGTAGCAAGTGTAGCAAGTGTAGCAAGCGTAGTACGCGTACCAGTGTAGCAAGCGTAGCAGTGTAGCAAGTGTAGCAAGTGTAGCAAGTGTAGCAAGTGTAGCAAGTGTAGCAAGTGTAGCAAGTGTAGCAAGTGTAGCAAGTGTAGCAAGTGTAGCAAGTGTAGCAAGTGTAGCAAGTGTAGCAAGTGTAGCAAGTGTAGCAAGTGTAGCAAGTGTAGCAAGTGTAGTAAGCGTAGCAGTGTAGCAGCGTAGCAGTGTAGTAAGTGTAGTAAGCGTAGCAGTGTAGCAGCGTAGCAGTGTAGTAAGCGTAGCAAATGTAGCAAGTAAAGTAAGCGTAGCAGTGTAGCAAGTGTAGCAGTGTAGTACGCGCAGCAGTGTAGTACGCGCAGCAGTGTAGTACGCGCAGCAGCGTAGCAGTGTAGCAAGCGTAGCAGTGTAGCAAGTGTAGCAAGTGTAGCAAGTGTAGCAAGTGTAGCAAGTGTAGCAAGTGTAGCAAGCGTAGTACGCGTACCAGTGTAGCAAGCGTAGCAGTGTAGCAAGTGTAGCAAGTGTAGCAAGTGTAGCAAGTGTAGCAAGTGTAGCAAGTGTAGCAAGTGTAGCAAGTGTAGCAAGTGTAGCAAGTGTAGCAAGCGTAGCAAGCGTAGCAGTGTAGCAAGCGTAGCAGTGTAGCAAGTGTAGTAGCGTAGCAGTGTAGTAAGTGTAGTAAGCGTAGCAGTGTAGCAGCGTAGCAGTGTAGTAAGCGTAGCAAATGTAGCAAGTAAAGTAAGCGTAGCAGTGTAGCAAGTGTAGCAGTGTAGTACGCGCAGCAGTGTAGTACGCGCAGCAGTGTAGTACGCGCAGCAGCGTAGCAGTGTAGCAAGCGTAGCAGTGTAGCAAGTGTAGTAAGCGTAGCACGTGTAGCAAGCGTAGCAGCGTAGCAGTGTAGCAAGTGTAGTACGCGTAGCAGTGTAGCAAGTGTAGTAAGCGTAGCAAGTGTAGCAAGCGTAGCAGTGTAGTAAGCGTAGCAGTGTAGCAAGTGCAGTACTCTTAGCAGTGTAGCAAGTGTAGTAAGCGTAGCGGTGTAGCAAGTGTAGCAAGCGTAGCAGTGTAGCAAGTGTAGCAAGCGTAGCAGTGTAGCAAGCGTAGCAGGGTAGTAAGCGTAGCAGTGTAGCAAGTATAGCACACGTAGCAGTGTAGCAAGCGTAGCAGTGTAGTAAGCGTAGCAAGTGTAATAAGCGTAGCAGTGTAGCAAGTGTAGTAGCGTAGCAGTGTAGTAAGCGTACTGCTACGCTACTACACTTGCTACACTGCTACGCTTGCTACACAGTGCTACACTAGCTACACTTGCTACACTGCATCACTTGCTACACTCCATCACTTGCTACACTGCATCACTTGCTACACTGCTACGCGTACTACACTTGCTACACTGCTACGCTACTACACGTGCTACACTGCTACGCTTACTACACTGCTACACTTGCTAAGCTTGCTACACTAGTACGCTTACCAAACTGCTACACTTGCTACACTGCTACGCGTCTACGTTTAATACACTGCTACGCTTGCTACACTGCTACGCTTTCTACACTTACTACACTGCTACACTTGCTACACTGCTACGCTTACTACACTGCTACGTTTACTATACACTGCTACGCTTACTACACCTGCTACACTGATACGCTAATACACTTGCTACCCTGCTACGTGTACTACACGGCTACGTTTACTACACTGCTACACTTGCTACACTGATACGCTTACTACACTGCTATGCTTGCTACACTGCTACATACGGTTGCTACACTGCTACATTTGCTACACGTACTACACTACTACGCCTCTGCTTTTGCTACACTACTAGGATGCTACGCTTACTTACATTCCTACACTTGCTACACTGCTATTCTTGCTACACCGTTACTTGCTATGGCTGCTATCCTACATTACACTTTCTGTTTGGCTGATATGGGTTCCCCTGTTACTATTTGTATGCGGGATTTTTTTAACATAGCTTGATAGAAGTGTTTTGTTGGTTAATTTATATAGGAACTTGATGGACAATTTCGTGACGGTTATCATCGAGGAGTAACCCTGAATCTGTGGGTGTTACATGTCCAGTTTTGAAGCAAAGAAAAATATCAGGACTTTGATAAGTTTTATATATCCCTACTTAGTCATTGGAGAGAATGTTATATATTTTGTTTCTTATTTTGCTATAACTAGCCAGTAACAGGCATACATTATTAACCACTCGCTATAAAATTTTAATAATATTAAAGGAACACTGTCAATTAACCCAAAAATGATAAACATTCTCAACTCTCTGCCAGGCATGAGAGTATGCAGTGTACTAGCCGAGAAAATTTGAGACAATTTTGATAAAGGATGGCAAAAATTTGAGTGGATGAAAAATACTGCTTTTAAGAGAAATTTAGAGCAACTTGAAATATGTTCACTGTAACCGAAATCAAGTTTATAGAGGCCCGGTTATTAGGGGGAGGTGGGGTGCTGTTATCCCTTATCCCTATATTTTTCAGGATAGTTAATCACTTATCCCTGAGATGCAGATGGCTGTTATCGATTATCCCGATGGACTTTGGTTATCCCTTATCCCTACTGTTTTCTGGTTTGTTATCCCTTATCCCAGTCATTATTTTGCTAGTTATCCCTTATCCCCAATACCCCTAACCAGGCCTCTTCATAGAATTAGCTTTTGTAATCCACTTAGTCATCCTTTATTGAAAAAATTTGAAAACCATATCCGGGCATTTGCATAGTATTACTCTTCGAATTCAGGGTGTTATCAGTTTGTAGTTTTGTTTTAAAGAAACTTGAAGATTCAATTCCAATGACAGTGCCCCTTTGACATCCATTAGACCATGTAAAAGTATATATTAGATTAATAAACACTATCAGATATATTCCTTAATTTTTTGGTTTTATATGCCTTGCTTCTTCCTGGGGGTACTCCCATATATGGACTATACGGGGATGATCCACTGGACAGGGTATGGTTTTTCGAGTTTCTGGTCTTAGACAGGGTATCCATTTTCACATTGACAGATCTTGAACAGGGTATGGTATTTATCACTTTTGACATGACATTTATCTGATGTAAACATCATACTCATTACCAGATATCGATTTGTAATCAGTTTATCCCTGACCTCTAAATAAAACAGTCGATTTTATAGACACTTCTTGTGGATTCTTGTTGTATTTTCGTCTTATAGAAGGGTATAAAATTTTAACACTTTGTCTTGAACAAGGTATGGAAATTTGAGGTTTTTTGTCTTAAACAGGGTAAGGGTTTCAGAGCCCCAGCGGCACACCATTACCCAACTTTGGGTAGAGTACCCCCCCCCCCCCCCCCTCCCCGGGTCCTGACTGTATGAAGTATAATGATTGATATCAAGATTTACGATGCCTAATTCGCACTTAAAGAAAAACACCAAGTCTAAGTATTCCAACCAGTTAAGCTTAATTAATTTAAAATTAGATTAAATAAAATAAATTAAATTCTTAAGTTCTTTACCATTTTCTAGCATGTCACTTTTTGAAACATTAGAGTTGATGTGTTTGCTGCAGGAAGCTTACAATATGTTTAATAAGTTCTCAACATTTCATGTCACCACACCAAACATAGGAAAAATATAGTTGAGAAAAACTGACTCCCTCTTTATTAATACTAAAGAAAAAGAGCTAGCCAGAAAACATACCGATTTACAGGTGCCAGAGCACTAACTGATTGCTATATGGTTAATTATAGACACATGATAACAAAAGACCAGTTCTTCAAAGTTAAATATTTTATTTATTTTTCATTTTTTCTTCTAGAACTTTCACAGTGCAAATACAGAGCTTGGCCTTCCTGTATGTGGTCATATCGACCATTGCATTTTAATACTGACACTGTCACCATTCGTCAATGTTTCGTGTACTCTCCAAAGTTATAAACCTGAGAAATTAACGCCGTAATTACTGGTTTATATAACATGGTATAAAAGAAAGAAGGAATCTGCTCAACTATTACAATACTATTCGCTTAATTATGACTACTTTACCTTGTTGAGCGGCCGCCATGTTTGCCATGCCTGAGATTCGAGGTGAGTTCGTTTGAGCGTCCAAACTCTATTTTGCGCCGCATATTTGACAAAATACCGGATCAAAAGTAAAGAACAACCTTTACTTTTGTTCTGTATAAGACTTATTTCGAGATGAATTTAGTAAGTAAGACGAAAAAACGCTTCGAAGTCCAGCTATGATACCACGGCTCAGTCAATCTCTGTTGGTTGTCAAGGGAGAGCTGGTTAGCTTGCAACCCAGTATGGCGTTACTATGGGCCAACAAGTCACGTGACTGTCTATTGCAAAAGGCCTATCAGCTTCTCAACCTGCACGCCAAAGATCACGTGATCAGCGCTGCGAACGTCAGGTGGGTAATCCGTGAGCATTAATATCTACCCTTGGAACAAAACAAGCAAATTGTATGACGTCATAGAAACACGTGACATAGGTTACCGTTTTTTTTCTTCACGCAAAAAGATTCCTGGTTTCACCAAAATATTATTTTTCGACTTAGTCCCCTCTGCAACTGATATTCATAATTATAATACTAGATATGCTACCAACCAAAACTTATACAGACCAGCTTCCAGAACTAATTATGGTCTATCGAGATTTAAATCTCTTGCATCACGATTATGGGAAAAAATACCGTTAGAAATAAAATCCCTCCTACACAATAGTTTTAAAAAACAATACAAATTATTTTTACTTGAAAACCAGGCCTAAGTTATTGTGTAAAATTGTAAATATAGAACAATAACTAAGATCGAATTAATATATTCATACCATCTTTATTCTTTGCATATATATAAATATATTGTCAACGTCTCCATATAATTATGTATCAATATTGTAAATAAATTCTTCTTCCTATTAGTATTAATTCTAGCCGCTTACCACTCAAGAAAATTTGTACAATAGATATTTATGTATTTTCTGTGCTCCAAATATCCTCATTTATTTTTCTTGTGATAGAGGTCAACTAGAAAGCCTATGGCTCCTTTGACCTCTATGCACATTCTTGAAATTCAAAACTATTTTATTATTACCGTACCTCTCTTTTTCTTTCTACAATTATTTTCTTGTGTAATTATCTTTAAAAGAAATAGTGCAAAATAAAACGAACTTGAGGCCGACTTCAAACGTCCCTTGACATAGGCTGTAGATCGTGTCATAAGTTTCGTCTTCCAGGAGGCAGATTTGCTTTTTCCCCGCTGTCATGTTTTGCCGCTATAATTAGCGTTGGAAGGAAGAGAAAAACCGAAATGAAGAGAGTCTTAGCCATAGTGGTACGACTGCAAAACTGGAGACTTAAGACAGAGAATAACTCACGTGACGTTCGTAGCGCTGATCACGTGATCTGTGACGTTGTGCAGGTTGAGAAGCTTATTGTGATCACGGACTAAATGATTCACATGACTGATGACGTCATTCAGGTAATTGGTAGGTGTTGTTTGTTCACTGCTAGTGTGATTGATGATATATACGCTACCTCGAACAAGTAGTGTTATTACATTTCCTGTTGATTGTTATTACATTTCCTGTTGATTGTTATTACATTTCCTGTTAACTATTTTATTACATTTCCGGTTAAAAATGTATTACATTTCCTGTTAACTTTTTATTACAAATCCTGTTGATTTTTATTACATATCCTGTTGTTATTACAGATCCTGTTGATTTTTATTACATATCCAGTTAGTATTACATTTCCTGTTGATTATTACATATCCGGGTGATACAAAAGCTTGGTGAGACGATTTGTTGACAATTTGAAGGCAGGCTTGGGAGAAGGAACGAAGCTGAAAATAAGCGAGCTAAATAATGTTGAAATGGAATGGGGGAGGGGAAGAAGGGGGGGGGGGGGGGGGTGGAGGCAAGAATTCTTCCCTCCCCCCTTCCTCTTCTTCCCCTCCCCTCCCCCAAGAACCCCAAGAGCCAGAGGTGGTACAAAGGATCATAGGCGAGTGCGTTACCTGTAAGAAGCTAATTGGGAAGGCCTACAGTTCACCACCAACCGCTGCACTGCCGGAGTTTAGAGCCAAGAAGCGCCACCATTTTCGAGGGTGGGTGTTAATTTTGCGTGACCTCTATACGTGAAAGGTAAGTCGGGAGAAATGGAGAAAGTGTACGTGCCACTGTTTTTATGTTGCGCGACGACAGCCGTGCACTTAGAGTAAGTAGAATACATGTCTGCTGCGACGTTTTGACGTTGTTTGAGGAGATTCGCTGCTAGAAATGGCACGTCTGCGCTAATTGTATCAGACAACGCGAAGACATTTCAGGCAGAAGAGAAGGCCTTAAATGAATTATTTAATCACCCAGAAGTTAGAGCAGACTTAGAGTACATGAGAGTAGAGTGGAAGTTCAACCTCGAAAGGGCACCCTGCTGAGGTGCATTTTTTTGAAATAATGGTAGGAATCTGCGGAAGACATTAGGTAACGCCAGGTTATCTTACTAGGAATTGTTAACTCTGCTCGTAGAAGTAGAATGCACACTTAATTCCAGGCCGTTAACATAACACAGGTAAAAAACGCACACAATGAAGTTCCTGTAAATCCCACAAGAAAATGCTCCTCGAACACGCAGATCTTAATTCTAGATATAAGTCCAAAATAATGCTTGACTCTTAGGTGAGTCAAGGGGGAGGGGGAGGGTTAGAGTGTTGAGAAAACTAGTTGACATAATCCTAGTTTATTAATAATCATAAATCTAGTTAATGCAATATAGTCGGTCTGTTATATTCAGGTTGTAAACTGAAGTAGTTCTGTCGAGGCATAACTGGAGCTTCATGTGACGTTTAAGATAGTTGATCGCGTGCGACGTGCGGGGTTAAACACATTTAACTTGATTAGATTAGATTAGATTAGATTAGTAAACACTGGAATGTAGTCGCTGAGACGCCATGGCATGGGAAAATCAATAACCAAATCAATCAATCATTTATTTGCCCCATTTTAAATCTTTTACATGTGTATTTATCTTTAAATAGACATGTATTGAGGAGCAGGAGCTCTCAATAAACCGTGCTGGGCTTTTCGAGAAGATATATAGTGATATGTAAGAATGAACATGGCTTTAATTATAAACTGTATATGTTGTACTTGTAAGCTAATATTATAACATATGGTACTATGTATATAAAGTAATATATTTATATGATTATTCAGTAAAAAGAAGGTATTTTTTTAGTTTTCTTTTAAAAACATTGTATGATTTGGCCTCTTTGGTTGTGTTTGGAAGGTTATACCATACATGGTTTCCTCTATATTTTATTGAATACCAATACAATACAATACAATGTGATTTAGTGTGAATCCAATAATGTATATATATTATTATTAATATTATTATTATTATTATTAAAGTCAATTAATTAAGGGAACTGTATATATGTATACCTCTAGATTTATAGTCTTAAAGAATAACAGAATAGAAATAGAAATAAATATATATATATGATCTGTATATGCAAATTTATATTTTCGTCATATATATCCATGATTTGTCTTATGTACGTACAACTAATCTTACGAATATTCTTATCATTCATGGAGAGAATGTAAAAAAATAAACTAGAGAGATCAAACGAAGAGAACAATGCATTTATAATGTATAATTTAGCCATGAATAACGATCGAGCCCGTATCATACTATGATGTCCACACTGAAAAAGGTAATGAATTTTATCCCCGATTTCATTTGAGGAACATATGGTACAAACTCTTTGATTTCTTGGGATTCGTTCATATCGACCCCGCTCAGTTGGGAATTTGTGAGCTGATAGTCTTAATTTGGCTACAGCTCTACGGGTTTTGAAGTCTTGAACTTGATATGAATAATCCTCAAAACCTACTATAGTTAGTACGTATATAGGGTACGTGATTTTTTGACGATGATCTTGTATAGTGAGTGTGCATTTCGTTATTAAGCCTGAATCATCCTGGAGGCATGTTATTATAGTACTTAAACACGAACAAAGCCATCATTTGTGTATTGATATTGTCTAAAGGCATAATTGACAAGTTTTGGAATAATGGTGATGTGTGTTCCCTGTATTTCGAGAAGGTAATTATTCTAACGACCATTTTTTGTACCTTTCTAATTGTATCTGGTCTAGATGGATAAGTGTTGGCCCATATAATATTGCCATATAGTAGATATGGAGAAATTAGGTTGTTATAATAAGTAAAGACTTCAAAATTTTGGTAGAAAGGAAATGTCTAGCTCTACATAGAATACCAGTTGTTTTAGAAATTCGATTTGTTATGTATGTAAAATTATGGTGTTTCCAAGTTAGGGTATATGTGGATACCGAGAAATTGTTGATTCTACCTGCTTGACATGATCGAATGCCATCGGATCTACTGTATCGAATGCTTTCGAAAGATCTAAAATATCCCTAGTGTAAATTCGTTCTTATCAATAGCTTCTGTTATTTTGGTGATTAGATTAATCATGGCCAATTCGGTTGAGTAATTTTTCCGAAATCCAAATTGTTGGTGGTACAATATCTTGTGTTTCTCTATGAAGCTGATTAATCTATTGTACATTATTTTCTCTAATATTTTCGAGAAGCATGGCAAGACGGCTATGGGTCTATAGTTTGAAAATAGATCATTATCTTCATTTTTGTAGATAGGTGTAATAACTGAGACTTAGGTTATCTGGAATGATTCCTGTGGAGAACGATTTGTTAAATATTTGTGTCAGTGGTTGCTTAATAAAGGGTGTGATTTGACGCATGACTTGGATTTAGGTTGTCAAATCCCGTACTTTTATTTTAGTTTAATTTAAGCAATTATCTTTCTATTTCCTCCTGTTACAGGTTTAGTGAAAAAACTTTCATGATGGGTTCTTTTTAAATATGATTTGAAAGAAGTAGATACTTTGGGTATGTTTTTAGCAAGAGTTGGACCTACATTAATGAAATATTCATTAAATGTATCAGCTATCTTGAATGGATCTGATATTTCCTCGTTGTCATATCGAAATATTTCTGGCATCTTTGTTTTGTTTTTTTCTTATTGATTACTTCGTTTATAAGGTTCCATGTTTGTTTAAGGCACTTTTCTTTGTAGTGCCATTTTTTGAAATTCTTTTCGAGGTGATTGATTTTGTTTCTATAGTTTAATTTTAATTTGTTATCGATTGATGGTTTATGTAACGATTATTTATAGAGTTTGTTTTTAATGATTTTAAGATTCCTTTTGTTAACCATGGATTTTCGAGCTGTTTTTTTGCTTTAATTTTTTTAGTGTTTTCACTGGAATACATTCGTCGTTATAGATTTATAGAGTTTGTTGTAGAACAAGTTGTAAGATTTAATGGGATCCTATTTCACTGTTTGAATCCTCCCAGTCAGTTTTATTTAGTTCGGTGATTAGTTTGTTTATTTGTTTATATTGTTTGATGTAGTTTCTCTAACTACGATATCGCATACTTTCTTGCTTATATTGATATCACCTTTTATCATAAAAACTGGTAGGTGATCCGATATGTCCATCTATGTTGTCATTATTTGATCTATTTGTTAGTATGTTGTCGATAAGTGTCGCACTTTTCTGCGTTACCTTGTTGGATTCGTTATTGATGGATAAAAGGAAGATGCAAATAGTTGGTTAATAAAATTACTTGAATACGTATTTGTGTATTTTTAATAAATCTATGTTGAAATCTCCCATTAAGTAACAGGATTTATTCTCTTGGTTAATCTTATTTAAAACCTCTTGAATTTGTTTTTCGAAATCGCTAGTTTGATTGTTTGGTGGACAATATATGACCCCAATTACTAATGCTTTGTCGCAGTTTGTTTTAAAAATTCGATAAAAAGTGATTCGAATATGTCCTCTTTGAAGCCTGATAAATCCTTTAACATACACAAACTTTTATTTTGATAATCACAACACGCTGATTTCCACGTGAGGCGTATAAAAATATTGTCACAGGTGAACACCACCTCCGCTTTTTAATTTACGGCTACTCGTTATGAAATTGTAGCCATGCAGGTAGGGGGGATCAGGATGTCAAATGAATCAGCTTGATTATCTGCGAGCCACGTTTCTGTTATTCCTATTATCGAAAATTTTATCTTTAGACTATTAAGTAGTCGCATATTTCATTGTGTTTGTTTTTTATACTTCTAACGTTTAAAAGCAATAAAGAAAGTTCGTGTTCTATATTTTCTATTTGTATGAGATCATATAGACTTTCCTCGGCGTAGTATTTACATTAATCTTTAGAAATTTGTTGTGGCATAAGGTAATTCATGTCAAGGTCAATATCATTATCGCTGTGAATGTCCGTGCTAATATAATTAATAGTAATCGCGGTAAATCTAGAAAGGCTAATAAGACATTTGTTTAGCTATGTATGTACTAAATAAGCGAGATTGTCTAATCGGCGCGGGTCGCGGGTCGCGGGTAAATTGTCGCGGGTACGAAAAATATGTCGCGGGTACGAAAAATATGTCGCGGGTACGAAAAATATGTCGCGGGTACGAAAAAATGTCGCGGGTGCAAAAAAACATATGGCTCGTTTTGGTAAGCGGTACGGGAATTTTAAAATGCAGTGTTTGACTGAGTAAATGGTGTTTTGGTGTCCGCTTATGGTAGGTGTTCGTTTGCGGAGGTTCCACTGTATATTCACCGATATCACACGGCGGCCATCTTGTTTTGACGTCACGGTTTTTTACACGGAAACGAGGCCACACGTGTCAGATGTGAGTTTTTGAACATGGCGGCGGCGAAAGCGAAGGAATTCTATCACAAGAATATCAACAAATTACCTCCTATTACTGGCAGCCTTATTGAAAATTTTGCCGCAGATAGATTACCTACCTATCTATTATTTGTTTCATGAATCTTATATTCATGACATTGAAGGTACGTGTTTTCAACTGTTCTAAGCGGTTTGTTGATGTTTAAGCTTATAACTAAATAAGCATATGTCTCATAGTAATCCTTTGAATTGTGAAGTATTGGTTATTGCCAACGGTGCTAGCCTGCGAATACAGCCGCCTCACATCGGGTGGAAATAAGCTTATTTCCACCCGATGTGAGGCGGCTGTATTCGCAGGCTACAACGGTGCATGCGTGAAAGAATAATTTCCCAAAGTTTTGTCAAATTATATTTTTATTACATTGATTATTTCAATTACCTGTAACTATGACTGGGTCATTATTGTTTACAATGAGTGGCTCAACCTCGTCGACAGTTTCTGATATTAAAATCAAAGAAAATACAACGAACTGAGTCACAAACTCAAAGATTTGTCATATTATATTTGTGTAAATTAATCTACATTTCTACTAGCTATAGGTTGCAATTACTATGTCTAGCTCATTGTTTACAATGAGTAGTGATCCTTGTAGGTAGTTTTCTCTGCTTATGAGACGTGGTCCAGGCGGAAAAACTTCGCACTGCATATTTTGATAATACTGTCTTTCCTGCAACAGTTTTCTTGAGGTCTGAGGGCGAAAATGATGCGAGCAAACCTTGGTGCTGCTTCAAATCTGAAACGGCGTATTTATATTTAAGGTGAGAAAATGTCTGACCTGCAAAGATTCTAAGAAGCAAAATACGAGATTTACCTTGAAATATTTCCCGACATCTCTTCGAACTTTTAGAATCCATTGCTTTTTAATTACTTTTTATGTAGGAAACTGGTGGAAACTAATTCCAGGATAGTTTTTCCTGCGATTGTTAGTGCACTTTGGAACGCAACAGTGATCTCTGTTTTGCATTTTAATAACCGCGGGAAAGGTGACACGTGTGGCCTCGTTCCCGTGTAAAAAAACGTGACGTAAAAACAAGATGGCCGCCGTGTGATATCGGTGAATTGATTTATAACCTCTACATATTATTATATAAATAAAATGTTTAGGCAATGCTTTGTTCAGCACTGACCATTGATTAGTAGGTTCGCCCCTTACTACGTTAGTGTAATCCGTCCAATGCAAAGTACCGAAATACATACTAATATCAACGTTGTTGCGGGAAGAGGCTGAGTAGTATATGAATTGTTGCTTCTGGCCCGATTACAACAAAATACAACGAACACACTGTTGCATTTGTTGCATTTTATAACATCTCACCCTTCGGGTTCGTTATCATAAAATGCGACAAATGCAACAGTGTGTTCGTTGTATTTTGTTGTAATCGGGCCAGAGAGCAACAATTTATCTTCTACTATAGTTCATTTATTGTATTTTTATAATTATATATTAAATAATCGGTTTCTACCGCTTTTTTCCGGATTAAAGCAGTTTTGTTGTACTATTTTTTAATCATATTTTACATTTCAACGTCCTATTAGATAAGTGATTACTATGCAGTATATCGATCTCTTCCACTATGGATAGCATACCGTGCCTTCCCATAGAAATCTTAGTCAAGATAGTAGAGCATGCAGGCCCAGAATCATTCGCAAGCATCGCAAGGACATCGAAACACCTAAACGGTGCCGCATCTCTCGCGCGCTACAAAAACATAGACCAAGAGTTCCGTAAACGAGTACTCACTTTCGGTCTTAGGTCTACTCGTAATGACAACGATCGAGACAATTTGGCTAGGACTTTCGATATTTCCGCGAACTACATCAATGATAGCTTTCCTCTTGTCTACGCCAGTGAATATGGTAATCTTAACGTTATTAAAGTGCCCCTACGATCAAATTTTGACATATCAATTTTTTCTCATATTCGTAAAGTATAGTGGCTATATTATTACCAGTTCAAACCGTTTTTCGATACGACGACGGGAAGTCTTATTTTTTGGACTCCGAATCTTGAATTTTACGTCCGCCATTACGCGAACCCGTGCCTGTGGGCGAGGAACGCCTGGTCACTTTTTTAGCGTACGTGACGTCATACACTTAAGGTTATCATATACCTTCAGGGTACTGTTCCGGATAAAATTAAGTAGCGTCTCGAATATTCGTCGTATTTAGATAAATTATACCTCTTTTAAAGCTTATAAAATTGGCTACAACAATATACCTAAGGTTTGTAATTTTGATAAAAGTGCGATTTTAAATAAACTTCTTTTCCGAACAAGCGAGTTGGTTTCCAAGAGCTCCAACTCCACGGCAATTTAATGAATTTAAGATCTGTTTGCTTTTCTGGACTCCCACAGACCTTGTTTACGAAACTGTGTCGGCGATTGTGGAAATTCGAAGCCCATGGCGAACAATTTCGTACAGTCAGCGGTTGTCATTGCGGGCGCGTACGTGAAAATCTATTTTTAAAAAGAAAGCCGTTGATGACTGTTTATAGAATGAGGAGAGGTTACATGGACATCGACAGTCAAAATGGCGGACGAGCTGCTGTTTTCAACGTCCTGCGCGAAGGGAAACGTAACAGCTGAACGAGTCGGGTCTGTCCCTTTAAACTTTGTAGGTTTGGGAAGGAGACTTTTGGCGTTAAAATGCAGTTATTTACAGGACGTTTGGAACCGCCAAAGCAAGTATTTCAACTCGTTTTTCTGGCGTTAGAATCTACTTTGGTATCTGCAGAACAGATTCAAACTTGTGGACCTCAAACATGAACTACTCGGAAGTCTTTGTGATTGAGCTTTCTGACTGGCCTTTACAGTATTTAACAGAAGATGTATGGCGGCTCTAGCTAATTTGGGTCGTTTTTTAGCAGAGCATCGGGAACCGGTCTAATCATCCACAACTTGTTAGCAATCATAGTCGAGGGCAGGAGCAGGCATGATAACTGAATTTAAAACTTGTGGACCTCAAGAAATATAAATATTAAAGCAGCAAATTGGAAAATTGCGAAAAGGTAAGCCTTGTCTTCACTGTTTTCACTAATTTTGGAACGACGTGTAATGCATTCTACGCATGCGCGGCGGCCATGATGTACGATATTGTTCGCCATGCGTTCTGAAGATATTTTGGTCTTCGTGAAACTGCTAACGCGAATCCAAGTATAGATGCGGGAATCGCTCTCAGCGCCTCTCTTTTAAAAATTAAAACAAATCGCCGACACGGGTTTTTTAGCTGATATAAATTGCGAACAATCTGTGAAAATTTGAAGTAATTCGCACAAATTCGCGTCGAGTTGGAGCTTTTTTCAAACTATGTTTAGAACGAAAATAGAAAGTCAAGAAAACGCTCTGAAATTAGCCGGCCGGCGAGACTGATTCTTTCAACCAGTGACTGGGAAATGTCACAGTCAAAACTTCCCACAACAACACGTGTGGCTACTTTTCCCATACAAACATTCACGCGAACTAACATATGTAGTAAGAAAGTGTACCATTTACCCGCTTTGAAAAGCAAACAAAACGTTTTGAATAGTTTGTGCATTGTACAGGACTGTAGCAATTTAACGAACAACAAAGCTGGCATTTCGCTACACGAATAATTCAAGCCTTTTATAGTTGAGTACCAAGAATACGGTTTGTAATTCTCTTCAAGCCTCATGCAAGGATGGTTTGTGTACGTTTTGAGGACAGAAGCTTCTCCATAATTGTTTGTATCACATGGAATAGCCGGTAAGACCGTACTAGTATAGATTGACCGAAAAATAAGCGGCTACGTTTGCTGAGAACATACATGTAGTTTATCATACATAACTCATATTGCTGTTTCCTATAAACAGATAAACCTATCGATGTAGTATGCCTTTTAATTTACTGCTAATTTTATTTTCAAGACAATAAACCACAGAAGAAACCACCAATATTGTTTCATGAAGTACCTTGTTTCAGTTGTTTGTGTGTCAAACAGAAACGGGGGGCGCGAAGTTTGGTTCTGTGATAGCCACTGTAAAAGCTGCAGATCAGTCAGGAGAGCGATTTAATTTTATAGCAATTACATTGTATTTTAGAATGTAGATTCGCCGGAAAATCTATTGCCGGGACACAGATATAAATTATCGATCTCTCTTACGAACTAGCAATTATCCGGGTTTCACTATAAACACGAACAAACTTAGGACTTATAAACTGCTGATCATTACCTTAGTGATTTCTCCGCTGAATTCTCACTGTAGTCCGGATCCAGTAACAGCACAACCTGAAAGCCGAACCAGGGAAAATACCCTGGGGAAAAATTACCCCCAAAAGATAAGAAACCTCTGCTAGCTAGCACTACTTACTGGCAGGCCACTTCCCAAGCGATTTTAGCGACTATTCATTCGTCCAGCTCAGTTTCAACTCGGTCGCCAGCGGCTCTATTTCCCCCTAAATCATCAACATCCGGCAATAAATTTAAACAGTAAGACACATTACTATGTTCTGAAGAATCTGATGCAGATTTTAGGTCGTTATTTACTAAACCACAGCAAAATTCGCAGTGTGAGTTTGTCGACAACATAAGAAGAAATGTATGGGTTCGAAGCAACTTGAGAACGATGCGTTAAGTGTATGACGTCACATACGCTAAAAAATGACTAGGCATTCCTCGCCCACGGGAACGGGTTCGAGTAATGGCGGACGTGATTTTGGCCGTAAACTCTCTTTAAAATGTGTGGTCTAATTGGCCCCATTCAAAAATTTTTCACTGATTTGGATATTTCTGCCACTGTTTGTTCTTATGGAATACAAAAAAGTGGCAAAAGAAATGGTCAAATTTCGTCGTAGTGGCACTTTAAGTGGCTCATTAAGCACTTATGGTTCGATAAAATGGATAGACACACCGATTACGTTCTATGCGCCGCCTGTAAGGATGGCCGCCTTGATATCGTTAAGTGGCTCACTAAGCACTTCCAGTTCACCAAAGAGGATAAAGCCGTCGGGTTTGCTATACTAGACGCCTGTAGGAATGGCCATCTCAATACCGTTAAGTGGCTCATTCAACGCTTTCAGATAACTATAGAGTATAAATACGTTCATCATGCTCTACTATGCGCCTGTAGCAATGGTCATCTTAATACCGCTAAATGGATCATTAAGCGCCCCCAGCTCGCCATAGAGGACGAAAACGCTCTACTAGATTACTACATAAATGCTTATGCTGCCACATAGGATCTCTCGCAACATCCAAATTGTCCCTAGGCATTCTTACACCTAAAGATCCAAACTCGAGCACAGCTCCGGTTTCTACTGCTTTTTCCAGATTGGAGCAGTTTCGTCGTACTATTTTTTCATTGTATTTTACATTTTAACACCTATTGAAGGAATGATTAGTTTACATTATATCCATCCATGGTACTAACATACGTTCTCTACTTCACGATATTAACGTATGCTGTTATCTTAGTACGTATCAATACCACACAGATTAGACAAGTGCGTATAATTGAAGAACCTCAACGTAGACGTCACAACTAAGATACCAATTAGACATATAACATATATAGGTATATTGCACGATGGTTGAGATAAGAACTTGTGATTGGTTGATGCGAGGAAAGACCACGAAATGTATAAGGAAGTGTTCAAAGATGTTAGAGTATTGCTCTCAACATGACTTCCAGATAGGAAGAGGATGTGCTATATTCGTTCCATGTTTGACGTGTGGTCGAGGCTGTCGTACTACTCACAAACTTTGTGCAAAATGTGGTGCACCTCAACGCCGTACCATTCGTAATAAGAAGAACCTTAACAAGAAACGAGCTAACGAGTCGGCGAATATCACGTGTTCAAACGTAGTAGAATCGGAGAAAGACCTAAATGTAGTGGAATCGGAAAAAGATCAAAATGTGGTGGACATTCACGATCTCGATAATGCATTGGATGACCTCTCCATCAGTGAGAAAGATCTAAATGTGGTAGAATCGGAGGATAAGTAGAAATCACGATACGAAAAAAAGAAAAAGAATGAAGAGAAATTGTTATGCGACCTCTCTTCATTTTTTTCTTTTTTTTTTTAACGAACAAACAATTAGACAATTGACAGGCACACGGTATACGACTAGTATGGATGATCTTATCAGATTACTTAGTCCAGAAATTTATGCAAGCCTACATATCAAACCATTGTCGCATATCAAACCATTGTTACATATTAACACTGGTGAAACATGTTCCGAATGTCTATGCCCGATGGAAATGCAAGGAACGGAATTCATATGTCCCACCTGTGGTCTTATTTCAGAGACTGAATCATGTGAAGAAACGACTACCAATCTTACCACGGTGGGCACAAACGACCATAAAAACGGCATCAGTTCTATATTTTAAAAAGTTTTCAATGCAGACGATTGAATTTTGGTAGAAGGATGTAGAATCGCAAAAGGAATATAACCTGATTTTTTAAGCTATGTTACTACCATCGTGACGTCACAATGACGTCATTTATCCATTTGTAATACGTTTCTTGCAACTGTTCATTATCTCTAAAAACGAAATGTCGTATATTGTTAAAATCTACTCGTGATGAGAATGAAGGAATCGAAAACCCGATGTCGATTGGTTAAGGAAATCAAAAGTTATGAAAGTTTGAATTTTGTCCTTTTTCCCGCCAAAATTTGGCGGGAAATAAACACCACAAAAGCATTTATAAAAACATCGCTTCATTCAATTTTTAGAGTTGTAAATATTGTTGCTTCACATTTTGTCCAATCATAAAACTCGTTGGTGGCTAAAATCGTATGTTTTTTTAATTTTGATTTTTTGTCCATAACCGGTTTAAAATTGAAGTCATATTTTCAGCAACGTCATTATGACGTCATACTTTTTTATACATGCCCTTAGAAAAAAATCCTTTGAGTGATTTTCGAGTTTTAGTGATGAAATGCGCTAGTCTGGCTCTCAAAACCCACATTCTTTTCTTTTCTTGATTTTTTAACAATAGGCAGCCTTATTTAGGTATGACACCTGACGTCACTAAATATGACGTCATAGCAACAGTCATTCCTCTATAACTTTTGCTATAATAGTCGTAGAACGTTCAAATTTGCGCCAAAGGAATGTGTGTCATGAAGGCCCTTTGATGGTGTAGTCTGTTTGTAACATCTATTAAAGGGGGAATTTTACCAAAAAAGGAGGCATCACTTATGACGTCACAACAACGTCATCATACTAACATAAAACACCTAAAATATGTAGTTTCATTTTGTTAACAAGTCACCAACATTTCTTCAAATTGAGACTATAAGTAAAGAAATGGTTTTAATTTTAATTATTTGTCCACGCTCACTGATGCCGATTTTGACGTACTTTATGCCCGACGTGTACTACTAGGTTACGCGTAGTAGGGCCGGATAGCTTTCGGTATCAACATGATCTAGACCGCACAATCCCAAAGCAAATCTATAACGAAGAATTGCAACTACGAACGATAATGCTAGAACTACAGGCATACAACACTATTTATAAACAAAATTACGACCTCTCGTTTCCCACAAATGTATTAGTAATCGTATCCGACGTATTCCTTCAAGTACGGAAAGTTTGTTTCAAACGTGGCTATACGAAACGAACTATTTTAGCTGCTATACTTTATCAAGCATGTATACAATGTGGGTTCGTTAGATCTAAAGGAGAGGTCGCTCGTTTTATGCAATTAAACGATAAAAGCATATATCGTGGAAATATCTTTATACGTTCTCTACACGATGATGGTAAGATCGATATAGATTTAAATACCAATCGAATAGCTCCTCACATTGCAACGACTTTTGCTAAGCTCGACCCTAAAGGAGTACCTAAGAATGCCCAACAAATAGTCTATGAGATTGTTCATAAGGCAACAGAAAACAATATAGGTACCAGCTCCATACTTAGAACTAAAGTCGTTGGAGCGAGTTATGAGGTACTACATCGTTCGGGATCTCGTATGTCTCTTATCAACGTTGTTAAACGGTGTGGTATATATGAGGGTGCGGCCGTGCGTTTTATCAATGAGTTGATTGCTTACAATTCCCACTTTGAGCCCATCTATACGAGACACGGTCTAAATAGTGATAAAGTTTAATTACCTCGAATAACATATGTGCGATTACTTAACCAAAAGTTTAACGACTCATTTCCTATTTAACCAAAACGGCTAATTCGTGAGAACGACATCCGTTGATACGTACTCATTCAAGAATTTAGTCTAAGACAGTAAGAAGAAAAACGTTTAATAATGAAAAAAACAAAAAACCAAAGTACCAAAACTGGTCTCACCAGAACCTCTCTAGGAACCCACTTTCACCTTTTTCCTTCTTTCTCCTTTTTGTTCCTAGAGAGGTTTTTATTCTTGCCGGGCCCGGCTTTTCACTGTATTCGTTCTACTGTAGTTCAGCTTCTGACCACATTTGGTTCTCACACAGGTATCTTGTACTCTGGCCGCTGATTTCTACTGTATTACTTTAACTTCTGCCACATCGGCAGACGCGCTACGACTTGTGTTGGGCTGGGAGCTTCTTACCCAACACAAGCCGATCTACCACACATAGTCCGCCAAGGTTTGAACACCAGAACTCGTGAACGGCTCCCATCTCGATCACAAGTCCCAGCGACAAACCCGTTGGGCTATGTGTGCTAGACGAAGTATTCAGTGATAAAATATCGTACTTATGTCTTAAGCAGTTGACGTATGTTAATTAGCGTCACCCACGCGTTGTCTCGAAATTAGCATATGAACCAAAACAACACGGTAATTCATACGAATTAAGTGCAGTTGCTTTTATCGAAGTTAAAATGAAATCCATGCTGGTTTCTTTCGAAGGAGATATTTATTCTTACCCCACCAGACTGCCAAGTTTTGCTCTCATCTCCTTTCAGATCTCGGATCGAAGTTGTTCTACGTTTTTTTTTGATCCTCTATTCAGTGATACAATATCATACTTATGTTTTAAGCAGTTGACGTATGTTAATTAGCATCACCCACGCGTTGTCTCGAAATTAGCATATGAACCAAAACAACACGGTAATTTATACGAATTAAGCGTAGTTGCTTTTATCGAAGTTAAAATGAAATCCATGCCGGTTTCTTTCGAAGGAGATATTTATTCTTACCCCATTAGACCGCCAAGTTTTGCTCTCATCTCCTTTCGGATTTCGGATCGAAGTTCTTCTACGTTTTTTAATCCGCCTTCTTGCCTGTTTTTTTGCCGTATTTCGAGTTTAAGCGTCTCATATTTCATTTTCTCATCAATAACGCTTCTGAACTCGGCTTCTGAAATGTTACAATCGGCTAGAGCTTTTGAGACTTTAACTTCCACAGAATTCGCCTTAGCTTTTGCTAACATAACAGTCTTTTCATGCTTCGAGACGTGAACGCCAAGTTTCTTACTAACAACAGCCATCAAAGCCGATATGGCGGCACACAGGAACCCCACCGATCCTAACGAAATACCCACAGGTATCCCAACCCCCGTAAATGATGAACCTAACGCAGAAGCTGATAAAACGCCACTCAGGCTACCTGTGGCCACAGCAATCCCATGAACGATACCACGCGCTCGAGCATACTTTTTGCGAACAACTTCGTAGTGCTTTGCTTGTTGTTCTAGCTCAGCAAGCGTATCACAGATTTTTTGCAGTCTAAAACTCGATCCATTTATATCGCTAAGTTCCTTTATAGCTCCCGATGGATAGATACCTGGTGCTGTTGGAAACGGTTGAATCGAATCGCCATCCATTGTATATACGTATGATTTACTCAAGCTTCAATACGAAACGTAGAGGCTGCTTGTTGAAGTCTATGAGATTGCCTTTCTCATCGCAAACTGTGAGGCGAATGTAGTTCCGTATCGTTCCTAGGGCTCGAATGGGTATGAGGGTTGGTGGAAAGTAAGTTGTTTCACCAAAAACGTGTGATGTCGTTTTAAAAGTATGTAGGATTTTAGATGGCTTCCCATCAAGAAGCGAGAAATCTGAATCCACCACATCACAGTAGATAGATATGTGATTAATATCTTTTGGCACCAGGACGTATTTTCCTTTATCGATAGCCACATAATCTGTCACATCTTCATTTACTTCGATACCAAACAAATCGCAGACATTCTTAGTGAATTGGATTGGTTTCTTGACCTTCATAAGCCAATATTTCCTAAATGGATAGTCTATGAATTCCAAGTAACCAGCCTCAACTGCCGGATCTAAGTAGGTTATCAAATTTTCTATCTTATAATGTCCCGCCTTAATTTCGTATGGAAACGTCAAACTATTGGGGGTAATCCACTTAAAGCCCCCTTTCTCAGTTAGGTTCCACCAATTATGACTAATAGCGACCTCAACTAGCGAAATATTATTGATAAGAATAGGGTTATCGATGTAGACCGTATGGTCAGACGATGTGGTGGTGACATTTAATATAACCATTATGTGTTAAAGGTATGAACTACATACATAATTAGCTTTAACATGAGGAGGCACGGAGGTAATTTCAGCTATCATTATGAGGGTGGAGACGACGAGAGAGATGATGAGACCCCAACGCAGAATGCTAATTTACGCTCAAAGGCTGAGAGAATAGCTAGTAGAGATAGAGAGAGAATAGCTGAGGAAGATAAGAAGGTCGCATCATTGAATGCCGATCTATTAGCGAAGTTCAAGATACCCACATGCAGATTTTCACCAGTTCTATGTATCAACGGATATAGACGGCCCTGGCAAATATTCGACTAGTATTTGGTTTCGAGATGGGAATAATGGTTATGTGGTTTATGGCGACGATGTCTATAAGCTACCTACCACCATTCAAAAACGCATCGATAACGCATTGTGGGATGTGCATAAGGGTTTTCCACATACGTTAACACTAGATAAAAGTGTAAAATATCCTATTACGGCGGTCCCACCTACTGAAAAAGCACAAGATATAGATTTAACTAATCTATGGATATATGTCACACCTAAGAAAAAGTTCGAAGCAGGTGTTCCGAACATATTCAAAGAGACTGTCGTAAAGCATATGACAGCAAATGAGTCCTACCATTGGTTACATGGTCCGGATTTCAAATATTGGCCTCAACAATTGAATTTCGCAACGTGGTGTGCGACTTCTGGATGTGGAGTGTCGTTGTTTGATCCTATTTTCAAAACGTATCCTCTTATTGTTCAAGGGTTCTTACGATTTCATGTTTATTTCACGATACGAAGAATTCTACATGAACTTGGTGGTGCTCATGGAGTTCCTCTACCTGGGGACTCTACTTTCAAGCAAATGGATAACCTCTATAGCGAACCGGCTCTTGAGAAATTATGCATCGAATTTGGTATATCTCGAACGCCAGATTTCCGATGGCACGGAGGTAGGAATAACGGATTAGGAGACGTATTCCTTTTGTATGATGATTTCGAAAACGTCCACGTAATCAGAGGTTACGATAAAGAAGCAGATAATTGGCCAAATCACAATAATTTATTTGCAGACCAAGGAGGTAAGGAGGATCAGGGTGATCTTGTGGCATTCATTCGGAACGATGAACATGAAGGAAAACAATACAATTGGTTTACACCACCAATCGGAACGGGTTTAACTAATGCTGGATTAGGTAGATTGAATCGATCCGTCGAAGCTTTTGGATATTGCGTTCTATCTGCTCAGAATGATCTTAACCAATCCATCATAGATAGTTTCAATGTCAAAGAAAAATATAAGAGATCAGTCGAAGACGCTATTCTCGAAAACGATTTAGTGGTAAGCTATAAAAACTATCTTATAGCTATACTACACACACATAAGAGATTGAACCTAGCAATATCTAAGGGGGTACGATTACTGCCAGGCAACCTCGAGTACTACCTCGGTAAGAAGGACGGTTATAAAAATCCAATCCCGAACGCCGCAGAAGGTATGGTGTTAGGCGTAAACGATATTAATGCAGATATTCTCGAAACCAAGTCCCCACCAGATATGAAAGGGAAGAAACAAAAGAAACAATTACCACATCAAGTTCCACAACAATTACCACAACAGGTTCAACAACGAGTTTCACATAGTATCTTATCGAATCCTACTCCACAACATGAGACCAATCTAATGATGGTATCTATCGTAGGGGCTGGAATTGCGTGGGCGTTATTTCGTTAACGTCGTTTGTATTGCTCTATTGCGATCACCACTATAGCTACGATGAATAACCAAACGTTCTCTGCTAATACTCCTAGAGCTTTACCGGCCATAGTAAATATGAAATTCGCAATTGATCCAATCATTCCAGGTAGTATCTGTCCAAGTTTCTTTCCAATTTCCTTTAACAAATCACCTGTCGTTTTTAATCCCTTCTTTACTGTATCTGCCACTTTGTCGATACCATCTTTTACTGGTTTCGGTACGGATTTCGATAGCTGGGAAACTATTACACTAACGATAACACCAATAGCAGTTACCACTGCAAGAACAGTCATTCCATACTTCCTGAAAATGTATTTGACCCTTTCACGTAGCGATATACGTTCTAGTATGGCTTCTTCTTGACGTTCAAGTAATTCTCTTGCCTTATGGATGGATATTAACTCTTTCTTAGCTATTTCTTTCTGAGCGTCGGTCGATTCGGAGTCTTCAAGAATAGATTCGTTATTTACTTCCCGCTCGGCGAGTTGTCGTTCTGCAAATAATACTTCATTGGTAGCTTCTTCATTATTTGGACCTAAAGCATCTTTGAGATCTTTCCTCATCTTCACACGTAATTTCTTATTTTTCTCATTACCGGCTAATAGACGCGTATAGTCTTCGTTGCTTCCAAGTTCGCGAACGTTGAGTTGTCCATTATTTAAGTAGATTTCGATGTTATGTCGAATACCCGCATCCGGATAATGCTCTTTTACATCATCAACCAGCCTTTCCTTTACCGAATCTGAAAAGGTTTGTTCGAATGTGAATCCTCGAAGTGGGTCACCTTCTATAGCGTAGTCATGCAAATTATCCATGGTAATTGTCTCACTACCCCCAGCTTCATCTTGATCGTCACTCAATAAGTAAGCCACGTATCTTTCATTTGATTCTCGTTCTCGTTGTCGGTCTTCTTCATCTCGTTGTCGTGGTCGTTCTTCATCTCGTTCTTCGTATCTGTCGGTACTAACCTCAGGTCTCACATCAGCGTTGCCCCCATCTTCCATATTGAACATAACTATATATCATGGTATATTCAACATGATATCGTCGAAGTTAATTCCTAAGGAAGCACTAAGAGTGCAACTCGCACTCAAAGCTCAACGAACCTTATATAGAAAAACTTTCACCCCATCATCTGCTAATCCAGGTGAGACGCTCTATGTGGAAGTTCCAACGATGGGAGAAGATATCGTATTAGTACCTGGTAGTTTAGCATTATTGGGTGATATCGTATTGTCTGGTGGACATGCTAATAATCGAGTCGTTGCAAATGTTGGACGTTGCTTAGTTATGCATCGAGTTTGTAAGATAGGAGCTGAAATAGTAGAAGACATTGCTCGGTCGGATCTATTACAAACATATTCCGATATCTATCTATCTACACAAGAGAGAGAATCGAGAGTACAACAAGGTATCCAATCAGATAACACAAATAAGCTACGATCTAAGGCTGGTGATGCAGGTACTTCAGATGCTGGTGAGAATGCATTGTTAGCTGCATATGGTTCAAAATATAGAATTCCGTTAGACGTTGATATTCTTACACAACATGGAGTTCTATATCCACATGCATTAGAAGACACTATTTCATTCGAATTAACTCTAGCCCGCTCTATCGATATAATCGTTGGATCAGATTCGACAAAGATAGGTACGTACAAGCTTACCAACATCCAGTTAGAATACGAAGCAATCAAGAATGAAACGCTAGCTAGGAAGGCATTTCACGCATATGAAAAAGGTACTGCATTCCTATACGATCACGCAGTTCACTTCAAGTTAGTACCTATCGCTAAGGCATCAGATACTTTGATATCTCAGAATATAAACGTTCCACGACGATCATTCGCTGGATTACTCTTTCTATTCGTAGATCCTCCCACCGCCGGTTCACGAGATAGCGAAGCATTCGTAAATCCTGATATTTCAAAGATAGAGATAGACGTAAATGGAGTTCCAAATAGATTCTTTCCAGGAGGTATGTTAACATCAGATTTTTGGGAGTCCGCAAAAGGATGGTTTGGTAAATCCAATACTTCTATGACTCCTACCAAATTTTACAATAACAGATTTGCCATCCTAGTCGATTGTCGTACAGCAAAAGATTCCTCTGCTCATGGCGATGGAATGGCACAAACTGGCGGTGGAAAAGATATAGATATTCGTATACATAGAACCTTAAAAGGAAGTGGAAACGTAAGCATGCATATCTATGTCCTTGCGGATGCTCAGCTTAAGATATTGAACAGATCTTTACATAGTATAACGTACTGATGGATTCCTTGGTAGAACACATCCCATTCAACTCACTCATAGTAGGTCCAACGAATTGCGGAAAGACTGCATTTCTCATAGAACAACTTCGTGGACCATTTCGTGGTAAGTTCGATTATATAGTATTAATTTGTCCTACGTATGCCCACAACAAGACATATCATGGATTTGCTAATCGAGATACGCATTTTTATGTCATATCACCATCTCAGGATGCTATCGATACCACATTAAATATTTGTGCAACCTTTTGGTCAGGTACCAATACATTATTGATTCTAGATGATTGCGCCGCATCGAAAGACGTAAAACGAAGAACTGACAAACTAGTAGATTTAGCATTCTCTGCTCGACATATAGGACTATCTATTTGGGTACTATCCCAACAATTAACGAGTATATGTAAACCTTTTCGTGAGAACGTAGCTATCGTAGTAGCGTTTCATACGGCATCGGTTATAGATGGAAAGAGGATATTCGATGATTACGGAGGTTCACAAGAATGTAATGAATTACGAACGATACTTCGATCTAACAAGTTTGCTCGCATATGTTTTTGTTTGCGACATCCTTTTGCGGTAGTGTTAGAGATACCCGCACCTATAACATATTATCATGGATGAATACGTTAAAGAACTGGAAGGTGAGGATTTAACAGGTCCACCACCAAAATTTGAATTTTCAACCGAATTGGAGGATATCGAAGAATATCGGGAAGTACTTAAGACCTTAGCTGTATTGGGTAAAACGAAAGAATGTCTAGGACAGAATTTCTCCCTAACAGATATAACTAAACTATCTGAGAAGGACGTAAAACGTTTACACAGTAGATACCAGGCCGTAGTAGCAAATCAAATAACAGTACACTTAGTAGATGGTGTACTACGTCAAGTTACTCGCGCAGCCTCATACGTAGCTACGCTAGACGACCAACAAGCACTGTTTAAGGATCTACAAGAAAACCAATTAGCCCGCCATCAGATATCTATGGCGGCTGGTCGATTAGCACTTAAACACGGTCGATTTGTAGCTCTAGCTAGTGTCTTGTTCAATATAGCTGATCATATAGTCGTTCCTAGTACACCTATTGAACATTCGCAAGTAACTACTATATCGAATCGAGATGGAGGAACAGACGGATCAGATAACTGCGGAGACTCAAAAGAGAGAGATCACATGTGAAGGTGAATTACCTAAAGAAATCAATGTAGATGAAAGTTGGACTACGAACGTATCTACTATAGCAATTATTGGTATAGGTGCTGTATTGTTTGGTGCATGCTATCAAATAACAGGATGCTTAGCAGAGGGTGCAATACGTCTAGCTACTCACGCAGTTGCATACGTAGTTCCACTAGATGAACAACTAGTCCGCAATGAGACACATACTTCGGCTGGTCGATTAGCACTTAAAGCAGTTCTATTTGCAGCTCTAGATAGTGTCTTGTTCAATCTAGCTGATCACATAGTCGTTCCTAGTACACCTATTGAACATTCGCAAGTAACTACTATATCGAATCAAGATGGAGGAACAGACGGATCAGATAACTGCGAATCCACCGAAAACAACACCAACTAAAGTAAAAGATCCAAAGAGGGTTGCTGCTGGGAAAGCATTAGCACTAAGTAATAAACTTGCTAGAGAGGCTCAAAAGAGAGAGATTTCGCGTGAAAGTGAATTATCTAAAGAAATAGACGAAGATGAAAGTTGGACTAAAAACATATCTACTAATACTACTATCGCAGTTATTGGTACGGGTGCTGCATTAGTTGGCGTATACTATCAATACAGAAGATATAGAGATGACACTTCTAAGAACGTTAGTACGATACGACCCGCGAGTCCTGTAAAGACTACGGTACCAGATATGGAGTAACAATTAAAGACTAGAGATATACGATATATATTAGGATGGATAAGGAATTGATGAAAACAGCAACCGATGCTGCTATGATAACTGGAATAGCTACTGGTATTGGTTGGATCGTAAAAAAGGCTACCAAGGAATCTATGCTTAGCGATCCTTCTACTTCTATTACAAATTACGTGAAGTGGACTGCAGTAATAGCTGGTAGCATATATGCAAAACAATATCTCGAGAAACAAAAGATCATACCATAATGTCGGTGGTAGCAACTATTGGAATGTCCATTTTCGGAGCAGTTTTGAATGCAACGGCATTTACTGGTGGTGGAGTGCTTGCTAGGATGTTTGGTAGGAAAGATGAAACTGCTAATATAGAACGAGAGAGACATGATAGGGAAATGGAAAAATTCGATGCTGATAGGGAGGCTTATATCGAAAAACGTCAAAATTTGTCCGATTGGACGCATAAACAGGAAGTTGCTGAACGCGATTCTCATAATGATCAACTTGATAGTAACCGAGCTTTCATACAATCCGATAAGTTACGTCAGGCACTGAAACGACTCGAAGCAATGAAAGAACCTCGTTTATCTGACTACCTTCAACCATCTAACGCACAGAAAACTAGTGAGTTGATCTATGTTGGTGGTGGAATGCTAGTCGCTGGATACGCTATTAGTCGATATGCCTTTTAAAAAACGAGAATTTTTACGATCGACGAGAAAAGAAAAAGAATAAGAACTAGTTGGTTAGATAAGTTCTTATTCCTTTTTTCCTTCTTGTTGAAGGTTAGAATACATAGATATATAATGGATGCTAAACTTGCGAATATCTTCTATGGTCCTATGGGCTATTGGAAAGGTTATGCTGCAATTAGTAAGTTATCGGTGGCTGCAAAGGTATCGGAAGATGTAGCTAAGGGTTGGTTAGAGAAACAAGCCATGTGGCAAATATATCTATCACCACCCCACTATATTCCACGACCACATTGGACTGTATCGAAACCTAATGAAGTTCATCAAGCTGATTTGATCTTTCTACCTCACGATCGACCTGGACGTGGAAGGAAACTATATAAGTATGCTTTGGTGGTAATCGATGTAGCTTCTAGATATAAAGAGGCTGAACCTTTAGCATCGAAAGATAGTGGTGAAGTGTCTGCAGCATTTGGTCGGATCTACAAACGTAGTCCACTAGAATGGCCAAAAACATTGCAAGTCGATCCTGGTAGAGAATTCATGGGACGTATGTCTGAAACCTTAGAACTACACGGTACGAAGGTTCAACGAGGTGAAGCCGGTCATCATAGAGCACAAAGTTTTGTCGAACGAGCAAATAGAACGATAGCTGAAAGATTATTTGGATATCAATATGCAAAAGAGATGGTACTTACATCTGAAGGATCGGATGCGCGTAGTAGAGAATGGGTATTGAGGCTTCCTGATGTTATCAAGGCTATGAACAATGAAGTTACTCGACTAACAGGTAAGGAACCTTCAAATTCTATAGAGGCACAACAAGTAAACATAAAGACTCCTACATATTCTCGAATTATTGGATTGAAAGAAAAGCGACTACCATTCGATGTTTTAGTTCGATATCTATACTCACCGGGAGAATTGGAAGGTGGAGTAAAACGAGCAACTGATCCTGTGTGGAGTTTACAGACATACTATATTTCTCGAAATGTCGTATCATTGAATCAACCAGTTCTATACTATTTAGGAAAAGATGCACCAAAGCGAGGGTTCGTTCGTGAAGAGATACAAGTTATACCACCAGATACAGAACTACCACCAAAAGGTATTCTAAGATAGAAGCAACTCACAAATAAAGTCGTCTATATCTTCATCCTCTGTAATGACGTTTCTACGGCTGTAGGATAGTGTATCGATCGCATTCGATATTATATTGCTAATGAAATCGGCTACTTCTTCATTATCTGGAAAAAAGTCTCCATGACCGTAGGCTATTGTATCTATTCCGTTTGCTAAAATACATCTCTTACTATCGAATGGTGATAGGGATACTTTGTTCATATGTATACCATACATTCTATGACCTTCACTTCGAAGCATATTCATTCCATGTTTGAATACTTTCTTATCCATCAAGCACTCTTTATACTGATCATGACGAATACGATGTTTCACTACTGCCTTCTTGGTACCTTTAGCTTTACGAATCTCATCGCCACCTACTTTAAATATAGAATAGAGCTTAGATCGTAGTCCGACATATTCTACAATTGGAATACCTCCACATTCGTCTTTCATTTTACCAAGTACTTTCTTGTTGTCTATACTATACAGCGGGTGGTCTTTGCTATAGTTGCTAGTATCATATAGATGTTTATGAGTTGCCATGTCTGAATAGACGTCTTCAGTTTTAATGTGTAGTAGTAGGCTGTCGGTATCGGTATAAAGTAGATTACAGCGTTGTCCATATTGCTTCTTGAGCTCGTTGTAGTAGAAGTCATACATCAAATGTTTTGAGAGATCTAGAATTGACATTCCAACATATACTGGACGGTTAAGAAGTAGTTTGCTTTTGTAGTTATGTACCGCTGCTAGATTATCGTCAAAGATCGTCGAATGAGCATAACTAGGTTTATTCAATAGACGTTGTAGTTTGTTTCCTTCTGACGCACGCACTAATTGGATATCTACACGCTTACGTAGATTCTCCATTGTCTTACCAAATACGCTATTGTTCATCAGTTTGTATAGATCCTGCTCGAAAGTGCTCTTCGCTTGTTTTCGTAACTCTGTATTCATTCGTATGTATGGTTCCATCCATGGGGATTGATCAAATCGTAATGCCCTGTAGATCTTTTTCAAACGCATACCAAGAGATAGATACAGTTGTAGGTTGCGGTAGTGTAGCACATATCGTTCTTTGTTATATAAGTTAGGTACGAGTTTTTCCACTTTCAAAGATCCATTACCTTTATATAGTTCCTCGAATAGATCGGTTTGATACTCTGAGAACCAAGTTTTATCGACTCTCATTCTCTCTGGAGCTAGTGGATAGCTGTTATGTGCATCGTGAAGTTCTCGAGGATAATCTAGATCGACTTCAAGGATATAACCTTTATCTGAATCAATCGCATGTTCGACGATTCGTTCTTCCGTTGGTGTACACCACTCAAATCCTCCCGTTGGTAGATATTGACTCATAGCATAACCATACAGATTATTAGCGTCAAGATATAGTATGTGACTATTTGGTTTATTACGATCAAAATCGGGTATACTTTGGTTATTTGCTTTGGCATAACGCTGAGACACCATAGATATACCACCACGTAGACCCTTCTCAATGAATAAATGCATGTCATAGTCGGTTAATAGTTCAAGCTCCACACCTGTCTTCTTTAACAATGCATCCCACGATAGACCAGGACTAGTATAGTAGTGAGCAGGATCCAAACCATAGTTTTGCATACATGTTGTGCGAAAGGTCTCGAACACATCTGCTATAAGAAGTACGTCAGTTTGTAGGTAAAGGTCATGGTAATCACCCAATGTCTTACAATCAAATACATTCCAAACTCTTATTGCGTGTTCGTAATCTTCGTCGGATATGTCCTCTAGAGTTAGTTTACTATAGAATGCATCTTTCGGTGGTAGAGAAGTCTCTACGAATCTATCCCACGAATCCATGTACTCATATGGATACACTCCTTTACGAGTTAATAGATTGGTTTTCTCTTGATCATGTGTGTGTTTTGCGATTTGTTGGAATGTGTCTTCAGCTGCGCTTGATACCAACTTACTAAGAGATGATGGTAAGAATTGAATACTATCAATGAATCGTAGGTTACCAAGTGAGAATGAAATATATTTCTCCATATTATTTGGTATGCAAGATATATTACCTTTAGTCTTAGAAATAGATTGCATCAATAAGTGACAATCATAACCACGTAAATTATGAAATACAACTGGAATTGTAGGTGATAGACGTAATTTTAGATTACATGTTTTGTGTGCGGCACCTCGAAACTCACCTGTGATGTGGCAATGATCACGTACTTTATCACCAATTAAGGGCTTCTGACAGATATGACAAATCGCTGCGCTATTATAAACCCTATAGTTTTTCCATGACATACATAGTGGTTTAGCCTTTTGGGCTTTGATCTTCACCTCTTCCTCTTGTATGCATCGTAGAAAACGTTCGATAGTATCCGTGCCTCTATATAGTACTGGTGGTTCGCTATGACCATCGGAACGTATAACTATATAGCAAAATCCACAGGGAATATGTTCTTCTGTTTTAATAGTATTGCCCTTCTTTAGGTCTTGAGCAGGTCCTTCGATCTTAGTGGTTAATGCCTCAAGGTCTGCATAGATAGTATAGGGTACTTTAAGCTGTTTGTGGATATTCTGGAATGAGACTTTGTTGTTATTATTGGTAGGCATTTCAATGCGTATGGCTCTGTCATTGATGCCATTACACTCTGGAATGTGCTTCGTAAGAAGAGCTTCATCGGAATATCCATGTAGACATCGCTCGCAAAAGTACTTCCTATTACGATTCTTCGTTTGATCGAATAGGAGGCGATTAAAGTTCTTGATCCAACAATAGTGTTGCTTACCACTACTTTGGTCTTCTATTAGCAATAGGTTAACATGCTTTAAGAAAGTCTCATTCGAAATGTGGTGTATGATCACTTGCTTTTCCTTCGAATTCCATCCAAACACATTAATCGAGATTTTGTTTTGCTTCTCTACGCGTTTTATTTGTGAGATTGGTGTTGGCGCATTCACGCCATCAAAGTTAAACCCATCATCTCCTTTATATTTCGATGTCTCCTGAGGGTTTTTTATGGTTGGAAGTTTTGCTGCTTTTCTTGCTGTTGAAAGAGCTTCTGCGCGTAACGACCAACGTAAGCAATTGTCGTCTTTGTTGTTCACATTGATCACTGCTTTCTTATTAGCTATTTCTGATGGTAGTGGTAAATATGAGCCTCCACGTAGTGGTTGATATCTAGCGGTGTTTAACCATAGAATATTGACCCTATCTACGACCCAATTAGATCCTCGACTGATCCACTTCTCGATTTGGTTGTATATCTGAGCATGTGATTCTACTATTACATTACGGATCCCATCATCGTCGATCAAAACAGATTGAAGGCTATAAAAGGTGGCTGTCTCATATATATAACCATCAGGTTTATCAAGTACGAAAGTTATGTTTAAACCTAATTGAGCTTTAAAGGAATTACGTTCTTGAATCTCTTCTTTAAGCTTTTCGGTAGTTTGCTTACGCACACCAGCAAGAAAAGCAGCCGGATCTGCTCCTAGAGGATTATCATCCGGAATATCCATCTTCCATCCGTGTAAATAATTCCTTAAAGCACGTACTCGGACAAACGCTAGTATATGATCAGCCATGATGTAATAAACTTATAGCCAAACTCCTCTAATAGGGTGGTGAAATGTAATACCTCGATCTAATATGGTATAGAAATATGATGAATGGACTATAGTAGTAAATAATGAATATGACAACATATGTTATAATACCTAATAATCACTTCTCTAATAGGACGTTGAAATGTAAAATATGATTAAAAAATAGTACAACAAAACTGCTTTAATCCGGAAAAAAGCGGTAGAAACCGATTATTTAATATATAATTATAAAAATACAATAAATGAACTATAGTAGAAGATAAATTGTTGCTCTCTGGCCCGATTACAACAAAATACAACGAACACACTGTTGCATTTGTCGCATTTTATGATAACGAACCCGAAGGGTGAGATGCTATAAAATGCAACAAATGCAACAGTGTGTTCGTTGTATTTTGTTGTAATCGGGCCAGAAGCAACAATTCATATACTACTGGCTGAGACGGGGAGGGGCGCTTATTCGAAGGGGGTGCGCTTATTCGAGGGGATGCTTATTAAAAATCTACACTTCTGTACTCATTATTTTTGTTTTAAAAAACAGCAAGGACTAGGACTCCTGGCGGGCCAACTCATGAATGGCAACGGCTGTAGAGCGATTTCTTCTAAAAAAAAACAACGGACAGGGATGGTTTTTCTCCATTTGCTTTTCTCTCGGTCGGGTTGCCTGTGTCTCCTATTTTGGCGCCTTTTTGCACGCGCGTTGAAATATTATTTCCAGTCTTAATTATTTTCCGGCGTTCTTCCTCTCTGCTACGACCTCGTGTGGAGTTTAGTGGAGAGTGACCAGAGCTGTTTGGAAATAGTTCTTTCTTGAGCGTTCTACAGGGCCTGTACTTTGACTGTAGCTACAGATAATTCAAAGGTAAGCGATCTTCATATGTTAATGAAAAATTATTGGAAAATTTTAAGGGAAAATTGAGAAAACGGCATTTCGAAATCGAAGAAACTTGGAGACAAACGAAACTCTATCGCATTTGAAGCCGACTTTGTGAACAGTCTGTAGAACAGGGTGTTTTCAGTCCGCAGTTGAGGGAAGATCATCTAAAGGTTATTCGATGTACTGGATCCCGATGTATCGATACCCGGGATCGATATTTTTATCTAATCTTTGATCAGTTTTGTACTTGTTGCTGTCGATCACACACCGGCTGCTTATGTTATATTATTGATTCTGTCTGAATGAATGAATGTGAACTTTATAGAAAGTCAGTCGATGTTTTAGCAATGTTTTAGTACTGTAGTTCTTTCATGTTTCCTTGAGGTCTTTGACAGGCTTTGATTTCTCAGCATGCTGCCTGTAATATCATCGATAATCCGTGCAGGATAATCCAGGCAGGATGATGATTTTTATAAGGTCTTATAAGTGTTTCAATTTTATTTTCCAAATACAGTAATCTCTTTTTAATTTCGTTGTTTTGCGATTGTCAGCATTGTATGAGGTACAAAAGATAGCCGGAGAATATTGCAGCCTTCTTTTCCGAGTTGGCGGTTGGTCTGTGACTTGACAATATCACTTCACACCAGCTTGTCAAAGCCTTGTGAACACATCATGAAAATTCATGTTCGGTTAGGGATGGACCATTAGAAATCCGAGGAGGGCATTTAGGATTTTTTTGGCTTATTGGTATGCTTTGTTCAAGCATAGACTTTTGCAGGATTTTTTCAATTAAAAGTGTTTTTTGAATTGCCGAATTCCCCCCGTCTCCCCGGATTTCTAATGATACACCCTTGCATATCATTGGGTGGACATTGTGTTGCTCCGGCTAGACACGAAAAACCAACACGCTAAATTCCAAATCTTTTAAATTACCAGACCCCTGCCTGTTTAGGTGGTGTCCAATGCTAATCAGATAGCGTCCTGGACTCCCAAAACGACTGGAAATAAAGCTAAAATTAAATAATCGGGGAACCCAAACGTACTCAAACACACTGCCAGTCATTCCTCAGTTTCTGAGCGCATCAGCAATAAAAAAAACATTTCCTAGTTACTGTTGTAAGCAAAATTATGAAACCCAGGGGATACTCGGATTTCAAAGTTATGGGGAGAACATTTTTGGGGGGAGGGGTGGGGATGGAAAATTGCGATTCAGGAGTTTGTATAATTCTATATTTTAGTGAAAGAAAAGTGAATGCATCATGGTGTATCGTGACTTTGTTTTGAGTATCGTGTTATGGAGTCGAGTGATACGTCAAAGCTTTTGGAAAGAATCAGAGGTGAAGGCTTTGAGGTGGACTTCGACCCAGCAGGAAATGGAATGTGTTTTTATGCCGCCGCTGGTCGCCAGCTTGGCATGAGTGCAAGTGCAATGCAGAACCTAATCTTTAACTATCTGCATCACCATAGATATGACGTATGTATACGGGTCCTTTAATGCCTTAATTTTTCCGCAGGCCATATAAACGTACCAAAGTAAGTCATGTGCCTAATTACGTCGCCGAACTTGATTTACATGTATAATTGTTTTTGCTCGTTTCTCCTCAAGTGCAACCAAAAGTAGCCGATCATTAGACGTGTGGGGCTTGATATGTTTTTTGTAATGTAAAAAGTCCGTCTAAATCTCTGTTATTAGTGAAAAAATATGGTGACGCCATATTAAAATAAAAATCGAAAACCAGCAAAATACCCTGGTTATAATACCATGGTCTGCTACTTCCCAAGGCCTTGTTAGTTACCGGTCTAATGACATTTAGGGAAAGTTGTTACAGTAATTGTCCAGCATCAAGTCAGAAGCCTGGGCTTAACAGTTGTTCTCTTATATCCCCTTTTATACTCAAGTACAACGTCCTTTGGTACTATCAAAATGTTGAGACGGGCCTAGAAGCCCAAATGTCATGGCTACACCCCTTCCGAATAGTCATACAGGGTCCCAATCACCTCTTCTCCTCTTATTTGGAAGAACGATTGTTTCTTAAATTTGTTGAACGATTGTTTCTTAAATTTGTTGAACTGATGCAGCCGTTTTTTGTGGTTGTCGTTGTTGTTGAAAAAAGGATAATGGCGACGATCGGATGGACTTTCTATGCAGCATTGACATCGGAGGAAAGGAAGTTCCCAAGTCGTGGGATAAAGCACTGGAGCTCCTAAAGAACAACTACGCGAATTCGATGTTCATCCGCTCTATTCCGGAGATTCTGCATCACCGAGTTGTTATTGCGACAGTATATGGGGTACGGCAGGCTTTAGTTTACTATTTGAATCACTATGTTTATTCTTGGCACTGTTAGAGAACAGATTGAAGGTCCTCAAAGTTTTACCGACTACTAAATCTAATGAGTTCGTAAAAATAGCTAAATAATGTACTCGCTAAAATAGTTAAATAAATAAATATTCGCCATCTGCATTGGCAAGAATTTGGGCTATTTTGTCCAGATTTCAGAAAATCTTTAATATAATTTTAATCGGTGTCAGAAAAAAAATAGCTAAATTTAGTAGTCGCTAACGTGTGATTCGATATAGCCGGGAAGGCTTAGCCTCATCGCGTAAAGGACACCATGATTCTTAACGTTTTTTCTGATATTTTTTGGGGGTTTCAGTCTACTCGCGCTTATATAGCTTATATAGCTATAGCGCTTGTTCACATCTCTAGCTCCCACACGTGTTAGCGTGGTGGCTGGGGTTTAAAGCAGCTTTCGGTCTTGGGGGCTATGCCATGCTGATGAGTCCTAAGAAAGACGAAACAGCTGTACATGGTTGCCACTCTACCGGTAATAAGATGTGAGCATGCGTATTAGACGCTAGCTACGTCATAGCGTGTGTTGGGTAGTGCCATGCAACGTGTTTGGTTTATAATTTCGGATTTGGCCGTGCCTATTTCCATTTTGCACTACCAGATCCTCTTCGGAGAGATCCACATTGCTATAGCGCTTGTTCACATCTCCAGCTCCCACACGTGTTAGCGTGGTGGCTGGGGTTTAAAGCAGCTTTCGAGCTCGACGTTAGAGTAACCAGATTCTGAGGCCTATGATCTAAAGTGAGGCTGACGGTCTTGGGGGCTATGCCATGCTGATGAGTCCTAACAAGGACGAAACAGTTGTACATGGTTGCCACTCTACCGGTAATAAGATGTGAGCATGCGTATTAGACGCTAGCTACGTCATAGCGTATGTTGGGTAGTGCCATGCAACGTGTTTGGAATATATTAAGGAGTTTGTTCCACTGAGAAGAAAGCCGTATATCGAGACGCTTTATTTTGGCCACACAGGCAACCATTACGTTGCCCTGAAGCCACTACCGACCGAGGTACAGTTCATGATTCTATCCGTTTGTTATATATATATATATTTTTTATATGAAAAGTGAGACAATTTGCTCATGCACTTATAAGAGCGTTACACGGATAATGGTATTTGGACTTGGTATTAGTAGAAAGGAGAATAAAAAACATGCTAGCCAGCCACCTGTGGTGCCGAACCCCCCCCCCACGAGAGAGTTTGTATATTGTTGGAGAGTATGAGTTACAGTTGCTTGTACATCCGAAGGTTTTAAATTAAGGTCGGCTGATCGCATCTTCACAGCAATCTAAGGACTATCATCACGCGGCTCCAAAGGCTACACTAGACTCTGATATCGAAATCATATCTCCGAGAAAATCTGGATATAAGAACAAAAAGGTAAGTTGTAGGTAGAGCATATATGTATGTATGTCGTGGACGACAATATGATCCCTAAGCCACATGACTGATGACGTCATCGTCATCGATTGAAGAGGTTTCGTTTATTTTTGTGATAGAGGACATATTGACCAACATTGTTTGTTTGTAGACTGTTACATTTGGTTAATTGTGTTGACGTCGATCGTACTGTTGGCTATATAACATAGGGCCCATATTTTTCGGCGAATTTGGGGCTAGGATTGCAGTGCGGGGACGGTATAATGCCACTCTAAGGTCTTTTGTGGATTAGACTGCTCTCGCCAAAATTTCATAATGCATTTGTTGTGATTGCATGCCATGCTAACATGAAAGAAATGTTGCACATAAGATTACATTTATTTCTATAAAAGGCCGGCAAGAGGAGAGCCCCCGTTGTTATGGACTGGTCTGATGAAGGTGAGGAGGACTACCAACCGGGGATAGCTCTATTTAAGGGTATGAAGTTGGACCCTGTGGATCTTACCAAAGACGCCATCCAACCTGTTACAGAAACCACGCAAAAACAGGTCAGTGAAATAAATAAATAAATACTGTTTTACAACCAGGCACTCCCCATGAGGGGCTCTTCCGTACCGGTTCACTCCGCACACGCACAAACTACACTCATATATTCTCTACTCACTACATTCAAGCTCAAATTCGTTGGTTACTTACGAAAAAAACGCCTTTATAGTTCTTCCCAGGCAAGCATGGCAAATAATTGGTAACGAGACAGACAATTCATTATATTTTGTGACAGCCGAGTTCAATAATTGTTTTATTATTCAGTTGAAAAATGAAATAAAAACCTACCTTCTCTTTCGGCTTTCAGCAAATATTTTCGGATAATTCCTGCTTGTTTTCGAGTTGATACTTTTTCTTGGCAAACGTATTTCTCCCAAATATTGCCGCACAAATTATATGGATTCTATTGTCTGTAGCTTTTTTAGGGCCATTGTTACTCTGAACAGCCCAAATTCTCTACGTTTTTGACCTCTCATCTCTCTGAAAAACGAGCGGCCATGTTGTTTTAGAATTTGTTTGTATTGCGCATGCTCAGAATTATTTGCAGCAAAATACCGTAAATGCTCTATTAAGCACCCGGGGCGCTTATTTAATTTTCTAAACCAAACACTCCGAGGGGTGCTTAATACAAAACTGCTCCAAAGGGGGGCGCGGCTTAATAGAGAGGAGACGCTTATTTGAGAGGAGGAGCTTAATAGAGCATTTACGGTAGGTAATTATTTGCATTTGAATCAGCCAATCAGAGCGCAGGATTCTGAGCAACTGAATAATACCAAACATTATTATACAACTGTGACGTCTTTTACATAATAAGAGCATTTTTGCGTAATGCCCTGTACAAAATCGTGCATTACGTCACATATTACATTAATTGAGGTTCTGTAACTTCATGTAACACCTTTCCTCCGCATTTGTTTCAATCCAGGTGGAGGAGTATGACGACTTAAAATATTGGATTTATTTACTAAGGTACATTAGAAACATTCAGCCCAAGCCAGGGACGGATCCAGGAAATTCAGAATCAAAGCTCTCTCAGATGCTGTTTCCCGCATTTAGATAGCATTTATAACCAACAATTTATGGCTTGGAATAACATGCGTTAGGAGTTCCTACACGAAAGGCGGCGAAGAGCGACCCCCTCGGCCCCCAATAAACCCACTCATGCAGTCACACTAGTGCTGTTATGCGGTGACACGATTATTTGTATTTTCAGACCGCTGAAGCACTCTGACGACGATAGCGATGGAAATTCCCGAGCTATCAAAAAACAGAAACTCAAACCAGACTTTGTGGAGGATGATAAAGCCGAGGTGGTTGAAACCGTTGTTGGGGGTAATAAAAATGGATCCGATGAGGGAAGAAATCAAAACGCCAAAAAGCAAAAAAAGATAGGACCGGACTTGTGGGCAGAGGTGGACGCCGAGGAAGTTGAAAAAATTCCAGAAGACATAAATGGCATAAGAGCTTACAAGATAAATTTGAGTACATCAAGCAAAAAGGGGAGTTACACGTCTGCTGCCAAAGACGGTAGACCCTGGAAGAAAGACTCGGAGACGCAGTGGAAGGGCTTTGGAAATGTTAGATATTCTGATTGCAAAGGCTGCTACACTTGCACCAACCCGAATTGCGAGTTCAAGAAGGAATTTGGGGTAATTAATCGTACTCAATTCAACAAGAAATGTCAGTCGTGCAAAGTTTGTGGTAACAAAGGGCCCGGGGGGGGGGGGGGGGGGGGGGGGTACTCCTGTTTGTGACGTATTATGTATGTGCCGCCCGGGTGGGTCAGGGTTTTGAGCTCCGTTTGGGCAGGTAGGGTCAGGGTTTTGGCCTGATTTGGGCAGATCAGGGTCAGGATTAGAGTATAATTTGGTGCAGTCAGGGTCGGGGTTCAGTATTTTTTAGGCAGTAGGTTTGTTTTTAGCTACTATGTCAAAAAAAGACATTCTGTTGCCGCATTTTGATCGCCTGCCCACATGCAAGCACTGAGGTTCCCGTACTTCAGTACTTATCTATGTACTTCGTCTGCTGATTTGTTTACCCAATGCCACGTCCCGACTTGAAATGTTCCATATTTTGCATGCAATCCCGGTACGCGGTATACCGGCCGGGATATATATCCGACCTTGTTTTGAAAACAATTTAAAGAAGGGGCATTCAGGGTTTTTTTCCCCAAAAAGGGGGCAATCAGGGTTTTGGAGCTCGGATTGGGTCAAACAGGGTCAGGCTTTGAGCCTCTTGGCCTCACATACATACCCATTTTTCATGTAAGTACCCCCCCCCCCCCCCCCGGGACAAAGGGAAACACGTGCCGTGCTTTGCAAGGCGATATGTGGTGGGGAAAAAGCAATCTCTCTTCGTATACCACTGCGGTGAGCATACATGTCCCTCAAAGCCGGTTATGTCTAAACCGGTAGAGGATGTACGGCGGACAGTATCGGAAAATCCAAGCCTAACTCCGTCACAAATTCAAAGTAACATATTACTGCATGTCAATGATGAAACAAAGATGCGACTGGGATTCAATCGAAAAGGCAGCCGTCGAGACACTTGACAGCAAATGGATTTGAAATGAGAAACAAAAAATGAAAAAGAGCAACGAGCCCCATGGGCATAATTTTGAGGCTGTAGCGCACTTGAAACAATTTTCCGATTCTCGCGATCCATTTTACATATATGAATTGAACGACAGACGAGGCAACCCAGACAAGCCATCATTCGTTTTTAAAACGAGCAAACTCAAGGCCTCGTTTGCCCTCAACATGGACAGGACAAAAGATCATGTTTTAAGTAAAGAATTTTGTTTCTTTGATGGCAAAGTTAAAAGGTGCAACGGATTTGTATCGCTTACCGCTAGCGTGTACCATCCTATCATTCGAAAACTAATACCCCTCGAGACAATGGAGTGTGAGACGGAGGATGCTTGCAACGTAGAATTGTTTTGGAACCTTTTTAATGAAGTATTGAGGAAAGAAAAGAAAGACGATAAGTATGTATTTAACCCCAGAGGGTGGGTAACAGACATGGCAGGATCGAACATGGAGGGTCTTAAAATATCTATCGGTCCAGATACGTTAGATAGGATCAAGACATGTGAATTCCACTTCAAAGAGTGTAGAAACAGGCAAGCCAGAAAGTTAAATGAACACGATGGACGGAATTTTAAAGATTTGTGTAATGAGTGGTCTTCTAGAAGCAGTAAGTCCCTCAGCTTACGAAAAAGCAAAGGAAGACCTAGTAAACTTGGTTGAAGAATGTGAAGAGAGGAAATATCTCAAGAACTGGATCGAATGGTGGCACAAAAGACGTAATTACATCTTTCGTGCTTTTGTACCATTTGAGAATGCCCCGAAAATGAACCTTGCAGAACTCATACATGCAAGTTGGGTGAAAAGAGATAGGATGAACATGTCCTTGCTTGACGCGGCATATGCCGATTCTCGGTACAGCATTCAGCTAGAAGCAGCATATAAAGCATTCCGAGCTGGTACAGGAAAATAGACAAACAAAACGAGGCCACAAGAGATCAATTCCGCAGGGCCAAGCAGCTATATAGGTGAAGACCTGACGAGAGACGATCTCTGTGATGAAGACCGTAGACCACCTCAAGACCAAGAAGATGCACGTGGAAGCCCCAATCCCTACGATCGGCATAATGCTAGTGTCAATCAAACAAGAAAATCTTCCGGAACACGAGAAGGCCGTTACAGCCCTACTCGTAGCAAAGCATTTATTGACAGGCTGCAAACAGCCAAACGAGAGAAGGAAGAACTCAAAATAAAATCGCTGGACTCCTCGACAGTCCATCAAAAAATCTACACCGTAGTAAACTGTGGAAAAAATTAAAACTATAAAGTAGAAATCGGAAAACAGCCCTCGTGCGATTGTGAAGATTTCTTAAACAATTCTAGTAAAGAGTTATGTAAACATATCATATGGACAATGCTCAACATCTGCAGACTGCCAGAGAACAGTGATTTGTTGCAGCAACTGTTTTTGACAGATGAGGAGGTATTGTCTCACTGTCGTTGGGAACTCATACTCTACTATCCCGCAAAATCTACTATATAACAAAAACACCACCAAAACAAGAAAAGAAATCATGCAGGAACTTCTTCAAAAAGACCCCCGTAATAAGAACGAGCAAGTATGGACTTTGGAAGTTAAGAAAAAGAAAAGAGGAGTAACACCGAGATGTCGAGCATGCAGAGCATTACAACTAAACTGTAGGAGAATTTACCGTTACTGTTAAAGGGCTTTACGTTCCCTACGAACAGAATTTTGCTACGGAAACAACGTTTTATTTTTGTCCCAAACAACCATGTATTAGCAACGCCCCACCTTGGACTAATTTAAAACCACCTAACATAATCAGAGCGGACAGCTCACTTGGTGACGCAATAGCAACCTTCAAAGAGAGTGGTTTGCCTTTGTAAACATTAGTCTATATAGCATACCATTATACACTTTTAGTCTAGTGTATATCCATTTAAAAAATAATAAAAATAATAGTGCAAAAGTTACCCCAAAATAATAACCAGCCCTCTTCCACTATTTTTTGCACCCGCGACGTTTTTTCATACCCGCGACATTTTTTCGTACCCGCGCGGACATTTTTTTCGTACCCGCGACAATTTACCCGCGACCCGCGACATTTTACCCGCGACCCGCGCCGATTAGACAATCTCGGGTATATCTCGGAGTAAATCTAAACCTTGTTGATTTAGGTGACATATGTCAACGTTTAATCAGAAAAGTGCAATCACGTACTCTACACAGAAGCAGATTCATCCCGTTTAGTCCTTGCGTTCACGCGATCAGTGTTAGGAGGATTTTAACATGCATCGGCCGCCTCATGAGCTAGTTTCTTCGATGTACAGCGAAAGGGATGTAGCAGTAAATCCAAGGCACGTTTGCATGATTTTTTTTTCATCTAACATATTTTTCTGTTCTTGGCATCAAAACCAATCATGAATTTTGGTCTGTTCACCGCAAACTTACTTTCTTCAACCTCTTTCTAATTGAGTCATTTCGGTTACAGAGGCACAAAGCCTGCAGATTGGAACGCAAAGAAAGAAGGGATCAGTGCATTAAAAGGCACATTACGCCTACATACACAAAGTCAGTCTGATTCAGCAAGTCAACAAATATAGTCAAAAACTTGAAACTCTGAAATCTTTTTTCCAGAGCGTGGAAAGAGCCGCGGCCGGGTTACGATAGATACGTCTCTTCGAACCATCCTTGAGCCAGCCCATGCTTTGCGCGTGTATGAAGTCAGTTCCGAACTCACGACGGCGAAGTTGAAAATGCTTCTCAAAACAATAGATAGAGTTAACTGCAATTGGCAAGTTTGCCTTGAAGGAATATACATCAACAAACATTAAAATGAAGCGAATTCTGTTAGCTCTCCTAGTGAGCATATATAATGAGTAAAAGAAGAGAAACGAGCAAAACTACACTGGTTCCATCGCTAAGCCTTTTGCGAATGCCTAAACTTGAAGGCTAAAATTAGCGTAGCCAGAGAACTGTCATCACTCCGTTTATACAGATACCAGTGTGTCAACAGTACAGCACAAAACACATCTGGAATTTGTTTATCTTTTCATTTGACATGTCGGGTAGGTTTACTGTAGTAAAGAAAGCTCACGAGTTTTACCTCAGTAAAGGCAAATTTACTGAAGTAAACTTTCAAGTGTGACCTCAGCCGTTCCATGTTTCTCAACATTTGACAAAATTGCCCCTAATGTCGCGGAATTCTCCAATGCGTTAAGGAGAATCTCCGTTCGCGCTGCAGGTTCAATAACACTTGGACTGTATCTTTCTCCCTTTTTCTTTATTCTTCAAACACACAACATTACACATTCGCATCTTTGATCTCAGTTCGTTCATTCTGCCTTAAATTGTCAGTAAGGCAGAATGAACGAACTGAGATCAAAGATGCGAATGTGTAATGTTGTGTGTTTGAAGAATAAAGAAAAAGGGAGAAAGATACAGTCCAAGTGTTATTGAACCAGCGCGAACGGAGATTCTCCTTAACGCATTGGAGAATTCCGTGACATTAGGGGCAATTTTGTCAAATGTTGAGAAACATGGAACGGTGCACAACGTTGCATATGCTGGCAGGTCTTTGACTCCCGTAGAGCAAAGATATTCGCAAACGGAACGCGAAGCACTCACTTGCTGTGGTCTGGGGCTGTAAACGCAATGATTGGAACCAAGTTTGTGTTACTTTCTGATCACAAACCACTGGAGGTTATATATTCACCGAAATTAAAATTGAGAGGTGGGCAATGAACAATATGATTTTGTTGTGAAGTACCGAAAGGGAGAAGGGAATCCTGCGGGCATTCTGTCTAGAATGCCTGTCCCGTGTTGCTACGCTAAGCCAAATGCAGCTGATGAATATGTTAATTTTGTACCTAAGGCTTTGACCGAGCTTTGACCCTTCAGGAGATACAAGCTGCCACGAGAGAAGATTCGGAATCTGGTATGTTCAGACTAGTAAATCTAGCTAGCTAACCACAGGAGGTAGCGAGCTTCTCTAGTCTGAACAGTTTTTCTGCTCTGGTGATTAGCTAGCTAGTGGTCGGTGGATACTTTGAAGTTTCAAGCCCGAATATGATCTAGCGCGCTAAAAGCTCAACGATGACAGATTTTAGTTATTTTAGGTTTTGCAATGTACACAAATGTCAAGTCAGTGTTATCATCCGATCTAGCCGACTTTATTCTAGCTCTCGCTACGGTACGACCACGTTCACTTCTCGCTCCGAGGTAATTTCTCTTACCACGGCAACTACCGGGTGTATTGTACGTCAATTGAGCCATCATGGATAACGAGGATCGCCGAACACCAGTCAGTAGTAGTTTTTCGCACAGTTTTAATATTTTGGTTGAAATTTCAATTGAGCATTTTGGCGATCAATTATTTGTGATTACAAAACACTCGCGCCAGGGGCAGTTATAGACCAAATTTCGGTTAAAAGCGTAAATTAGTCGCATTCAAACACCGCTTTACCCAATCGGAATTTCGCGTCCAAAAAATGAACGTCAGAAGGAAAAATACAGGGGTTCCCTTTCCTCTCCCCATTCCCCCTCCCCTCCTCTCTCCTCATTGCCACGCAGGCTAGCTTAGGATCGGGTTCAAGACAAACTGTGCCCGAGGTCTTGTATGAACGTAGTCGGTAAATAACATATATATATATGGCTCGCCTAATATTAGTGGAAAGAAATAGAATACAGACCGACACACACAGGATATTATGGTGGCCCATAGGGACAAAACGATAAACACCGTTGCACACACACCTAGATAAACACGGTTGCACACACACTTAGATAGATAGATAGATTTTAGATAGATGGTTTATTAGTAATAACTATTGCAGCTGGAAAACTGAATTGCGTAAGACTTTACATTAAATTTGAAAATACTGATAATTGAAAATAATTCTAATCAATGTTGCTACTGATAAAAAAATCTAGTTGCTAAATATAATCTAATAAAATATTAGAATAAAATATAAAACTATTCTTCAGTCTGTTGGACTTAATAATTAAAGTTCTAATCAGTATTGCTACTGATAGCTAGTTATTGTTATATTCTAATTACTATTACTATATAATTATGAAACTGTTTTTCAGTCTGTTGGTCTTGGTTTAGGCAGTAAGTTGTGCAACTTATGGTTCACATTGGAGCTAATCTCGTTGAATAGATTGGTTGTTAGGGCATTTCTGCGATCGTAGAGTGGAGTTAGGTTACTGGCTGCTAAAGCTTCAGGATAGGTGGTGAATGGGTAAATGATTCTTAAAGCACGCTTCTGTAGTCTTTCTAAATCCTCCGACAAATACTGCGGGAGCCCGTTGTGGAACACGGGACAGGCGTATTCGGTTATTGGGCGTATGCATGTAACATAGAATGTCAAGAGTTCCTTTGTTAACACGCTTGCTCTGTGTTAAGTTGCTTCAAGGAGTACAGTCGGGTGGACACCTTCCGTATGATAAACACGGTTGCCGACACACACCTAGATAAACACGATTGCACACACACCTAGATAAACACGATTGCACACACACCTAGATAAACCAGAACCAGGGTAGATCAAATGAATATTCTTCCAAGAATTTCGATCCCCGGAAGTAGCTCGTGTACAGTAAAAACCCGCATGTAAGAACCTGTTTTTTTTCAAGTTAGCCTAAAGAGGTTCTTATAAAATTGGTGCTTAGTGGGAAGTTAGGCTATTTAGGTTCTTAAACAGGTTCTTATTTTCTTAAGTAAAAAAAATGTGATTGCTGCTTGAAAAATATTGATACGACAAACTGTTTATACAAAAAAATGAATTTAATTACATGAAAAAGGGCTTCACTCTTTAAAAAATGAAAACTGTATTGTATATCCTTTTTACCTATGAAAAATCCAGAACAAAAACTAGATTGTTTATAAGTTCTCGTTGCAGGGTTCTACTCTTGCTCTAATACTCATAGGCCTCTTACTAGTCCTTGAGGTCTGATTCAAATTTCTAAATATATTTTAAAATAAGAACCTGTTTCAAATTTTAGGCTAAAATAGGTTCTTATGTAAAGGGAGTCTAATGGGGCAATCTTAGCCTACAGGTTCTTAAAAACCAGGTTCTTACATGCGGGTTTTTACTGTATCCTTCAACGTTACTCTTATGATACCGTTCGATTGACCCTAAATAAGAATACAGAGAATGACCACTACAAATCGCTTACACTGGGATTCTTTAGCCACTGGAATACTGATTGTATATCATATATATATACATACACTGAAACAAAAAAACTCAGTCTGCAAAAGACTTATACATATCATATATATAATAATAAGTTTATATTCCCATCAAACTTTCTTGACAGTTGGTGCTTTGGTAGTCACAAAGAAACATAATAGGTTTTATTTTCCTTTATCCTTTGGCGGTAACGAAGTAGCAAGTTTAACAGTGAAATTCTGCCATTTTAGCCTGCAAGGCTTTGATCACACATTTCCAATAGCAAAAGCAGTTGCCGGTCATTCGCCTTTCTTTATTTAAAATATAATTCGGTGGTGCACTCCCCCAGAGTAGGCTTGGATAAATTCTGCCGGCAGAATTTCGAGCAGAATTGGCCACTTCGGGCAGTGAGCATTCTGCCGGCAGAAAACTGCCCTCCGAGCAGAAATTCGAGCAGAATTCGGGAAAATTAGCGGTCTGAAAGTGCCACCGTAATTAATTTTTTTTAACTAAAAAATTTTGTACTTACTAGAATGCGCCCACATCATACAATATTGCATATGTTAATACGAGTAACGAGATTTTTGTTTGTTGGAAGTCGCACAAATTAGTTCGCACACTCTCACAGTGCCTTTGATTAATGTTATTTGTAATTGTACAATAAAAATGGGTAACCAACCTTATTGGCTTTGAGTTTTTATTAAAAGCTGCGAGCAGAATTTCGAGCAGAATTTTAGGTTTTGAGCAGAAAATGCGATTTTTTCGAGCATTGCCGGCAGGCAGAATTCACCAATTTACGAGCAGAATTTATCCAAGCCTACCCCAGAGGCTTGTGTCTACGGCTATATCTAGACGCCAAAGATATACAGCCCGATAAAAGGGTATTCTATGACCGATGAAGACACAGAAAAGAGAAGACTTGATTCCTTTGTCTCTCCTCATGTTATTGGTGCCATGCGGTTTTGGAATATATTTAATTTCTCACTTTTTTTACATGCAAGTAGATAATGCAGATAATTGCCCGCAAATTCTCCGATCGTTAAAGACCAGAGAACCGCTCTTTAGTGCTGTCCATTATAAAACATTATTTTAGTCCCAACACTATAAAAAGATTCAGGCGGGCAGCCTTATTTTACTATCTCTATATTGTTCATTTAAACACAAAATACTTCTCGCAACATATAATTATCTCTCTCGTGTTTATCTGTGTGCAACCGTGTTTATCTCGGTGGCGTTCAACCGTGTTTATCTAGGTGTGTGCGCAATCGCCGTGTTTATCTCGGTGGCGTTCAACCGTGTTTATCTAGATGTGTGTGTAACCGCCGTGTTTATCTAGGTGTGTACTCAACCGTGTTTATCTAAGTGTGTGTGTGACGGTGTTTTATATCTAGGTGTGTGTTCAACCGTGTTTATCTAGGTGTGTGCAATCGCCGTGTTTATCTCGGTGGCGTTCAACCGTGTTTATCTAGATGTGTGTGTAACCGCCGTGTTTATCTAGGTGTGTACTCAACCGTGTTTATCTAAGTGTGTGTGTGACGGTGTTTTATATCTAGGTGTGTGTTCAACCGTGTTTATCTAGGTGTGTGTGCAACTGTGGTTATCGTTTTGTCCCTATGGCCATGGACCACCATAGGATATAGACCGACACAGACATGTGTTCGTCGTGTGTATGTGGAGAGAAATAGGTTACAGACCGACATAGACATGTGTTCAGAGTTTTTTGCTCAGCCCACTTATCCTTTGTTTCAGGTGAAGACTTCCAACTACTGGCAAGGCACATCTCGCAACATCAGTAACGTTTGATGTGATTACAACAGAGCAACTGTTAATTTGCACGGCGTTAACGTTTTGAAGCCAACAAATCACCAGTTAATGCTACTATTTCAATGCGTTATCCACTGCCTTGCATTTGATGTGGACCAAGGATTTACAAGATGGAAGATATCAACTCAACAGCTTCCAGTTTTGTTTGTGACTCCAATCCCACGTTCATGAAATGGGCATTACGGTTTGTGTATTCCACCATATTACTGGTGGCTTGGTAGGCAATGGAATCGTATGTACAGCGGTTATACGACGCAAACGCATGCGCACAAGCATAAACCTCTTCACATTCAACCTAGCCTTCTCTGATCTCATTATCATCGTCATCTACGTACCGAATCAAATGATCGCGCACGAGAACTGTCAGATGTGGATCCTGGGAAACTTCATGTGTCACGTGGTGTACCTAGTGTTACCCTTGTGTGTGTCAACGTCAATCGGTAGCCTACTGGTGATCATGAGTGACAGGTATCGCGCCATAGTCTACCCCATGAATCCTAAGTTAACCACCTACAATGTCAAGGTCATCATCGGTGTCATATGGTTTGCGTCAGCCCTGGCTACTCTTCCTCTTCAGACCAGGCCCTAACCAGGTTCACTGTACGGAGATATGGCCTGAACACAAACCCTGGGGATACATTTATTGGATTGCCATCTTCGTCTTGCAGTATCTCATACCACTAATCGTTATTGTTACTCTAGCGATTATCATGTCGTATAAGCTGCGTACGAACCTCATCCCAGTGATCACGCGCTCAGGAGGTACAGATGTGTTTGCACGTGCTCTCAGGAAACGCATCAAACAAACTCGCAAGATTACCAAGATGCTGATAGCGCTGGTTTTACTCTACGCCATCTGTTTACTGCCTCAACATATTGTCGCTACATTTTGGTATAACTTCGGTAACCTTAGGCATCTTAGCTATCGCTTTCTTATTTACGAAATAGTCAACGTATTCCCCATCGCTAACAGCGCTCTAAATGCTATCGCCTATGGCACGCTAAACAAAGAATTCAATAGAATATTTAAAGGAGTTTTACGGCCTAAGTGTGCCTAGCCTAACAGTAAAAATGTCGTGGAAAAGGGACAAATAAACAACACTCCCTGGACCGGCGGGAGTCACAAAGGTGTAAATTACGATATATTCTAACCGCAATATTTGAACACACTGTCAACACTGTACTGGTTGAGGAGCTGTAGGCCTGGTGACAAAATAATAATATTGACAAATCGTAATTATATATCTTAGGGTATCTATCTCTTCAGTACAACAACAACAACAACAACAACGACGACGACGACGACGACGACGATATAATGATAAAGTAGCTAACGTCAGTAGAAAGCCGTTCTATGTAAGTGACATCCAAAAGCAACCACTGAGATCTGTTGCTCTCCAATAACATTTGGATGTTTATTACTTATACCATATTAGCAATAAACAATAAATTGTATACTAAGGGAAGTACTTGGAAACATTACAATCATTTAATTAATGTTTTTGTGAATGACGGTTTGGGCTTGTAAGTGGCACGTGGTAGGACATGTGGCATGCAAACTTGTAAGTGGCACGTGAAAGGGTACTTGTATAAGTGGCACGTGGAAGTGTACTTGTAAGTGGCACGTGCTAAGAAGGCAAATACATTAGCTCAGTTTAAACGCAACATTGCCTCCATGCGCCTGACACTGAGTTATGCTGATTATTTTTATTTTTATTCGTCAGTTTTTTAAAATGTAAGCTTAATATGAGCCATCGTTAATTCGTACCATTCATGAATCCTGTATATATATATATACACCAATCGTTGTACGCCCCACTTGAAAATCAGCTCGCGGGTCAACATTCAGTGTTGTAGTTGTAGTGGCTAGCGTATCAAAATACAGTATATGTATATATGTAAATATAGTATATGTGGAAGGGTACTTGTAAGTGGCACGTGCAAGGGTACTTGTAAGTGGCACGTGCAAGGGTACTTGTAAGTTGGAAGGGTACTTGTAAGTTGGAAGGGTACTTGTAAGTTGGAAGGGTACTTGTAAGTTGGAAGGGTACTTGTAAGTTGGAAGGGGTACTTGTCAGTGGCACGTGGAAGGGTACTTGTCAGTGGCACGTGGAAGGGTACTTGTCAGTGGCACGTGGGAGGGTACTTGTCAGTGGCACGTGGGAGGGCACTTGTCAGTGGCACGTGGAAGGGCACTTGTCAGTGGCACGTGGAAGGGCACTTGTCAGTGGCACGTGGAAGGGCACTTGTCAGTGGCACGTGGAAGGGCACTTGTCAGTGGCACGTGGAAGGGCACTTGTCAGTGGCACGTGGAAGGGCACTTGTCAGTGGCACGTGGAAGGGTACTTGTCAGTGGCACGTGGAAGGGTACTTGTCAGTGGCACGTGGAAGGGTTACTTGTCAGTGGCACGTGGAAGGGCACTTGTCAGTGGCACGTGGAAGGGCACTTGTCAGTGGCACGTGGAAGGGCACTTGTCAGTGGCACGTGGAGGAGGCACTTGTCAGTGGCACGTGGAAGGGCACTTGTCAGTGGCACGTGGAAGGGCACTTGTCAGTGGCACGTGGAAGGGCACTTGTCAGTGGCACGTGGAAGGGCACTTGTCAGTGGCACGTGGAAGGGCACTTGTCAGTGGCACGTGGAAGGGCACTTGTCAGTGGCACGTGGAAGGGCACTTGTCAGTGGCACGTGGAAGGGCACTTGTCAGTGGCACGTGGAAGGGTACTTGTAAGTTAGTGGCACGTGGAAGGGTACTTGTAAGTTAGTGGCACGTGGAAGGGTACTTGTAAGTTAGTGGCACGTGGAAGGGTACTTGTAAGTTAGTGGCACGTGGAAGGGTACTTGTATGTTAGTGGCACGTGGAAGGGTACTTGTAAGTTAGTGGCACGTGGAAGGGTACTTGTAAGTTAGTGGCACGTGGAAGGGTACTTGTAAGTTAGTGGCACGTGGAAGGACAGAAGTGGGCTGGAAGATTTGCGCTCAACGAAATATTGAAGTTAAAAATAATCATGAACCAATTGTAATGAAAAAGAGACTGGTTTATTGCTAATCGTCACAATGATCTGTAACTTCAAGTTTTACAACACTGAACTACATTTTAAAATGTCTCTGGTTAATCCACCGTGGTATAGGTGAGTTTGTTGTTATGCGAACTATATTCTTATTCAACACCCACACTAAATACATGCGAAGCCTATCCGGTTAGCCCAACTGATTTCAGTGCTTTTCTTACAGTACTCACGCTAAGTCACACTTGAATTCGTCTAAATTCTAAGCGTCGAGTAATGGACTGGAGTTCATCTGTGTTTTTTTTTTTCTAGCATCCCAGAGTAACTGTAGTTCACCCTCTACTAGAGCTCGAGGAAAGGAACTTTACACGGCATCTAAGATAGAAGAGAATGACAGATCAGTACCAAAAAATAACCGGGAGTAGAAGCAAACTGTACAAATAATGTAGCATGCGTCATTTGAAGTATTTATTGAATTGCCACTAATTAAGTTTACAAAAAGGAGTGAAATATGAATAAAAGTAAAATAACCAGTGACGAGGAAAGAAAAAGAAACCATTAGGCTTTTGGGAGCGTCTGTAAGCTGCGACACTCACCTTAGCGCTGTGTGTTATACACGATACAGTGAAAGCCTTCACCACATCAGCCAGTACCTTGTTCCCTCCTGTCCTTCGCAGCATAGAACTGGGAAAAGAAACATTAGGCTTATCAACTCAGATTGTTGTTCAGTCAAAACCACTACCACTCAGTACCAGGCAATTATGACGTAAAATGCATGCATGATTAAAATAAAACCACTAAATATATATACCATAATATTTCTTGTGCTGTTGAAAAGAGGTTGATGTTCTCTGCACAGGCTCGTCGCTAGAAAGAGAAGAGAAAGGCAAACTGGTTCAAAGGTAAGGATCGATAGCAAAATCAATCTAAAGACAAACTGATCCACTTGTCAGCTAACTTACCAAATCGCTGGATAGGATTATCTCTTCTATTTGCGGCCGTGAGAGGCTGGGACAAGGCCGTATCACAGTTCTCTCCACAAGGTCTAGGATCTAGAGAGACAAATATTATGGGATGTAAATATCCACATCTGGGTCCGCTTGTTCAAAGGGTGGATAGCGATTGGTAAAATCATAAACATTAAACAAACTAGCTTATTTTAGCCACTAGATAGGGATTTATCCAGTGGATAAGTATTAACCAAACTAGCTTATCTTATCCACTGGATAGGGATTGATCCGGTGGATAGTGTTATCCATCCTTTGAACATGACCACACGGCCTGAATGGCAGTAGTGTTAAAGAGCTTAAGCTTAGTAAGTAAGCTAGTTTGGTTAATACCTATTCACTAGATAGGGATTGATTCGGTGGATAGCGTTATCCACCCTTTGAACAACCTAACCCTAGGGTACACACATCTCAGATCCATCACCGAAGAGCATGCTGGGACGTACCTCTTTCTCAAAGCCCATTTGGCAGCGACGCCACAAGTTGACTTTGGCAGCATACGACAGCTGAAAATGCCCTAGAAACACATGAAATCAGGGAAGCTTGGTGATCCATAGCAATGGACGTTTTGCAGGATACAACACGTTGTTCTGCTGCAAACATATTTGGCTTCGTTTATCGAAACGCACTTGTATGACATCGGTGGTGTTATTAGCAAAACCGGTTTTCAGGGGTTAGGATAGGCACGCGCCTTGCGCCATTTGCGCTAAAATCTCGAAGATGGCGCGTAAAAGAAGCGACGTTACGCGCCCAACATACGACTGTTTAAAGTTGTTGTTCAGGTGATCAGCAGTTCTTCTCCAGGAACTGATTTAACTTGCTAATTTGAAAGCCGAAGTCTAGGCTTATTTTTTGTTTTTGGTGTTGTTGCTGGGTTTTTTAGAAGGTTCAAAATGTCGAAGAAACGAAAAAATTCGCCCCGGACAAGGGACCTGGTAGGGATGTTTCATAATAGCACAGGTAACCCATACAATTTGTTCAAGAAAGAGTACCCAGAATGCATTTCGTCGTCTAAACAATATGGCGACTGTGCAAGCCATGTTTTGATCGTTTCGGGTCACTGAATACCCACTCAATCAAGACAGATATGCCTCCAAAGCGAATTAAGCTAGACAAATCAAGAGCTCAACTACAAGGGTGTGTACTAAACAACTTTATTTCATTATTCAAATAATAACAGTTACTAGTACTGAAGTCAGCAATTTCGACAGTTTCAGCAAAGCTACCAGTACCAATGGCCGGCCAAGTTTTGAAAAATGGCCCTTAGTTTTTTGTATTATGGGGCCATTGGCCATCACCTGCTTTTGGCTATCCTAACCCTGTGTTTGTAAATGCTAATTCCACCTTCAATCGATTCTTTCTTTGTAAAACAGCGTTTTTAAAGATAGCTTGCCATACAGCATCCATAGCAACGCTTTCCCATAGGAATCACGAGCTCAATTCATTGGTTATTGAAGTGATATATCATCACGTGACTGTTTCCTGACCCATTCATTGGTTATTGAAGTGATATATCATCACGTGACTGTTTCCTGACCCATTCATTGGTTATTGAAGTGATATATCATCACGTGACTGTTTCCTGACCCATTCATTGGTTATTCAAGTGATATATCATCACGTGACTGTTTCCTGACCCATTCATTGGTTATTCAAGTGATATATCATCACGTGACTGTTTCCTGCAAAAGGCCTGTTATAAATCATAACCTGAGAAAATAGAAGGCTGTTCAGTTGTCAGAATTCTGACACTCTCTCTCTATCGGCCGCTCTCTGACACTGGTTTTTAACCAATAAAATACGACATGTTACGACACAATGTTTTATTTACACTATTGCTGGTTTGCAATCAATCCTTATCAATAAAATAGCAAGCAAGTGTCGTTTTGCACTTCCCGCGGCCTCTTCCATATTAGGAAAATTCCATATTCCATATTTGGAAGAGCTGCCAGGGCATTCAAAATGGCGGTTTCTAGTCCCAGACCTCTAAATCGACACTCGTTGTTTGGGCGGGCAGAGATTCTAATGACATAGCCATGGCGGCCATGATGTTAGAACTAACAAGAGAAAGCTAACAAGGAAACATTTGTTAAGCCAACATTTGTTAAAGTGCCACTACGACGAAATTTGGACCATTTCTTTTGCCACTTTTTTGTATTCCATAAGAACAAACAGTGGCAGAAATATCCAAATCAGTGAAAAAAGTTTGCAAAGGGGCCAATTAGACCACACATTTTAGAGAGAGTTTACCGTCAAAATCACGTCCGCCATTACGCGAATCCGTTCCCGTGGGCGAGGAATGCCTAGTCATTTTTGAGCGTATGTGACGTCATACACTTAACGCATCGTTCTCAAGTTGCTTCGAACCCATACATTTCTTCTTATATTGGCTCCCGGGGGGGGGGGGGGGGGGGGGGGGGGGACTCTCCATAACAGTAGACGGGGGTGATCGTCCTATCCCTTAGGGTATAAAATTCTACCATCTGCTATCCCTTAGGGGTGTTTCAAAGAGTCTGCTATCCCTTAGGGGGTCTCACGCTAATGGCTCTCAACAGTCACCAGAAAAGAGATGCGCTCGATGGCGGTGTCTTAAGGACCGTAATAAAATTCAGGAAAACTGAAAATGTGTTTGTTTTATTGCTATCTCTTAGGGTTAAAAATTTCTTCGACCACACCCAATGTGCTATCTCTTAGGGGTAAATTTGCTGTTGACCACACCCAATGTGCTATCCCTTACGGTTAAAATTGATTTTGCCGACGATCACCCCCGTCTACTGTTATGGAGAGTCCCCCCCCCCCGGGTATTGGCTACAAACTCACACTGCGAATTTTGCTGTGGTTTAGTAAATAACGACCTAAAATCTGCATCAGATTCTTCAGAACATAGTAATGTGTCTTTCTGTTTAAATTTATTGCCGGATGTAGATGATTTAGGGGGAAATAGAGCCGCTGGCGACCGAGTTGAAAGCTGGACGAATGAATAGTCGCTAAAATTGCTTGGGAAGTGGCCTGCTAGTAAGTAGTGCTAGCTAGCAGAGGTTTCTTATCTTTTTCGGGAAATTTTTTCCCAGGGTATTTTCCCTGATTCGGCTTCAGGTTTGTGCTGTTACTGGATCCGGGCTACAGGGAGAATTCAGCGGAGAAATCACTAAAGGTAATGATCAGTTTATAAGTCCTAAGTTTGTTCATTGTTTATAGTGAAACCGGATTGCTAGTTCGTAAATGAGAGATCGAGAATTATCTGTGTCCCGGCAATAGATTTTACGGCGAATCTACGTTCTAAAATACAATGTAATTGCTATAAAATTAAATCGCTCTCTTGTCTAACATGAAATCGTGAATGATAAGAATTTACTAGAGACTAAAAAAATATATTGAAACTGACTGATCGTGGCTATCACAGAACCAAACTTCGCATGCGCTCGTTTCTGTTTGAGTTTGACACACAAACAACTGAAACAAGGTACTTCGTGAAATAATATTGGTGGTTTCTTCTGTGGTTTATTGTCTTGGAAAATAAAATTTGCAGTAAATTAAAAGGCATACTACATCGATAGGTTTATCTGTTTATAGGAAACAGCAATATGAGTTATTTATGACAAACTATGTTCTCAGCAAACGTAGCCGCTTATTTTTCGGTCAATCTATACTAGTAGTAGTCTGAGTAGTACATTCTGTCAGTTGGTTCGGCGACTCTGGTACGGTCTTACCGGCTATTCCATGTGATACAACAATTATGGAGAAGCTTCTGTCCTCAAAATGTACACAAACCATCCTTGCATGAGGCTTGAAGATACTTACAAACCGTATTCTTGGTACTCAACTAGAAGGCTTGAATGTAGCGAAATGCCAGCTTTGTGGTTCGCTAAATTGCTACAGTCCTGTACAATGCACAAACTTGAAGGATTATTTCTATTCAAAACGTTTTGTTTGCTTTTCAAAGCGGGAAAATGGTACACTTTCTTCGTGAAGGTTTGTATGGGAAAAGTAGCCACACGTGTTGTTGTGGGAGATTTCCAGTCACTGGTGTTTGATTGCTGTGAAAGAGGCGGGCACCAGAACGTCTAAAACTTTTCAGAGCGTTTTCTTGACTTTCTATTTTCGTTCTAAACATAGTTTGAAAAAAGCTCCAACTCGACGCGAATTTGTGCGAATTACTTCAAATTTTCACAGATTGTTCGCAATTATATCAGCTAAAAAATGTGTCGGCGATTTTTTTAATTTTTAAAAGAGAGGCGCTGAGAGCGATTCCCGCATCTATACTTGGATTGCGCGTTAGCAGTTTCACGAAGACCGAAATATCTTCAGAACGGCTTCGAATTTCCACAATCGCCGTCACCGTTTCGTAAACAAGGTCTGTGGGAGTCCAGAAAAGCAAACAGATCTTAAATTTATTAAATTGCCGTGGAGTTGGAGCTCTTGGAAACCAACTCGCTTGTTCGGAAAAGAGGTTTATTTAAAAATCGCACTTTTATCAAAATTACAAACCTTAGGTATATCGTTGTAGCCAATTTTATAAGCTTTAAAATGAGGTATAATTTATCTAAATACGACGAATATTCGAGACGCTACTTAATTTTATCCGGAACAGTATCCTGAAGGTATACGATAACCTTAAGTGTATGACGTCACGTACGCTAAAAAAATGACCAGGCGTTCCTCGCCCACAGGAACGGGTTCGCGTAATGGCGGACGTAAAATTCAAGATTCGGAGTCCAAAAAATAAGACTTCCCGTCGTCGTATCGAAAAAAGGTTTGAACTGGTAATAATATAGCCACTATACTTTACGAATATGAGAAAAAATTGATATGTCAAAATTTGATCGTAGGGGCACTTTAAGCCTGGTTTTCATATGATTTCGATGTTTATCGACCGTCCAGGAGCCTGCGAATACAGCCGTCTCGCATCGGGAACCACAATCAAAACGTGGCTCCCGAGAGACGTCTGCGTCTTGAGACGGAAAATTCCATACTTATGACGTTATGCGGCCAGGCTCTGGTCGCGTTATTTGATTGGCTCGTATATGATAATTAGACATACTATCCAACCGAAGAACGCTCTCAGCCGTCACATACAGTACCAATTTTGATTATTTATAAGGCTGTAACATTTCTTCTCTCTCTCTATTCCATCCAGTATCAATGTTTGTCTTATTTTTCCCATGACTAGATTGAGACGATAACCAAACAAGAGACCATTTACTGATTATTTTTAATCACCTAATTTCAATGATATGATGATATGATATGATACAAGACTAAACCATGATCAAACGCCCTTCCTGCTCAAATTACAAGATACGCCTAGGGCGACAGCCAGGAAAGGATTATCGGTGTGTTCCAGCAGGTGAAATAGATATTTGAGTAACGTATTGTAAGTAGGACCCGGCATGGGTAAAGTCCCAAGCTCAGCTCTTACAGCAGAATTAGTAGATTTCGAATTCACTCCTAAAACCATTTTATACATTTTGAGGTTTAACTTTTCACAAATTAAATCGGAGTGGAATAACATATCATGAACTATGCCGCTTATGCACCACCAAGATTGCACGTGATATCTGTTGTATGCCCTGACTTATTAAAAACCGTAACCTTAGTCTTATATATTACTAGTATTATATATTACTGGGTGATAAAAATGCCAAGGTGTTAGATGAATATATTTTGTAGTTTTGGGCCTTAAGTGCTTTCTCAAAAGTTGTCCCGAATTATTTTCATTTTGTCCCGACATATCAACGATTTCCCGGTAAATTCCCTGAGCCTACCAATTCCCGACATATACTTAAGATTCCCAGCACAAAATAATTGCTGTTCTCCCCGGTGAAGTTTAAATACCGGAAATCAACTCGTGCATGAGTCGTAAGATCATCGAGTTACAAAACATATTTTGTGGGTTAAACTCGCTGTTTTAGTAAATTTCACGTCAAAACACAAGACTAATAAGGAGCACTGAAGGAACTGTAGTAAAAATAAAAACGAAGACGATCAGAATTAGCCTGAAGTACAGCGAACGACAAAGCACTCGCGAATTTGCGTTACTCGCTCTCCTTCAGATGCCAAGCTGCAAGAAATGCGTAGAGCATAACATGACCTGTCGTCCAGTCTCTCGGTAATGACTGCCTTGCGCCACAGTCTTTCTCCGACCCTAAACGGCTTCATGCGCACTACGTCACCTTTGTTGAGGGGCGGCAAGTCCTTTGCTGATCGGTTCTAATTCGCTACTTGTTGGTCTTGGCGTGTCGTTAGCTTTGCTTGTGTTTTCGGATAAACCACACGTGGCTGTAGTAAGGCTCTCGTGGTCGGTACATGGTTTTAGTTCTTCTGTTCATCAGACGCTGTGATGGACTCGACTCTAACCCCTGGGTCGGCGTATTTTTGTAATCCAGAACGGCCATGTACGGGTCTGTGTTGGCATCCAGTGCTTTGCGCATAAGGCTCTTTGCTGTTTTGACGGCGGACGCCGCTTTGCCATTTGCCTTGCTGTTTCCAGGACTACTGGTGTTATGCTCAAACTCCCATTCACGTGCAAACCGCGCAAACTCACAACCGGAGGACTGTGGTCCGTTATCACTGATCACTTGTTCGGGACATCCATATCGGGCAAAATAGCTGTCTCACATCTCCTGACAGACCCTGCCAAGACACATTCTCTGGCTCTTCATTCGTGACGAATGAATCTTTCGATTGATCGTCTGACGTAGTTTGACTGGGATAACGACCCTCTCGCCTTGGGCCGTCTTGTACGGTCAGTTCATCTCGTATAGTAAGACCTGTACCGGTACATCGTTCTTCTTCTCCGGTCACTCCTGCAAAATCACCGTTTTCAGAAGCTGCAGGCTCTCGTTTTGAGCCGTTTCTCTCCTGATTTTCTCTAGCCTTTCGTCCGTTATTGGAAGGAAACTGGCCATGTTCCAAATCATCGATTGCGTCTTCCTGGTTCTTCGGAAGGTATGCTCTTGACAACATGCATATCTCGCTCGTAGCGTACCTCTATGACGTAGTTTTGAATTCTCGTCAACATTTCCTTCAGTCGTCGAAGTGCGAGAGACAGCGGTTTCTTGCGGAGAATGGACTCCAATGGTGGTCGCTTGTGGTCGCTCTGGACTTTTACTGGCCGTCCAAACGTGTACTGGTTGAACTTTTCAAGCGCAAATACAATGGGCAACATCTCTTTTCAATTTGTGCGTATCGTGTATCGGTGAGAGCTCTACTTGCATATGCGATTGAACTTTCTTTCTGCATCAAAGTGGCTCCCAAACCCTTCTGGCTCGCGTCACATTGTATTTCCAACTCGCATTTAGGGTCAGAGTATTCCGTTACTCGCCTCTTCACCTCCGTGAGCGCCTTGTCTTGTTCTGGCGTCGGACCATCTCCATTCCGTGTCCTTTCGTGTCAGCTTTTGAATTGGCTCCATCACGTCTGCGAGTTGGAGAAGGAATTGCGCGAGATAGTTCACGAATCTGTTCAGTCATTAGACCCCGTCAGGTTTGGGCATGTTGACCACGGCCTTGACTTTCTCAGGGTCGATCTTAAGGCCGTTTGATGTGAAGACATGTCCCCTGAACGTAACTTCTTTTCGCCTCAGCTTAATTTATCCTTGTTTAGTGCTATTCCTCGCTCCCGACATCTCTGAAGAAGGGCCTCGAGCTTCTTGTCGTGATCCGCATTTGCTTCTGCATCGGTTTTGCCTATCCCGTATACTAGGATATCGTCTGTAATGTCTAAGATTCCATACAGACCTTCCAAGGCTTGGTTGACTCATGTTTGGAATATTTCCGATGTTACCGAAATGGGTAATCTGCACCAGCGATATCTACCAAACTGTGTGGCGAACGTCGTGAGTGTGCTCGACTCTTTGTCGAGGACACATTACCAATACCCGGAGCGTAGGTAGACAGTTGAAAACACTTTAGCTTGTGCTAATTCTGGCAGGATTTCTTCTAACACGGGAAGTTGGTAGCCTCCTCCGCAGGCATCTCAGCTCCTCGCGCTCGTCGCTTCGTAACACAGGAAGCCCGATTTTCTCCTGCTTCTTTCCTCCTTTGCCACAGGTAACCCAATTTAGGATTTTTCTTCAATTTTCACGGTTTCTGATACTTAGAGATGCCTGCGGAGGAGGCTAGGAAGTTGGTACGTTTCCCTTTGGAGGGCCTGGTTGAGTGGCTTTGGATCGATGCAAATCCTCAGCGCGCCTGATGTTTTCGTCGCCGCAACAAAACTGCTGACCCAGGACGTTGGCTCCTCAACTGGAGCTAAGACTCCTAGCTCCACGTATTTAACCAACTCACTCTTTAGCTGTGTCTTGAGGGCCATTGGTACTCTTCGTTTCGGCGTTATCACCGGCTTGATGTCCGGATCGACCTCTAAATGTACCTTCCCGGGCAATGTCTGTCGTTCTGTCTGTCGTTCGAACACATCCGTGTACTTGTCCGTCAACTGTTCTGCCGACAGTAGACTTAATTTCTGCTTGATCGTGTTGTTGTCTCCCTACCGGGGGGCTCTACTCTAATAAAGTTCTCTTCGTGAATTGTCAACAGTTCCATGTGCTGAGCGGCTCTTGCTCCAATGAGTTTTCGTTGACAACCACGAACTCGACTGATAATTTTTTTCGGTTTCTGGGATTGCGCACAACTATCCTGGCTTTGCCCATCGGCTTTACTTCGGATCCGTTCCACATTCTCAGCGCTCTGTGGGTGGGTGTCACGAGATTATCTCCTACAAATTTTGCCAGTAGAATGTTGGTCGACGCTCCACTATCTATCTTTGCTGCGTAAATTTCCTTCGGAAAACCAGACTGTACGGTGTTTACGTTGTCATGTACAGGGTCCATTGTGATACCGGATATGAAATCCGTGTCGCTCTCCCCGGCTCCTTGATCTTCATAGACCGCGTTGACATTTCGTGGAGCTCTCTCATATTTCTTACACACCTATCCGAAATGATTCCTGCCACCACATCGACGGCAGTTTTCTCCCCAAGCTGGGCATTTCTCCTTTTGAGCTAGGTGCTCGTCCCCACAGAACTTGCACAGGATTATCTCGTTTCCTGTGCGCGCATTCCGACCATTCCTTTGCGGCTGTGCAAATTTACCACGAGATCCACGTTGCTCAAAGTTTACTTTATGTACCTCGGTGGCTGTTGCCAAGCCAGTGATAGATTTCATCTGAATGGCGGCTGTTTTAGAGCTTCGGCATATGTCTATGCATTTTTAAAGTCTAATTTTCGCTCTTGTAACAAACGCTGTCTTGTACGCCGATCTCGTATCCCCATCACGATTTTATCTTTAATTGGCGAGTCATGTAAACAGTCAACAAAAAATGCATGTTTTTGCCATATTTCTAAGCGTCGCTACATATGAATCGATGGATTCGTTTTCCTCCTGTTTCCTATCATTAAACTGGAGCCGCTCGTATGTTTGGTTGACCTCGCCAATCTTGTGTTGGTCGAATTTCTCAATGATTTTCTAGAGTGAATGTTTAATATCTTCCTCACTATGAAAGGCCAGTCCATTGTATATCTTGAGCGCATCGACTCTAATGCAATGCAATGCAGGGATGACGCGACTCGATACAGTCCAACCTCCCATAAGCGGACACCCTTGGGACCTAGCGTAGCTAGCTGTCCACTTATGGGAGGTGTCCGCTTACAGGAGATTGACAGTAAGGGGTAGGAAGTGGCAGTCAACTGTGGAAATTTAAACCACGTGCTTTAAACGGCTATATAGGTTCAATCTAAGGCTCATTGCTCAAATATGTTATCTTTTTACTAAGCTGGCCTTGATTTAGCTGGAATTCAAAGATAAAACTACATACATTTGAGAAAAAAAATTTACTCCATTATCTTCGGGTGTCTGCTTAACAGAGAGATTAATTTTGGTTATTTTTGCTCACGTGGACCTAGAGATAGTTGTCCGTGTCCGCTTACGAGAGGTGTCCGGTTATAGGAGGTGGCAAATGTAGTGTTCTATTAGAGAAATGGTTGGGACCGTGGAATTGTGTCCACGTACAGGAGGTGTCTGCTTACGGGAAGTATCCGTTAGCCGAGGTTCAACTGTAGTTATTCGCAGTAACTCCACAACTTAAAGGTTCATAACAGATCAAACCTGAGGACTCACCTGCAGGCCTGGCTGGATCCGTTTGTTGGTCACATGTTATTTTTGAGATTTGCTCGATGAACAGCGGCGATAGGCTGTCAGTTGTCACGTAACACTTGTCGTTGACACTGAAGAGTGAATAACATTATTATCAGCAGTTGCATCTTCAGCTGCATCATCAACACACCAGTGCAGACACTTTTCTTTGTTGCTATTGATTCTCTAGCCTGTATGATTTCTCACCACCTCTCTGGTTAGCTCAGTTGAAAGAGCACTGTCTAGAGTGCGGGAGGTCGGGGGTTCGAATCCCAGCCGCGTCCTTGGGCAGGGACGTTTAAGTCGTTGGCATTGTCTCCTTCCTCTTCTAATCTATACATGGGGGGTGTGAAAGAACCTGTTGTGTTATTTCGAGAAAGAGTAGGGAATTGTCTCCTGACACAACAGCCTGGTATTCTGAGGTACTAACAATCACTCGTGATTGTAAACTGCACGACAGTACAATGCCAGGGCTGGAAATAACTAACGGGTAGGCATCGGACATATGTTTGGTCAAACGTAATTTTGCTCGAACACGACCCGTTTTTGGCCGGTCAAATGTTGAAACAATATAAACTTTTACAAAAGTTGCATGATACCTATTTTTGCCTTGACAAAAACAAATTTTAATAATCAAAGTCAAGTTAGCAATGAAAATTACAAGGTAATAGTTTTACTACTCTTATTTGCAGAAGCAGCCTCCGATTCAGTTCGTCATGGAATGTAAGGCAAAGATAAAATGGCAACGTTCGATTAAAACGAAAAATCACTTTTTAGCATTAGTTCTACAATTTATTGAATTTCAAACATACTAAATTCATGGAAGCCGAAAGTTTCGATGGACCAATCAGCATCTCAAGAAAATGATAAAAGAATCTTAATGTAAACATACATGATGTACAACAAGAAACGCTTTCAAGTAGAATCCATATTATTGTAATGGAGCCGAGAATTACTAACTGATCAACTAACATTGCCGACTCAGGTCTCTAGAACCAACTAACTTTACAGTATCTCAATGTTCCGATGCTTGTGATAAAGACAATTTCTGATATGCTAATTTGCGGTCGCGGCTTCGTGACATCCGTGTCCTGGGAATTTAAAACTAACAGGAATTTGTCAGCCACTACTGACTAGTCCATCTTCATATGTCTTACGATAAAATTATCTTTTTTTTCCGGGAACATGAATAATGTCTAACGTGATTATAAACTAGCTCAAAATTACGTTTCCTTTTATTAAAGGTGCATGTGACTGGTCAACATGACCGGCAATCCAAGGATTTGTCCGGTCAATACCAATACCCAATACCAATACCCAAGTCTTGTTGACCGTTGACCGGCCGTTATTCCAAGCCCTGCATTGCGCCACAATAGCAGTCCGTATCACAACAATAACCTTGTGAAGCGCATTTGAATATATTCATACAGAATTTGCGCTATATAAATTAATACCTTTTACCTTTTTTTTGTAATCAACCTTTTCTTTCCATTTTCATGCTCAATTTTACTTTTAAAAATAATGTTCCAGGTTTTTTTACCCTTTTAACAGACTACATGTACATAGTTACCATAATAAGTATCACCGTCACCACTCATGACGTCATACTGAACATCAAACAAACCTTGTGATGATGTCAGTCGTCTTCTCCTCACACAACAGAAGAGCCTCGATCTGGTGTCACAAAAGATCAACAAAATGTTAGTGTCTCTTTGCACGGACACACAAAGTGTTTGCATCGCGTGAAACATGTTGGTTGCATTCTGGAAACTTTGGTATAATTTCTTACAACTCCTGTCAAAGTATCGCTCACACTGTTTGCAAAGAAGTCTGAATAAATTTGTAAGATCTTTTATGCACCTGATCAATGTTAAGACCCAAGGGGGACACTAGTATGGGGTGAGGACTTTGATTGGAAAATGAAAATATTTGAGACTATGTTCTCCACCCACGTGCCCAATTTTTAGTTACCGTAAAAGTTTCCCAAGTGCCTGCTTCTGTAAAAGAAAAGGGCAAAACATTGTTCAAAGTTGGCTGCAAATCCCAACCTGAAGCAGGCAATGAGGATTGAAGTCATCTGTCAGGCTTAACATTGATAGGTGCATTAAATTAAAAGACAGGAAAGGCCTGTTACATGTAGCCACCCACAGGACAGGAAAGGCCTGGACACTACCCACCCACTATCAAATAATTATTTCACCCAGAAGACTCATCACATCAGGACTGGTGACTATAAATTGGCTTCAAACAGTTAAAGTCCCCTCCCTTAATGCTTAATGGAAAGGATATGCAATATTTTCCTTGAAGACTAGAGCTATATGCTGTTTGTTAATAATTTTTGCACATTTACTTTGATTTCATCTATCCCACATGTGTGCTAGGATAGTCAGTTTATATGAAAACTACTGAAAATAATTATGTTCCGGCCTGGAACACCTTTAACTTACCAGATCTTTAGCAGCAGCTATTGACATCAGGGATATGCACATCTTGGATAGTGTCAGAACACATGAACCTAATAATGGCACATCAGGAACAATATCGCTGTAGAAATCATTTAAAACCTGAAGTTAAATGACACTCTTCTTTCCCTATAGTTGAATGAAATGGGGAGCTTCACTGCCAATAAAATGCACCATCCAGTTAATTTACAATAAAGGACAATAAATACCTTATTTCTGATTTCCACTTTGCCCCTTCACATGTTCTGAGGTCGTAGCAGATGGATTGCACAAGCTGTCATTAAAGATGGAAGATTCCAGATATTATTTAGAACAGATTCTAAAAGTAGAAAGTGTTTATGCTATGAATGATTGTCTGTTGTCAGTAATGATTTGGTGGTACGACACTCTAATACCTTTGCCTTTGAAATAATACACAGAATGTAACTCTACACATACCTTGTCAATAAACGTTTGTGTAGTTTCCTGTGCAGTGTAACCAATAAACTCTCCAAAAGTGACAACACTGGAATCACCACAATTGGAGCTTGTCATATTCCTAAGCTGAGACTAAAAAAGAAATATACAGTCTCAAGAGAGATGCAAATACTTTGTATTATTTAATATTAAATATAGTCAATGTGTATGTAGATTGATCTAATATAATTATATATAATTAAGCACTGAAATTGTAAATTAATTCACTGAAAAATATATGTGAGTCATACATTGCATTTAAAACTTTCATGTGCAATGTGCTAATATGATAACAACAAGAACCAGTTCCACACAACCTAATTGGATGTTACATCATAATTAATCATGTATAGACCCCTACAATTGTTCCATTTGACAGATGTTAGCAAGTCAAAGATTGTGGATCAATCATGGTTTCTGGGAAATCCCCACCCCTCTCCCACACGTCACACTAACCTTTAATGTTTAATCATTAATATAATGATGCATTTCCAAGGGAGGGGTGGGTGGGTAGTTTCCCAGAAACCGGGAATAAGCCAAGATTGTAATGTCTGGCTTATAGAGTTACCTGGGCCCAGTATACAGCTTTTTTTGTGATGTTGTCTTCTTTGGATTCTGTAGTGTGTGTAGCCAGGCCTAATATACAGGATACAAGGCTCTGTACAACATCATCTATTAAAAGATATTATGAAGAGAAACAATCATGTACATGTATATATATATACAATAATCATGGTAGAGTGTGCTTTATTACTCTCTTGATATCTTCATAATTTGCAGTGAAGTGAGAGGTGTTCAGCCCTTTCAATAACGGCCAATGGCCGATGAAGAAAGTCCGCTACTTCATCAAGCTTATATGTAATTAAGTCAGCTACTTTTTTCGATAAAATAATTGTGAAAGAGGATGTGAAAAAATTACTGTAAAAATAAACTGTTTATCTGCCACATACTTTCTGAGATATGTCTCCTACTTCAAAAGTTATTGAAAGGGCTGGGCATGCATTAGGACTCAGTTTTAAATTACGTGTAGGGCATGTACATCACTGAATGGTATTTGTAAAAAGGATCGATTACAGGTAGATAGATCATATTGAGTCGTTATCATCTTAAGGGATCGGAGCTGGGTTCAGATTGCTCGAAATTCAGGTAGAAGGCATGCTCGCTTCATACTGCACCCCTCACACTCTTCCTAAACTCTCTGCAATCTCAAGTGGTGATGGATTGCTTGTTCGACTCATCCAACACTGGCTATCTGCACCAAGCACAACATGACTTGCTTTCTTTCAAAATGGCAAAATCAGAAGCATCTGAAGCACGACGAAAAACAACACACCTAAGTAAACCAAAACAAGACCCTGACTTACCATTTATGAGCTCTTATATATGAAGCTCGATCTCCCATACCTGAAGCATTTCCCCCCTTGAAGGAGGCAGGAAAAGAGAATTTAGAGCTGGAGTTGGTATTAAAACTCCAGAAAGAAAAGCTTGCATTAGAGTTAGAGGTCCTCCAGCTCCAGCAAAACAACATGCCAAGCAAAACAACATGCCCACAAATGCCAAGGATCAGGACGATCGCCAAGACGCAAGCAAAAACACAAAAATCATTCATTGGCCACATGGCTATGTTCCAGGTACGTCTGTGGTAAAGGATTATAATAAACTAGAACTGCCTGAGTTTGTAGCCTTTTTTGGCAATGATCTGAAATTATGAAGACATACACGAAAACAACATGCTTTCCAATCTAAAGTTATACTCATGCTTAAAGCTCATGGGTTAGCAAAAGGGGATTTTATGAACATCTTTCTAAACAAGTGAAATCGAGTCACCTTGAATGGGCAGCCATTGCTAAAATACAAGAGATGTCAACAATTAATTAACCTTTTTCAAACATTCCAACTTGCAATAACCATCCACAAAGAAAATTTAGCAACATTACTCGCCCATTGAGTAACAGTAAGGTTTTATCTAAACTTTAGGGTATTTAAAATTAGACACACACCTGAACACTGGACAATACAGTTTTGACTCAATGTCCCAAGTAACTTTCCAATGCTGGGAAGATGCTGAAGAACTGCTCGGGGACTGCCCTACAGGTATGTATTTCCAAACCAGTTTAGTACAGATGCTAATCAGTGGTGCTATCATAAAATAATTTGTTTTATCATTCATAGAAATCTAATTTCTCACTCAATAAAAATCTAACATGATTTAATCTGTGAATCAAAACCTACAATACTTGTTATGTACATGTACATTGAGCCAGAAGGTATAATGAGGGTCCACAATAGGGGTTCTTAAATCCCACAATCCCGCCATTTTTTTCTTCTCAATCCCGCAATCCCGCAATATTTTATCTCGAATCCCGATCCCGAAACATAATTCTCTAAAAATAAGTGTTAGTACCTTAACGAAATTTTCGCCAGTAGTTGCGATAGTTCCTTTCGTAGTTGTTTTAATTACGCGACGGTTTGTAATCGTGTCTCGTCGGTCCACAGGTAACCCAAGCACTGTAAGTGGCAATATTTACTATCATTTGTATGGGATATTTTAGTCTTGGATTTTCAAAACTAATATTGAATAAAAAGCGAGAATACTTACTACTTACAACATTGTGTTTATTTGTCCATGGGCTGTGTGTGGTTGCAATGTCAGCGTTTTGGGGCGCGTTTTTACCCCACACAGCCCATGGACAAATAAAAACAATCCTGTAAGTATTCTCGCTTTTTATTCAACATTAGTTTTGAAAATCCAAGACAAAATATCGCGTACAAATGCTAGGAAATATTGCCACTTACAGAGCTTGGGTTACCTGTGGTCTGTTATTTATTTTAATGTAGATGAGGGTGAACAGGAGCATCTATTCGATATTTTCTTTTGCGAGACTCCGCACGCAGGCATTAATTATAGAATTAGACTGCGAGCAGTCCTTTTCCTTACATTCGGCCATCGACGCGTTTGAGGAGGGAGAATGAGGGCGAGAACTCTCCCTGACTTCGCTCAACATCCAAATGAAGGACAAAGTAGGGACTTAGGGCGCTTTCCATTTTAAACGAACAGAGTGGTCTGATAGGCCAGTTCTCAAATGGAACGAGTCAGTTCTACGGAACTGGTTCAGAACAGATTGGCCCTACTCGGGAGGAGAACTATGAAGTACTGCCAGACTGAGTTCTATCCTACAACGCATACAATTAGGGACGTAAGAAACCATGACGGCATAAAATATTAAGTTTTAATTTACAAAATACAATAACTGCACGTGAAAATGCATGCAGTCGTAAACGATTTGACTGTTGTCTGCAAAAACACAACTTGAAAACGTCGAGTTTTACGTCTAAAAAGAGCGGACCTTTCCTTTTGTACGACAAGCGCACTGTCCAAATCGGACGGATAAATGGAAATAAAAATAAATCGGGTAAGTGGGCTTCCTGTGTATGAACTCTTCATTTTTGCAACAGGAAGTTCAATTTTCCAATTTTTCCGAATTCTTATTTTACTAGAGATGCTTGGGCGAGTGAGTTAAAATGACGACGTAAACTTTCACTCACTGGTTCATTTCTCGGACTCATGTGTCATGTCGCGGCAAAGACCAAACAAGGATTTACACACTGAATTAATATTTGACATACAATGTTTGTTTTTTCATTTTGGGTTAGTTTTAGCCGTTTTCTTTCGACTATCCTGGGCACTGCTAGTCATCTTATGTATCAGTCAATTCCAAACCCGTGCATTCCCCCCCCCCCCCCCCCCCCCCCGGGCCACTCCTGGGCATTTGATCAGAGGCTTGCTCCCGAGGGTGGGGAATTTGACGAGTATCTAGGGGTGGGGCATTTGATCGGAGTTTAAAAAATACCTTCTGTCTGTCTACAAATTCGCATCGCTCGCGTCGAAATGGCGAACGTACGCCGTGTCTTCGAGGACTTCCAAGATAAGGATTGCGCATTCGTAGAGGCCTGGCTTGAAAGAGTGAACCTGCCAAATTTGTTTATGTTTAAACCTATAAACTATGTTGTTTTCCTTTGCTTCGTGAACTTTGACCGACTGCGTGATATCAAGTGCGTGACAAGAGTTGTGATGAGTTGAATTTGCTGCGACCCTAGACAGCGCGTGAGTTAAAAACATAATTATTATATCGGTAAATTTCAAACCATTAGGTTTATTATAAAGTATATAACGGAAACCAAGAACGATCGAGCCGGTAGAAATGATTGTTCTCATTCCTGACCGGTTGAAGGTGGTTTTCACCGTCGGTGTTTCCTGTGAATTGCTCGAGTCAGAGATTGTCAATAAAACAATGATTTCATTTATTTGTCAATAGTCTTTGCCTTCTCTTTGTCGAAAATGTTTGGAAAATCAGTTTTCCAATCCGGACCCCGATGGTGGGGCATTTGAACAGTTTTTCTGCCTTGGTAGTGGGGCATTTGATCGCCTTTTTTTCAAAATGTTCAAATGCCCGGGGGTGGCCCGGGGGGGCCATGCACGGGTTTGGAATTGACTGATACATTACGTTAGAGATTATAGACGTTATAGAGTCGACTTGCATGGAAACTACACGTGCAGACTGCTGTAAAATCTTAAATCCTATGCTAGATAGTTCTACAACTACGTCTCTACAGACCTCTACAATACCCAAAGCAAGTGAGAAATATAACTATACGACCGGTACTTACCTGACAGCTTCCTTGACCGCATTTAAAGTCTTTGTGGCTCCACAGGAAACCCAAGCTCCGTTTGTGTTTTAAATTATAAGGGTTTGTATGAGATTTTTAACGAGTATTTGGTTGTATCCGTTAGGCCAGAAAGATGGCCATCTTTCTTAGTTGGAGAGGGCGAGGGATAAAAATTCAACAGAATTCGCTGAAATTGCATACAGAACCCAATGAAGAACAGATAAAGACTCCAGGTAAGTTTTCATTGATTTTATTTCAGTATTTCTGGCCTAACGGATACAACCAAATACTCGTTAAAAATCTCATACAAACCCTTATAATTTAAAACACAAACAGAGCTTGGGTTTCCTGTGGTGGCTCTTGGAAGTTCAGTCCGACATTTTTCTTTTCGCAGGAAAGAGCTGCCACTCGCACCCTTTTCATAAAAAAGGGCAACACACTTTATGATATCCACCACATGCCATGCACCTAGCGTCATCCGTAGCTTGTTCATCATTGGCCATAATTTAAAACGAAGCTCACGAAGCCCCAACCCTGGATGCCAGAGGTTCTAAGATTACAATGTCCTGACCTCTCGCAAAAGTCAGAGAAAAGACCGAGCAGCGAAACGATGAGAAGGCGGAATTAATGGCAGTTTTGGCGCTGTAAGTACGAATCTCACTTCCATGCCAGACTAATCCCTTTTGATTGACACCTGAGAAACCAGTGAATTGTTCTTTTGACTAAACCGGTTTTGATCGCGCCGGGTTTTATTCTTTTCTCTGATTGACAGATAAAGCGAACTGAAGTAAGACACATAAGCAGATCGCGAAAATCCCGAATCCCGCCTCTCGGTGCCTCTATTTCCTGTATCCCGCAGCAAAAATCATCTATATCCCGCGTCCCGTCAAAAGTTGAAATCCCGTAATCCCGCGTCATCATTTTCTTTCATATCCCGAATCCCGCGTCCAAAAAATGCCCAATCCCGCATCCCGTAAAACCTATTGTGGACCCTCGTAAATTGAGCCAGTATATACTAACTCACTACTAAGGCACAATTTGGCCCAGTTTGGCTCATATTCTTTCAAGGGACAAATGTGTTTTTAAAGTGGGAATAGTGCAATGGTGCAGCATGGCTCATTCCTGACTCAGTATCTAACAGTCAAAAGAAACCAATCAGCAAACAATGGAAATAGGGCCTAATAGTAGTTTGTATATTAATCGGTTAGAGTTGTCAACAAGGTGGCAATATGGATTATCTACAATGCTGTAACTGATTAGTACATCACCCTTCGCAGTGTTCTCTCCAGACCGCGGCATTGCCACACTTTTTTAGGAAATGGTGCACTGAAATAAATCTTGGGGGTCCCAAGGGCAAAGAAAAAAAATCCATTGAAAGTTTCACTTAGATTAATAACAATATAATACACAAATTTGTTTACTGAGTTAGACTACAAATCGTGAATAACGAAATATGTAACAGCTAGCAGAATTTTTTTTTCTCTGTTAATTTTGATTGACTATTGCATCTTTTGAAATCGACCAATGAAGAACATTAATTGTTATAAAGTTCTGTGGAATCTGCCCATGCTCACATGAGCAAAACACTGGTTCCACCATCTTGGAATACGTGATTCCGAAAGGAAATATGTTTTATTTATGAATGCAGAAACAAACTAAGTTATACAGCTTTGTAAAAGCGAAACACCCTAAGTTAGATATTCCTGATCCTGATGAAGACACTGTGACAGATCCAGCAACACAAATTCTTGATGAAATGGAAGATGAGCAGAGAACACTGCCTTCATCATGTTATCAGATATCCTCTAACATACATAGCCATTAATGCTTAATATCAACTTCAATGCAGTACCAGTTCAAAATCTACATAAAGGAAATTATGAATTTATAATACATGTACATTTTATATTAATTCTATCTGGGGTCCTGGAGTTCAGATCTTAGATCAAGTCTAGACACTACAGTATTGATATAGTGCTTAAATAACATATATGTACATGTACATATACATATAATATTTAATACATGTAGTCGTCATATTGAAGTTAAGTCAGCTCGCACTCTAAAGGAGTTTAAATCTAGTTACTGGAGGCATTATACTGCGCTTTAAAGAGGTTTAGTCTAGTTATTGGTGATATATTTTTTTTCTTGAAATTCTTACTATAGCTTTTATTCAATTAATTATTATTTACTTATTATTATTATTATTATTAAACATAACGATGACAAAAGACTATAGACTATAATAACTACAACACTTAATAATGCTTTCTTGTGCAACTTCCATCTTAGTTAAAGGGCTCTAGCCTTTGTCCAAAGTATCATCCAACCATTCACACAATAGACCAGGTCGCAGTTAATTCTGACACTTTGAAAGGGGTGCAAACATGGCACAAAATACAGTATTTGTATGGGAATCCGAAACCAAATAATTTCTGTAAAATCGAATTTATGAAATATTCACTATCTGCAAACTTAAATTGCATATGAGCCCAATTTTTTATCATTAAAATCGATTCTCCATCAAGTAAACAGTTGAACTGTAAAATATTTCTTAATTTGAGTGCTGCGTCTAGGAGTTATAGAGGTTTCTATTTCCAATATGCTAATTATGTGACGACATGTGAGGACTCATTTATTATACAAAAACGTGCTGGCAGAAATATACATATTTTTCTAAACATCCATGTTATATTTGGACCTTACATGTACATCAGAGATTTTACCAAATATTTTATTTTGTATAAATCAGAAATTGTTTCATTCACAAAGGGAAAGAAGTGACCTTGTGTGGGCCTCACATGTCGTCACATAATTAGCATAATTTTATTGGAAATAGAAACCTCTATAACTCATAGACACCACACTCGAATTTAAAAATATTAAAAGTTCAACTATTTACTTGATGGAGAATTGATTTTAATGATAACAAATTTGGGCTCATATGCACTTTACGATACCAGGTAAAAGATATATTAACTGATCAAAATTTGATATACATGTGGCTGTGCTGCAGGGAAGCATGCAATCGTGTTTTCAGTTTTCATATATTTGTCTGTAAATTTTCCCATGGACTTTGACTCATTATTACACAAGCTTCCCAGACTCCATGTACATGTATATTTACCACTTATTTGTGTGTGGGTTACCTGTGGTATATCTGTTTAGTTTTATATAATTACTACTCAGTGTGAATTCTCTTCTCCAATTTCTATGAAATAAACCTTCAAAAATAAAAGATTGATACTTAATGAAATTGTATATTGAGTGGTTTTTGGGTGATTTTGGGCCTTCTAAAGCAGTTTATAATTAGGCCTCAAAATTTTGGTGGTTGGCCAGAACATGTAAATATTTAGAAAGGGGCATTACTCAATCTCGCCAAAGCACAGACTTACCTCAAAGATCACCCAAAACTCAGCACTTTTCTTCATTGCTTGCTATTCAGCTTTCGGCACAGGAGAGAATAGTTATCAAGCAACATCTGATCCGAGATTTAGGAAGATCCATCAAATTTATCACCACCAAAAGGCCTCTTCAAGACCCAAAAGCACTTTCTTCCTATGATCTGCACAAACCAGACCGACCAGAGGTTGAAAAGCTGCCCGTCCCTACCCCAAATGATGCAAATCACCTTTTTCATAGGGGAGACGTCAGCTCAAAATTATACTTCTGCTCAGGGAACGTATACAAATAATCTTCTTCATGGGAGGATCCCCAAGTAACGATTTGCAAAATAATATTTTGTAGGGGAGGGGTGGGTGGATCTTTTTTGATTTTAAATACCCAAAAAAACTAAACCCTTTTTTTTTATGAATCCCCAAATAATTAAAATCCCTTTTTAAAATCACTGATAGAAAAAATTACCTACCGTAGTTGAATATTTTTACCTACCGGTATTTTTTTTGCCTAGTTCCTGCAACAAATATTTCAGCAATTCGATATTTCGCACCATGTTTGCACCCCTTTCAAAATGTTGTAATTAACCGCAAACTGGGCTTCGCAGGCCTATGGTACATGTATTTTATAGCTACATTGTAGCTTTGTACCCGGCGTTACCAATCGATGAAGTTGATGATCGGAAATGCAATCGATAAATCGAAATCAATCGATAAAATTAGCTAATTGATATTGATTGGTATCGGGCAATCGATGACCAGTCAATAGTCACAAAAAAATTGTTCATCGATTGATATCGATTGGCAATCAAGATATATGGTTATGTGACATTGACAAGACACTGACAGTTGATCGCTTGTTCCGTTCCTATCACAGAAAGCGTGCCACGTTTAGAACCGGGTTTAGAATTATGTCAGAGCAAGAAAACGAAGTTCTCATAAAATAAGAAGATAGAAGATAGCCTTAATAAGCTGTATTGTGATAATCGATGCCAATCGATTGCAACTGATAAGGCCACACATTTTTGCTTCATCAATTGGTCATTGATTATCAATGTCAATCGATTAATTAATATCGATTAATATTGATTGATATCGATTTTAATCGATCATCGACTTAATCGATTGGTAACACCGGGTTTGTATGGCGGGTGTAAACTACAGGTCACGTTACAGGTCAGGTCAAGTCACTTCTTGTTTAACCTGTGAACCCAGTAGCTCTAGGCGAGTCACTGAGAACCGGTCATTTACCTGTGAACTCGTCCGATGGTTAGGGTTAGATTTGTGGTTAGGGTTAGGATTTGTCTTAGAATTAACAACCTGACCTGTGACCTGTACTTTACACCCGCCGGTACTACACATGCATCCTCCCCAACAACAACACACACAGACACACACATCTTCCCTGTTCACATTATGATCAACTCTCAGTTTGCTATAGAAACAATAACGAGATAGGGTACATTTGGCATTTCGCGCGGTGATTACCTTTTCTATAATAACTGGTTTAAGTTCTGCCAAGAATAGTTTCAGCTCGTCCAGTGAGGCATCGTCTCCCCAGTTCTGTGCCAAGGTAAGCCATCGTTTCACATGTTCCTCTGTAATTCCGTCCATATTCACTGATGATGCTTGAGTAGTGGCGTATTGTTCTCTTGTTTATATCTTCTCTAAGTCATTTTGAACTTTGTTGACGGACAAGCTATTCTGTATATATTTTAGTCACTTCGAAATTGACCGCCATTTTGATCCCGTGGCAGAAAAAGAATGGGAACCAAACAGGGCATTACGCGATATATTAACGGACCAGGAGAGGGGACGGTATAGATGTTAACTATCTCCGTCTATTTAAAACTTCTGATACATTTCTACAACAACAACAACATTTTTTTTTTTCGTACCTCTAAGAAATAATTACGATACTTAATCAAACAAAAGGAAGAAACGAGTAAAAAAAAATCCTTTCTCACCCCCTCCCCCACTTGCCTCCGTTGAGGTTCAGTTCCCTGCTTCGTAGGCTACTCCTCTACGGGAGAATTGCTTATTCTGTCAAAATGGCGTCCTGCATGTAGGATTGAGAAGTGAAATAGTTCTCTCTTCATTTCCAACAAAAAAGTATCGTTTAAAAGAATGTAGCGATGTCAGGGAGCTTGCTATCGAGGTACGTTTTCCTTCTACTTGTCTCGGCGTGTTTTTGGAGGACTGAAAGCGATGATGAAAGCGAATATGGCGAATTGAAGTGTGATGGTTTACTGATTGGACAATATCCTCTATGAGTATGACAGTAGACCATGTACTGTGCAATATGTAGAGAAAATCGCATGAATGCGAGTGTTATACGGAATCTATAGGCACTGAGTGATATTGAGAACTTTCAAAATATCACTCGGTCATCAGTGCCTATAGATTAAATCAAGTACATGTACGTGTAGCCACAGGCAGCCCGAGCTCGTGACTTGTGGCTCATGCAAATCCTACGGTAGATTACGTGATAGGCATTTTGCAGGAAACAGTCACGTGCTGATATATTATGCACCTATCAATGTCAACCCCCAAAGGGGGGCGGGAGGCCGGGCAGATGTGGGACATTTGACTTTTTGGGAGAATTTTTGGTCAAAATCCCCACCCTGGGGACTAAATTCTGGGTCAAAACGGATCAAATCCCCCACCCTTGTATGAAATTGATTTACACAAATCCAAGAAGTAATTGGAATGATCTATAGTAAATAGCAATGAAGCGTTGAAGTATTACATTAATTTATACTTTTAATGTGAACTGGACGGTAAACCTACCTTTTAGACGAATCCAAAATGGGCGACAAACATGAGGCACCAATATTTAGTACCAGTCCCTCTCTTCCAAAAGTCAAATGTCCCCACCCTGGAGTCCAGGCTCCTGTTCAAATTCCCCAGGGTGGAGACACCAAGAATGGTCAAATGCCCCACATCTGCCCGGCCTCCCCCCCCCCTGGGGATTCACATTGATAGGTGCATTACTTCGTTAACGAATGAATTGAGCTTGTGATCCCAATGGGAAAGGCGTCGCTATGGATGCTGGGTGGCAAGCTATCTTTAAAAAAACCATTTTAGAAAGATTGACAATCTATTGGAGGTGGAAAATAGCATTTACAAACAGGTTTTGGTAATAACACTACTGATCTCGTACAAGTGCCTTTAAATAGAAATTAAGATTTTTTTTTTGGCAACCCAGTACAACCACGTGATCACATGATTGCATTCCTGCAAAAGTCCCATTATTCGTGCAAGATTGATTGCGTGATAGCACATGCTAGAGTCACCGTTTTCATCAGCAATTTTCCTTGTCGTCTCACTAATAGAGTTTATTGATTTCTTATCGTGGAAAATATAAAGGTAAAAACATAACTTAGCTTTTGTTTTCGATTAATTTATAGATTGTCAAATTCCTGATTTGGAGTGCAATAATATTATTACAACCAAACAGTGCAATTTGGGATAAATTGCACTGCTCTCAGTCAATCAGAATTGAGAAATGTTGTTGATTATATAGGAAAATCACATGCCTGACAAAGTAATTCCACGTTAAATTGCACAAGAAAACCAAGGATATCGATATTGGTTTTTCGAGTGCAATTTAACGTGGAATTATCAAGTCAGGCATGTGATTTTCCTTGAATCGCATAGTCCGATGAATTACTTGAAGATTTAGTACTTTTGTTGATATTTTGCTAAGTTATAAATAGCACGTGTAGTCTACAGTAGTGATTTCACTCTGAATCACCACTTCGTCTCAGCCAATCAGCATCTGATTTCGTAAATGCACCGTGCGATTCCACTTTGGCTATGCGATTCTATGATTAATTACGCAACAGGTCATGAGTATGGTTCCTTAAATCAAATTGCATTTATTACCATAATACAAGCACTGCATGGACCATCAGACACAACAATGGGGCTTAATTGGTGCTTGACAGTGGGGTTTACGTAGACTTGATAGACTATAACAAATAAATAATAATTAAAGGAGGTGCCCTCAAAAAAGGAAGCACACAGGGATAATAAACATGATTTTTACTTGGCCTAAGAGCTGCAAAAATATGAAATATTTGATACAATTGCTGGTTTTCACTCAATCCCCAGAGATTCAAATAACAAAGGGCATGGCGGCCATGTTGGTGCCCCAACAAAAGAAGCTAACGAGCAATCTATTGTTTAAGGGCACCAACATGGCGGCTATGACGTCAAGTGAAAACCAGCAATAATTGAATCAAGTTTTAGTAGTACAGTGTACAGTATGTCCTTCAAATAGTGTTTAATGTTTTACTGATGGTAAAGTCCTTAACTTGTTGAACGTATAAGTGCAGTGAACCCGAGATTGACCCTACAACACAGTCGGCAAAGGGTTGTACCAAGCATCACACAGTTGAAGGTATAGTAATATAATTGCTGCCACAGCGAGCAAGCCCGAAGTGATCAAGCAAGGCACTAATTTGTGTAGCTGTCTTTTTGGTGCATTGCCAGAGCAGTGCATTGTGGTCATGCGCAAGGACACAGAAACGATATGCACGGTCTTCTGGACCTGGCTTTCTTTTCATTTGGGTGTTAAGGTGTATATTTTACTGCTTTTATTTTGCATTTTCATGTGAATGTGGCCCTTACTTGTGCTTAGAACCTGTTGTTATTGCCATCCTTCAGGGAGTGTAAATAAATTGTGATCACCTGCATTTGTAGTTTTACCACCATTCCTTCAGTGCTCTTTACTGATTAGTCGTGTTTTGATGTGAAGTTTACTAACCCACAAAATGTATTTTGTAACTTGAAGACTTCACGCATCATTGGAATCCTATAGTTTGATAGTTTTGGGTGGAGATAATGACTATTTTCCAAAGATTAGATCTCTCCTCTTATCAATATGATGAGCAACAAATAATTTTCTTCTATTATCTTTGATAAAGTCAACTCAATATAGTTACAATTTGAAAAGTGACAGCAGGGTTCAAACACAAATTAGCATATCTCAATAACAGTTGATTTCTGGTGTTTATATGCACTTCATCAGACTCCAATGTTTGCATGCCTGTTTCTGGAGAACAACATTTTTTTGCTGGGAATCATAAGAAAATGTTGGGAATTGGTAGATTCAGGGAATTTACTGGAAAATTATTGATATATCGGGACAAACTGAAAATAAATCCTAACCATTTCGAAGCTTCCAGTCTAACAGAGAGTTCTCACTACTATCTATTTTCACTCTATAACATCCCTCAGTAATATGTCAAACTGTATCTCTAAAATTGTGTGATTACCTTCTTTAGTTAAATGTCACACCGTACAGGGACTGACATGTAGGTCTACAAATGAAAACCAAACAGAGTTTACAAGGAATGTTCCCTGCAGACACACGTAAGTCTCATGAATTGATGAATAAGTACATGATCAATCATATTATACAGTATTATTATTTTGAACCTATTAGGGAGGGAGGGAATCAAAAGTAGCAAGGTCAATCACAGCAAGATTCAACTCACAAGTGAACTACATGCCACATGCAATTCCCTGCTAGCAGTGGTTCTTTTTCCTCCCTTTTGTAATCGCTTTGCCAACTGGCAGGGGAAAAGAAACTTCTGCCCCCGGTCACATCATTGTTTGTTGTGTAATATATATAGTGGTAAGCTGTAGTGCTAAGTGTGCACGCCCAAGTGGGACTCGAACCCAACGACCTCCAGGTTACATGTCTGGCGCTCTACCAACTGAGCTATCAAGTCAGATGAGAGCAATCGTGGGTATTGGTGCGTTATATGGGGTCACGGCGATTATATATGTATATGTAGTTATGATATTGAATCATGTTTGCCGCGTAGCACTAGTAAGTGTAAAGAATGTAATATATATAGTGGTAAGATGTAGTGCTAAGTGTGCATGCCCTACGAGGGAAAGAGAAAAAATCTCTGACCCAAGTGGGACTCGAACCCAACGACCTCCAGGTTACATGTCTGGCGCTCTACCAACTGAGCTATCAAGTCAGATGAGAGCAATCGTGGGTATTGGTGTGTTATATGGGGTCACGGTGATTATATATGTATATGTAGTTACGATATTGTTTGTTGTGCATGTGTTAGTATCACTAATTGACACAAAAACGCTTTTGCCATGTACGCTTGGATGGGTTGGCCAATGAGAAGAAAGTGATGCCACTGTAATTAGTATACATGTATGCAAACTAATGATTGGCATTGGTAGATGTGTGGTATCATAGCAGCCTCAAATTTAAATCAGGATTTTTTTTACTCAAGCATGTGTGCTGTATATTTTTGTAATTTCTTTGGCAATGGTCGTGGACAGTGGTTAGATAGAACAATGTGGCAGCTACATGTAGGGGCAGAGAGGTTTCTTTTCTCCTGCTAGTTTGCAAAGCAATTACAAAAGAAAAGGAGGAAAAGCAACCTCTGATAGCAGGTAACACATGCAATAACAACTAGAAGTCTTGGATGAGATGTCGACCCAGGGCTGTGCAATCATGCCACAGGGCCCCCAGTATGTGCTGGATATTTAACAATGTCTAAATTACATTTAGTCTGGATTCATTTGTGAAATATTACAATATAAGGTGTATCATTCCAGTCTCCTGTTTTCCTCACAGGAATGGCCATTCATACGAGACAGCTTTGCTCTTGTCAATATTCCTGGGCATGTTTGGTATTGACAGATTTTATCTTGGTTACCCAGCTGTTGGTGAGTAATAATAATACTATTAAATAACTGAGATCCTAGAAATAAAACATCTCAGTTTTATAGTAACAAGATCCTTACAGATTATATTATTTATAGTAACAAGATCTTTACAGTTCTATTGTTTATAGTAACAAGATCCTTACAGATTCTATTGTTTTAAAGTACTGTAACAAGATCCTTACAGATTATATTATTTATAGTAACGAGATCCTTACAGATTCTATTGTTTATGGTAACAAGATCCTTACAGATTCTATTGTTTATAGAAATATTTTTTTAGTAACAAGATCCTTACAGATTCTATTGTTTGTAGTAACAAGATCCTTACAGATTCTATTGTTTTATAGTAACAAGATCCTTACAGATTCTATTGTTTATAGTAACAAGAACCTTACAGATTCTATTGTTTATGGTAACAAGATCCTTACAGATTCTATTATTTATAGTAACAAGATCCTTACAGATTCTATTGTTTATGGTAACAAGATCCTTACAGATTCTATTGTTTATAGAATTATTTTTTTAGTAACAAGATCCTTACAGATTCTATTGTTTGTGGTAACAAGATTCTTACAGATTCTATTGTTTATAGTAACGAGATCCTTACAGATTCTATTGTTTATGGTAACAAGATCCTTACAGATTCTATTGTTTATATAATTATTTTTTTAGTAACAAGATCCTTACAGATTCTATTGTTTGTGGTAACAAGATTCTTACAGATAGTAACAAGATCCTTACAGATTCTATTGTTTATAGTAACAAGATCCTTACAGATTCTATTGTTTATAGTAACAAGATCCTTACAGATTCTATTGTTTTATAGTAACAAGATCCTTACAGATTCTATTGTTTAGAGTAACAAGAACCTTACAGATTCTATTGTTTTATAGTAACAAGAACCTTACAGATTCTATTGCTTTATAGTAACATGAGGTTCCTTGCCCTGGTTCCAGAGGTTTTCTAGAGAGAACAGCCGCAGCGTAAGGGCCGCAAAGCGGCGATCAGCGAGCTGCAAAGCAGCGAGAAGAGAAAACCTCTGGTATCAGTGGGTGCCAATCTTACTTTCATGTTAATTTGAAAACTGTCAAACATATCAACTGAGTAATTAATAAATCGACCAATCAGGAGAGAGATACCACGTGCGGGTCACATTATAATTTTGTTCAGTGGGGTAGCCAGAGTAAAAGAATGCCAGAAGTTTTAGGGTAGAGATTAATTTGTTTACATGTCAAATGCATGTGATTCAGTTCGTCGACCCAGGAATGTTTTCACAGCAGAGAACTCCCCATAAAATTAAAACACCACTCAAAGCCGTAAAATATCAGTCGAACAAATGACCATTGCAGAGTCTGCAGGATAAACATTATAGCATGTAGCCGATCTACAACGAATACCGACCTAAATGGCGTTTCACAAGTAATCCAGTATTCTAAAGTTCGAGAAGACCTTAGAGCAATGCGAGAGTCCACCAAGGATTTTAGAGGGTAGATAACAATAACTATTGCATTCCGTGGATAACTAAACCCTCTCAATGATAATTCTTTGCTTTAAATACATGTATCTGGTAGCACCTGAAAAATTATCGACTTGTCATGACCAGTCGGTAGGATTTCCGATTTATAATGGCAAATAATGCTTTGTCTTGCTCATCAGTCGGTGATGTTATCTTGGGAAAGCGATTTTTAGTGCAGATGATACGATGTCTTCATAGATGATTTGAGGAATCGGCATACGAATACTATAATTTTCTATGTGCAAAATTGAGCGGACTTCGATCGCAGCTGAGCCAGCAAACGTAAATAATTCCTGTCCCCTCTATAGTTGACCATACAATATCACAATGATTACTTATCCTTCCGTCCCAGAGAACAATATATCTAACCAATCACAGTTCTTGTTGAGCTCATTAAGTATTCCTCCAATCAGAAACTACAGTCAGATCTTGACCCTCATGAAAGTGAGATTGGCACCCACCGATCTGCTTCGCAGCTCGCTGATCGCTGCTTTTGTGGCTCTTTCTCTGTGGCTGTTCTCTCTCTAGAAAACCTCTGGGACCAGGGTAGAGGTTCCTACACTGTAGCTATAAATATTGCAAGAGGGACCGTTAGGTGCACTTTAATATAAATACAATAACCTATTATTTTGTGACATTGAAATATGCTCTGATATTTTGTCCTTGGACATTATCTGATCTGAGAAGAGAACAGTTCCCAAGAGCGAAGCTCAAGGGAAACTGTGAGCTTCAAGGATCAGATAATGTCCAAGGACAAATACAAGGCTATAAAGTCAACAATCTGCACTTTAGCCGAAATACAATGTATCATCGCCACCACAATAAAGGTTATTGTTGTTATCATCCTTCAAATATTTTCTTCAGCATGCGCTATACACTCACAGGAGGTGTATTTGCTGATATTTCCCACTCGCAGAGAGAAAATAATTATTGGGTCATGTGACACATTTAACCAATAATAATAATAATAATCGATTTATGTAGCGCTATTTCCTGAAGTCCAATAATCACGCACGAGAGAAAATATTTGATGGTTATAAAATGTAATAACATGTACATGTAATATACAATGTAGCTTCTTACTGTTACTAATAATACATGCCTATGACATTATGGCATTATCTTGTATTACATTCTAGGTCTGTTGAAGTTCTGCACTCTTGGATTTTTCTTTATCTTCCAATTGGTTGACATCCTACTCATTGCTACCCAGGTACATAGAACAGCATTCTCTCAGAAATATTTTTTTGTGCAATTGTCATTTCCACATTTTACTATGACTACTGTATAACCAGGGCCACTTAGACAATGAGGACCAATCACATTGAGGACCAAGACAAAGAGGACCAAGACAAAGAGGACCAATCACATTAAGTTCCAAGACAATGAGGACCAATCACATTGAGGACCAAGACAATGAGGACCAATCACATTGAGGACCAAGACAATGAGGACCAATCACATTACAGAATGAAAACAAAACATTCCAACTTGACAATTATTGGCTCAAATAACTGGAGTTGGAATGCTTTGTTTTGTTCTGCAAACTGATTGGTTCTTGTTTCTAAGTTTTCCTGGTTACAATAGTCACACAGTAAATATCTTCCTCATGATTCATACAACAGAGGATAAGCTGGCAGTAATAACAATAATAATTCATACAACAGAGGATAAGCTGGCAGTAATAATAATATTAATGATTCATACAACAGAGGATATCAAAGCACACATTTCAGTGGAACATTTGACATGTCAAACAGAGATTATTACTATTACACAATGTTGTGATTTTTACTGGCCAAATCATAAAGACCCTTGACCCTATTAATTAAGATACAAGTGTGCTTATGTTTACCACATTGTTTATGCAGATTGTTGGGCCAGCAGATGGATCTGACTATGTGATAGATTACTATGGCCCCAGGCTGATACATATTGAACAGAACAATGAGACCTTCTACAGGCCATCCTGACCTTGTGATCATGTCTTATTGAAGATCAGCTTGTAAATAGGCCTATGTCTTATTGAAGATCAGCTTGTAAATAGGCCTATGTCTTATTGAAGATCAGCTTGTAAATAGGCCTATGTCTTATTGAAGATCAGCTTGTAAATAGGCCTATGTCTTATTGAAGATCAGCTTGTAAATAGGCCTATGTCTTATTGAAGATCAGCTTGTAAATAGGCCTTTTGCAGGAAATGGTCACGTGTTGATATAATACTTCATTAACAAATGAATTGAGCTTGTGATCCCCATGGGAAAGGCGTTGCCATGGATGCTGGACGGCAAGCCATCTTTAAAAACGCAGTTTTAGAAAGATTGACAATCATTTGGAGGTGGGAATTAAATAGCATTTAAAAACAGGTTTTTCTAATAACACCACCAATCTAGTACAATGTTTTTAAATATGTGAAGTCAGATATTTTTTGCCATCCAGCACAACCACGTGATTGCATTCCTGCAAAAGGCCTAATGCCGCACAGCACTGATATCACACATGTATGATGATGATAACAATGTATATAAAATACCGGTAGTTCTAATAAGATTTTATGTTTATACAATGTTGCCCCTTGCACATTAAGAAGTGCCATGTTCATTAGAGTAATGACAACAGACATGAATAATGTACATGTACTTTCAGTAGCCAACTCGAAAGCTTATGCTACTTTGGCTACTGTGCACAGATATAAAATTATAGCAACTGACCTCTGATATTGTTTTAAATTATGCTGTCCTTCAATTTCCTTTATATATAATTCATCCAATAATGTAAATAGTGCAAAAAATAAACTTGATATTGTTTGCTAAGTCTTCTCTAGTGGTCAGTATTATTTTACCAAGACAAAGCACCATAGTCGTTTCTTGAGAGGTACATGTATACCGGTGTTCTCGATACCAGCTTAACAATCTTTGGACTGCAGTTATCGCATACTATCACTGGGTCAGCCACAGGCCGCCCAAGTTCTGACTGTATAACAAGGTTTGTATGGGAGTTCTTCCGATAACTCAGAATAATAACATAAATTTAGTTACAGATCTTCTGTAATACAAGGTAAATAAAGGAAGAAGACTTACTTGAAGTTGTTTTGTCGTCCTATGTGTGTTTCAGGTCGCTAGAACGGTGTTTTATGGTTAGAGGGGTGAAGCGTATGACTCAAGAATTCCATAAAACACCGTTATAGCGACCTGGAACACACACAGGACGACAAAACAACTTCAAGTAAGTCTTCTTCCTTTATTTACCTTGTATTACAGAAGATCTGTAACTAAATTTATGTTATTATTCTGAGTTATCGGAAGAACTCCCATACAAACCTTGTTATACAGTCAGAACTTGGGCGGCCTGTGCGTCAGCTAACGCACATTATCACTGGTATAGTGCTGTAGCTATAGGTCCCTTCCCCAACACCATTTGTAGTAACTATAGTAGGACCACCCCTCCCCCAATACTATATGTGGTACGTTACACGATGTACCTTCTGCACCTCCTCAGCCTTCTCTCTGATATTTGTGAGTATTTTACATCATTACTGAATATTTGTGATTATATAATCAAATGGGGACGAGTGAAATTAGGGATAAATTTCACGCGTGTTTGTCAAAATCGAAGTAATTTACGTAGATTTTGACAAACTCCCTAATTTCATGAGTCACTGTTTGATTACCATTAATATTATGGAGGGCAAATTACGATCCAGAAAAAAAAACATTATTTTAAGCGCGCGACAGGCGGCGTTTGAAATTTCACATGCGAAATTACAAATTACGCGTGAAATTTAAAGTTGAAATTAGGGATTAATTTGTCCTCTATGGTATTATCCTATAAATATTATATAATTTTCAGCCTAGGGCGGTATTTCCTAGTTTTTCTAGATGAGATTTTATGTTCGAGTGTTCATGAAATATCTACGAATGAGCACAGCAAACGAGTGAGAGATTTCATCAACACGAGAAGTAAATTCTTATCTCCAAGCGGCCTAGTATCGGAAAGTTTATTTTGATCGCTTTCAGTCGTATAACGAAGAGGGCTACTGGCAATAGTTTATTCCTTCGTGATCTTAATAGTTGTGACTACGTTTACATTACCTGATTCCTTTCGAATTTCAATATTCTCCCTGAAAATCGACTTAAAGATATCCGTTGTTGACAAACATACATGTACTATCGGACAGATTAACCTACTATCGGACATAGCCGCCTCCGCAGGCATCTCTAATGATTTCGAAGAAATCAGTATCCATTCTTCCCTGCTAGCAGAGAGACCTGCTATCAGGGAATATCCATTCACGATTTTCCCGCGGTTTTTCCGATATTTGAGAGATTACTGTGGAGGAGGCAATACATATCATCCGACACTCGATGTTTCTGCTCCAGGGGGGAGGGGGGACTCCTTATGTGAGGGGTACATGGATGCTCGTCGTACCTTTTAGGGGTCAAAATCAGGAGTTTAGTACCACTTAGGGTATCCACGATGAAACAGACATTTCTATGTAAAGCGGTACCTTTTAGGGGTCGGGTGTCACCGAGTGCTAGAGAATGACAGTGCTTTTGAAAACAACAAGGAAGAATGTGCTTGATGATACAACATCAAGTAATAGCAATAAAAGGCATCGAAAGTTTAAAATGTTGGCATGTTTTTATCGGTAGCTTTTAGGAGTCAAAATAAGCTTGAGCCACGCCCATTTTAGTTTTGTAACCATGGGAAACTTGTTTGGATTAAGCTAGGGTTATTCAGCGACTATTTAGGCCTGTAAAACCTACTTCATTTCGGGCAAGCATGGCGGGAATAAGCTTTAGATGCTACCCAGCTTAGATTAGCTTTCTCAGTTATTCTGGGAAGCATTTACCAAAACAATCGTTTAATTTACATTCATTCTTCTATCAAACTGTAACATTAGTGGTATTAAATAAAGCATGTTGTTTGAATAAGCCGGTCCTGGCTTTGATCAGCGTCTTTCAGGTTCGTTAGAAATTCATTGTGTTTTTTTCAGTAACAGCATGGCATGAAATTAGTGATGCAATTTCCCCGAGAGCCGAGGGAGGATTTGTGGAAACTTTTACAGATCCTCCCGAGGCTCGAGGGGAAATGTAATCACTAATTTCCCGAAATGTCATGTTACACTTTGTAATACTATTATCACCGAGGGGCAGAACAAATCGCTGAGAAGTTCTGCCTAACTAAAGACATCGCAGTTCAGCTTCATTGAGCACATTGATTCAATGACCCTGGCTTCCCCTGGGGACAAGCGTGTTGTTTTCAGAAGAATAGCACTAAAATTGATTGATTACAATTACAGATTTACCGCTAACCCAGAGTTAAAGTTAACCTTGCTTCGACTGAACAACCCGGCCCTGTAATTTTAAATTTTGAGTTTGTCATACGGGATTCATAACGAAATTAGCTTTTGGAAAAAATCAGGCGCTAAACTTGAGGTGAAAAGCTAATATATGATTCTTGTATACAATTTTTTATTTTCTTAGCCGTTTTTAAATTGTTGCGGACATATATAATATACAGAGAAACTGGAGCGCACTCTAAATAAGTAAAAAAAAGTGTCGAAACAATGCCGCTAACTTCAGAAAATGTTGTGTTTTTTTAAACTGTAATTTTCTGATCGTTCCACAAATCATAATTTGTTTTTTTTTGCCCTGACGAAGTACTAACGCTCGAAACGTCAGCTGCTACTCGCTTCCCAAGACGGCGGTTAGCATACCTCAATCGACTTTAGTTGATTATACCAGTATTATAATTTATAGCACTTTTAAAAAGAGCACAATATAATAATAATTAAACCAGCGATGAACTAATGAGTTTATTACTTTCATGATGGCTTGTGAAATTACCAAGATTTCTCTCACCTTTATTATGTTTCAGTATTAGATACTATTGTCATTCACTGAGTTTGAGAGGCATGCAATCTTTTGATAATAGAGAAAAGCTATTGTAGCCTCGTCACTTTACAATGAAATTGCTGACTTGCAACCAATCCCCAGAGATTCAAATAACAAAGCCGTGGCGACGATGTTGGTGGAACTAACTAGAGAAGCTATTTAAAAACGAGCGATATTTTGTGAACGTGCAACATGGCGGAGATGACGTAACATGTACCCCAGCAATATACTCTTTCCATTTCCGCGGAATTTCCGCTAAATCGGAAAACCCTAATCGAATGAAGTATAATAATTTCAATTGTACCTGAACATAGTATAATTCACTTCTGGTGTGAACGTGCATCGATCCACTAAAAGCAATTCCAAGTTTTCAAATCATCATCATCATTCTGTTGTTGTTATTTTTTAAACTAACAGTCGTTTTATTGTAGGACAAAAGAAATAGTTGTATTGATTTGTAAACCATTCAAGCTGAATAGAAATCTTACCTTAGAATTTTCCACTCATTAGCGGCTTTTGAAGGTGCATCATGACATGCGTGATCGAAATCTCCCGATTATAGCGATGAGATCCATTGGTTCCTGACACCAAGCGGCCTTTTGAAATGATGGATATTAGCATAACAATTGTAATGTTTATCAACACTAAACAGCGCTATTGTTGGGCAGTTTGGTGCAAGCTTTGATGTCGCAAGAATGGAGAGCCTCCAACTTCGAAGCAGTGGAAGTCGATAGGACAATATTATACCGAAGATGTATTAACTAGGCTAACTATGTGGAATGGCAACACGACAGGCACTGGCAGTAACTATTCCACTTGGCCGCCTTACCGCGTAACGAAGCCATCCAGTCTTGTACATCACAAATATGAAGTGTTGTTTCGTGAGCGGTTTATAACGAAAGCAGACCAAGCGACGGTTGCTGTTCCACTGAGCTGCGCACCGGACGACCCCCTAGGTGTGCTTGTACCAGTTGTCTTGCTGGCATCATTCCTGTTATGTGCTGTGTTCGCATTTCGGTGGCAAAGAAAAAGAGAAAGAAACTACCACGTTAAACAAGTGGAGGAGGGGCATTTGGCTCACGACGCCAACGAGGTCTTGATGTCTGATAAGGTAGCATTTTATTTACTTAGGGGGGCTGGGTTAGGTTTTCTTCATCATAGTAACTTTTTATAATACGGTTATCATAACGTTGAAACAGGAATACTACAGTTATTTAAATGTTATTGCACGTGAAGTAATTTATTGAACCGCACGGCTGGCCGAATAGCTGAGGTGGTAGGGCACCGGTCATTAGCGATACTTCGTGTTGATAAACATTGTAATTGTTATGCTAATGATTTGTAAAGCCCGTTTTATGCCAGGAGCCAATGGATCTCTGTCTGGTTAGATTAATGACAATGGATGACGTGTAGTAAATATCGCTATTGCGATGTTTCGTGTGTCGTCATCTATTGTCATTAACGTACCAACCAGAGATCCATTGGTTCCTAACACAAAGCGGGCTTTACAAATCATGTACATTAGCATAACAATTGCAATGTTTATCAACGCGAAACATCGCTATATCAATATGCGGGAGGTCGAGCCACCAGTTCTTGAGCAGGGACGTAAAAGGTCTTTGGCCTCATCTCCCAACACGTAACTTAAGCATGACTCCCAACACGTAACTTAAGCATGACTCTAGTGCTAGGAACATCAATAAAGAAATGGTAAACGTGCAGCGTGCGTCCATCGAGTTATGGACGCACGCGGGAGGGTGCTAAGCACGAAAGATGTGTAAGAGTCGCTCGAGGCAAAGCCGAGAGTGACTCTAGCTTCTTGAGTGCTTAGACAACCTCCCAAGTGTGTCCATAACTCGATGGACGCACAGCTGTGGCGTTTACCATTTCTTTTATAACATATTAAACCACGACAATTAAAGAGCAAATAATGTTGGTGATGAAATATAAATTCTCAATACATGAAGCGCGCGAAAAAAATCGCAAAAATTAAGCTGAGCGCTGGCGCGACTGTTCCAGTGCAAAAGAAGTCCTTCATTGATCTCTGCTCAACAAAATGTTTATTCAAACCTTGGTCCCAAGGAAAAGAGAAGATCTAGCTAGCTAAAAAGTCCTCGAACTGCAAGAGAAAGACATTTATTCAGTTCCTTTTGTTGGAAGCAATCGCTTTGGTAAAGCAAAAATTAAGAAAAGGGTTCATTCGTCTGTTGAAAACCGAATAGCTTTCGGCGGAACTAAGAACAACCTGCACACCAAAGCCCCGGCAAAGGTTTGTAATTCGTCGTTTTTCCTATGGATTGGAGTGAACTTTCACTGAATACATCTAAATGCAAGTTCATAATTTATGGCAGCGCACGCAAGCTCAAGGATTTCAGAGAAGTTTCACTGACCATAAATGGCTCTGCTCTTGACCGAACTGACTCTTTTAAATATTTAGGAGTGACAGTCAGTCAGAACATGAGTTGGTCAGAACACGTGGATAGAGTCAGTAATAAAGTCAATCAACGTCTTGGTATCATCCGTCGGGTAAAGCATTTGCTGCCCTTGCATGCGCGGCTAACTCTCTATAAATCTCTTGTCCTTCCCTTACTTGACTATGCCGATATCGTCTGGGGAGATAAGAATAATACCGTCCTCATGGATCACCTTCAAGTTCTTCAGAATAATGCCGGCTGCTCGACTTATGCTCAACTTTCCCTCAAGCTCTTCTGCATCTCAAGTACTCGAACTATTAAACTGGAAACCACTGTACCTTCGACGGCGCTATCATCGCTGTATTACTATCTTCAAATGCTTAAATAGCATGGTGGACTTCAACTTTCAATTAAAGAAGAATCACGACTTTCATACATATAATACACGCCGTCAGCACAATCTACATTTACCATTCGCACGTAGGAATTGGGGACAGCAGAAGTTTACCTACCATGCACTATTAGACTGGAACTCTTTAGACTCTGAAGTTATACAATCAACTACATTATCAATTTTTAAATCTTACTGGCACATAACTTAATTTCATAATAATCCTTGTTCTATTTCTATTTTATTTCAACCATTTAACTTTCCTGTTTTCCATATATTAGTGAAATATATATTTTTAATACAGGACCTCCCTGAAAATCACAAATTGTGAGTGGAGCTTTCCTGTCAAAATATTATTATTATTATTATTATTATTATAATCTCCTGGTTTTGGCTTGTTGCTGTTGCCATTTGTGCCAGTACGGGATATCCTTGAGACAAGTGAACTAAGTAAGTTTGTTTGTTTGTTGATCTCTAAAATTGTAAGTTTAATTACTTTCACATCCAAAAGTGGCAATAAAATTATCTCGTTGTAAAATGAACTCACTGAATGTGGAGCTTATTCATTATTCTGTAGTTGGCATTAATATCAGGACACTAGAGAACGTTTTAATGAGGTTTATTCGTTTAATTCCACTATGTACGTACACCTCTGGCTCTTCGGCGGTTTTCGACTCGACTGATATAATGATAAGTTTAGTTTCTACCAAATAAACCATTGTGTAGTTTCTTTTAATTAGCTCATAAAACTCGTCTGGATTTTTTTTAATAATCTTTTTTTTGTCCGTCGTTTCAGGATCCAAAACTCAGTGCAAAAGCTCGTAAATCTTGTCCGTCGTTCGTACAGATTTTTAAGCCGTCTCAACTCTTCCTTTACTACAGAATTGCTGATTAAAATATAAGTGTCTGTATCAGTAACACGACATAACAGGGTACGGTGGCTCGGAAAATAAATGAAGCTCAAAATTTGCCAAGACAGTCGCTGGACAAAATTCCCTATTCACTTGGATTAGAGTTTTTCTCTTACTGTCCTGTAAAATTGTTTTCGTGGGAATAGAAAAGAAAAATTTGGTGCAATCGTGAACAAAATCCGACGTGAGCGTGCAACCCAATGGCCACGGCCAATGGTCCATTAGCCAATCAGAGCGCTAGGTTTATCGTGGTTATGTTATAACATTTGTTGTTGATATGCAAAACAGTCTCGAGGCCCTTGTGCCTTTCTCTTCACAAATGGCGGCGTAGAAGAACCTGCTGTGCTGTTCATGAAGAGAAGGGCCATTGTTACCGGGTACAACAGCCTGCTCTCCTTTCAAGTACTGCGCTCAATTTTGTATGCAACAGCTTTACCGAATCAGTTAATAAACAGTTATCACGTGAAGCTATTCCACCAATCAGTTATCACGTGAAGCTATTCAATCAATCAGTTATCACGTGAAGCTAGTCCATCAATCAGTTATCACGTGAAGCTATTCCATCAATCAGTTATCACGTGAAACTATTCCATCAATCAGTTATCACGTGAAGCTGTTCCATCAATCAGTTATCACGTGAAGCTATTCCATCAATCAGTTATCACGTGAAGCTGTTCCATCAATCAGTTATCACGTGAAGCTATTCCACCAATCAGTTATCACGTGAAGCTGTTCCATCAATCAGTTATCACGTGAAGCTATTCCACCAATCAGTTATCACGTGAAGCTATTCCACCAATCAGTTATCACGTGAAGCTGTTCCATCAATCAGTTATCACGTGAAGCTATTCCACCAATCAGTTATCACGTGAAGCTAGTCCATCAATCAGTTATCACGTGAAGCTATTCCACCAATCAATTATCACGTGAAGCTATTCCATCAATCAGTTATCATGTGAAGCTGTTCCATGAATCAGTTATCACGTGAAGCTATTCCACCAATCAATTATTACGTGAAGCTATTCCACCAGGAAAAATATATAATTACCTTATAGCGTTCTCCGATTGGCTGTTACTTACTGCTAGCTAGGGGAGGGGTTGAGTTAGAATTTACAATCAACGGGAGTGGGCTAAGTAGAAAAGTGAACGTCAGTTTGTCGCCCCAACATCGAAAAGTAAGAAAGTTTATGGTTGCTTCCTAAATATCTGACTGTCTAATAGCCCTGCTTTATAATGGCATCACTGGCGGGGTACCCTGGTCACAGAGGTTTTCTCCGTTCAGCTGAGAGAAAGGCTAGAGATCGAGAGAAGAGAAGGAACCTCACGTAGCAGGCGGCAATTGACTGATCTCACCACAACAATACATTAAATTTTGAAGGCAGTGAATATCATATTAGAAATGTTTATCATGAATAAACCGGCAACAGAGTTGTAGAAAATCAACAGTTGAGAGCAATTATCTGTTATGTTCTCTGAGCAACCGGAGAAAACCTCCGCTCTGGGACCGGGTCGGGTATAGTTGACTTGATCTTCTTGATCGTACTCTCTTTTTAACTCGTGGATGCACGCATGTGCAGGAACGAGTTATTGGGGTTAGGTGGCTTTTATTTCCGAGTGTGCCGTACCTTTTTATGTTCGGAATATGTTCGGGATATGAGATTTTCATTTTAATATTACTGGCAGGTGACTCAAACCTGGACAGACATGGTAGTGGGTCCCTATCAATCACTTAGTGGTGATGACTTAACGATGACGTCATCGGTCACGTGATTTTAAGTACATGCCCATATCTCCTCATTTCTAATGCCTCACGGCTCACGACTCAGTTAGTGGTGATGTCGTAACGATAATTATTATCGTCATCGGTCATGTGATGAGTTATAGGGGGTGTTGAGTCATAGGAGTCACAGGGGGTGTTGAGTCATTGGGGGTCTTAGTCAGGAGTACAATCATGGGGGATGTTGAATCATAGGAGTCATAGGGGGGTGGAGTCATGGAATCGTAGGGTGTGCGGAGTCATAGGAGTCATGAGAGTTGTGGAGTCACAGGAGTCATAGGAGTCAGTGGGTGTGGAGTCAGGAGTCATAGGGGGTGTGGGGTCAGGAGTCGTAGGGGATGTGGAGTCATAGGGTGTGGAGTCATAGGAGTCATAGGGGGTGTGGGGTCATGGGAGTCATAGGATATGGAGTCATAGAAGTCATAGGGGGTGTGGAGTCAGGAGTCATAGGGGGTGTGGAGTCAGGAGTCGTAGGGGCTGTGGAGTCATAGGAGTCATAGGGGGTGCGGAGTCATGGGAGTCATAGGATATGGAGTCATAGAAGTCATAGGGGGTGTGGAGTCAGGAGTCATAGGGGGTGTGGAGTCAGGAGTCGTAGGGGCTGTGGAGTCATAGGCTGTGGAGTCATAGGAGTCATAGGGGGTGTGGGGTCATGGGAGTCATATAGGATATGGAGTCATAGAAGTCATAGGGGGTGTGGAGTCAGGAGTCATAGGGGGTGTGTGGAGTCAGGAGTCATAGGGGGTGTGGAGTCAGGAGTCGTAGGGGGTGTGGAATCATAGGGTGTGGAGTCATAGAAGTCATAGGGGGTGTGGAGTCAGGAGTCATAGGGGGTGTGGAGTCAGGAGTCGTAGGGGGTGTGGAGTCATATAGGGTGTGAAGTCATAGGAGTCATAGGGGGTGTGAAGTCATAGGAGTCATAGGAGTCATAGGGGATGTGGAGTCAGGAGTCATATAGGGTGTGGAATCATAGGAGTCATAGGTGGTGTGGAGTCATAGGAGTCTGGGGGTGTGGAGTTATAGGAGGCATAGGGGCGTTGCAACCCCCTGAATGCGCCCCTGGATCCTCCTCTGAAGCAACAAACCCTTGCTGACATATGATATTCAAGATACATTTACTGTTCAGGTGCCTCAAAATTCCCCGAAATAAATGAGCGATTGTAGTGATCATTCTGTGTATTCTTTTTCTGGAATACGGTCGCTCAAGCATACACTTAATGGTTAAGTAACCGTGAGTCATTTTGACTATTCTAGGGTGTAGATAATAACAACAATAGTCCTCATCGAGTAATGGCTGACTGTCCTGAGCACTGCCACTTAGTATCCAGTCCTCCTCACAGTGGATGTAACTCGTGGTGTTCTAGGGTGGGGGAGTGGCCGCCTGTGGCGGGATGCTCTCAGTGTCATCTGTCTTGGGTTTCCCACTTCCCTTTACACGAGGTGGCATCATGTACACAGGATTGGATTAACACATGTAAGTAAGTGTTAGCACTCTCAGTAATGTTATTGGAAAGGATTTTCATTTGTAAAGAAAGAGTTTGAGAATACATAGTTCATGCATATTTGGTAGTACTCTGTATGTTAATTACCTACCACATGCACACCAAACCTAATTAACCCAAAATTATAACTTTACCTAACTCACCTCTGACTTTTAGTTCGGTCACATGACTTATCGATAAGACTTGCTCTTACATCTCCATTAACAAACTCTTCTTCAGATGGCACACCCACTGATCCGAGTTTGATTGGCTCTCCCGAGGCGTTATCAAGTGTCTTCACCACCCCTACGACGTGTGAAAGATCGCGGATCTGTGCTGGAAGCGCTGACCAACATGCCCTCGGGCGCACTGATGGAATCTGGACTCCTGCTGTACAAAATACTTGCAGGCTCATGACTAAGAATATGCCCACTGACCGAGGTATCCGTAAGTTCTCTGACAGCCAGTGGTCTGCTGGTCAGTGTGCTTGCAGGCTTATGTCAGGTCAGAAGGAGTCTGGAAATCCCTATCAGGGTGTGGTAGAGTGTTGGGTTTAATCCAGAGGACTGTAGTTAATGCAGGCATCAGAAATTGCAGAAAGTCATGCATCGTGATTGCAAGTAAATAAAATGAGTATTAAAGGGAACCTCCAATAGATGTCATTTAAGTGTCATTTGTTCACTAGATGTCATTTACATGTATGTACCGATTTGTACACTAGATGTCCGATTTACATGTATGTACCGATTTGTACACTAGATGTCCGATTTACATGTATGTACCGATTTGTACACTATATGTCATTTACATGTATGTACCGATTTGAACACTAGATATCATTTACATGTATGTACCGATTTGTACACTAGATGTCATTTACATGTATGTACCGATTTGTACACTAGATGTCATTTACATGTATGTACCGATTTGTACACTAGATGTCATTTACATGTATGTACCGATTTTCCTTTCCATAAAACTCATTTGAATTTTCCGCGCGCCGCCATCTTGGAATCTTATAACCTCACTCGGTTTCCCCTATTGTTACACAACAAAAGAGCTATGTTTTCTGACATTAGAGGAAACCATGTGACATCAACTAAGATCCAAGATGGCGGTGCGCGGGAAATTCAAATGCATTATATGGACAGGAAAATCGGTCCATAAACGATATCTAGCATATCTATGAGTTGACTCCAGGTTGTGTAAAAGTTCAGTTATTCAGTTGTTTCTGTGAATGTAGAAATATGGTTGTTTGCATGAGTGAATAAATGTTTTAACTCCAGTGAGTATGTGGACGTGTTACACTTCATGTTACCTCATGACTCCGTGTACGTGTGAAGGCATGCGTGCCAATCAAAACACTTTTGGCAACCTCAGGGGAGAGGTGGGGAGGGGAAATGACGGACCTGATTCTGAGAGGTAAGGGAGGGGAAATGACATTTGAAAATGTGTCGATGCAAAAGACGCTTGTTGGGTGTGGCTGAAAAGAAATAATCACAGCTGATCGACTTGTTCAAGTGTTTATAAACACTAAAAACAGGCTTCAGTAATGATCTCAACTACACTTGTCATGATAAGAGGGATAAAGGGAAGGATGGTGAAAACCTCTTGATATCACAGTGACAATAGTCGCTAAACAGCGGTTCAAACAGTCTACACCGTTATATATGTAACTGATGTCGCTATATACAGACTGATCGTGAGTGACGAATATCGGTGGAATATCGAACCATTATTCCAACTTTAATAGGCGACAAGGTTCATTTGAGGGATTTGTTGGGCTGTTTACAGTCTGGACAGCGACAGACTGGCGATCCCCGGCGGCATTTCCGTAACACAGCTTGAGACGAACCAAACCCTTATCTCTATAAATAAACTGACGCCTTAGTACATTATCCTTCCTGCTTACTCATTAGCATTAATATAATATTCACATTATGAAAATTCAGAACGATGGCTTCAGAGCTGTGAAGAGTAACGGAGGGGGGTGAGCTCTGAGGCCAGGAAGAGGCCGACGAGGTCCTGGAAAGGGAAGTGGGTAATACGACAGCTCCGAGCCTGCGGGGAGGAGGGTGGGCGCGATGATGACGTGACCTTCACTTCGGAGTTTTGTCGCAAAAATGGTGAAATCTTAAAAGGAATGACTCGTTATATACTGACGCTAAGATTTTCCACCAAACAGATCACGTGGGGGTTGTTTATAAGCTCGTTAGACTGAAATTCACGCTCTTTCATCATTATTTTTAATTATGCATACTGCGAATAAGCAGCAAGTTAATCAGTCAGTTTCGGACTATCAAGGTCGCCATATCTGTTTATTTTCAGTTGCCAATGTCTGTCACCTCCCCCTAAGGAAGGCTCTTGTAGGGCACTCATCAAAAGCTGGTACTTCCAGTCCACTTTCCTGATGTGTGGAAGATGTTTTACTATGGTGGTTGCCAAGGTAACGGCAACAGATTCTGAAACAGAAATGATTGCAGAAAAAAATGTGGAGGTAAACTTCAGATGCTGGACTAAACACTAACGATCTCTCTTCACGCTCCGAACCTACTCCGGATTTCTAACGGGACCTGAAACAACCAAAGGGGCTGATCAAAGCCAGGACCCGGCTAATCCACAGATCGAATTGGAAGTTTTAGCGTGTTGGTTTTTGTGGAGGGAGGAAAACCGAAGGATCCGGAGAAAAACCCTCGGAGCAAGAGTGAGATACCAACCCACTCAACTCACATATGGCGCCGCGTCCGGGGATCGAATCTGGGTCACAGAGGAGAGAGGCGAGGCGCTTAACCATTCGCCACCCTGGCTCCCACGCACAAACAAACAAAGAATATAAAGGGAAAATACACGACTAAGTACTGACTTAACCAAACCAGGCAGTTGTTTTTGTAGGTCCAGGTTCTCTCATAGGAGGCAGTGCATCGTCTGCTTGTTCTAATAAGATTCGCGTGTGTCAACACATTGACACGTGACTACACTGACTTAACCAAACCAGGCGGTTGTTTTTGTCCAGTCCATGCAGGTCGGAAAACTCTACTCTTTAATGCACAAAGACCAGTCTTGTCAATGTGGGACCTGTTTTTGTGAACACTGCACATGACCATTAGTACACTACAGAGCTGAACTCTCTTTTTTACGTTTTCCATAAAAATCGATATATTTTTTAATGTTATATAGTTTCATTTGATAAGTAGTTTACAACATTCGCGTTCGTGTTGTATCAGCCTATACAATCTCTCGCCTCCGGCCCGAGATTGTATAGGCTGATACTAATCTCGTACCCAGATCTCCCATTCTACTCACGGTCACATAGGAAAACATGGGGTGGGATCTGGGTACGAGATTAGGCTGATACAACACGAACACGCGAATGTTGTAAACTTAAAATATCACTGTTTTACATGATTGCCGTGTGGGAGTCCTGGGGTGGGAGTCCGATACGGAAAATAGTTTTTCGATTCCCTTCTAAATCCCCCAAGAGAATCGCAATTTATTATCCCATTGGGAAGATTATTCCATAAAAGGGTCCCACTATAAGGTACGTTTTAGAGCAGGTTTCAATTGAGTGTCGAACGTTTTCGGTGATTGTTTTGGTTTTGCGTTTACTTAGCTTTTCTATTGCCTGTGAAAATGTTTTGAAAGCTTGTGCATGATAATTTTGTGGTCGATAGTATCAAAGGCCTTCTTTAGGTCAACAAAAATAACCCCTTTGAATAATCCATTGTCAATATTGACAGACCAATTATTGGTGGCCTCGAGTAAGGCAGTAAGGGTGCTATGGAGTGACCAAAAACCCGATTGACAGTTTTTTAATAAGTTGTTTTCGTTGTGGTACTTGTAAAACTGGTCGTAAATTATTTGTTCAAAGACTTTAGCAACTACAGGTATAACGGATATTGGCCGGTAGTTATTGAGACCTTTTTTTTTACCCTTTTAAAAATAGCCGACACTTTGGCCAATTTCCATTCATGAGGAAAAATACCAAGGGAAATTGATTGATTAATATACGTGTTAAAGACGGCGTAACAATGTCGGCAGCAATTTTCAAAAGTTTACAGGCAATCTTATCCAAACCAGTTGCCTCCTTCCCGTCAATCTTGGTTAACAGTTTACGAATCATACGAACCTTGTCAAACTGGATGTCTGGAAAGAGAACTTTTTATCGGTCGACTTTAAATAGGATTCAGGCTCAATATCTGAAGGAGGTGTTTTATGTGCTAAATCCGGGCCAACGAGTGATATGAGAGTTGAAGGTTTCTGCGATGTCACCTGGAGAGCTGATAGTTTGATCTCCAACTTTGACTTCAGGAATGCTAGTCGATTTGTGCTGTCGAGAATTTAATTCATTTATCAGTCTCCAAGTTCTCCGTGGATCAGTTTTTTGTTAATGTCTAAGTTATCTGTAAAATATTTGCGTTTGGCTGCTTTCATTGCATTGTTGGTCTCATTCCTTGCTTCTTTATACTGTTTCCAAAACGCCTGTTCATTTGTTTGCACTGCTTTCTCAGTTTAAAGAAATCCCTTTGTGCATTTTACGTAATCTTCTTACCGTTCCTTTTTCTCTTTAATGGCGCGTGTTTATCTGTACTACTCGTGCATTAGTAGGTGTTTCCAAACATCCCACATTTCATTTGGGTTTGTATGCAAAGCAACGTCATCCATTGCTTTTGATTTAGGTCATGTGAGAAATTATCCTTGTTGAAATGTTTGACTGAGTTGTCGCGTTTCAATAATAGACCCTTCCACGGTTTCTTTGAACTTTTGATATATACATGTACGTCATGGGCGTAGCTAGCCATTTTTGGTTTGTAAGCCCGTTCCAAACTTCGTTCAACTAGTTCAACGGGGAAAATGTTCGGATAATAGACATGTCCAGAAAGTTTGTATACGTATCAGCCCGGGCTTACTGGCTTAAACACGAAGTTCCGGTATAAAAAGGTGAGCCCAGTGGTTTGTCACCCTTCAGTTGTCAATCGGCCTTTGTGGAGTGAACATCTGCGTGATGCTCCGCTTATCGCGCGAAATTCAAATGAAACACATTTTTTTTTAACTTCATTGTAAGGGCTACAGAGTTCGCAAACAGTCATAAAATACCATTGGCAGTCATAAATGGACAACTATCTTCCCTCTGATCACTTTTTTTTATGGCTTGTTTAATTTTAAACCTTCAAAATCTAGCATTTCAAAGGGGAGGCTGATATGCTCGCTTGCTTTCTTCACTGCTCAGCGATTTGAATTTTAAATTTCGAGCTCGCCATGCGTGAAAAGAGGAGGGGCTAACCTATTTATACCGGAACTTCGTGTTTAAAGGCAGCTACGCCCATGTACGTATAACAGCAAAACCGTCGATACTGCTGAAAAGAGCACCTCGCAGTTAGTCAAAATCCCAAATTTGAGATAGGAGCAAAGTCATAGGCCCACAAACTCGGAAAATTTTGGGAAATTTTACAGACGTACACTGTATGTATGGTAAATTTGATCGGGGGGCAAGTTTCAAAGAAACCGTGGAAGGGTCTATTGTGTTACCACCTGCGCGTGAATAATGAACTTTGCGAGAGAGTGATCGCTAATACCCAGTTGAAAAACATCCGAATTTACTACCCTTTCCGGGAAATTCGTTATACATAAATGAGTCATAAGTCGATGAAAGTTCGTGTAATTGGGGTTATTCTTGTTGGCTCAGTGATCAGTTGGCTCAGTCCATATATGTCAAAGACATTAATGAGAGGAGGCGGTGCATCGCGTGTGTTCTCGCGTGTGTCGATACATTGACAGCACAGCGAGACTCTGTCTTATTGACTCTGTCGCCAAGTCTGTGTGTTGTAAGTCGTGTGGCAACTGTGGACGATGCAAGGTGAGCAGTGTGATTTATAATTTCTCGCTGTGAGCTTGTGGGAGTTTTATTTCTGTGAATTGAAAGCTAAGGACATTGAGCCAGGACAAAAATACTGTGATTTGTAAAAGAAAATTATATATTCCAATGCCCATATATCAGCCGCTTTTCATCGTATACACCTCATTTTTGGTATGTAATGTACTTTTATATTCTCGGCTCTTTCCGAATCGGTGGTCCGAAAATTCTACATCTAAATTTTGCAAATTTTGTGACGTCACTTCGGTAATTGCTGCCGCAGCGATCGAGCCTGAAGCGAGCGAGCAAGGCAGCAATTCTAATCTGTAAGGCGGGTCCAAATCTCGATTTCTTTTTTTTACCACAATGCATCACTTCTATTGTCTTTTTTTACCACACTGCTTTGCACGGACTGATCGCCACGTGACATTACACGAGGTGGAATCTGCATTGTTTGAGCTAACTACGTTCAACCGTTCTTTTATGCATTTCTGTGTTATGCAATCCTTGTGTAATAATGAATTTGTTGAAGTGTAGATGTCGGTAGGCGAACTCTTTCTAACTCTGTGTGAACTATCAGTTTCCAAAGAGCAAGATCTCTCTAGCTGTTATCAAGATGGTGAGCAGCAAATAATTTTCTTCTATTGGCTTCGATAAAGTTAAGCAGCCGGTTCAAAATACAATTAGCATTTACAATTACATTCTCAATTACAGTTGATTTCCGGTGTTTAAACTTCACCGGGGAGAAAAGCAGTTTGTTGTGCCGGGAATCTTAAGAAATGATGTTGAGAATTGGTAGGCTCAGGGAATTTACCGGGAGATCGTTGATATGTAGGGACAAAACGAAAATAAATCGCGACAACTTTTGAGTTACACACCACAGCTCAAACAGGATTCAGTCTCACGATAGCCCCAAAATTACAAAACTTATATTCATCTAACACATTGGCATTTTTATCACCCAGTAATCTATTTTTCCTGCCAAAGTGCTACTGTAGGTTCTCTTCTAATACAATTCCTTAACTGAGCAGAGCAGCATTCACTACCTGTTAGGTATACTAGTTACTGTGTATTAGCAACATCACTTAGCTATAGCTTGTACTGCCTTTTATTAAGGTTACCGGATACCTTCAGGGTGCGTTTCCAGTCTAAATTATATAGCGCCTCGAAGAAACATCGTAGATAAATCATCCATGTATCATTTTAAAGCTTATAAAATTGGCTACAAGAATACATAAAAAGTTTTGAGTTCTTTGAAAATCTCGAATTTTCCGCGATCCCGTTTCTCGGATCTAGTGAGATGGCTTTCAGAAGCTCCGACTCTGAAAATATTTTAAAGTTTTAAAATCTGTTTGCTTTGTCGCATTTCAGAGGAATCGTATTACAAAAGGGTGTCGGGGAATTTCAAAATTCGATTTAGTTCAAAAGTTATCATGCTCTCCGTGAAAAGGCGAAAAATAATCAGAGTAGATTTGCGGAAAACGCCGTCAAGAGCTCTATTTTTAGAATTTTCCAATTCCCCGACACCCTTTTGCAGCGAAGTTATCAATTGACATTTTGTGAAAATTTCAAACAAATCGACTAAATTTCTCTTGATTGGGAGCTTTTTTAAAACTCTATTTTGGTTGAAAATCGAAAGCGTAGAAAATAGCATTTTAGAAAATCTAGCCGTCTGTCGTGCGTGATCTGAAGCCCCGCCTCTCCAACAATTAAGCGAGCTCTTGGCCAATCATTTCTCATCACAGTTCAACTATCTGTCAAGATTTCCCGCCAATGTTGATTTCCCGCCAATGTTGATTTCCGATCAAAGCTTCGCGCCGCATCGAGAAAATGTTAATATAGTTGGTTGTTCTAGTTTTCTTGTGTGACTTGAAAAATGGGAAAGACAAAAAGACCTGGAGGCACAAAGCCAAGGTGAACACCTAGAGACGCCTTGAATGCCAGCATAGTTAGTAGAGGAGACAACGATTTGCAGGCGGCTGAAACAGCACGGCAATAGCGAGCTAAGATCGTGGTGTTTAATAGTTTCAAGTGATTCGGAGTCTAAGCTTTCTTGGAAACAAATATTTTCTCGGCTGGCTCCTATCAATTCTTCATGTTCAGATGTGGGCCACTCGGCACTCTGTCTGAAAGTGAAAATACGAACCCTTGTCGGGTTTTTAAACGATGACTCCTATTTGGCTTTGTAGTCGTATGCATTGTTTGGCCTTGTTTTGCTTTGCTTTTTTCTTTGTTTTCTAAGCTAAGGGCATCCTGCTTGCTCTTTTGAAGGTATAAGGCCAACAACCGATGGAATTATGGAATCATGTGTGGAAATAGACGTAAACATTGGTATATGAAATAAATTTAATATTATATCTTCACATCGTCGTTACGGGCGAGTGAGTACTTGTCATGTGTTTATATTGATCTGCTGTCAATCAAACGGAACCTTTTACTTCCGGTCAAAAACTTCCTTTTGGTATTTCTCCGTCAACATTCTACATCTACATGTTATTTAGTCGGTAATAAACCGTATGGTTATCACACCAACTGTACAATATCTAAAAATAATAAAATAAGTGATAAAATAATAAATAAATGATAAAAACAACTGAGAAAACAAATCGAGTGAACGCAATAAAAGCACGAAACAGCACCAACTAAACAGTACCAAATAGCACGTATTAAACAAGGATTCTGCACTATTCAGCCAGTTAGCCGTTCCACGCCTTCACCGCTTGTACTCTATAATAAATCTAGTAATGATTAATTAATTAAGTAATTAAGAAGCTCGGACTTAAAAGTAATTAATGAGTTAATCTCAACAATATCAGCAGGTAAGTTATTCCAAAGTCTAATAGTCCTTGGGAAAAAAGAATAAAAATAAGTATCCTTAGTCGCTTTATCTTGTCTATATCTGCAATTATGGCTTCTCCGAGTTCTGAGTTCAGTATGTGGGCGGAGATAAGTGTTTACATCAATGTCAATTAGCCCACGACTCAATTTGTACAGGAGGGTTAGCCGAGTCATTGTTCTCCTTAATTCCAGGCTTGGCCAACCTAAATCGTTGAGCATATCAGTTTTTATTCAACGGAGTTTTTGGTATATGACACTACTACTAAAACTACATTTCTGTGCGAAAAAAAAATGTTTCCATCTTTTTCGCTTTGAAGGTATCCGGTAACCTTAAAGACCCTGTGTCCGAGCCCATGGTGCTTTGCGCCAATGTTATGATTAGTTTGTTTATCAACGGCCGCATAAATTAAAGGCCAGCTTTTAGGCGAACTAAAATGCTCTCGATTGTTTATAAGTTTCATAAAAGAAGTACACATACACTTTGGATAACGAATTTCATAATTTTTACCGGATTAAAAACCCAATCGAGCCCACGAATTTTCCCCGGATGCTTCAAATATGATTTTAACAGCCGACTCGGCAGGAAGCCAGTTGTTCTGTCTTTAGATTTTAATTAGGTTTACGAGTGCGACTTTTCGCAACTCTACAAGCAAACACATACTCTTGCTACCTTGTTTTCATTTCTCCAGTATTGCTTAGCTGTATTTGAATATCTTTACTTTCCTTGCGAATGATATATTTTGAGTGCAAAATGAAATGTCGTACTCGCACTCAAGTCAAACTCACAGCGAAGTAACAGCTGAACTCGGCAGATTGGACTTTGACCCGCGATCGTAGGGGACTATATATTATAACATAATATGTTGTTTTAACAGTATATTAACTGTGATATTTTAGGCCAGTAGTTCAGTTTGTAGATTAATGGCATAAAATTTTTACTACTATACTACCGACGCCAAAATCGGCCGTTGATCATTGGCCTAAAATGTCGCAGTTAGTAATGCAATGCCTACTACCGACGCCAAAATAGGCCGTTGATCAGTGGCCTAAAATGTCGCAGTTAGTAATGCAATGCCTACTACCGACGCCAAAATCGGCCGTTGATCATTGGCCTAAAATGTCGCAGTTAGTAATGCAATGCCTACTACCGACGCCAAAATAGGCCGTTGATCAGTGGCCTAAAATGTCACAGTTAGTAATATACGCATTTTAGGCCGTTGATCAGTGGCCTAAAATGTCACAGTTAGTAAAGTTATGCTTATCCTAAGTTTTACCTACGCATTTTAGGCCGTTGATCAGTGGCCTAAAATGTCACAGTTAGTAATGTGGGGCACATTTTAGGCCGTTCATCAGTGGCCTAAAATGTCACAGTTAGTTATGTGGGGCACATTTTAGGCCGTTCATCAGTGGCCTAAAATGTCACAGTTAGTAATGTTATGCTTATCCTTTTACCTATACGAATTTTAGGCCGTTGATCAGTGGCCTAAAATGTCGCAGTTAGTAACTTAAGGTTACCGTACAGGTTCGTGTAGCGGTTTTTTATTTTTTTATTTTTTTTATCCTGACGTTTTACTAAGTGAATATTCTACAATATGAAACAAAAACTAATCCAATACATTAAAAACTTCGCGAGATATTGAAAGAAACGTGTTTTCTCGGAAAAGCAAATAAATAGCCAGCGTGTGATAATCCTATTATGTGAAAAGCGCCCATCGAACTTTTTCGCGGGAACCACATCCGGGAACTTGCTTCGAACTATTTGCATATTGTTTTACAGGATTCCGCCATGGGTCTTTTTGTCTTTCTTCTCTTTTCGTTGGCGGTACTTGGTTTAGCTTGTGTTTTCGTTCTGCGTTTCGGCATCATAATTTCGGTTTTCTGTCCGAACACTACAGAGCGCGTGGCCAGGGTTGTGTATCGATATGTGACCCTATTACGGTTTCCTGCGAATCTCCGAACCCTTTGTCGAGACCACCACGGGGTTCTCGCATCTCATTGGATGACGGTATCGCAGTATTGACAGATGGACTAATGAGGTGTTAGCTGTTTACAAAACTAAAACGCGAATATCTCGGCTAAGAAGTTCTTGCGTATTCTCTATCTTTGCACGAATTATGGAGCTCGGGCTTTCGACATAATTCATTGAAATTTGGCAGAGAGCTTCATCACATATTGAAGAAAAAAACGGTGTGCGGCTTTTTTGAAATTCGAAAAGATTCTTTAGTTATGCTGTCCGGTGTCAAATGATAAGGGCATTTTTTGAAGCTCCAACTTTGATTTAAATTTGCATTTGAACAAAGCAAAATGTCAAAAAAACCGCACACCGTTTTGAAGGCTGCTATGTGCTGATTGACATTATGCAGTTAAATCGGCCATACGCGCCAACGCGTGGCCTGGTAATTCGTCTTTATAAACACTACCTGTTTTGCGTTTCTAGGTTAACCGTTCTTACCGATTTTAAAATTTTCATAAAAACACTACGCAGGCTCATTCTATGGTTTATAAGCTTTAAAATGGTATATAGGTTTATGTAGATTTCCCTAAAACCACGCGCGCAAGAGATTTTTAACGAGAGACACCCGCGAACCTGCACGGTAACCTTAAGCGGGGACGCCAAAATAGGCCGTTGATCAGTGGCCTAAAATGTCACAGTTAGTAAAGTTATGCTTATCCTTTTACCTACGCATTTTAGGCCGTTGATCAGTGGCCTAAAATGTCACAGTTAGTAATATACGCATTTTAGGCCGTTGATCAGTGGCCTAAAATGTCACAGTTAGTAAAGTTATGCTTATCCTTTTACCTACGCATTTTAGGCCGTTGATCAGTGGCCTAAAATGTCACAGTTAGTAATGTGGGGCACATTTTAGGCCGTTCATCAGTGGCCTAAAATGTCACAGTTAGCCGTTATGTGGGGCACATTTTAGGCCGTTCATCAGTGGCCTAAAATGTCACAGTTAGTAATGTTATGCTTATCCTTTTACCTATACGCATTTTAGGCCGTTGATCAGTGGCCTAAAATGTCGCAGTTAGTAACTTAAGCGGTGACGCCAAAATAGGCCGTTGATCAGTGGCCTAAAATGTCACAGTTAGTAAAGTTATGCTTATCCTTTTACCTACGCATTTTAGGCCGTTGATCAGTGGCCTAAAATATCACAGTTAGTAATATAACAAATACAGCAGAGAATATAAAGACAAGTACAAGAAGTTGAATCTGTGGACAAAAATCAGTGAAAAGTTCAACATTACACCGGCTGCTGTAGAGGAAAACATATCAGGACTACGTATGGAAGATACCTTGTTAGAAAGGTCCAACTGACTTTCAGCGAATTTGAAGCATGGTATTTTAAGAATGCAATCGCATGGAAAGTATTTAAATACAACTTGTATTATAGAAGTACAGAACGATCCTCCCTTTTCGCTGCTTCCCAGACTTGCTGGTCGGGAATGTCGCGGAAACGAGAGTCCAGTAGATTTTGCATGAGAATATCACAAATGTAACCAGGCGACTACCGTAGAAATACAAAATTCACGTGGTTCAGTATAGGTCAGGAACATTGTAAACTTCGAAGAAAAGCCTTTTAAAAGTGAAATGTTCACTAAATGTACAAAATACAACGCCTTTCTGGAGAACATTCCTTTTTGCAAAATCTACATGCAGAATTATCCAATTTCATGGCAAAAATAAATTATTTACATATTCATTTTGCTGCGAAAATAACCTTCTTTTGTGATTGTACTGTTTTGATCATGCGCATGCAAAATTTACTACACTCTACTACGAAACCAGCAATCTTCGGAGTGGTTAAAGGTAGGACAGGTCCACACAGCGGCAAAATCTTATGCTCTGCTGGCCAAAGAACTAAGGTTCTGGTTTGGCAATTATTAAGCTTATCTGAAATACTTTTACGGTGTTTATCAAATTAAGTTTTATGTGTTCAACAGACACCACCAGTGAAATCAGTTGTTCAGTATCGCCTAGCGGGCAGAATCCTGTGAAATCCTAATAGGTTTCTTTTGTAAGCGGAGTGAAACATTTCACCGAGAGAAATAATCCGGAAGTCGTTCAGCATTTGACAACCGGAAAAACCACGTGTGGTCGCCATTTTACGCCGGAATAGAGTTAGTTCTATAAACCCCATTTCATTTACGAAGACGGAAAATATCATGTGGACTTATATATATATATACACTCGTTTTCAAAAACACTGCTCACCAAAATATATATATACCTTTTGTTTTAGAGCGGGGAACAATAGGGAAAACAAAAGGTATATGTTTTGGTAATCAGTGTTTTTGAAAACGAGTGTATATTTAACAATTATTCACCGAAGTGGAGGTGAATAATTGTTCCAGGTGAATAGCCAGCACCAAATAGTTATTTTATTTTCTGTCAAATCGACAAAAACTCGCGCGAGATGATCGCTGCTTTGCTCGGAGGTGAATATGAAATCATATTCAATGTTTGAGTAGCCAATCAGAGCGCGCGAAAAGTGATATTCACTGGTGTGGTATATACTAAATATATATATTAGATATGTGTGTGGGTGTACCCTCGAAAAACATTTTCTCGAACCCGCCCGGCTCGACATGCTACCCTCGACGCTCGACTTAGTACCCTCGACCAAAACCTCGGTTTTCAAATACGAACTTTCGCGGGCTGAAACTTTTTAAGTAAACGACATGATATATTTCAACAGTTTAGGCCAGTGCATAATCAACGGCTCACTAATATATATCGACGGGTTCACTTTGTTATGTACTGTGACATTTTGGGCCAGTGATTTACTGTGAAAAAAAATAACCACAATAAATATAATGCTTGTATATTAATTATTAATTTCGAATTCAAACATATTATTTAAAAATAATATGACGTTACCGGTATCAAAGTTAAAATTGACGTAATTTACAGTTATAATTTGAGTTAAAGTTAAAGTTGAATTACCAAGCCGATACATAAGCTTTTTATGTTACTTCAGTATAAATAAATCACGTATGTAAATAAAAAAGTAAATAAAAAATAACTTGAGTCAACTGACAAATCATTTTCATGTCTTATTCCTGACCGAGTGAATGTATTGTGACATTTTAGACCAGTTCCGATCAATGGCTTCATTACTTGGTGTACCCTAAGTAAAGGGCATGTCAAGTCTAGGTTCCGTTAGTGTGTGGTCTTTTTTCGGGAGGGGGGGTGTAGAAAGTAAGACAGCGCACTAGTTAGATCGCTGGCCTTGCAACCCGAAGCCTGTTCAGTTTTAGCCTTTTCTAGTGGTTTTCCTCGATTTCGTGGACGTTTTCCGCTCACGAATGAATTTCAGACGAATTTCTTCCCTCGTCCAAATATATTTCGGTTTCCCAAATAAAACGCCTTTCCCAAATAAAACGCCTGCATTGCAGGCTAGTTCAATTTGCGAGTTCGAACTCCGAGTGAGCACAAAGACGCGTCTGCATTTGTAGAGTTTTGACTTATCTATTTGTGTGTTTCTAATTCTAGGATAAGGGCTCATTGGCGGGCAAGATTATTTTTTGATTATTCAGTCCAGTAATCAACATCCCACTTTCTTCTGAATGTACTGCGACATTTTAGGACACTGATAAACGGCCTAAAATGCGTAGGCAAAAGGATAAGCATAACATTACTAACTGTGACATTTTAGGCCACTGACGAACGGCCTAAAATGTGCCCCACATAACTAACTGTGACATTTTAGGCCACTGATCGACGGCCTAAAATGCGTAGGTAAAAGGATAAGCATGACATTACTAACTGTGACATTTTAGGCCACTGACGAACGGCCTAAAATGTGCCCCACATAACTAACTGTGACATTTTAGGCCACTGATCGACGGCCTAAAATGCGTAGGTAAAAGGATAAGCATGACATTACTAACTGTGACATTTTAGGCCACTGACGAACGGCCTAAAATGTGCCCCACATTACTAACTGTGACATTTTAGGCCACTGATCGACGGCCTAAAATGCGTAGGTAAAAGGATAAGCATGACATTACTAACTGTGACATTTTAGGCCACTGACGAACGGCCTAAAATGTGCCCCACATTACTAACTGTGACATTTTAGGCCACTGATCGACGGCCTAAAATGCGTAGGTAAAAGGATAAGCATGACATTACTAACTGTGACATTTTAGGCCACTGACGAACGGCCTAAAATGTGCCCCACATTACTAACTGTGACATTTTAGGCCACTGATCGACGGCCTAAAATGCGTAGGTAAAAGGATAAGCATGACATTACTAACTGTGACATTTTAGGCCACTGACGAACGGCCTAAAATGTGCCCCACATAACTAACTGTGACATTTTAGGCCACTGATCGACGGCCTAAAATGCGTAGGTAAAAGGATAAGCATGACATTACTAACTGTGACATTTTAGGCCACTGACGAACGGCCTAAAATGTGTAGGTAAAGGATAAGTATAGTATTTACCGAAGAAGGTATTGGCCTAAAATGTTACAGTATATAAACTATGTCAGTGGCTTATTCGGCCATTATCAAAAGTCCCCGATCGTAGTTTTGGTAGCAAGACTTTCTGGACGTACTGTAGGATGAAAAAAAAGGTTAAGGACATTGCTTTCTCTGCTAATAAAAATGCAAAACGTATACAGATAAGTATGTAACACCGCAGTGGAGCTCAGCCGTGAGAAATTATAATTACGAATGATCTTGATGCCAGAAGTGGTTGCTTTGTGCCGCTTTGTATTTCCAACGAAGCCCGCCGGTCCCTTAGTGCAGCAAATCCCCGGGAAACTCACGTAGTAGTCCTTTTGAACCACAAGTGGTCTCTTGTAGACCTAGAGAAAGTAAAATGTGGACTGCTGAAGGATTATTTGTCGAGTCGCTTTGCCTCGCTGTCTCGGTCCTTTCTCCGGCATACCTCTACTCGCATTCGAAGAAATATTCGAACTAAAGTTTCATTTTAAAAAGTATATATACAAAAGTTAAGATAAAAGAAAGTCAGTTAAGCATATATACCTATGAATAATTACACGATGGCCCAAACTAGGGATGGATTTCGAAAGATTCGAGTCACATAACAACAACAACGATCTTTCTGATTTTCGTAGTCTACGAAAATGCTTTGCGCGCCTCTTGAGTTTCGCGTAGTTGAAAACCCCCGAGTTTTGGGAGAGAGATATTCGTCTTCGTGGATCTTGTTCCATCCTTCGTTAGAGAGCATCTTGATTATTCCAAACTGCCTTTGAATTGAGTTTGACTATTCATCTCGATCTGCATTGGGTTATTTTTGTTTTTTTCGTAAGCCATTTTAGTTTATTTTAGCTTTGGTTAGAGGCAAAATGGCGGAGTCGCAGCAGTGTCGCGGTGGAACGCTGCGTTTGCCTGGCTGTGTCAGATAAATAAGACTTCGCTCGTCCGTATTTGGTATAGCAGCCCCTGGGGTACGCAGAGAAAACCAACAGTCTTTTCACAGTTTCTACTCCATCTATTTCCCGGGAAGTCTTTCAGCAGTGCAGGGTAAGTTGAAGTGAAATTATTCGAAATTTTCTACAGAACCTCTGTATTACTTCGCAATCTTTTTTCATATGCTTTAGTATATAGAGATAACCAAGCACAACTTCAAGATTCTACAGCAGTTGATGTGGGTTTTGAAAAAATAATTAATGACCGCTTCCTAATAAATAACATATGGGTCCTTCCAAAAAATATACAGAGCAAAGTTGGATGATAGAGGAAAATATAAAATACCAAACTAGTCCAAAGCTGCTTAGACATTGCAGACCTTGGTCCAAACAGAAGTTTTGAAATCATTTTATATTTTTATAGTCTTAGGGAATTCAGTAAACCTTTTTATAGCTTCTACTGAGAAACTTGAATGTATACAATAATAGTCTTTTCTCTTTTCATCAAAAGGTACTCATACTTTATCATGAGAATCAGTGTGACCTTGCTGCAATAGACCATAACATGCACCTCTTCAGAACAGCAAAGATGAAATTTCTTGTAGGAGTGATAGAGATGCCTTTGACCCCAAGCAGATTTCACCTACTATTGGTATGACAGAGCCATCTCCCACACCAGAGCTGCGTAGTGCACTGGTCTTGCTTTGCCATGAAGAAAACAACTAGGTCATCATCTACTGTTTTTAATAATGATGATGATATCACCTGGTTTATTTACCATTTTTATAGCAATCAAAGCTATTACAAAGGATTCAGCAGAATAACAAAATGTTGAAAAAAATGTTGGGAAAAAACAATAGAACTCCTGATGAGTTATGCTGAATATTTAGATTGGATATTTCGAAAAGTTACATGTACCTGGTTTGAGAATTTATTAGAGGCATTCCAACATCACTGTGAAATAATATAACTGAAATCCAACTATTTAAATTATGTCAACAAATTTAGTGAAACTGAGTTTCCAACGGTTACAATAGGATTTTTTGTGTTACGATATAAATTATGTGACTAAAGTAGCAATAGTCAAATAGTTAGATATTTCAGTTGTTGGAGCACCACTAATTCCTATACCAGATTGTTTGAATTTTATTATCCCTAGTTTAATATTCATTTCTATATATTGTTGTTCATGTGCTTGAACACAGTAGAGTGATTTCACAAAACCTGTGAAACAATCTCTACCAGTTAATATCTACATGTACTAGTCAAATGGACACACAAGAATCAGGAGTTCATAGCAGTTATTATGCTGATATCTATTTAACTGGTTTTGTGAAATCACTCTACACGGTGGGTACATAAGACATGAAATCGGAAGGGGCTTAATAACTTTCTATTTTTTTATCCAATTAGCTTGAAATTTTGTGCTGTAATATATCTCATTTACAAAATGCTATGTTTTTTATTTTCCTGTTTTAAGGATTTGTGTCTTACATGTACGTGTCCACCATGCTAACAAAATTTTAACCAAGTAAATTAAATGAACCACAACTTTGCTGTACACAAACAAAGCCACTCTATTGTATACAAGTATTATAAAATGATAATGTCCAGTAAAGAATGGTGAAATAAGGAAAATCATTGCTGAAATTATAATATCAAAATGTATGGTCTTTCACATGTAATAGTCGGCAAAAAACTGGCTATGGCACTCTTAGCTTGACCTAAATCCCATATACCAATTATCTGGTGCTTCATATGCTGCCCTGATCATGCACACTACAGATGCAGGAAGCACTCGCCTGTTCGGCCCTCTACCTAACTTCCACAGAACAAACTGTCAATAACCAGCCTTTCGGAAACTCCATGGAGAAATTAAATGCGTCTGCTCGAATGTTGCACCTAGTTTTAATGCACACTTTGGAATGTCTCAATTGAGGCAAATGTTGGAGAATGGCTGGTTATAAGGATATAATGTATCTGACATGCTTGCAACAAACTTTCTCTTCTTCAGTGGGCACTGTTGCAGACTCCACACTTGCACCATGGCAATCTGGGATGGGGGGTCTTGAGGCTCATCTGGTTCATGTAAGGCTGTGCACATATTTTTTATGAAATCCAAGCTGCCTCTACCCATATTGTAGTCTCGCTCGCAGCCTTTCTTAGTGTCTGGCTTCCTGTCCCCCCTCCTGGGTGTGACACAATTTTTTTTAGCTGAGAGCTCTGCACAAAATATTTTTAAACTAATTTTTGTTTTTAGCTGAGAGCTCTGCACAAAATTTTTTTAAACTAATTTTTGTTTTATATTTGCAAATTTATACATCTACCAGAGGCTTACCCAGGTTTTTAAAATCTGTAGGCCCACACGATTGTAGCCTGCAGAAAAAGTTGCCTCTGTTCAGGGTCCAAATGCATCTCTGTTGGGGGGCTCTCGTTTGACCCCGGAATTGCCTGCTCCCCTGGGATTTTTTTTGATTTTGCCTTCCATAAATGCCTTTACTTTCAGGTCATGCTTTAAATTGATATGTAATAAGACAATTTGGCTAAACAAATTCAACATACAATGACAGATTGAATAGCCTAATTTGAGATTTGTCCAGTAGCATTCCCTTGTTATTTATACTTTGAATTCAAAACATTCAATACCGGCTGCATCCATTGTTCTCTATAGCAACTCTGCCATCGAAGTCTGCAGTGTGTGTTTTAAAGTTTATTTCCACACTGCTAATGGCGATTACAATTGGAGGTTATGGTAAACATCAATAGGTACAATGAGGATAATTAAAGAAATATAATAAGTTATCCTTTGCAGTGGACAAAGTAGCTGAAGGCTTTTGAGTTGTCCACTGCTTATATGTAAATAACAGATAACTGAGTATAATTGGTATTACTTAACAGAATGGGGCAACACCTACTGTGAGTTTGGAGGTGAGCATGATAGAGGCACCCAGTAAAAGTTGAAATTGTGCCTGGAAATGCTTCTAAATTATGCCAAGTAGGGTTATAATAAATTTGTGATAAATTTACACAGATTTTTTTTCTGTGCATCAAATGGGGTGGGGGGGGGGAGAAATATCCCCCACCCTTTCTCCTCCCCCCCCCCCCCCCCCCCCCCCCCCTCCCCCCTTTTTCCTATTTTTTAATTATGCAGCTATAATTGGTGTGATGGTTTAGGTAGTTTTTAGAATTCATATACCCAATTTTGACCTTTAAAAAGATAAACCTTTCACATGCTTGTATTAATATATATATATTTGTCTCAGTTCCCTTGCATGACTTTTTTGGGGCGTCTTGGTGCTTGCAGGAATTTTTTTCAGACTATTTTTCCTTGCTCAAATTTTTTGTCTGGGATTACCACCCCTCCCCGGATTTCCTTATGGTCCACGCCTAATAAGCTACGGTTTATCTGACAATAGTGCTGGATAAAGATTCACAAAAGAAGCAAAGTTCAACACACAATAGCAAGATAGAAAAGTATCAAACGGGGGACAGGAAATAGATTGTATTAATATATATATATTTGTCTCAGTTCCCTTGCATGACTTTTTTGGGGCGTCTTGGTGCTTGCAGGAATTTTTTTCAGACTATTTTTCCTTGCTCAAATTTTTTGTCTGGGATTACCACCCCTCCCCGGATTTCCTTATGGTCCACGCCTAATAAGCTACGGTTTATCTGACAATAGTGCTGGATAAAGATTCACAAAAGAAGCAAAGTTCAACACACAATAGCAAGATAGAAAAGTATCAAACGGGGGACAGGAAATAGATCAACTGTATAATAAGGAGACCAAACCACAGTTATTTGCGGAACATTCAGACAAAACAATATTAATTTTGGCAGTCCAACAAGCTGCAAGCAACTGTTTTTGTCACTTAAGACAGCAACCAGACTTGAAACGTCGACTTTGGTTATAGATAACTAAAGCAAAACATGACCTGAACTGGTGATAAAAAACATGAAGAGCAAACCTTGATTTCACGTTCGGAGATTATGTCAAGAGTTCGAACCGTGTCACCCCATCCGCAATTCGCTCACTTTCATATTTGCCTTTACAAGAACATCTCGCCCTATCCGTCCTCGCTACTATATCCTCGACGATCTCCTGTAACGGTTAAGCCAAAGTTAAACCAGAGAACAGGGGAACAACCAATGCAATCGCAAAACATATTCAGACAAAATAACTAAATCACAAGATGAGTTTGTACAAACCTCCATCTCGTCCATCTCTTTTGTTCTTTCCGCTATCAACGACCCATAGCGATTCCTTGGCTCATAATCTTCCACATCTAACATCGAATAGTCTGAATAACTGGATGATTCTGCCATATTCCAAGCCGGAATTCCAAGTTTCTCTGCTTTGTCACTGGAAAACAGCTGAGCTAGCGCGCCACGAGCGACTTCAATCTTAGCGCGCTTGTCACAAAACAATAGCAGCCTCGTTTTGAGGCAACCACAACAATAACAAAGCCGCAAAGCATGCTAGGCGAGAGACCTGGGCCTTTAAGATTTCAAAACTAAAGTTTTTCGCGCATATAGGATTGTGGGTAAAAGTAAGCCGTAAAGGCATCAAAGCGAGGCCAGTTAAAGTAGTCGGCGCGTAAAGGACCCTGGGTACGAGTTCGAGGGACTTTTGAGGAACCCTGGGAACTAGTACGCGGTGTTCGAAAGCGAGATTTTTACCTTCGTATGAATTAAAGAAAAACACGATATGAAAATGGTGTGGTAGCAAGTTGAATACAGTTTAAAATGTCTAATAGAGGCACAGGTCGTGGAATCCCTGCTAAAGATTACAAGCCTTTGAGAAAGCCTGGCGAGTCTCGTTCAAATCATGATGGCGGGAAGGGAAATGGCGATTTAGGTACGAACCTTTATATAATGACTAGAAATAGAATTAGATTTAGAAAACAAAAGGACTATTGTCATTGAATCGTCAAAGAAAAGTGTTGCTCTGGAACGTTACTCCAACCTTGACGATTCTAAAGAGAACTACGTTAAGTCGGTTAATTGTTGAGATTGTTGAGACAATGATCAAGGAATTGTACGAGGTAAAATACATGTACAAATATTACATGTACAAATATAAAGCGAAATGCCAAATTAAGCTTAAAAGCTCCCGGTTAATGTTCATTCAGAAATAACAACAATCGAGTTTGGAGGACAGCAGTTGTGATGGAAGTTTATTGTACCATAATGGTTACGAATTACACGTTTGATATGGCATAAATGTAGATAGAAATAATAAACATGGTGCATATTACACAATGTACTAACTATACTCAACTTTACTGGTACAACGTTGGTTTTTCAAGTTTCTGGTCTTAGACAGGGTATCCATTTTCACATCGAAAGATCTTGAACAGGGTATGGTATTTATCTAGTGCTTTATTTAGTCTAGTGCTTGATGAAGACTTATTTAGTTATGACACTCATTTTACAAGATCACAAACACTGACATAGATAAAATAATTTGTTATTTGTCTTATAGAAGGATATAAAATTATAACACTTTGTCTTGAACAGGGTAAGGAAATTTGAGTTTTTTTGGCTTAAACAGGGCCCCTTCCCCCCCCCCCCCCCCCCCCCCCCCCGCATCATTTTCTTGCATATTCCATACAAACATTATAATTATAATTCAACCGTTAATTATAGTATTTTGTTTTTACATGTAGCTTTGATCAACTCCTTGTAGGGAATTAAAATTATATTAGCAATCACAGACAACTAGGAATGGCATACAATTCTTGATGATAAATAATTGTAGTGACCAGTCCCTCCTCATTTTCAGGTTCTCCTATACTCTCATCAAATCAATCATCAAGTGATGTGACAAATGGTCAGCTTGCTGCAGGTGTAAGTAACATGATACTGACCTCTACACCCTTGAATGTGAATGCTGCAGAGTTTGTTCCAAGGGAATATGTAACTACAAGAGTAACCAAACCTCAGACACAGAGCAGTGGTCCAGATAGTAAAGTCATTGAATACGTAAAGGAAATATTGGATAGGCTAACGAAAAGTCCAGGAGAGTTTGATGTATGTGTTGAAGATCTAGTCTTGGCCTGGCATGCAAGAGCTGATGATGCTGATACATTAAATGAGATGGCAAGAGTCATTATGGAACAGGTATTGGTCATTGCTATTATTGTCATTAACCATTTTTATACTAGAGACAGATTATCAGACTTGTTTGCAATTGGACACAAACTTAGAAGATGCACTGCACAGGGTTTAGTTCTATTATAAAACATAGGGCCCCTAAGGGCAACTCGTGGAAGGTCAGAGCTATTTTGGCATATACAAAATATCACGTGACCGATTATGTCATCGTTATGTCATTGCCACTAGGTGATTTGTGGGGACCCAATACCATGCCTGTCCGAGTTTGAACTGTCTGGCATTAGAAATGAGGGCAACATGGGCATGTATTTACAATCATGTGATGGATGACATCATCATTGCATCATCACCACTAAATGATTGATAAGGGACCCACTACCATGTCTGTCCAGGTTTGAGCCAGTAGGTGTTAGATATCAGGGAGATATGGGCATGTTCTTAAAATAACGTGACCGATGACGTCATCATTACATCAACACCACTAGGTGCTTGATAGGGACCCACTACCATGTCTGTCCAGGTTTGAGCTGGCTAGCATTAGAAATGAGGGAGATAATTATGGGCATGTACTTAAAATCGTGTGACCGATGACGTCATCATTACATCATCACCACTAAGTGATTTGTGGGGACCCAATACCATACATGTCCAAGTTTGAACTGTCTGGCATTAGAAATGAGGGAGATATGGACATATACGTAAAATCATGTGACCGATGATGTCATCATTATGTCATCACCACTACGTGATTGATAGGGACACACTACCAGGTTAGAAGGGCAGGTTAGAAGGGCAACGGAGGCCGTCAATACATGTATCTTCTCCAGCATGACCAAATTTGGATGCATACCATAAAACTCTGTCAATATATTATCTTCAGAAAATTGAATACTATTCAGACTATTCGGACAGCCAATGGAGAGTCCCCGATGTATACAGAAACACACCATAAAACGATGAATAAATTAGCTTGACCCAACTAACCCTAATAACTCGTTCTGTGCTTGCATGCATCCATGAGTTAAAAATGGGTACAAGACAGATTATGCATCCAGGTGTACTATAGCCTTTGTAGTGCATCTAAAACAACACACTACCAAATGAAATTTGTTTAGTCGCATAATGTGTCCACTGCATTGTATGAAATTCAGCAATAGTTTGAAGTTACCCAATTCCCCACAGAAATTAGTTCTGCATCATTTCTCACTAAACATGTATCTTAGTTTGTCTGGTCTTTATACTAGTCATACTAAATGATGTACAGTATGCATAATGTGTCTGGATCGAGGGATGACTATCTGTCTCTAGTAAATAAAATCGGCCAAATATGTTGCTGCTGTAGCGAGTAAGCAAGGCAGCAGTACTAATTTGTGTAGTGGAGCAGGTTTTTTGGCGCATTGCCAGAGTAGTGCATTGTGGTTGAATGTGCACAAGGACACATAAATGATATGTGCGGTCTTCCGCATGTGACTCTTTTTTTTTGGACATGAAGGTATGTTAATATTTTTAATGCTTTTATTTTACATTTTCACCCTTATTTGTGCTTAGAATCTGTTGTTGTTGCCATCCTACAGAGAGTGTAAATAAATTGTGACCACCTTTATTTGTATTTTTACCATCATTCCTTCAGTGCTCCTTACTGATTAGTCTCATGTTGTGATGTGAAGTTTACTAACCCACAAACTGTTTTTTTTAAAACTGTAATTGATAATCATGCTATTAGTTGATGACTCCACGCATCACTGGAGTTGTTTAGTTTGTATACCATATTCACTCACGGATAAGCCGCACTCGCAGATAAGCCGCACCCCAAGTTTCAGGGGGAAATAGTTTTTGGAAGAATATCAAACGTACATGTACATTGTATAAACCTTCATCGGACTTTCAAACTGGAGACAACTCCAAAGTTGTACCTGTAATTTCAGCTCTGAAATAGCATAAACTTTCTTTTGGTTTGGTGTAGTATTTATTAGTATATTATAGCTTAGTATTTCTTTAAAATGTTAATTTATGGAAATTTCCGGACCTTATGTTCGGTATCTAGATGTTCTCGCAGATAAGCCGCACCGCCAATTTTAAACGAAGATTTTGGGTAAAAAGGTGCAGCTTATCCGTGAGTGAATACGGTAGTTTGGGGTGGAGGTAATGACTATCTTCCAAAGAGCAAGATCTCTCGTCTTATCAACTTGATTAGCAAGAATTTTTTTTCTTCTATTACCTTGAATAAAGTCAAGAGTGACAGCAGTGTTCAAAACACAGACATTAGCAGAATAAGGGATTATCTCAATAACAGTTGATTTCCGGTGTTTATGCTTCATCAGACTCCAATAGACATGTTTTCATGCCTATAATTCCAGAGTTTTTTTTCAGCTGTTGTTTGCTCATAATCCTAAGAAAATGTCAGGAATTGGTAGATTCAGGGAATTTACTGGGAAATCATTGATATATCGGGACAAACTGAAAATAAATCGGGACAACTATTGAGAAAATATGCCACAGCTCAAACAGGCTTCAGGCAAGATTAAGCCCCAAAGCTACACTGACAATAATAGATTCATCTACATGTAACACACAATACACATTGACATTTTTGTTACCCACGGTGATATAATTTTCCTGCGAAAGAGCTACTGTAGGTTTTCTTTTAATACATTTCCTAACTAAGTGGCAGCATTCACTACCTATTAGGTTAATACTAGTTATTGCTGCCCTTAGATGTATTCTGCTTTTTTTCCTTTGCATATATTCTTAAAGTTCATATAAGCCCAAATAATTTAGCATCATTAAAATTGATTCTACATCAAGTAAATAGTTGAATAGTAAAATATTTATTGATTTGAGTGTTGCATCTATGAGTTACAGTGGAACCTCTATTTAACGAACCTCTATATAATGAAGTCCTCGGTATAACGAACAATATTCTTCAGCCCAGCAAAATTACAAGTAAAATGTATGTAACAGAACCTCGATATATAACGAAATCCTCGTTATAACAAACACAATCCGGCAGCCCAAACGTAAAATCTACCCCGATATGACGAATAAATGTCAACACGCGACAAAAGATGAATGCGGAACAGACCAACATCGATGAAAATCGTTTAATCTTGTAACAAGAGAACAACCTCTCAGTCAACAGTGTCAACAGACACTGGCACTAATTGAGACATCTACAGATCCGCTTTATCCTCTTTGTCTCTTATTAGTTCTATTAACTTCGTTACTTCGTTAACGAAACAATGATTAACTATACCTCGATATAACGAACATTTTGGTTGTTTTTCCGCAAATTCGTTATAACGAGCTTTTCGATTTAACGAACCCTCGATATAACGAACCAATTTCCCCAGTCCCTTCAGTTGGCACTTCGTTAAATCGAGGTTCCACTGTATAAAGGTTTATCTTTTGAATATGCTAATGACGTGATATAAAATAGGGATGCCCAGTGTTTTATATCACATCATTACCAATGATATTCAAAAGATAAACCTTTATAACTTTATAATAATACATTTCATTATTCAAAACCGTTTTGGTAGAGATAAATGGCATTTTATCAACATCCATGTTATATTTGAAGCTTATATCAGCAAATTTACCAAATGTTGTGTCTAAATCAGAAAATATAGTTTCATTCATTAGGATCGAGGAAGAAATGATAGAAATTCCCTGTTTTACATCACATCATTAGCATATTCAAAATCATTTATAAGCCTTTATAATTCATGGACACAACACTCAAATTAAGAAATATTTTACTATAATTCAACTGATTCAACTTGATGTAGAATCGATGTTGATGATAAACAATTTGTGCTGATTTGCACTTTAATAACAGAATCAGGTCTCTCTTGTCAGAGTTGCTGATCAAGTTTACTTAATGTATTTCTGTAAGGTTCAGCACACTCAACATTAGCTAAAAAAACATATATTTTTTATCAAGTTCAATGTTATATAAAACACTCCAAATGTTTCCAGTAAAACATACACTGTACTGACACAATTCTTTTTGTTATATTTTATTTTTAAACATATTATAACTTATGTTATCTATATTGATAATTAGCCCTCTCAATGAGATAACATACTCTTTGGGCACATAACAAAAACATATATGTTTTTATGTTTTCCCCCTGAGCTTAAGGAAAATTTATATTGTTCTTATAGTGCTGCATTGACTGGGCTAGTTTACTGGGCAACTAAACAAAGCACACACCAAATATTTGGAGTAAAATGGCTAAGGGCAAAAGTCCAAAGCCGCTTTTAATAATATCAAAATTATCATTCTATAAATATTCACAATCTGGAGAATGACTTTTTGGCCCAGTAAAGGTGAGGGCCACAACAACATGGTCTGGATAAGGGGAGGAGGTGGGATGAAAAACGTCTTCACTAGATAAAAATCTGAAGTGAATGACCAAAGGACAGCGAGGTCACGTGACAACACTTCTGAAGACGGGGCGCAATGCATTGTGGCTCCCCTGCACCGTCACACGTGCCTTCTACATGTATTGTTATATATTACACGTGACCTACTCAATTAAAAACTACGATACAACAAGCCAGCAGAAAAACATAAAAATTATATTCGCAAGCAAATATTTCATAAATTAAAAAAAATGTAATAATGTTTATATTTTGTTTTTTTTATATATATGTCTCTTGGATTCCCACATGGATGTTATTGTATAAAATGAAGTGTTTTTTGTGGTGAATTTGTTATCATAAATTTGTTATTTTTAGAAGTTCTACTGTATCTGAGGTTGTATCAAGACTGTAAAGTTTAATCTGTTTTAATGGTTAATTTCACACATGCTCTGACGAGGGCCGGGCTAACACTTGAAACATCAACTATCTGCTACTCACTTCTCACATTAGTTAGCAATGTAACTTAATATTAGTGATTTTTAGCTGACTTTAGCAGTATTTAAAGGGGCTGTGTCATGGTAATAGACTTTATATTCACTTTCTGGGCCGGAAACAGATATTTCCACCAATTTCGATATAAACTAACAAACCTCTTGACCATGTGTGGGATATGCTTAAAATCAAAGCAAATACTATGTAAAAATGACTAACAAACAGTGTATATAAACAGTCTCCAGGAAAAATATTGAAAATTCTTTCAATCAAGCATTGAGGGAGGGAAGTTTAACTGTAATGTATCCAATTAACAGCCACCAACCGAGCGATTAATCAATACATGCGCAGTACCATGACATAGCCCCTTTAAGTCTTAGTTACTTTTGATGTAAGTTATGCCTTTGATACCCATCAGATGAAGTTTAAGGGTTTTTTGTTTGCATTTGTTTCCCAGGCGATTCTGGAGCCGAACTTCACATACACTGGAGCTAGAATAAGTGACTTTATTGCCAATAAAACAGATAAATTTGCAGATGGAAAAACATTTAGGAACGTGTTCTTGACGAGGTGTGTTACATTGTATTTAAAAAATTAAGAGTCCAAAGTTGTGATTGCAAGTGCTGATTGTTTGTTTGTGTGTAGTTTAAACATTTGACTATGCCAGCCAATCATACAGTCATGTATGTGTACATGCTAGCTATATGTTGTTTGCCTGAGTGTATACTAGTTAAAACATTATTTTGACTATGCCAGCTGTACATGTATGTGTATATATGTATAATTATGCTACATGTAGCTAATTATGCAATATATGCCAGGTATATGTTGTTTGCCTGTATATTTAAGCATTTAAAATTGCCGTTTATATTAACCACTGAACTTAGAATGAAAATAGCTCAGAATTTAGTTATTTAGGCATGCTAACAGGAGAGGAAATATTTAGCTTTGGTGTCTCGACTTATCAATATTTTCTCTGTATTATGACATAATTACTACCGGTAGTTATTTCTAGATATCCATTATTCTAGGCAGTGAGCTTTAAGTTGTTTTACATATAAATATCCCAACTTATGTGGTTTCAAACTAATGTTTATTAAAGCCAACTTGAGACCATTTGAACTCATGAGGTAGAATTTAGGATAGAAAGCTTACTGAAAGCACCAAAAACCCAAGTTCTCCCTGCAATTACATATATATGCATTAATTGTTTGATTTATTAGTTTACACATTTTATTGAATGTTGGTGTTATATATGCGGGGCATGTTTGCTCTCCATAATTATTGATAGTAAATTATTTGCCATCTCAGATCATTACAGTACACCATAATTCCTTAAAACCAAATTAAAACTACTGAATTTACAAAGTGAGAATGCAACTATGTTTATGCCAACCAGCGAGGTTTATACCGCCCTGAGTCGACAACACCCTTCTTGTCATTGCACAATAAAGAAAAGCTTATGACTGTAATTCTGCTTCACACTTCAGTTCCTGTAAATGTCTGAAAGCTTTAATTATAATTTTTCCTGTAATTTTCACATTGTGGCAATTTGCTCAGTGACTGCATGAGATTAGATTAATTGTAAGGGCTCCAAATTCTATTGTAAGTTAAACACAATAAGGGCAAAATAATGGTTGCTTTCGTGAATAAAACGTTATATATGCAAACTAAATTAATCTACACATAATTGCAGGAAAAACTTGGCTTTTCACTGATTTCAGTAAGTTTTATAGTCCTATAAAAGCCAGTCAGCCTGTCTCCCGAATTAGGTCTCAAGTTTGCTTAATAAACTAGCCAATAAGTTAGGATTTTATTTTAAAAAAACGTCCAAAACCATAAAATATGCATAATATAAAAAATTATACCGATAACATATACAAAACATATCTTCGTGATAATTTAGCTTCAAAAATATTTTTAGAGCACCCTGACTGGACAAATGGAAAATATATTCCAAGAGTGAAATACATGTATATAAATATATCTAAAGTATATATTTGACATTTAAGCCTTAATATATGCCAAGTATACCATACATGCACTTCATCTTGTGTGATCAGGACAGAGATATATTCTTCAGATGCCTCTTCAATTCGGTCAAGCTGATTGAAAACACATCTTTGAAGAAATCCCATAATGTTATGTACAATTATTTTATTGGCATTTATCATTTGTATGTACAGTTTATATGTACATTTGAGGACAACGTTTTTGAGATTGACTGTATTTGATTTTCTTATGTTGCAGATGCAGTGAGGAGCATCGGAAGAGAGAGGAGATGTTGAAGAACCAGCAGACACTAGCCAGGGTCCATGGGCTTGCTATGTTTTTAGCTGAGCTGTTTTGTACTTTTAGGGTCAGTATTTACATACATTTACATGTAGCTAGGATTGCTTGTTTTCCAAGTCACACAATAAAGTTAACTCTTCATGAGATTAATTAATTTGATCTCACAATAGAGCGAATAGGTAATAGTTTATGACAAATGGCTAGCATATAGCTATCAGCACTCTATTGTTATCCCCTTAAATAAATTAACAGCACACTGCACTGTGGATCAATAATATTGAATCTTAAGGTAATAATTAATGAAAAACAGAAGCAAAGTCAACAATATACTTTTCTATCTTCATTTAAATTATGCTAATTGTTGTGGGGTTAAATATATATACCCTTACATCAGTTCACAAAATGATGAAAGTCGTCAAAAAAATCTGTTAGAGTCATAATATTATATGAACAAAGGAATAGCCACATGATCTCTCTTTATAAGTTATATCTTTTAAAATTAAAAGATATCCACAAACTTCACTCTTTACTAGCCTTTTCATGCATGATCCTTGTACACTGTAGTTGTATTATACTTTTCATTCTATATAGTTAGTTATGTAGTTTGCACATGTGTTTGTTTGTAGCTAATGTACTGGTGGACCTGGCTAGCTAGATAGCTGTTGTGTTTTTTTTCAGGTCCTACAACTCAATTAACACTTTAAGTTAATTCTTGTAATCTTAACTATTGAGTGAATAAATTGTTGTTATTGCATGTAGATACTTAATTATTGTGTCTTGACAGTGTGACTTGCAAATGTAGATCATTTTTAATGTATTTGCATACTGAATGTGAGATTATCCAGTCACATACAAGTGGCTCATCATTTGTGGTTTTGTTTGTTTATTAGATGAGCTGCTTTTGTATGTGATTGGATAATATCACAAGTGGCATGTGCACAAAAGTATGCATAATTTTATACATTAAAGTGGTTGTAATACATTTGCATGCCTGATGCTGTAATGCAATCAGGGAATGTTGTATCAATAATTTAATCATTAATCTTTGTTATTTGATACATGTAACAGTTTGAAGGCAAAACTGAACCTGTGGAAGTGCTGGGAAGGGCTCTTCTTGAAATGCTCATGTCATTAATAGAACATGGCACTGACGACTCTTTGCTGTATGCTGGTCGGATTCTGAAGGTTGGTTTAACTATCATGGGGTTGGTTGTTTATGAAGGACTCTAGCAACCAACAAATTGCATTGTGTGTTTTTACATGAGCCTCTCACTTGGGAGACTGGGTAACCACTGAACTCCCTATGTTAATGATGGTAAAAAAAAAAATCCTTAACATACCATCCAATATGTGGTCTTAAACCTTGTACTGTTCCAATCTCATAGCTAGACCCCATTTGTTTCTTACTGTACATGCTCAATGAAAAATGTTTGCAAATTTCATGCAAAATCTCAGGCAACTATGATCCTGCTTCCAATTCTACCCCGTAATCTATAGTTTAACTGCATAGGAAACTACTGTGTTAACTACAAGAAAATCGACAAAGCAGCACAGGTATATCACTAGATGACTTAAAGGAAAGGTCAAAAATTATTATTGTAAATATTTTGTGAAAAGCGGCAATTTTGAATTTAGTTAAATATTTAAAAATCTGAAAGAAAACTTTGGCCTCGTTCCTGAGTACAGGCGATCATAGTTGCCTGAGATTTTGCATGAAATTTGCAAACATAATATTTGGTGGTAACATTTATCTCTTTTGCTGTAGAAGTTTCCATTCCATCGATTTTCTTGAAACTTGTTTCCAACAAAGCTTAACGCCATTTTTATATAAATCTATCGCGCCGTTTTGAAGATTTTCGTATTTTACTTTAAAACAAGTGGTCAAAAGAAACATTTATACATGTATCTTCGAAAATATTATCGAAAGTAACTTGTAATTCTGTTTTGTGTTTACAATTCTTCAATATCATGAAATATATGGTCGTAACAATTTCAATGATCGGCCAAAAACTTCCCACTGAAAAGTGTGAATCTTTACGATACTCATTTGGCTGTCACTTAAGGTTACCGGATACCTTTTTTTCCGCACAGAAATGTAGTTTTAGTAGTAGTGTCTCATTTACCAAAAACTCCGTTGAATAAAAAATAATGACCAAAAGGAAGTTTTTGACCGGAAGTGAAAGGTTCCGTTTGATTGACAGCAGATCAATAAACACATGACAAGTGCTCACTCGCCCGTAACGACGGTGTGAAGAAAACTGGCGCATATAATATTAAATTTATTTCATATACCAATGTTTACGTTTATTGAGAAACGTTTTTCCACACATGATTCCATAATTCCATCGGTTGTTGGCCTTATGCCTGCAAAAAAGCAAGCAGGATGCCCTTAGCTTGGAAAACAAAGAAAAAAGAAAAGCAAAACAAGGCCAAACAATGCATACATAGGAGTCCTCGTAAAACCCGACAAGGGTTCGTATTTTCACTTTCAGACAGAGTGCCGAGTGGCCCACATCTGAACATGAAGAACTGATAGGAGCCAGCTGAGAAAATATTTGTTTCCAAGAAAGCTTAGATGGAAACGTAATGCACCAGTCAATTCCAGCAATGCCCATCCCCTCCCCGGGACAACCCCCGGGCATTAGTCATTTTCGTTATTTTTTCCCAAATTCCCCACGGTGGGGACAAGCAAGGTGTTCAAATGCCCCACAGTGGAGCCAAAGAAGTAAGGAAAATGCCCCACTCCCGGACACACCCATAACGATATACTGCCCAAGTTTAATTCCATGCAAATGCACAAGGCGCAGAGAAGTGCTACTTCTCTATCTATTCATTGATAGTTTCCGTTACGGTTTTGTAGATCCGCCATCTTGTTTTGTATTTGTATTTATACTCACTGCTGTATCAGTGATTATGCTATTCAGCTGCCTGGAACAAATTGGTATTAATTTACATAGTTTATATTTCATTCCTATAAATAATCATTCGCACCGCGGTTAACGTTATACAATAAGCGCTTATTAAAACCACATGACAGACTTTTATAATAATAGTGTGATTTCTGTTCGTCCGGTGGACAGCAGCAAACAGTGTATATTTGTAAACAAACTACTTGATATCATTTCCAACTCGGACCAGCAGAGCTTGGGTCCCGAGTGCCTCCTGAATTAACATTTTAGCGTAGCGTAGAGTTAAGAATACAGGATTGCAGATCAGTGTTAGATGGGCGGTGAACGTACGAGAACTGCTATTTTCTAGCTATATTGTAAAAATTAAACATCCATAGGTTTCCCGGCTTTTTCGTATCCTACCGTATACAAATAACGTGGATAAGACGGTATAAACTGCAGGTTTCTAGGTTTAGAGAAATAGATAGAATCCACAGGCAGCTGGAATAATTACAACAACTCAGATTTATTGGTTTCTTTTACTTGATACAGTATGATGTCGTTACCACGAGACCTGCAGTCTCTTTCCCAGAATTATTTTCGGCAGTGTCAAATGCCCCACCATATGCCCCGTGGCAGAATAATGCCCGACCCCCGGGCCGAGATAAGGTTACAAATGCCCCACTCCCGGGATCTCAAAGTATGCAAATGCCCCACCATATCCCGGGAGGGGGATGGGCATTGCTGGAATTGACTGATGCATAAAGTCTGACGGTGACTCTGAATCGCTTGAAACCAACACCACGATCTTAGCTCGCTATTCCCGTGCTGTTTCAGCCGCCTGCAAATCGCTGTCTCCTCTACTAACTATGCTGGCATTCAAGGCGTCTCTAGGTGTTCACCTTGGCTTTGTGCCTCCAGATCGTTTTGTCTTTCCCATTTTTCAAGTCACACAAGAAAACTAGAACAACCAGCTATATTAACATTTTCTCGATGCGGCGCAAAGCTTTGATCGGAAATCGACATTGGCGGGAAATCAACTGTGATGAGAAATGATTGGCCAAGAGCTCGCTAATTGTTGGAGAGGCGGGGCTTCAGATTCACGCACGACAGACTGCTAGATTTTCTAAAATGCTATTTTCTACGCTTTCGATTTTCAACCAAAATAGAGTTTTAAAAAAGCTCCCACTCAAGAGGAATTTAGTCGATTTGTTTGAAATTGTCACAAAATGTCAATTGATATCTCCGCTGCAAAAGGTTGTCGGGGAATTGGAAAATTCTAAAAATAGAGCTCTTGACGGCATTTTCCGCAAATCTACTCTGATTATTTTTCGCCTTTTCACGGAGAGCATGATAACTTTTGAACTAAATCGAATTTTGAAATTCCCCGACACCCTTTTGTAATACGATTCCTCAGAAATGCGACAAAGCAAACAGATTTTAAAACTTTAAAATATTTTCGGAGTCGGAGCTTCTGAAAGCCATCTCACTAGATCGGTGAAACGGGATCGCGGAAAATTCGAGATTTTCAAAGAACTCAAAACTTGTTATGTATTCTTGTAGCCAATTTTATAAGCTTTAAAATGATACATGGGTGATTTATCTACGATGTTTCTTCGAGGCGCTACATAATTTAGACTGGAAACGCACCCTGAAGGTATCCGGTAACCTTAACCTGTGAGCCACCTTAAAGGAGAGAGCTTTTTTCAAAGAAAACCCTATAAAAAAGGATTGAGGCCAAGTTTATAAAGTTGAATTTTATCCAAATAATGAATAAACCCTGTCCTAAGAAAGACCACATCCGAATTAATAAGAATACCAAGCTTGAGCATGAAGGTTAAAAATCACAAATATAATATAATATATGCTCACTACTTGGTAAATAGCCAGTGAAACGTCTCCAAACTTACTTACTAATTTCGATGTGCTTTGTCTTGAGATGGATTTCATTTCTTAATTAGATTAACTTTACAACTCTGGCCCAGTCCTTTTTTCAATGTGTTAGTAACCAATATATTTAACAAAATGATGTTTTCCTTTTCATGCAGCTTACAGGTTATTTATTAGATGACCCAAAAAATTACAAGCAAGATAATACTGATAATAAAGTGAAAGTGACGAAGATTTTTGCTGACATTGCTGCACTCTCACAGCCATCTTCAGGAGTTGGGCCGTAAGTCACTTGATCTGCTGTTTTGTTGTATTTTGTTTTGTGATATATGGAAGTGCCAGTCTTGTTTGCTTTACATCCCCAAACCAATAATCGCCTACCAACCACTTTATCTGTCTGTCTGTCTGTCTGTTTGTGTACTTGTGTTTACTACTACTGCTCCTGCTGTTCTTGCTGCTGCTGCTGCTAGCAATAGTTGTAGTGGTAGTTGAAGTTCTGTTGCTGAGTGTAGTAAAACCAAACGCAAACTACCCACGGCCAGCCAATCATAGGAGCGAGTAATCACAAGTAACTCATAAATGGCTTCCCTGTGATGTGAGCCAACGACAAACCAAAGCAAAACCAAAACCAATTTGCGTTTGGTTTTACTTTGGGTTCTGATTGGTTGGTTTACTTTCTCAGCCAATAGGAGAGCTTAGTAAACGCAAAACCAAAACACTTCCGACACTCAATTGAAATCCGCTCTAACTACTGCTACTATATATTTACTACTGCTGCTGCTGGTACTACTAAGTTAATATATATATTTAGGTAAGCCTAAAAGCAGAGCTTCCAATTATCAGAACTGAAGTAACTACACGAAAATAACGATAAAGTATATAAAGAAAACAAACAAAAAAACACAAAAATAACTGGTAGAATAAAGGAAAATCAGTGCAAAAGGTTCAGAAGAAAAGAGAAGACGACGGAAAAATGAAACTTTGAGCGCGCGCTATCGTTGTTCGAAATGACGTGCTCACATTGCGTCTGAAATTGAAAACTTTTCACTCAAATCACAGATCGAGGCCCGATCTCCAAGATATTCAACGTAAAATCAGGCTGATGCAGAATGATCTGGTCAATTGACAGTTTGGAAAGGCCTTCCAATCCCCCTTGGGCCAAGGTTTCAATCCCGGCCACCTGGTTTTAGCAGTGCGCGCGCATGTACAGCACATTTTCAGGCACGTCGCGCATCCGGTCGCGCCTCCAGTCGGGTTCCGCGCGTCGGGGGTTCGGCCGCAAGGGAAATCGGACTTGTTCAATTTTTGCTCTTATCCTGTTTGGTGTTCTGCTCGTGCGGGCCAAAGCTCTGCTAAAACCCAAACTATATGTCAGGCAAGATGAGTCGCTCACTCTTTTCTTGAAACTAAAACTTACTGTTGTTGTCCTTCATGGTTTGTAGTTCTGTCAAGACGTTTCTGTTGTCTGTCATCAACTTGCGTAAAAGTAAATGGGGACAAGAAAGCTTCGATGAAAGAGCTGCCACCTCGGTGACAACGTCAGTCCTGTCAGCAGACGCCAAGCCATTTGAATACACCTACTATGGGACTGAAACCAACCCTGCCATACCATATTATAACCCCAACCCAGTAAGTCAGTTTGTCATTCCAAGGATATATATCCTAATACATGTACATTTTCTATCATCAGAAGTCCATTGTTTTAAATATAATACACAGTTACTCTTGTAAGGTATCTGTTTTGTTTTCTGTTGTATTCATAAATGTTTGTATGGAAAAGATCACAAGAAAGAATTGATGTTTTTGTCTTTGTTATCTGTAGGATGAATGTTACTCTAATAATGATGATTATTATTTGAACAATGATGATGACATCACACCCGTAACTAATCCAGGTAAGCCACACCCACTGTCAATCATGTACATGTGTTAATGCCAGTAACATGATGCAGCCTATCATTGTGAGGTTTGGTTGTCCAGCATTTCTCAGCAACAAGCATTACAGGACATGCTCAGCTTACTACAGCCACGTGCAATCAAACAGCAACAAGCATTACAGGACATGTTCAGCTTACTACAGCCACGTGCAATCAAACAGCAACAAGCATTACAGGACATGTTCAGCTTACTACAGCCACGTGCAATCAAACAGCAACAAGCATTACAGGACATGTTCAGCTTACTACAGCCACGTGCAATCAAACAGCAACAAGCATTACAGGACATGTTCAGCTTACTACAGCCACGTGCGATCAAACAGCAACAAGCATTACAGGACATGTTCAGCTTACTACAGCCACGTGCAATCAAACAGCAACAACCAATACAGGACATGTTCAGCTTACTACAGCCACGTGCAATCAAACAGCAACAAGCATTACAGGACATGTTCAGCTTACTACAGCCACGTGCAATCAAACAGCAACAAGCATTACAGGACATGTTCAGCTTACTACAGCCACGTGCAATCAAACAGCAATAACCAATACAGGACATGTTCAGCTTACTACAGCCACGTGCAATCAAACAGCAACAAGCATTACAGGACATGTTCAGCTTACTACAGCCACGTGCAATCAAACAGCGACAAGCATTACAGGACATGTTCAGCTTACTACAGCCACGTGCAATCAAACAGCAATAACCAATACAGGACATGTTCAGCTTACTACAGCCACGTGCAATCAAACAGCAACAAGCATTACAGGACACGTTCAGCTTACTACAGCCACGTGCAATCAAACAGCAATAACCAATACAGGACATGTTCAGCTTACTACAGCCACGTGCAATCAAACAGCAACAAGCATTACAGGACATGTTCAGCTTACTACAGCCACGTGCAATCAAACAGCAATAACCAATACAGGACATGTTCAGCTTACTACAGCCACGTGCAATCAAACAGCAACAAGCATTACAGGACATGTTCAGCTTACTACAGTCATGTGCAATCAAACAGCGACAAGCATTACAGGACATGTTCAGCTTACTACAGCCACGTGCAATCAAACAGCAACAAGCATTACAGGACATGTTCAGCTTACTACAGCCACGTGCAATCAAACAGCAACAAGCATTACAGGACATGTTCAGCTTACTACAGCCACGTGCAATCAAACAGCAACAAGCATTACAGGACATGTTCAGCTTACTACAGTCATGTGCAATCAAACAGCGACAAGCATTACAGGACATGTTCAGCTTACTACAGCCACGTACAATCAAACAGCAACAAGCATTACAGGACATGTTCAGCTTACTACAGTCATGTGCAATCAAACAGCGACAAGCATTACAGGACATGTTCAGCTTACTACAGTCATGTGCAATCAAACAGCGACAAGCATTACAGGACATGTTCAGCTTACTACGGCTACGTGCAATCAAACAGATTGCACTTAATTCTTATTTAGTTGGAAGATACAGGGCTATAGCTAGCTAATTTCAGTTGATCCTATTCTATCCAGTTTCAGTACTTAGACTGGCCGTTTTGTTGTTGATATGTATGTTAATCTCTTGTTATGGTGTAGATCAGTGGATTGATTACTGTGGAGATGACGACAATCCAATTGATAGCGGTTTTCAGTATTACAGCCCAAACGAGTAAGTAACAATGATATCATGACAACATGTTACAGTGGCGTAGGGAGGGGGGGGGGGGGGGGAGAGGACGAGGCAGTTGCCCCCCCCCCCCCCCCCCCCCCCCCTCCCTCTGCCCAGTCCCAGAAGAGAGATTGACATAATTCATCAGTGAAAATGTCCCGGCAGAATTCATCATTCATGACATTTATTATAGTTTCATCAACTTTATCGTTTTTGCAGTATAAGTATTTAATATTTAGAATAGGCTTTTAGTAATGATATATAAGGTAGTGGTCTTTTTTAGCTATATTGTAACTTATATATTAGACACGGCTCTCTGGAAGAGCATGATTGTATGAAGACACTCCGTGGGTAAATAGATGGATACATACGCACATACACACATACATACATACATACACGCACACATACATATATGATTGGTGCTTTGTAGAACTGTATTGTGATTCATGAAAGAAATTATTTGACCTAGTGTTGGCAATGACAATATAGTTTAATGGCATACTGACATGAGTATTTCTATAGTCAAGCCTATAAACGGAACTCCAAGTACATGTAGATAATGCTTCATTTTCAAGAACACTGTAATCACTTTCAGTAAATGAATCAAAACAGAGAAAACACGACGTGAACATTATAGATAGTTCAGTGTACAATATACTCTTCTATCTTGTGTTGGAATTATTGTGCAACTATTATTGAAAACGAATACGGAAGTGAAAGAAAAACAATAACAAGTAACAAAACATGAGAAAAAGATAAGAATAAAATCATGATAAAACCACCTGGGCTATTTAGACCACTTGGCCATTACGCACAAGTTTGACATCACATCACAAATCGTGTATTTATAGCGCGCGACACGACACCGTGAATGTTTTACTTGCATGTGTTATCGTTTTTTCTTTCCCCCCTTTTTTCCATATTCATCATTCTATGTGGTGAATGTAGAGTATAATATAGGGCACAATATGCAGTATAATAATGGTTTCTGTCTTGACTGCAGGAATTACAATGACGTTCAAGTTGATAATGATGAAGATGATGCCTTCACAGAGGAAATGCAGCGAGACTTTGACCTCTTTATGTCTGAACAACAGCAACCATGAAGCAACTAAGATGCCGCATACGGTCCATACGTAAAAACTATTAAAATGTTGTTGTTTGATGCGTTCTTGAAGTGCCGTTCACGTGGGGTTCGCTTGCAATATCCTGTAATGAGAGATTGCTAGAGACGGAAATATATTCAAGTGCCTAAAAGCCCAAATTTTGTTATCGTTAAAATCGATTCTAAATCAAATAAATGGGTGAATCGTAAAATAGAATTTCGTGGTTGGAGTGTTGTCTATGAGTTGTAATGGTTTATATTTCAAGTATGCTAATGATGTGATGTCATGAAACTAATTCTGATGTATAAAGAATATTTTGTAAAATCACTCCTATTAGGCCCAACTATAACATGGGTGTGTAGAAAACAAAAAGTATCTCTGCCAGCACGTTTTTGTATAATAAATGGCCTGCTGTGACATCACATAAGTAGCATATTGGAAATAGAAACCTCATAACTTAATACGCAACACTCAAATCAAGAAATATTTTACTATTCACCTATTTATTTGATGTAGAATCGATTTCAATGATAAAATATTTACTGGTTATTTCATGGTTTTCTATGGAATACGGGCGAATATTTCACGAGAAATTTGTATTATTTAGTATACAACGAGCCTAAAGGCTCGTTAATAATATTAATTTCGAGTTAAATTTTCGCCAGTATTCCATAGAAAACCATGAAATAACCATATTATCCTATAAGTAACAAATTTGCAAAAAGATTTATCACGAAAACAAAGTAACTTACCTGACGATAGACTGCAAATTTTCTTGGCGGAAAACACAAATTTCGAGTGGCAGCCGCGCACGTCTGCAGACTAATTATGTATTCAAAATGGTGAATTCTTATTGGCTGATAAAGAAATGGCGCGAAATTTCCTGCATTTTGATTGGCCTTGACCTAGCCATGAAATACCGATCTGTATTTCATAGAAAAAACATGAAATACCGCCTGTATTTCATAGTAATGCTGAGCTCTGATTGGCTGAAATATAATATTTATAGGATAATTTGGCTTATAGGCACTTTAACAACACCGGCAATATCTCAAACTAGGGCTATAGAGGTTTTGCACCACCACGTGATGGCAGCCATGTTGGTGGCCAGAACAATAGAATGTTATTCCTTTGAGATTTAATTTTTCACATGATTGAACAAATCTCATTGTTCTGGCCACCAACATGGCTGCCATCACGTGGTGGTGCAAAACCTCTATTATCTAGGTATACTTCATGGTAGTGTTTCGTTCCATATAGTCTCCTTCCATAATACTGTAAAACAGTAGAGGAAATGATTATGCAAGGAGACTATATGGAACGACACACTAGTTTATACATTATCTGGTATACACATCTCAATAAAGGTCGTCGCGTGCGTGTTGCATTGTGCATTATTTTGACGAGAAAAAATGAATCCCTCATATTGTCATGAATACTTGTAACACATACGCGGTCTTGACTAAACAAATTTATCATTAAATGTATGCATTTCTCATGGAAAGCGCAATTAAAAATGCAACATGCACCAGACAACATTTAAAAAAATGGGTGTATGAAGTGTACCAAGTGCGTGTTCGCTTACCCTGGGTGCCAGAGGTTCTAGCCAATCCTAAACTTTGGCTTAGAGAGGGCGCCCAGTAGAACATCTGGCACCCAGGGTAGTGTTCGCTCTGGCCGATCTGTAACCGCCGTAAAGAAAGTGAGCGACTGGGTATACTGTGGCTCAATGATCAGTAGGAACTGAGACTAAAGAAAGTGAGCAACTGCCTAACAAGAGATTCCTACTGACACCACAAGCATCCGAGATTTGTTTGCTTTTCTGCTGTCTGTTGGAGAGGGGGTACACGCGTTTGTGTCGTATTACTGGATCCGGATTTGGATTTTTTTTGGAGTTCTGGTTTACCGATGGCCAATCGGCATGCCTGTCAGTGATTAGGATGGAGGTACAAGGTCTCCAAGCCATTATACATGTCGTCATGGCCATTGCGCGTGCTCCAACTCGAATCCCGCAGGGCTGTGTTCCGGGTGACTTGTTGCTGCCGAAGCGAGCGAGCAAGGCATCGGTACTAATTTGTGTAGTGGAGCCGTTTTTTTGGCGCATTGCCAGAGCAGTGCATTGTGGTCGTGCGCAAGGGCACAGAAACGATTATTGCGGTCTTCCGCACGAGGCTTTCTTTTCGTTTGCGCGTGAAGGTGTATATTTTTACTACTTTTATGTTGCATTTTCACGTGAATGTGGCCCCTATTCGTACTTAGAATCTGTTGTTATTGCCATCCTACAGCGAGTGTAAATAAATTGTGATCACCTCGGTTTGTATTTTTACCACAATTTTATTAGTCACATGTTTTGATATGAAGTTTACTAACCCACAAAATATGTTTTGTAACTTGATGATCATACTAAATAAGTTGACGACTCCACGCGTCACTGGAGTCGTTTAGTCGAACTCGGTGTGAGCGGATAGTTTGGGACGGAGATAATGACTATTTTCCAAGGAGCAAGATCTCTCATCTTCTCAAGATGATTATCAACAAATAATTTTCTCCTATTACCTTTGATAAAGTCAAATCAATATAGTTACAATTTGAAAAGTGACAACAGGTTTCATGGAATATTTATATGGAGATTCTTCGTTCTTTAAAGAGACAGAGACTAGCGAGCCACCGAGCCATAAAACATTTGTTGTGAGATCATCGACTTTCGAGCCACCGAGCCAATGAGAAAAATATATGGAGCTTCAAAAATGGCCCTGTATTCTGTAGTTGCTCCGCAGCAGCATTCACTACCTATTAGATATACTAATAATAATAAATAACCATAGTAACCGCCTCACTGGTTAGCTCAGTTGGTAGAACACGGTCTAGAGTGCGGGAGGTCGGACGTTCGAATCCCGGCCGCGTCCTTGGTCAGGGATGTGTATAAGCCGTTGGCCTTGTCTCCGGCCTTCTACTTCTAATCACTAACCTGTTGTACTACTCGGAAAAGAGAAGGGGATTGCCACCCGGTACAGCAGCCTGGCCATTGCACTAACCACACACTCAACATTGTAAACTGCGTGGCAGCCATTGGCGCCGTAATAGCAGTCCGAAAAATTCACTGACCGGATATGTCAGTAATATGAAAAGCGCCATGAGACTGCGCTATATAAAATATGGCCATTATTATTATTATTACGTGACTTGACCTGGTCAACGCACTGAGTACTAAACCGGTGTACTCTGACCAACAAACTGCTCGGTTTCACTGATCCGAAGATCTCTTAGAGGATCAAGAGTCCACCTTCGGCACCCAAGTTTAGGTAGGCTCCATATTACCACCCATTGCACGGTCACGAAGTACCCGGGTGATACCCGAATTTAAAGACAGGTACGAAATTTATACGGCTAAACCGACCACATCTTTTGTGACCATAAATGACCTGGTGGTGATAGTTAAGTCATCGTCACTGCTGTTGATCAGTTAATGAAACTTGTTAATTATAAATGAAACTTGTTATTAGTTAACTGAATAATATCGGTGACTGCAGTCGCGGTTCTGACGTCAGAAAGACAGTTTGTTCAAAAAAGTTTTTTTTTTAAATAGGAAGAGGAAATACCAATTTTCTTTGTGCGCCCGAATCCCAAGATACAGACAACCGGCCAGAAGTTAAATAAAATAATAGAATATAAACCATGCTCTTTGTAGTGAAAACAAAACCCGCAATTAACTATTACAACTAATCCTATTAATCCCCCTAATTAAACGGCTGTGTTTGCCTTTCAAGTCTGCTTGAGCTTCTCGACAAAGATTATGTAATTTGGCATTCAATTTCGTATGTAAATAACAACGTGCATAGTTGAGTTGGCTGGGAGACAGCGAGGGAGTCTTGGCCGAGTGACTGAGAATCTACTGAGAGCAAGAGATGATAGTGAACTACACGAAGTTTGAATAACATGTTTATCATTGTCAAATATGGAGGTGAGTGTATAGTAGATTATAAAAAACCCAACCGCATTTGGCTGTATTTTAGATTCATGTCTACGTTTGTACTGAAGCGTGGACCGACCGGAGTTGTCGTTCTGATGAATCGGTAAGTGAAAAGAGAAGACTGGAATTAATCTTTTCTTATCACAAGGGCCCATCCTATAAACACCCAGTTCGATAAATGATACACAAGATAACTAAATTTCTGAATGTAAGCAACTAGTGAACTACCCAATAGCGACTTTACCACGGCAGTTTTTTTTTTTGCCCCCAAGACAACTGAAAAGATCAAATACACGGCCTATTTTCATGTCCCATTTGGCTAACATTTGTAGCGTGAACTACACCAATCCGTCGTTCCCTGGGTTATCACGGCTCAATGATAAGCGGTTGTCGTCCGTTAACGCGTTATATACTAGGTTTCCAGCCGTGGGCCGAGGCTAGTTGAATTCTCGTACTCGAGAGAAATCTACTTCTCAGTTTGCCGTTTTGATTTAGTTGTCTGTTCCCAAAACGGACCGAAACAAAACGACCGGAGTCAAGACCATCGATGTAAACATGGCCATGCGAACAAATATCCTATGTCTGATAGATGAAAAATTAGCATCCCGTTTCATTATAAAACTTGTGTACTTTTCTGCTCCTCGAAATCATAAATGCTAAGTAAACCACAGGCTTCCCAGACCACGTACCGCTTATTAGTCTGTTGGGTTGCCTGTGGTAAATCTGTTTGGTAAAATCTTCCACAGACCCCGCTCGGCCGTTGCAAAGGGTCTGTTACAGTACCTGTCTAGTCGCCTTGAAACCGTTGCTACCATTGGTTGATGCATATTCTGCTGACTGCGAAGAAGAACGGAGAAAGAAGCATTCGAAGATACGGTATACTTTCTAAAATGAACCAGACAAAGAACGATAGAGTGGCTGAAGTAAAAGCAGTGCGACTGGGTTAGCAAGCCGGCCAAGTTGATATGTAAGCTTAATCAGTCACGTTTCGGTTTGTATAAAAGTTTAAATACTCAAGTCTCTTTCCTTAGCTTGCATACATTTATACCGTACGTTAACGGCTCGAATAATCTACTCGATCTTATTGAATTCACTGTTTGTTTTATTAGCCTTAGCAGAAACGGGTTTTCATTCAGGATCGAGGCTAGCGGTATAAACATTTATGTTGCCGAGTCGCCGTCTTGGGGTCGCTTTACAGCCTGTTTTGGGGTCAGTATTTTACGTTTGCTGCATTTTTCAATCATTCGATCAACTTATTTCAGTGGCCTACTGCCTTGCTTAAAATCTACCGAGAACCGACTCCGGATTTTCTCATGTTGAATTTTAAGTGATCGGTCTGCCTGTGTTTCCTTCGCAATGCCTGCTGGGTCCAGGATTTTCTGGACCCAGCATGCCTTGCAGGATTGTACTGAAACAGACCCTTTGCGTAGGGAAAGTGCAACGGCCGAGCGGGGTCTGTGGAAGAGTCTAGCAAGGTGGGCAACTCGACCTCGCCAAAGCACAGCCTTACCTCAAGATCACCCAGAAATCGGCACTTTTCTTCATCGCTCGCTATACAGCTTTCTGTACAGGAGGGAATAGTTATCAAGCAACATCTGACCCGATATTTAGGAAGATCCATCAAATGTATCACCACCAAACGGCCTCCTCAAGACCCAAAAAGCGCGACCTTCCTATGATCTGCACAAACCAGAACTAACCCAAACGATTTCATGATGGAGATGTAAGCGCAAAATTATACTTCCGCTCAGGGAATGTTTGCAAATAATCATTTTCACGGGGGACCCCGGGCCCCAAGCGCGATTTGCATCGATTTGGGTAGGGCGGGCAGCTTTTCAACCTCTGGTCGGTCTGGTTGTGTCGTACCACTTTAATATAGTATATATTATAATATAACATAATATCAGTTATGAACATGCTTATGATAAGTTGATATAAATGGGGCAAAAAAAAACGGTCCGCAATCAGCGAATTCTCTCGTGGTTTAATGGTTAGGGTTAGTGTTGGGCGTAAGGGGGGTCCGAAAACCGCGCAGTAAAATGTAAAAAACTGCAATACCATACTTTGTAGATGGTCGTATATTTGTCATTTTAGATGCATGTCATGTTAACAGCAGCAGCCTGGCCATTGCACTAACCACATACTCAATATTGTACAATATTAGCGCCGTAAGCAGTCCGAAATAATTCACTGACGGGACATGTCAGATAAATGTAAAGCGCCATGAAACTGTGGTGATATGGCGCTATATAAATATGGCCATTATTATCATTATTATTATACGCCATGCCATATCGATTACCGTGTCCTAAAATTTTTAATAACCGCGAACCGCATAGTCTTGTAAAACTGCAACACCGCAGGTAAAAAATAAAATTTCCGCAAAACCGCATCACCGCAAACCCTTACGCCCCCTCGTGGTGGATAAGCCATTATATTGAGTCCTTACCGGCCCGAGTTCAATTCCCAGTTCAGGCATTTTTTTTTAATACTGAAGATAATATAAATCCTTCATTTCCATCGAAAATGTCGTCTCGGAATTGTCGTTTCGGATGTTCGTGAAAAATGTTTCAAGTTATTCATAGCGAAAAATGAGGTAACAAAGAGAATTTTATGACGTAGTTGGTTAAACGGTACCAGGAGCCCATTACCAGGAGCGTCCATATATACTACACCCGTGAGTCAACGAATGACCGGTTTGAGCTATTTTTAGAACATGTTTCCCAGGTAACTGCCTTCTGACTCTGCTGCGATCGTGCATATGCTTGCCATAATTATCGAGATTAAGAATGATCTATTGTTCTTTGAGGTGATTTTACTAACGCTGCATTGTCCTGACTATGGTTTGATTGGATTCCCAAAGTGTGGGCACATGAACTTCCGTGAGATCTGTTCTAAATATAGCTAAATCCGGTCATACGCTGACTCACAGACCTAGTATGGGAGATGGACGCTCCTGGTAATGGGCTCCTGACGGTACACGAAAATTCAAAACATTTATAGCATAACGTATGTATTTGCTTTAACACATATAACCTCGACCCCAGATCCTTCTCTTATTTCTTACTGCGCATGCTCGACGAAATTTGATTTTGGCTACACCATTTGCATATGTGGAGTTTTGCCAGAGCCTTACGATTTCGTTGAGCATGCGCAGTAAAAAATAAGAGAATGGTCTGGGGTCGAGAATGATATTTTACCCAGTTTCCGGATCATGCGCAGTTGTAAAAATCCGGCTTTGTTTATTTGGCGGGCGGTAGATGTTAAACAATAGATGGTCCACCGGTTGAATTTGTATTTGTATTTGTACAACTGCGCGTGATATTGAAACTGGGTTATCCTGTGCATTTTAATTCCCTCACGCATCTCCTAGTAACGTAGAACTACTGACTTACTTTTTACCTACAGAGAAGTAACTTGAAAGAAGAAGATAAAAAAAACACGGATTTGTTACGACCCGAAATCGAACTCGAACCCTCGCTCGATTGATTTCTAGTCGTCTGTCCGCTATCCACAACACTACAAGCTACGTTAGTTGAAAGAGTCGAGACAAAAAATATACAAAGCCTTGTGAACAGTAATTTTATGCAACTATGCACAAGACAAACAATGATCCTGATGATTTATGAAAAAAGATATTGTTATTGCCAAGCAAGAGAAAACCTCGCCATTGTGAAAATGAGCATATATTATATTGGCCTTCTGCTCGGGGGTATGGGATTTATTCACCTCAGGTGCTGCCTTAGCGCTGCGCCCTCGTGTGGAACCCTCGGTGAATATATCCCCTCGAAAGTGCGCCCTAGGCCAATATCTCTTACACAGTGTGAGTCGAACTAGTCGATTTTAATTAATTCAAACGTCGAATTTAATTCGTGAATTTAATTCGGCACGGCAGAAATTCGACGCTTGCGTGACCGGTCTTAAGCTCTTTGTAAGGCACTGATTCTTCCACCCTGTACCAAGAGATGCTTTAATACAAGTATTTAAGGCACTGATTCTCTCACCCTTAGAATATTGTTCTGTTGTTTGGGATCTTTCGGCTTAGGCAAATAACACAGGTCTACCTGTCTTGATAATTTTCGTTATCATGCTTAAAGTGCAACTAACCCCTTTTGCAATTTATATATATATGAATCTTTGAAAGGTTTTGAGTACTTCTCCGAAGAATTTTTTGGCTTACAGAGAATACTCTATGTTCTAGGCTTGTTTGAAATGGTGAAAATTTGACCTTTCCTGACCCATGACCGCGCAAGAAAAAGCCTGGGTCGATTCTTGATCTTACGTCACCTCATTAATGCATTATTCTCCATGGCGCCTTTCCATCACAACAACATCGATATATAGAGAATATACACAGTCTGAGTTGCTAGTAAAGAAAACAGTTATTTAAGACAAAATGCTAAATATTTATTCAAATTATTGCAAAGTCGAATGAGTTGGATGACGTAAGATCAAGAATCGACCCAGGCTTTTTCTTGCGCGGTCATGGGTCAGGAAAGGTCAAATTTTCACCATTTCAATCAAGCCTAGAACATAGAGTATTCTCTGTAAGCCAACAAATTCTTCGGAGAAGTACTCAAAACCTTTCAAAGATTCATATGTATACAAATTGCAAAAGGGGTTAGTTGCACTTTAACCTCATCCAATAATTACTTAATCAGTGTAATGTAACTCTTGCTTGCCTGATCGTTGCGCATGTGCAGATGCAGAGGAGGCGCTGTTCAATCCTGACTGTCGAATTCTTCACCTTCTTGAGAACATCAAGGAAAGGTGCCAGTGCACTGAAGAAGGTTGGTCACTACTTCCACATTGAATGATTTCTTTTGTGTTTGTTTTATCATTATTATGATCATTATTATTGTAATTATATATTATTACGCTTGAACAGGAAGTTCCGGTATAAAAGGGCTATGTCCAGACCGCTGACACCTCCAGTTGTTACTCAGCCTTTCCGGAGTGAACATCTGCGTGATGCTCGGCTTGAGTGCTCCCTACTGTCAAACTTCAGAGTAACCTAAGGGCTATAGAGATCGTAAATAGGCATAAAATACCGCCTGTAGTCTTTAATAAACAGCTATATTCCCTCTGTTCACTTTTTGATGGCTTGTTTGATTTTTAATCCCAAATATTTCGCATTTTAACAGGAGAGGATCCCATACGTTCTTCACTGCTCTGTAATTTGAATTTCAAAAACTCATAAATAATTAATGAGCATTTTGTCCAATCAGATGAAGTAAATCAGTCACGTGCATGCTCCTTTATACCTGATAAAATCTCATCATTCTAAAAAGCCCGTAGAGGAATTTGAATTCTGTCCCAGGGGGAAACGGGGTTAATGATTGAGACAATGGAATATAAGCACCTTCCAACTCTTGGAATTTCTATTGATGTTTCAGCTTTCTCAATGAATTGCAGGCACTCAATGAACACAGGCAGCCCAAGCTAATGATTTTTACAAGGAATGTATGGGAATTTTTAGAAAAAATCTAAAACTGTACTAAAATGATCAATAATGTTATAAAATCTTACCTGTGTGTTGTGAAGTTGTTCCTCTTCGTCACTGATGTGTTTATTTCTGGTTTGAGGCATTTCTGGGCTTTTTTTCCCTCCCCAATATCAATATTGAGAAGGCAGGAAACATGAGACGCCATTAGTCCACGTGGCGACTCTTCGAGGCCTCGTAATTCTTCGAAAATCCAAACTTTCAGCATTTTACCTCCAGAAACCCTTTCTTACATTCCTCTAGCACTCATTTCATCGAGCTTATTTCCTCGCTTTGTAAGTACTCAAATCCGACGGTTTCTGCAGCCAACCTAGCATGTAACGATCCGGGGTACCGTCAGCTTGACCTTTATTCATGGGCTGCCTGTGCTAGTTGAACCACAGGCAGCCTGTGGTTGAACGTGGCTTTTCTTCGGAAGCAGTGACGAACGAGTGCCGAAGGAATCCAACACCTCCGTGTTTTTTCGAGGAGATTCGGAGAACGAAGTCATTGTGCTCAATCGACCAATCGCGCTGAACGGTGAAATATGCAGAACAGAAGAGCATATCAGCCATTAGAAGAGCGTAATGGGAATGGCAGTTTTACTTTTCATTGAATCGTCAAATACAGTAGCGGAAATGCCACTAGAACACACCACTACAACATTTTGTTCAAGGCTTTTCAGACGCGTTACGGTTTCGTTTACTCAACAGGATATTAATAGGGACTTTAAGCAAAACACGACGGCAACGTCTTCGACGACGGCATAAAACAGTAGCCTTAATTACAAAATACAATAGCTGCACGTGAAAATGCACGCAGTCACCTACATTTACACCGTTCTCTGCAAAAACACAACGTGAAAACCCCAAATTGTACGTTTTAAAGCCGAGAACGCGAACGAATTGATGGGTTGCACGTTACGTCATCGCCGCCATGTTGGTGGAAGTTAACAAAGGATTCCTCGTTAGCTTCTTTTGTTAGTTCCACCAACATGGCCGCCACGGCTTTGTTATTTGAATCTCTGGGGATTGGTTGCAACCCAAGAATAAGAAAGTAAATCAATCCGTTTTTCGTTCGGCGTGAACGGAACTCTATACTCGGTCATATTTTTCGAAAATCTGGTTGTGAAAAACAATTCAAGGTGAACAAGGGAAATAGTAGACACCAAATTTCGGGAGAAAGGCACTTTTCTACGTCCCGTCGTCAATGCCGTCGCCGTCGGCTGGCTGCTTAAAGTCCCTAATATATCCTGCTTCGGCAGTTCTAACTGCTCTTTTCTCATCCGGTTAGGCTCCAGGAAAGATAAGGGTTAATACGAGTTCTCACTGACCTATTTGTTACACCATATTCTAGCCGCTACACGGACGTATTTTTTCACTCATATTGCAGTCAGTTCAACAGAATCGTCTATAACAAATTCTTATCAGTACAACTTACCTTGGTCGGTTCCGTTTTTGGTTATTTTACATTTGAAACAGCTTTTGGAGAAAACTAAATCAAGAAATCGACTACATTTCTATTTGAAATTTACTTCACCTACAGATGGTTTGGCACTCAATCCCCAGAGATTCAAATGAAAAAGGACATGGCGGCCATGTTGGTGTACACTAACATGGCGGCTATGACGTCACGTGCAAAGGGTCTATTGTTTGCTGAAAAGTTCGTGGGTCTGCCCTGCAGATTTCACCGTTCAGCGATTGGTCGATTGAGCACAATGACTTCGTTCTCCAAATCTCCTCGAAAAAACACGGAGGTATTGGATTCCTTCGGCACTCGTTCGTCACTGCTTCCGAAGAAAAGCCACGTTCAACCACAGGCTGCCTGTGGTTCAACTAGCACAGGCAGCCCATGAAAAAAGGTCAAGTTGACGGTACCCCGGATCGTTCACATGCTAGCTAGATTGGCTGCAGAAACCGTCGAATTTGAGTACGAAGCGAGGAAATAATATGTAAGAAAGGGTTTCTGGAGGTAAAATACTAAAAGTTTGGATTTTCGAAGAATTACGAGGCCTCGAAGAGTCGCCACGTGGACTAATGGCGTCTCGTGTTTCCTGCCTTCTCAATATTTATATAGGGGAGGGGAAAAAAAGCCCAGAAGTGCCTCAAACCAGAAATAAACACATCAGTGATGAAGAGGAACACCTTCACAACACACAGGTAAGATTTTATGACTTTATTGATCATTTTAGTACAGTTTTAGATTTTTTCTAAAAATTCCCATACATTCCTTGTAAAAATCATTAGCTTGGGCTGCCTGTGTTCAAACAACATAGTATGGTAATTTCTTCATGTAATTCCCTTGAGATGTTCGTAATCGTAGGCGGTGATTACTCGAATATTTTGCATGGCGTTGTGAATACAAAGGTTCAATGGTTCATAAAGCAACCATTATACACACTATGCATAACTCGCGCGGTCACAACACGAAATAGAGGCCGGTAGGTCCTCTGGAATGTTGAAGATGAAATACTAGCAGGAGGTGTGAAACGTGTTGAACATGATTGTTTAGTTGAAAAATGTTGTTAATCTGTCCTCATTTATCCTTTATTTTTCTTTATAGTACAACCAGCCAGGCGCATAGCAAATTAGCGGCATTGTTTCACTGAACATTCGTTCACTGAACATTCGTTCAGTGCATTTCACAATCTCCCCGGGCGCTCCAATTTCAACATTCCAGAGGACCTACCGGCCTCATTGACATGCTAGTTACCAGGACTTATGCATGCGCCCTCGAGTTTTAAACCTGGTAAAACACTGCTGCTCGTTTATTAAACAGTACTTCAAATGTTGAGTATGCCAAGTGGAAAATGAGGAGGGGCTTACCCTTTTATACCGGTACTTCTTGTTAAACTTGTAATTAAGAGTATTTGCTGTTTGTTTACAGCTCTCATAGATCTGTCAGATGTTGATGGCTCTGTGAGAAATCTCGTCGACAACCAATCTTGTAACGCGAGTGATTTCCTCAAGGGAAGAGAGACCTTTATCCTCGTGCGCGTCGAAAGTAAGTGATGTGATTACTGCCGTACATAGCCTGCGAACAGGCTCATGGGAAGAAGGGAGGACGAAATCTTTGGATCAATCACGGTTTCTGGGAAACCCCCACCCCTCCCCCACACTTCACCCTAACCTTTAATGGTTAATCACTAATATAACGATGCATATCCAAGGGAGGGGTGGGTAGGTAGTTTCCCGGAAACAGGGATTGAGCCAAATCTTTTCACGTGTTCATTAGATTTGATATCTTAAGCCCGTTTTGCTCCACTCATGTGCTGAACCTAATTAAATAAACAAAGCCACCCAATTATTATGCTTTGTTTCGATTACGTTCGGCAAGAGTGGACATGGCGTCTGAGTCTAATGATGGATCAATGTAGGGGCGTAATAGACCCTTTCAGCTTGCCTGTTTGTTGCCCCATTTCAGACCACGTGATAGTTCTCCAGAGGATGCAGTGCTTTGTTTTCCAATTATAGAAATTGGTACATTTCCTCTTTGGATACAGAAAAAAAAACATTACTCAAGGGAAGAGTCAGGTGGTGTGAAATGGGGCAACAAACAGGCAAGCTGAAAGGGTCTATTCACATTTGTGTAGAGTCCGTGTAGGCTCTTCTTTCCCCTCCTCCCCCTATTCCCATGAGCTTGTTCGCAGGCTATTCATAACAGTATTGTATTGGGAAAGTCGTATTGTTTCTTTTAAAGAAATCGAGGGTCACGACCGACCAATCTACACTCCGCTCCTGAGAGACGAAGACTTTGTGACGTCAGAGTTCTTAGGTGGGTCCTCGTGACGACTGTGTATTAGTATTTCCTCTGTGCATGAAGTTTGGATGACAAAGCATTTCAGTTAATACAGTATTGATGTTATAATCTCCGGCGTTGCCAGATGTCCTAGATTACACACATACCTTCACCTATTGCTACGTACCATTCAAATACACAAAAACACATACAAAACAAACTTTACGTGTTCTATGTGCATACATCCCGCCTCCGCAACTCCAAATTCAACGTGGGTTTCTACAATTATTTAGAACCACATCACATTAAAGCCATTTCCTATAGGACCTAGTGATACACCACAGGTATCCCAACAAATCTTTTCTTGCTTATCTTCCCTAGAGAGCCTGTCCAGAATGCCCAGCGGACTCCTTGAGGTCAGCGGTCGCCAGTCAAAGCACGGCAGACGAGGGAGTCTGAAAATGACAAAGATGTCGAAACCTCTGCTGACCGCGAACACTGGAGGAAACATGAGCGCGTCGAGTTTGAAAACTCCGACGGGTAAACAGAGGAGAATAAGTCATACAAAGAGATCGTGACAAACGACATCCCCTGGGGGGGGGGAGTGGCGGTGCCGGTGCTATAGGCGCACCAGGGTGCGACAGATTTGAGAGGCTCTTGTTGGTTCACAGTGTACGTACGTGACAAAAGCATTCAATGAAACAATGATTAAAAATGCTTTGGTTTTTAAGACGTGAATATCTTCTCGAAGAAAATTTCACAGAATGCCGGAGAAAACTGTTCAAATGTTATTATATCCAAACAGGAGCCCATTACCAGGAGCGTACCTATGTGATGGGTAGCGCCCACAGCACAGTAGACGATGTGGCTATTTATAGTCGCGATGTTCTGGTATGCGATTATACGTTGTCTTTTGTTCTCTTGCGCTTTAGTATATTTAGCAGTTTGAAGCGTGTTAATTACAATTTTTCAGTGCATCCTGATTGGTTAAAAGTGACGGTCTTTGTTTCTTCTCGCGGGAAAAACAAAGCTAAAAATAGCTACATCATCTGTTCTGCTGTTGGACAGACCTAATCTGGGAGATGCACGCTCCTGGTAATGGGCTCCTGATCCAAATGGCAACTCGGCCGGAAAGAAATTATTTCGAATACTAGGCAATATCACCAAAAAGCCTTCGACTCAATCCAAAACTCTCTTTACTTACCATAGAAATTTCCATTCAAAAATATTATTGTCAGACTTTATATCTGAACGTTGACAGGTACCGGATCAAGGTCAGGTTTTTCAGTAAGTTTGCAAAAACAAACCCAACATGTAGCCGGAGTTGATCTGCTGAAATTTGACACCAGCCCTGCTCGTGTGAGTTTATTGCGAATATCCACGTTTGTGTTGATAATAATGTAGATGAGGTTTTTGTCTTCAAGTTATACCCACCCCACCCCCCTATTTTAGTCTGAAATAGCGTCATTAATTTTTAGTCTGGAATAGGGCATGATCTTGACAGGGAAGTATACGACCGCACATTTTAATAATATATTTCTCTTGTTATGAAATAGACTAGAGGTATGAAAAGGGAATGAATTTTTTATATTTTGGTCTGAAATAGGGTCTGGGTTTTGAGTCGTGTTTTTGTGATTCTTTAATATTCTATGTGCTCCGGTTCGGTTTTGTTTTCACCTCGGAACAGGCTCGTGCGTTTTCATTGTTACCTGATCATTTCATAAGGTTGTACAATCGATAGTGTAAACAAATGTTAAGAGCGTCGTGCACCGTCGACCTTCCAATTTATAAATCACTTAAAATACCTAAATACATGTTTGACACTGTATACTATGGGGCGCCGATGCGGACAATATTCTGTATATAAAAATATTCATGCCGTGTGCTAAGAATCTATTCTGTCTTTCGGATATACCTTCTAAGTTAAGATTATATGTTCTAAAGTCTAAACGTTTCATGTTCTGAGCGGAAAATATTAGTTCCATACTTTGAATATCGATTCTAAACTCGGAATATTCATGCTAAACTTACTAATTTTAACTATTTATTTTCCAAAGTGCATTTTTATTTTCTAATCATGAAAAACTTTCCTCTTTCAAAAATATGCGTGCTCAACTTGGGAGAATGATTGGGAGAATGGCGTCACCTTGTTCAAGGTTTTCTACTGACTACCGTTAATGTGGTACAAACGTCCTCCAGGCGAACGATCAGAGTTTGCAAAAAGTGATCTGAAGAGTATGAAGGTCCTGATGCAGAGACTTTGTCTTTTGCGTCTAAAAGAACAGATACAGCAGCTTCCAGAAAGGTAAAAAACTCGGCATTTGAAAGGCAAGGCCTCTGTAACCCATTCATTTTACTATGTATAACCAGGGAAGTGAGAAAACCCTGATATTACAAAATGTCGGCTTTTTTGACGGCAAATTATAGACCGCACTGCATTATGGATGTCAAAAATATTAACATATATTTGCATATTAATTAGAATATATTTTTGGTTCAATATGCCATAGATATTTTGTCCATTCGTAATACATATTTTCTCAGCAGAATTTCGAATATATATTTTTAAGTTGAGCACGCATATTTTTGAAAGAGGAAAGCCTTTCATGATTAGAAGATAAAAATGCACTTTGGAAGATAAATAGTAAGTTTAGCATGAATATTCCGAGTTTAGAACCGATATTCAAAGTATGGAACTAATATTTTCCGCTCAGAACATGAAAAGTTTAGACTTTAGAACATATCATCTGAACTTAGAATGTATATCCGAAAGACAGAATAGTTTCTTAGCACACGGCATAAATATTTTTATAAACAGAATATTGTCCGCATCGGCGCCCCATAGTATACGTACGTATGTCTTTATTTACCCACGGAGTCTCTTCATACAATCATGCGTACTACATTGCTCTTCAAATAAGTAGAATAATAAAATAAGCGAGCTGGAAAAACAAATTGCGATAAAGAAGTATTATGTAAACCGCGTGCTAAACGCGACTAATAGCCCATGTTCGATATATGCTTCACTTGTCACGCACTTCACTTGTCACGCACTTCACTTGTCACGCACAAAGGTTTCAGTACGAGGCTCAGGGGTATAATACTCAGTGAACGTGAAAAGAGAAAATAATTAATTTACCCCAGAGTCTCGTAATGAAATCTTGTGCGTGACAAGTGAAGTATATATCGAAAATGGGCTAGAGCGGTTTTCGATTGAGTGTCGAAAGCAACAAGTGATTGCTTTGGTTTTGCGTTTGCTTAGCTTTTCTATTGGTTGTGAGAAATGATTTCCAGTTATCAGCCAATCCAGTTCTAAACTAAAACCAAACGCAATCACGCAATCGGGTTTTGTTTTAGTGACAGCATTGACGCTGCGTTTACTTTGCCTCGTGATTGGTTCAAGAAAAACCAATCGTGAGTTACTTCAGTTCGTGATTGGCTCATTGTGTTTTCACTAGCTCCTGTGATTGGCTGTGCAATTACTTTGGTTTTGGTTTTACTACACTCAACTGAATACCGCTCTATTATCGGATATCGGTTGTTGTCTTTCGCGCGCGCTCATTGGCTACTCAAACTCTCAATATCCTGCACTATTCACTGTTTTCGATCTCGAAGACTTCACTTGCCGTTAATGGCTTTTTGCTGGAACTTTTTGAACTAATTTGAGGCTGGCTATTTCACTTGTGTCAGGAGGCATTACCCAGAGCCTCCACCGTTTGCGACCTGAAACGTTAGTGGCTACCCAAACAATAGCCTAACCCAAACAATAGCCTAACCCAAACACTAGCCTAACCCAAACACTAGCCTAACCCAAACAATAGCCTAACCCAAACAATAGCCTAACCCAAACAATAGCCTAACCCAAACAATAGCCTAACCCTAAAACAATACAAACCCTAACCCTAAAACAATGGGATTCTTTAGAGCTGTTTTCAGTTGAGTGTAGTAAAACCAAAACCAAAGTAATTACACAGCCAATCACAGGAGCATGTTAAAACACAATGAGCCAATCACAGGAGCAAGTGGAAACACAATGAGCCAATCACAGGAGCAAGTGAAAACACAAATAGCCAATCACAGGAGCATGTGAAAACACAATGAGCCAATCACGAACTGAAGTAACTCACGATTGGTTTTACTTGAAACCATAGTTAATAGAGTGGAATGGTTATGAAACCCGGCAAACTTCAAAGGGGCTAACAAAGGCGCTGCGATTTATGTTGGAAGGGGTAAGACAAAAGATTGTGCAGGGTCATAGTTCATTAGCGTCCCCTGAACGACTGAACTCACACGTTTCTATTGGCTGATTGATTAACACCTTGGAATTTCTATTGTTTTGTGCAGGGTCACGGTTGAAAAAAGCTAACAAAGACATATAACAAAGAAGGTCGCTGGGTTTCATAACCATTCCACTCTATTAACTATGTTGAAACCAACATCGAGGAAAAGTAAACGCAATCGTGGATGGCGTGATGATTGATAGACCACCAAAACACGTGGTTTTAGTTTAGCACTTGATTGGCTGATAATCACAAAACATTTTCCACAGCCAATAGGAAAACTGAGTAAACGCAAAACCAAGCAATCACGGATTTCTTTCGACACTTGATCGAAATCCGCTCTGTCAGTGAAGTCCAATAGGATACGACCTTGAAAACATCTTATTCGTAATGCAGCGTTCTCCCAGAACGGGGCTCTTTCTAGGTGTATCAACGACAATGAACTACAGCAAAACAATACCCTGAAATACAAAGAACCCTAACCCCAGAATACAATGAACTACAGCAAAACAATACCCTGAAATACAAAGAACCCTAACCCCAGAATACAATGAACTACAGCAAAACAATACCCTGAAATACGAAGAACCCTAACCCCAGAATACAATGAACTACAGCAAAACAATACCCTGAAATACAAAGAACGAAAGAAAACAATAGAGTTGTTCATTGTCCTGAATTTCAGGACGTTGATACACCTAGAAAGACCCCAGAACGGGTTATTCTTAGATTTCACTTCTCATTGTTCGCATTCATAGCGGCATGTTGTTAACAAAAGATGCCTCGTTAGCTTCTCTTGTTTGGTCAAACAACATGGCTGCCACATCATTTGAATTAAAATTACGCAAACGCTTGTGATTGGCTAGCGGAACGAAACTCGCGGGAAACATTCTAAAAATAACCCGGTCTGCAAAATGCTGCATCATGGGAGATGGACGGGTAATGGGCTCCTACAAACCTCTCGATGCTTGTGTGGTCGTATACTAAAACACTTATTTCCCTCAGTGTCGGTGAGTAGCGGTGGATATTTGCCTCGCTTCTTCGCGGCTCGGTATATTTAATAATTATTCACCGAAGTGGAGGTGAATAGTGGTGGATATTTACCGAGCCACTTCGGCGAGGTAAATATCCACCACTATTTACTGACACTAAGGTGAATAATTGTTTTAGTATATACCACACTGCAGGTGAATAGCCAGCACCAAATAGTTATTTTATTTTCTGTCAAATGGACAAAAACTCGCGCGAGGTGATCGCTGCTTCGCTCGGAGGTGAATATGAAATCATATTCACTGTTTAAGTAGCCAATGAGAGCGCACGAAAAGTGATATTCACTGGTGTGGTATTTACTAAATCCACCAAGTCACCGACACCGAGGGGAATAATTGTTAACCATCGTCAACCTCGTTTCCAGGCTCTTTTGGCCGTGCTAAAATTAATATGTTTTAACTTTATTTACCTGTCTAGTCTTCTAGCTGACCCTTTCTATGACACGAAATCCGCAGTCGAATTGAAATTTGGGTTGTTTTTCTGAGGAGGGAGGAAAACCAGAGAACCCGGGGGAGAACCCTTGGAGCAAGGGCGAGATACCAACAAACTCCTCTCACATTCTGACTCGGGCCACAGAGGTATGAGGTGAAGCGCTTATCGCTACGTTACTTGGCTAACATCTTAGTGAGTGAGCGACACACATTCCCCATCCTTTAACACATTTCTGTGCTTGCGCGCATCCACAAATTAAAAACGGCCTCGTGATTGTGAACAGTTTCAAAATGCTGATTACTTTATTATTTAAAAGACAATCGTTTTTCAGAGGTCATCTTTTTTCTCTTGGTCAGATTATCATGTTAAATACTCAATACACATTACCCACCTGTATTAATCACAAGTGATCTGTATTATTACAAACTACCGAAACCAAATCTGGGATTATGATCACTAGCTTTATTGGAGAAATATTCGTTTTTTATGGCTAACTTGTCAGGTAACACAGGACCAGTTCATCGACTGAAAATATTCCTTACTGAGACGGATTCACAACTAATGTGACCCGTATTTACAATACCTCTCTTGGTTGCTTTTCTCTCTATGGAGTCTATTTAATGAGTTCTTTCTCTGAGTCTCGGAGTCCTCCCACTCATAAAAAACTTAATTGAACTTATCCTTTATTTAAGCAAATGCCCCGGGTCATAAATCTGTCAAATTAAATAAAGTCAAACACCGTGCTGGGAAGCAGCATTGTAATAATCAGATAGCAGATGAACTTGGTGTTTGGTTGGACGCGTGTCTCGCAAGTGAACGCCGCCACTGATAGATGTGTTTAGGGGATAATTGCAGTTTCTTTGTCTAATGTGATTGTACTGGGTTTCGTGCACCAAGAAGCGCCAAATAAGAGCAGAAGACATCAGATTTGTCAGTATTAAGAATTGCTACTGGACTTGTTTGATGACGGAAAGAAACGCTAATCCTAAAATCTCCTTAGATATCAAGATCCGCGTGATTATTAATTAACTGCAGGGACATTTCTATAGATCGTTTTCACTGACGTCACACAAAAAAATTGCCTCAAGAAAAGACTGATATTAGTAAAATATTTTTAATGGTGTGTATAGAGCAGGTAAAAATATGTAAATGACCGAAATTTTGGAGCATTAGAGTACTTCCTAACTGAGCTGTCGGACAAATAATATTCAAACAATTTAGTGTAATTTGTATGCGGCGGCCATGTTGGTGTACCTCTTTGGTACACCAAGATGGCGGCCGAAAACGTACTCTACAAATAAAGCTGTTTTTCCCAGCAATATGATTAGCATTCACTTAAAAACACTTTAGATATCACTTTTAACGTTAAATCAAGTCTAACATTTTAAATTGGCAGAAATATATGGATTTCCATGACATTTAGGAAACACGCTGAGCTGGGCTGTCACAAAATTCAAAATATTCTAACTCAATAACGACTCACCGTATCGACGTCAAATTTTACAAGAATACTGAGTATACCGATACCTAAATCATATTAAAAGAACAGGGTTATATATCATTTAGTTTAGATTTTAGAATTTTGATGACGTCACGTGAAAACGATCTATTGAATACCATAAGGTTCAGTCGGCGAATGTATGATATGGTTGGATCTATTTATAACTTATGCTATCCTATAGGCTGATTCACACTTGCGACATAAGCATCAGAACATACGCAAGCGCAGATTGTACTTAAGGTTGGATGAATGCTTTGTTCTACTCAAGTATAACACTGAATTTCTAACGGGACCTGAAAAACAACCATAGAGACTGATCAAAGCCAAGACCCGGCTAAATCACAGATCGAATTGGAATTTAGCGTGTTGGTTTTTGTGGAGGGAGGAAAGCCGCAGAACTCTGAAATAAACCCTTGGAGCAAGGGCGATATACCCCGGCCCTCGGGGGGGGGGGGGGGGGGGGGGTGTGCCGCTGAGCCCTTGAAACCTTACCTTGTTGCGACCCTGTTCCAGACAAAATGGCAAAAAGATATACTGTTCCAGACAAGGCTAGCGTCTGATAAGATACGCGCGAGACGTTGCGCTCCACTCGCCACTCGAATCATAATCAGATGAACGGAATCTGCGTTTGCAGCGGCAACTCAAACCGTCCTGAGGCCTTTCCCAAAAACCAGATCAAAACTGATTTATATACCCTGTTCCAGGCTGAGAATTGTCAAAAACCATACCCTGTCGAGTGGCACGTACCCGTATAGGCTATATATGGGAGTACCACCCCCCCCCCCCCCCCCCCCCCCCCCCCCCCCCCCGGAGCGAGATACCAACAAACTCAACTCACATATGGCGCCGGGTCCGAGAATCGAACCGGGTCACAGAGGTGAGGCGCTTAACCACTGCGCCACCCCGGCTCCCCATAGAGGGGTTAACTAACCATGAAGTACAATGTGCGCTTGCGTAAGTTCTTATGCTTATGTCGCAAGTGTGACTCAGCCTTATGTCTACACTGATGTTTCTCTTATGGATCGAATGTATTCGAAAAATTCACGATCAAATTCACCGACATTGAGGATCGGGCCGGAGGGGACTGGGTTAGAGTTGTGTATCTCATCTCTGTTCTGCATGCCTCGTATTGAACTTTCTAATTCGATAACCTTCGTCACATTTTTGCCTCCATTTCTTTTTGTAGAGATATCGACGAATTTGTGAAAGTTGTTGACTGGATTATATGGATTACCCAAATCTAAATGTCGTCCACTGTTTTGATTAATAATAAATTTATCTTGAGTTCGAGTTAACGGTAGTCGCGAGGTAGTGTCGTTGCTCTCTATAGGAACCAAGAGCAGACTACCGAATGTCATAGGATCCCATTCTAAAGAGCTTGTTAGATCCACCTCAGATGGATGTTCATTAAATTTCACGACATTCTGTTCCATGTTCGCTGTTTTGGGGTCTTCCTGATCAAAACAGTTGTTTTTACCAAGAGAGCTGTACGATTTCTCGAAGCATTCCAACTCTTCTTTAACGGGTAAAAGTTTCTCCATTTCATCTTCCTCCAGAATTTGCTCTTCCTTGATCATAGGAATAGCGTCCTTAACTTCTTCGTACCTTGTTTTGGAATGTACAGCACTCGAGCCAGGCCTCCTCAAGGAGCGGGTCGTACGCGTCTTCCTCGGAATGTGGCCATTCCGGTTCAGTTCAGTATCTTCAGTACTAAAATTCCCTTTTAATCCACCGATTGCACTGTTTTTTCTTGCTCTGAAAGTGGCGTTTCTATCTCGACGAGTATAGTCCCTGGAAAAAATGGAAATGGAACTGGATTTCCTCCGCCACTTTCTTCCATATTCCAGGACAGAGTTGCCTTGGTCGTCGACGTGCCGATAGATTGCCAGTCGAAATCTTCTGCTACGCGAGAAGCCGTCCACCTGAGATTCCTCCATCGGTAGCTTATTGCACTCGCACTTGAAGAAACTCTTAAACACTATCTTAAATTCCTTATTAAGTGTTCCATATGCAATGGGGTTCAGTGCACTGTTGGCCATGGGGAAAACATTAGCAAACCTGATGACGTAAACTCTATATTTAAACTGGTTCAGGTCCCCGTATATCATACTCAAGTATACAACGTGCTGAGGGAGCATGCAGACTGCATACAGCGTCACCAGAGCGATCAACATGTTCGTGATCTTGGAGGTTTGCTTCATTCTCTGACGCACCGCCGCCGCCAGAACGTGCGAGGTCTTTTCGATCATTTCCAAAGAATTCTTGCGGATTTTTAAGGCTATTAACACGGCCAAGACACATATCATAGCAAGCGGTACCACGTACTGTATGACGAAGATAGAGATCCAGTAGATACGGCTGTACGGTCCTTCAGGCCATACTTCGTCACAGTACACCTGCCCAGGAGCGGGTCTTGTTTCACCTGCTACAAAGACTAACGGCAATGCTACAAGTATGGACATGGTCCAGATAACGAGTAGGATGACACGGATCCGCTTACTGCTGAGTCGTGGCTTCATGGGGAATGCGATGGCCCGGTACCTATCACTGGTTATGGCCAGTAGTGTGGCAATAGATGCAGATAAACACACCGGGATTGTAATGTATGCTATCTGGCAGGCAAAGTTACCTAACGGCCAGTTGTGGTTATTCTCAAACGCGGCCATCTGAGTTGGTACGTAGATGATCACAGTCAATAGATCAGACACCGCAAGGTTAAACGTGAAGATGTTATTGCTTGTCCGCATTCGCTTGCGGCGAATAACCGCCGAACACACAACCAAGTTCCCAACCGACCCCACGAGAAACACACTTATAAAGATCAGTCTTAACGTCCATCGCCAGAGTTGCGGCTCGATAAAGTTACCCCCTCCTTCAGCAGTACTCGAATTAGTCGTTGTATTATTTCGGTTTTCCATAAAGAGTAGGCTTTTCCTTGCGAAGCGCCGATCTTCTCTGCAGGATTCCTGTTGTTTTTTCACACAATTCTTGTTTTCCAATTGGCCCTGTAGGCTGCTCAGTTGGCTTAAATTAAATCCTCTTGTAGCAGATTGCGTTCTTGTTTAGCACGATCCGATCTGTAATTAGAAAGACGGTTAGGAAAGACAATAAACTGATATCCTATGCACGACATTGTGTATTTGTTTACGAGATTGCCTGTATAATGACAGTATCCCCATATCGAGTAACAAATGTTATGTGCAACATTGTGGTAGAGCACAAGCTAAAGGGTTACTCAACTGAGTCAACTTAACACAGCGCTGTCAGTTTAAAGCGAGCAGCTCTCGCAGTCCAGTAGGCATGTTATTATCACTGAACGTACGATTTCTCAGAATAGGGAGATTAAATCAAGGACCCACATAGTGAGCTCACAGCGCCACTAAAGCCCTATTACAATGACTGTAGAAGAGTAACATATGGACTCACAGGCTGCTCGTTGTACATACGAAATCCTCTATAGAAATTGTTTGTAGCTGTTAAATACCCAAAAAGGTTGCTTAAAATTGGCTAATTTAAACAAAGAAATCAGTTAATAACATCTTATAAATATTGTATCTACTTTCGCTATTAAAAGAACCCTATTTGAGTATGTTTTTTTTCACTAAACACGCTTCAAGGACTCGATAGTTTTTTTCTAGAGACTCAGACCGTTATTCTACTCGGCTCCGTATTCTTAGAGCAGGACTGATGATCAATAAATAACTGCTCGTACCGGCCAGTGAGCCATTTCTGTCAACAGGCGAGAGTCTGGCGAAGTTCTATACGAGCTAATTTATTTGATTCCACAAGAATTGGAGTTCACATTATCGTTACACGGTGCCAGGAGCTTATTAGCTGATCAGACGAACAACCAATCACAGGCCTTGTTTTAATTAAATAATCATCGACCTTTTCCGAGATTTCGTAAACAATCTGACACATTATACAGTTATCGCGAATTGTATTCTTTATCGCCGGAGCCACTTTGTCTTCTACGTTTTAGCTGAGCATTTATATCTACTTTGTCACATGAAAAAAATATGAACAGTTTTCTCCCTTCTAATGCTCTGGGGTAGAAGAAATGTATCTATTAAAATAATAAATGTTGTTTGCCTAAACAATTTAAAGGTAATTCTAAATTAGCTGCTATCTTATTTTCATTTCAATGCTGCCTACTCGACAAGAAATTATCTCTGGACATCAACATCATTCATTTGATTGCAACACAGAGAATTATTAACTAAGGAAGTCAGATGGTGCTCAGATGAAATATGTGTTGATCAGCAAAAGACAATGTCGCGAATTTTGTGCATGTGAATAAAAAACTAGAGCAAAAGGCAAACAAAGGAAAGAACAGTTTGACAAACGACAGTAGCTTATTCCCATCCCACATGTGGGGCACTAGAAAATAACAGTAATATGATACGAAGTCACGCTCATACCATGCAGAAGGTGATTGGAGGCGATTACTAAGTTGTGATGATTTCGCGCGAAAATTCTAACGACAGGCGACTGGATTTGAGGCGGCACCAGAAATCGCCAACTAAGAAACTAAAGAAACCAGGCTGAACTGGTTAATACCGTGATCTACACGCCGTGAGAACCGACCAACACAACAAAGAACAAACAAACAATACCTCGGTTTTCCGTTGCTGTTGTCGATGTCTTTTGATATAATTGTGATGTTTGGCAGAATGTTTGCTAGGTTCGAAGATGAATCAAAGTTCTCTATCAAAATCTCGCCAACTGCATACTAGCTCCAAACGGTCTCCAACCACTTTTATGTAATAGACACGCTTGGATATTTATTCAAAACGCGCTTTGAAGGACAAAGGGAAAAACGAATTTGATAAAACAGACCAAAATAGTACTTTATATTCATAGGTTGTTCGTCTCTTGTTGCAAAACGCGGCTAACTGCTACACTAACTCTTGTTCAGTTCAGTCAGTGAATGGGTGTCTTGTTGTGTAGATATGTGGTAATAGTAGTGAACACTGATCAATACGGCACAGTGTAGACAGCAGTATCGTGTACATGAATGGATACTAAGACGTGCTAGCTGTCTTTGTGGTTAGTCAACTTAGGATGAGGGAATAAGGCAATGAATAGCAATATCATTTGTGGCGGCATTTACTCTCAAACACTGCGTACATAGACCGATCACGTCCTAGACTACCATTCGGTAACTAATGTTGACTGGCGCCCCTCAAATGTACAGAGTGTACAGAAAGTCGTACTTGGCCGGGCTGTGGCAAAGAGAGAGGTGTTTTTATTACATTGCCTTAGTGCCGTAATATGGCGCTGTGTAATTGCTATGCAATTAGGAATTCGTAGTTAAATTAAAACAGACGACTCAACGACAAGCCCTGAAAAACTCCTCACCTTGTTAGTCTGTGTAGAAAGGAAAAATGTTAGTGGGGAAGCGAGTTAGTATTGAATTATGAAGGAAATAACCTCTTAAAGTGACAAAAGATGTATAAGGTTGAATAATTACGAGGTTGGTTTCCATCACTGTTCATATGAGGAAGATATTAGGAACAGCGGGAAAGATGCGAAAATATGGCAAGGGTGAACATGTAACTATTATCATTGAAGTGGTTCACTGGTTTCCCGCAGAAATCCCTCAAAAACCCCTCGTGGCCAGTACAATAAACACGCCACGCCAATAAACACGTCAATGCCACTAGCTTCTAATCATTATTTTCAATCAGAATCTTCAAGCGCATTTTATTTTGGGGACACTTATTTCTATTTTCTTTTCCCCGCGTTCGATTAAAGTTGATTTTGATCAGACTAAGGCGTCATAAAGAAAATGAAGGTTGATTTTTGGTCAGCCGAACCAGTTAGCGACAATACGGCATCATTTCATTCAGAAAGCGGGAGATTGAGAACTTTCTATTCACTTCGATGCTTTTTCTGTCGGCCTATCAGATCCAATCAGCTGAATTTGATTTCGAGAAAAAGGCTCAGATTTGTCGTAATAGCTTGCATAGTCTATTAGCCTTAATTCCTATTATCTGGCGATAAGGTTGATGAAAAGAAATGAAAACGTCTTGAAGAAGAGTTTTCATAAAATCCTCAGGGAGTAAAAGATATTTCACCCTCTAATCCTGTATTCTTTAACTGTTCTTGTGCATCAGGCAAACCTCTCTTGAGTTACCGAGATTTGTTACAATCTGAAAGCCAATTCGAGACTCAAATACAGAACGTCACTTACCCACAACTTGCTGTCTTTATGAAAATCCAAACATTCTCATTTCTCGTTTCAGGACCAGGAGGATTTTCATCGATTTTGTTCTCGTTTCAGGACCAGAAGAATTTCCATCGTAAAATAATCCTCTCCGTCAATTAATAACTCTTGAAACATGCGGTGGTCTTCTCCTTGAGCTTTTAAAGTATTCCCAGAGATCACGGTCGGACTAACCCTATGGCGTACCTACCACAGCACAAGTCAACGCACTTGTAGTCGCTAAGGTAGAAAAAGTAATTTTCATTTTCATTTCGCACACAGCTGCCATGTAACCCAAGACTGAGTTCATTGCCTATTAATGAGGTTAACTGGCGAGTGGGAATGGTCCTGCATGATGTGGCATGGGAGCAGTCTCTAAGTTGATATATGCAGTTCAGTGCGGGGTCTTTGTAGTCATTAGGAAAGTAAACAAACAAGTGAACAGAAGTCAATAAACTGCTGAAGAGAAAAAAAACTAATAAAAGTTGTTTTGAGTCAAGAAAACCCGAAGGTGTTACGATGTCAGAGAGAGGAGGGTTTGAGTGACTCTTGGCCGCCTTCACGAGATCGTAGCGTTGCTTTTATTAAAAAGCCGCAAGTTTTTATTACAAGTAAAGTAGCAGCATTGATTTGTGTTGGTGCCGATGTTGATTCGTTTTGATACAAGCGTCTTATGAGGGCTAGAACAACTCGCTTGCTCTTCATTAAATAAGAGGATTCCTAGTGACGTAACAAGTTCTAATAAGGCTCCCTGGAGGTCGTTGTGTGGAACTCATTCAATATATAGGTTGATTCTATCTGCGATCAAGCGATAATCGCACAAAAAGGCGGTAATGGTTACATCAGTCACCTTGTCGTAATCATGATCTGGGTTTTAACAAGAGCCAGCGGCAATATAACACATATTTGATAAGGCCTATCACTTCTAGATAACGAAATTTGCCGGATGATATGAAAAAGATCTTTCCCGTTTTAGCCGTAAAAGTCCCATGGCTACTGGATGTGTCAGTGAGGTTTTATCAAACTGCCGCCTTCCCTTCCGTACAGAAAATATCGCAAACATCAAAAATTACAATATACATGTTTCTACCGACGCTATCGAAAGCCTTTAGTCTGGAGCTTGACGATATGAACAACTTCACTTAAAAAAAACTGAACATACTCGGGCGACAAACTGAATCTGTCGAAGAGATACTTTGAATGTCTACGAGATGATTGGCGCATTACGAGCGAATCTCACTCTTAGATATATACATTGTAAACAGCATTAAGAGATCCCCAAACAGAAAACTCTTTGGATAATAATCTAGCTCTTGGACTTTTCGTTTATCAACCTACCTTTAAAGAACTCTTAACACCAGTATGTGGGGTTTTTGATTAAAATGCACGTCCACTTCTTGTCGCGAGTCCATTCTAGGATGTTCTATAGCGATTTCCCTGCGCTCTATTCAACGACAGTATCACTGGATCATGCGAGTTATGACGACCCCCGTTGTGAGCTGTGGCTCTAGATTGTGAGGATTGTGAGATACTTATTTAGGGGCCTTTCGTCCCGTGTTTGATTGGTTTACAGCAACCAACTTGAATAACGAGATTGGTCAACTGATACATAAACGACCCAATCACAACAGCCCGGCATACGATAAACAGGATTTGCACGCGCATATCTCGCAATCAAAGATAGCGCAAAATCTGAGTTCCGCCAAGTATTATATTTTCTGGCCAAAACTTTATGTTAGACTGAAATAAGTTCAAATTAGTTCCCTTCCTTACCAAAGAAAAACAATCACGCAAGAAAAGGAACACGTCTTTTCAACAACGGGCATGAGGTGAAATCCATGATAGGTGCAATTACACTGAAGTAGCTGGGGTCGTCTTCAAACTCCGTTTACTGCGTGTGAAGAGAATTGCTGCTTCCGGCTTGACATTAGAGGGTTTTTAATAATTCATGATTGTCAACTGAACGAACTACGGGGGCTTTCCCCCCTGAAAATATGCTATTGGAGGTCTGGTATTTTAGGTTTTGTTTTGCATCAGGTAGTTAATTCAAGATGTCTTGTTTTGAGAGGAAAAAACAAATCACATGCAGAAAAACCGGCAGTAATTATGCTGAATATTATGCGACTGAGAACTTGAAAGTTAGTTTAATGGCTAATTGCGTTTCATATTGGACTGCCGTTGTTAGCATGTAAAAACACTACAAGTATATTAACTCCGTACAACTTTTGCACGTTCAAATTCGCACAAGGTGTCACCGCCAAGGAACTACTTAACTTCACATGATGTGAGTGGTCATTGTATTCCCGCAATAGCAGCTCTTTGCATCAGTTCTAACCTAGTTTTTACTTCAACTTAATTGCGATTAACTTGCGAACAGTGAAAATAGTTTTGTCACGGTCTCAGTATAGCAGGATGAAAGCATTAAAATGGAAAGCAATAAACGGAAGTTTCTTTATGAAGAAACGCACGCATCCAGGTAAATTAGTGGCGATACAGAAAATTCAGAAGACACAAGCTACGAAAACGAGACTTAACTTTGTTACCAAATCACAGATTTACTTTGTGACGCAAAACGACGTAAAAAGTGATATTAACTACGTCTTCTCTACAGTTTCAAAAATAAAATAAAATTTCACCGAAGACGGCTGATAATTATCGGAGTAATTCTTTCCGTTTCAAGACTGATAACTTCTCAAACTAGTGAGTGAGTCAAGTAATAATACCTACCCATGTCTGAACGCCGTGCGGTCTTAACACTGAAGTATTCTAAGCTTTTGAGCTATCACTGGAAGCTGGTCGTGGTTCATATCAATTTACATTGGGAACTCCTTTAAGGCAGGTGGAAGTGAGAGGTGGAAAGCTCCTGTAGCGCTCGTTCAAATGTAAAACGGAGACGAATTGGAAAGAACATAAATATGTTTAAAGTAACAATGGGTGGTCATTGATTCAATTGTAAATTTCGAGACAGCTTTTGTCATGATTACAAGTCACTTGTAGAAATGTGTCATGATATGATTATGTTCATTTCCGCCGTAAAGTCTACTACAGGTGAACCGGGAGGAGTCATTTCATTTCTGATATAGTTATTACCTAACGCAAGCATTACAACTTAGGCAATTGGACCATGTTAATAACTTAAAAAGACTACCTACGTATGGAAGTCTATCAGTATTTTTAATCAAGGAACATCGAATGTGCTGTAGATTCAAAAGAGGACCTTCTCAGCTATTTCTCTTCCAACTGATGAGCGCCGTATTACACGATACCAACCTTTGCTAATAACCTGTTTTTAACCTGTTTGGTGCTGTTGGCGTTTTTTTTTCCTGTCTTCTTTTCGTTGCTACCACACGATTGTTATCGTCGGTCATGTGCTTGTGACAGTTTCTATTTAAGGTCCAACTACATGGTCAATTGTCTAACAATGGCTTTATCTTTATCATTTACGAGATAAATCAGTTTGGATAAAAGCTACTGAATTCAATTAGCCTTTATCTTAGCTCTCATCATATTCAAAAGCTCCGAAATCTTAATCCAGTTTGTGGCACCTCCTGATAACTAACTCTTAATAGTTTATACAAAAAAAACTTTAGAAGTTTAATTTGATTGCAAGGTGAGATTGCGTTTCAAGAATAAGCTATTAATTTCTGAAAACAGAAGAACAAAAACAAACATTTAGAGTTCGTTTAGATTTGGATAGATTTCTTTTAAAAAAGTGAACTAGTCATATCAAGGGAGTGTAAAGATAAAAAATCACATTATGTAGACCATACTATTCACACCTAGTTTGCATAATGTCAAAGTTAAAGTGCAAGTATGACGATAAAAATAAATGTACTGTTGTGTTTCTTTCTCACAGTTATTAAACTTGCAAATTTTAAAATTTGTGGCATTTTCCCCTAACTTTGAATACTTTTCGTGGATCCTGTGACGTCATAAGATGAATCAGTCAACTTCCTCCCAAGAGAAAACTACTGCAATAAAATCCCGTAGGTTTCCATTGTGATATTACAAGATGAAACAGTTCCGCTATTCGGGTTAGCTTTATTTAACAAATATAGAAGCCTTAGCCATGTTTTATACTATCATAAAATACGATGGGCATTTGAGAACACGAGAGAAATGTTAAAGCACAAGCCGAAGGCGCGTGTGCTTTCAACATTTCTCGAGTGTTCTCAAATGACCAGAGTGTTTTTTGATAGTGTAAAACGTGGATTTAAGGCTTCTTTATCTGTTTTATAATATAGATTTACACGCGCGATGAAAGGAAACCGCCAGTTGAAAACTCTGATAAAACATGGCTTTTGAGCTAATAAGAGCGCGCGTATTATCGTATATCTACTGAATATAATCTAGTTTAATTGCTGCTCCTGCCTCTCAAAGAAAACTAATTTAGACAACTGAAATAAATCAGAAATCGATTTTTCGGCAAAAGGAGTTGATGTTGTATTATGACGCTGCTTGCACTTTAACAGTTTTAAAGAGAAACAACTCTATGCAAAGTCATTTGAATATGTATATTCTGCCGAGGATAGATCATTAACGACATTCCGCACGTGAAACCAGTTTGTGGCTATAAGCACCGTTGCTCATTGGTGGCTGGGGAATATAAAAGGAAAAGGAAGCTTCCACCATGTGCTTAGCAAGAAAAGAAAACCAAGAAAACAGAACTCGGCGTAGTCGTCCTCGTAAGGTGAATCAACCCCGACTGAACTTGAACCTGAACGTTTCAAATGGCAGAACAATTAAGTCCCTGTGCCGGCCCCGGCAGCAATCCAGAAGGCGGTCGGAGAAGGGCTTGCAATTAAGGGAGCAGAAGCGAATTCGCCGGTCGAACAAGTCGCCACAGACTGAGGTATATTAGTTGTTTTGCTTGAGCATATTTTTTTTAATCGTGGTAGGACTCCAGTTATCATAGTTTCAGTTGTATCGTTGTATTGTATTTCTGTTACTAGTTGCCCGTGATCGTGGCTGTAAAAGAGGTCAGAATGTGTAAGATCGGCCCGTGATCGTGGCTGGATAGAGTTCGGAAAGTTTAAGCTTGGCCCGTGATCGTGGCTGTAAAGAGTTCGATCGGCTTAAGCTTGGCCCGTGATCGTGGCTGTAAAGAGTTTGGCTTAAGCTTGGCCCGTGATCGTGGCTGTAAAGAGCTCGGCTTAAGCTTGGCCCGTGATCGTAGCTGTAAAGAGTTCGGCTTGAGCTTGGCCCGTGATCGTGGCTGTAAAGAGTTCGGCTTAAGCTTGGCCCGTGATCGTGGCTGTAAAGAGTTCGGTTTAAGCTTGGCCCATGATCGTGGCTGTAAAGAGTTCGGCTTGAGCTTGGCCCGCGATCGTGCCGGCTGTAAAGAGTTCGGCTTAAGCTTGGCCCATGATCGTGGCTGTAAAGACTTCGGAAAGTTTAAGCTTGGCCCATGATCGTGGCTGTAAAGAGTTCGGCTTGAGCTTGGCCCGCGATCGTGCCGGCTGTAAAGAGTTCGGCTTAAGCTTGGCCCATGATCGTGGCTGTAAAGACTTCGGAAAGTTTAAGCTTGGCCCGTGATCGTGGCTGTAAAGAGTTCGACTTAAGCTTGGCCCGTGATCGTGGCTGTATCGAGTTCGAAAAGTTTTAGCTTGGCCCGTGCGGATCGTGGCTGTATAGAGTTCGGAAAGTTATAATATAAAGCCGTCTTGTTAGATTTCCAACCGACATGATCCCTTATTTCATTGAACAATTAATATCTTCGAGCGCCATTGAAATGGCAGCGCCACTCCTAAACCCGTGAAGCGAAAAACGTGCGCTCTAAATCGCAGCTGGAACAAAGGCGGTGGGTCTTTAGAAACCAGCACATCATCAACAGTGGGAATGTCAGTGGCTCCTTTTCCCAGGAAGGAATATAAAAACCTTCATAGTCAGATATTCGTCTCCGCTTTACATTGCGGATCTGCAGAAAAACGAAAAGAAGGCAACTAAAAATGTGACCAGAACCGAGGAAAAACTCCCCCCTCCCAAGAGAGTAAAATACCGGGGTAAAATACTAGCGAGGATGGGATCCCGGATCAGGAAAGAGCAACTGCCCACGCCCGAAAACGGTACGTCCACAGGCAGCCCAGAACTCAGGCTAACCCATGGGAGTTGCTCACCCTAATCAAGGAAGGGAAAATAAATGATGAATGAAGGAAATTACGAAACCCCCTAACAAAATAAATCTAATTAAGTAACTAAAAGGACTGAAAATCCAAAAGTACCTCAAAAAATACTACTACTATTAGTACCAATAACAAATGGTAACAATCGAGATCTATGGTTCGAACAAATCTATTTATTACACACTGTCGCAACTGCCGCTGCATCAGTCAGGCTACAACGTTGAGCAATCCTTCAATTCCGTGGTCCCTGTCCAGACCATCTACCTCGTTTCGCCGGCTGCTGCATTCCGCCGGCCCCATATGTATCCTGCCAACGAGTATCACAATTCCTCTTGAAATGCCCGTAACCATTACAATTACAACACTGGACGCTAGCTCGATTTTGTCGTCCGCGGCGGCATCGTAACATAGGCATAGCTGAACGCATGAAGTACTTTTTCTTGTTCCTTATCTCCCAGGAGAACCAGCAAATCTCTCTTGAATTGCTCGTCTGAGGACGCCATTTTTTCGCGCAGAGTAGTAAACACTGCAGAGTAGTAGTTGGCGTTAGGATGTTTCGTTTCCAAAGACACTATCTCCAAATTCAAAAATTGCTCAAAAGATTGACCTTATTAACCGGAACAGACTTTGAATTAGCCAACTGCAAGATCTTTTTCAGAACCTAGTGGTTACATAACCTCCATCATGCACGGACCAAATAATTTACCTCTCCATAGCCACGATCACAGGTGAAGCAGAAATCTGTTACTGCCACGATAACGGACTAAATTTTAAACTCTCTGAACCCTTTCACAGCCATGATCATAATCTTGGAACTTCACAAATTAAGCTACGATCACGGGCCAAGCCTTCTGAATTCTTTTCCAGCCGCGATCACGGGTAAAGCTTCATATTTCTGAACTATGCAAAGTTATTTGAATATGTATATTCTGCCGAGGATAGATCATTAACGACATTCCGCACGTGAAACCAGTTTGTGGCTATAAGCACCGTTGCTCATTGGTGGCTGGGGAATATAAAAGGAAAAGGAAGCTTCCACCATGTGCTTAGCAAGAAAAGAAAACCAAGAAAACAGAACTCGGCGCCCACCCGCCCACCCTGTTCAGCCGGGGTTGATATCACCCCGAAGAATTTGTGAAGAATGTGGAAATCCTGCATGCTGCAAGTCATGTTGAATTACTCAGAGTCCTCCATTCTCCTTAATTCTCGGAACCTCTTCCCAATTATAAAACTCCGCCACTTCGTGCCGGTTCTGTTCCGGTTGGAGTGGCACTTCCACACCTTATTAATGACAATACCCTAGGCAGAATAATACACTTTCCTCTAAAAGAGGATGTTTATATAAGTAAACATGAAAATGAACTTCTCAGTCTGCTGTTGTCAAAATTAGGCTATGTACGCATGACTGCAAAATCCAATACAAAAGTCTATAAATCCAATCATTATTTTAGATATCAATTCTAAATCAAGTGAATGGTAGAATGGTAAAATATATTTTGCTTTGAATGCTGTGCCGCTGAGTTAAGGAGGTTTTAATATCCAAAATGCTATAATTGGAGCCTCTTCTTAGCGGTTGTGAATGGGCGTTTCTACTGATATAGGAAAACGAATTTCTAACATCATTTTATTTCAACCATGGGTATAACACTGATAATTTGACAAATTTGTTTAATTGTAACAAAAAAAAAATTATGTATAATAATTGATGCCTCCCCTAATGTCATGTAATTATAATTTTGGATATTAAAACCTCCTTAACTCAGCGGCACAGCATTCAAAGCAAAATATATGTTACCATTCAACTATTCACTTGATTTAGAATTGATATCTAAAATAAAATAAAAAAATTCATAGACACTTTAATATCTTTTCAGGATTTCATCCTATACCGCAACTGTTACAGGAGCTGCATTACCAGGAGCGTACCTATGTGATGGGTAGCGCCCACAACACAGTAGACGATGTGGCTATTTATATGTGGCTATTTATATGCGATTACGTTGTCTTTTGTTCTCTTGCGCTTTAGTATTCTTAGCAGTTTGAACCGTGTTAATTACAATTTTTCAGTGCATCCTGATTGGTTAAAAGTGACGGCCTTTGTTTCTTCTCGCTGGAAACACAAAGCTAAAAATAGCTACATCATCTGTTCTGCTGTTGGACAGACCTAATGTGGGAGATGCACGCTCCTGGTAATGGGCTCCTGACCGCAATTACAACTTTCCAAAAATGTTGATTTATAGCTGCTCTTTGAAATGACAGTAGTTATTTCCATTTTTCTGATCTCAAAAAGCATCAAGTGTGAGTAAGATATGATGTATTAGAGCCGGAAAGATTTAATAGCTATATAACCTGATACCAGATATACACAAGCGAAAAAGAAAATCAGAGGAAATAAACATGTACATGTTTGTAAATAGATGAATTCCTAGAATACACATGGCATGGGCCGATAATTGAAAAAGGAAAAGGATCGGTTCACTAAACTGGGAATTCTGATTGGCTTGAGTCATCAGTATGGACGCGCATGCGCTGTGCACTAACCAGTCTTGCACAGGGATGACGCAATCTGGGCCATCCCTTCATGTAGGACGACACGAATTGCTACCAAATTGTATTCTATTGTATTGTATTGTGTTGCGTTCTATTGTTGTATTGAATTGTATTGTGTTGTATTCTATTGTATTTTTGGTAAAAATTCGTTTCGTCCTACATAAAGGGATTGCCGCAATCTGTGTGCAGTCTCTTAATTTCATGGAATTAGGTTTCAGAAATGTACAACAAGCTCTTAATACTTCATCAATAGCGAATGTAAAAGGCATTGTTACAGAGCTGACCGAAACCAAACGTTAAATTTCATTCCGTCATAGAATCACATCGTCTCATTCCGCCATAAAATCAAATCAGAAATTCTACTGGTTTTGTTGGTCATTCAAAGGTGTTTTTTTTTCAACTAGAGGGGGGAGGGTAATTTAGTAAATGACACCTGTTTTGAACTGTGAATGATCTGAAAGCTGAGAATGAACATATTAAGAAATATCGAGATCAATTTGAACGTGCTGTCCCTTCTTGAAATAAAGAGAGAGCTTTCAATCAGAAAGATTTAGCAATCGGACTTAATTAATTTGAGCTTTAAAAATTGATGCTGAACAATAACGACAAAATCTGATCATACGTGTGCTGGATACGAACATCATTAGTCACACACATTAGCCATATTAGCCAAGAGTTTGTTACCTGATTTACCGTCCAGTGCAACTTGTGAATCACAGGAGAATCCTGACGAGCTGAAGTACTCGCTTCCAACTTGTACTTAGAATTCGTCCCCTGTGTTGGACGCATACTTCATTTCACTTATTTGTTCTGGCATCATTTCACCTCATTGAAAAGTCCCTTCATATAAACTCCTTTGTTTCTGGACAATCTATTTTACATTCTGACCGGATACGTAAACTTTGTAATCTAATTTTAAAATCGAGTGGTCCGCATGTTAATTGCTTTACCCGGCTACATTTACAAGTCGTTCTCTGCGAATGAGAAGTGCTCTGTGGAGAGACCACATCCAGCGTCGCTGTCTGAATACACAGTATGTATTTTTTCAATATGGACAGCTTATTATCTCGGGAAAGTGAAGACAATTTAAAAAGTGGTTAAAAATACCTTTTCAGATTAATAATTTAGGCTAGTTTCAGTATCATGGAGGTCCGTCAGCGAGATGTTTCAATTGTCAAAGATTATAAACTGTTTCTCAGGTAAGATAGTTCGCTTTTCGCAGCTCGCTGATCGCCGCTTCTCCGCGGCTGTTCTCTCTAGAAAACCTCTGGAACCAGGGTACAGGTAAGAACGTTAACTTCTTCTATTTTACATCAGTTCTGGACTCAGATTCTAGAAAGCAGTCGATAGATCGTTCAGCTGGAAATGAAGAAAACATCTTGTTTGACGTCAACTGCCTTGTTTATTGCCAACAAAGTGCTTTTAATACTTTTTAACAAAGAAAGATGAATAGAGATAACGCGGCTTACAAAATAAAAGACTATTTCGATTAATCATTTGGCTGCCGCTAATAACGTATTGTATTAATGATTGCTAATCAAAGTGTGCCTGCAGAGTCGAGTTGTTTTCGTATTGCAAATTGGTCCAATCAGAGAAGATTTCTTTTGAATTGCCATCGTACGTCAAGTGCCCATCGACGCGAGACATATTTTGGCCATATGGGATTGTCCTCGAGGGTTGTTGCCAGATAAACCGCCAGTTCTCATTCGTTTCTCATTCTGGGCACAATTTTGCATGAGTCTAAATGTACGAAGGCCTATTTCAAATTCGCTGAGTCAGTGACCTCTTAAAGGATCTATCGGATCACAATTTATTACTCAAGTGACTTTGTTATTTCAATATTTCCCAGGGAGACCTATGTTTTAATAGAATCTGCAGTGGTGTAGCCCCCCGCCCAACCAAAAGAAGAAACATATAAAAATATTCGCCGACTAAAGAACAAAGGGTAGCGGACCACATCCCGCCCCTCACAAAACATTTCCTCGTTCATGGATATTTATGTTCCATTAAAATTTCACCTTCTGGTACACGCTACAGTAACTACATTTTCTGTTGGAATTATCCACGGCCGAGTACAGACTGCGTAGAACCTCTTGTTAAGAATACGACTGACATTACATGTTTCACTTGACCGCGGTCCACTGTAACAAGCAAACAAACAAATCCTCGTACAACAACGGACATCGCCGAATTACGACCAATCAGAACATCCGTATGATGTTGACGTTTCCAAATGTGTAAAGCGACCAAAATTCATGTTTTTAACATAGTTATGAATTACTCATTTTGATTACTACATGATGTACTGGTAAGCCGACTATAATACGTTGTTTATTATAACAAATCTTTAAAAAAAATGCACTATGCAGGCAGTTACTGATAAGCTCTGTGGTAAGCCATTCAGTTTAGTTTTACTTCCCCAATACTACATTATTATTATTAATAATACAGTCTCATATTTGTTGCGCTGTTGTGGAGATTGTGTGCATTATTTGTAGATTTCTATATTAAAAATAAATTTTACCACGCCATAAAATCGGGTTATACGCGCGACATAACACGACTGCGCGACATAACACGGCTGCGCGACATAACACGGCTGCGCGATATAAAAACCGTCAATTCATGGCTTGGTGAACAGAATGCTACATGGTTGCTTGGATATGGTTTTATCTTCTCGTAATGAATTTGTTGTAATACACTCGTATCTCTGTGTGGCCATGTAATATTCTCAATATATATTCATTTGAACGCCGTTTAGAAGAATAGCATTTGCCAACGATACAATATACCAATCGGCAAGGTCGCCATTGCCATTGTGCCATCTACTTAAATTAGCAATAGCACCGATACTGCTGAAAAGAATACCTAAAATTCCAAAGTAAGACATACAAACGTCTGTAAAAATAGCGCACTTTATCATCAGGATAAAAACATTGCAATTTCAACGTTAAACCGTATGCTGTGGACGACACCCTTAGTTCTGTTGTTTCCTGTATCGATATTCCAACTACCGGGCCGAGGGTATAAAAGCATACGATCAAGAGAACAAACCTCCGGTACCCAACTATATATTCTTCATTTTCTGTTTAAACGTATTTTGTATGTGTTTGCAAACTGATAAGCGATTATTGGACGACGTTGAGCAACATATCGTGATTTGTTAGTGGCGATTGCAAGACACTAACAAATCACGATATTTTGCGATAACCGAGTCCAATAACTGTTTTATCATTTACGGCATTCAGAGCAACTTTAGTCGCTTTTTTGTGTTTTCGCTGTATTTACTTTCTATCAAACATGCCAAGTCATTTCCGACAGCTCAGGAAAGCGAGCCATGTTGACAAATGCAATATTACTGCGCATGAGCAGACCATTATTTGAAGCAAAACGGCTTTGCACCGTAATGCGCACGAGCAGACCAATATTTGTAGGCAGTTATTTGCAGTTCTCTCGGCCAATCAAAACGACGGGAAATAATTTGAATGAGAAAAGCTTATAATTGGGGGCTCACACTATCTATGGGGCTCACACTATATAGTCCGACCATAGCACAGCGCCGGGTATATCGTGCTCGAGTACACTGAAGTTTCAACGGCAGCTCAAACAACCATGTGGTCAGGACCCGGCTAAACCACAGATTGGAATAGTCCAGTTTCGTATTCGAAAATTACCGCTGAATGCAATAACTACAGACGCATGTACGCATGTACGCAGGGTTAGCCTCATTCTGAATTTAAACATTCTTAAATACCAACGAGATGGTGCAAAACGCGAAACTACAACAATACACAGTGTTGTGAATAGCCCACCTTCTCGCTGGTATTTATGAATGTTTAACTTCAGAATGAGGCTAACCCTGCGTACATGCGTCTGTAGTCATTGCACTCAGCGGTAATTTTCGAATACGAAACTGGACTATTTAGCGTAGTACATCTGTGTGAGTGTAAATGAAGTATTTAAGTACGTACGTCACCACGGCCGGTTGGCTTGTTTAGCCGAGAGGAGCGTCTCATTTGGAGTGAACATTAGTCAATAGCGTAACTCATCGGCTTTTCTGAAGTGGTGCCCTCGTTCAATGTATATGAGATGGTCTTCATAAGAAAAGACAGCTTGTTTCTAGAGAGCTGTGTCAACCCTTTAGTTTAGTGAACTTCTTTACATTCCTTCGCATCTTTTTTGGAGTATTAAATACAGTACCGCTCGAAACCTGTATTCTGATTGCACCATTATACTGTAGCTCTATTGTTTTAGTACTGCACGTTCTAAAGGTTAGGGTGTTTTGTATTGTTGGGTAAGCCAATGTTGTGGTTCGTTTCAAGCGGTACAGGAGGCTGCTTTTCTGTTTCCTTTCTTTTCTCGCCCCAGTTCTCCCGCGTCCATTTCTCCACAGGGAGACCTGCCTGTCGACATTTGTAGTCGGTTCCGGGTTTCTTTCCAATCCAGTTCTCATTCTACATCTTCCCAAACTGACAAATGAAGGGTAAATAAGCTGACGGTAGAAGTACTGACCGGAGCTGACGACGGAGGTCGTTACTAACTACACGATAACGATAAACACGATAACTAAACATAATAATCTGGCGCTATAGCTAGTAATCCTGAGAAAGATCTGCCAACACACGTCTCGTGCGATAGCCAGAGGTCATAGGTCAAGTACATGATACACTATACTTTCGATGCCAGCGCCTATCATCAGAGTAACCAGAAGTGCGGCTAATTCGTTTGACAGATTGTGTAGTTGTGATAACGGCTGAGTGTTCACTTAGCATCCACCTCATGCAAGCATTACACTTGTTGATCTAAAACTTAATCATGTGTAAATTAAGTCAAGCTATTAAAAGAGCGTTTAAATACTGTACTGCAAAATGAATATTTAAGTACAATTGATGGATCCCAATTGATGCATGCAACATCAAAATCGAGAGTGGTCGGCTGTCAGTTTCGCAGGCTAATTTCTCGCTGGTCAAGCAGTGAATACATTCTAAAATATATCATCCAAAAAAACCTTTGATTGTTCATTGCACAAAGTGCAGTATTTATATTAAGGAACGACCTCCAATAACCTCTCGACTGGCAGCTGATGAATTCCGATTAATATCTTGATTCACTTTATCTCATCAGAGACATCAGTAAGTACAGTAACCTGATAATACAAAGTCAGAATAACTGAAGAGAAAAAAGTACATTGCAACTTCTTCGTCCTACAAAGCTGTTCTTTGTATATAATATGTATAGAAAATTTCACGTCGATAGGGCGTATTGTTCCAGAATAAATCAGAATTTGAATTTTATGACAGAACGACCCAGCGTGTTTCCGGAAGGCATAAAATCCATGTAATTGTGTCAATTTAATTCTTCTTTTTCATTTTATAAATCTTTAAAAGTTGCATTCAAAGAGTTTCGAAGTGAAACCCAATGATTTTTATGGTAAATTAAGCATTATTTGTATTTTCGTTTTATGCCCGCCATGTTGGTGTCCCAGAGAGTACTGTAAAATTGTCGTTCATTCATTGACCCACAGCTCCCTTCGAAATAATCTAATGTTCCAAAATTTCGGTTATAAGTGTATTTTTGGTAGTTCTACAAGGAATAAATAGAGATTATTACATGTTAAGAGCTTGAAGAGCGAGTCCGCGAGTCCAAGAACAGCTTTGCAATGTACTTTTTTTCTCTTCAGTTATTCTGACTTTGTATTATCAGGTTACTGATGTCTCTGATGAGAAAGTGAATCAAGATATTAAAATGTCATAATTTGTTTATTATACATTTAAAGTGAATACAATAACACAAAATTAAACATAACAAAATTTATTTACAAAAGCAAGTACAGTGGAGTGATATCGTATCACTTCACTGATATGGATTTTATTCACGGCTTTATCACACGGATATCAAGCCCAAATGTGTAACAAAAGTTTTATTTGATTTTATCAATGTGAACCAATCTTGAAATCGCGTGTATGACGATGAAAACCACCAATTCTAAAATCTAATAAAATGTTTCAAAAACCTTCGCTTTCCCTTGGAGTTATTATACCTTAAATGTCTATGGCGATTCCTGGGCAGTTTAGCCTTGATTTAGGGTGGTTTTTGAATTCTTGATTTTCTCCCTCTTAGAAGGAATAGATACCAGACATGCAAGAGAGATTTGACAAATCCAAATGACTGTTCACACCGTGATCCTAATCGTAACTACTGCTCCCTGTGCACAAGATTAACACATACCACAGAGGTTTTTAACAGTGTTTGCCGACCGCTCGCTCGCTCGGTGTTTGACTGCACATCAGCAGCGCTAGGCTCACGAAAATTCAAAACACAACCGTTTCCCCAGAGATCGCGCGCGCGCATAATGTGAGGAGAAAAGAGACAAGCCTCTGAGAACACGATTAAAAATACAATAATAATAATAATACAATATTTTATTTATCGACGTAATGCCTAGGATTTACAAACCTAAAACGCGCACGTGAAAGCAATATGGGCAAAATGGAATAATATGAAATTAGATTGTTACATAATAATTTCTGTTCTGGGTTAAACTACTGTTGTGATAAAATACGTATATAGGAATATTTTATATCACTTATATCTGCTACAAAATTCCGATTCAGTTACTAGCTAATTAACGATAAAAATATGTATATAGCTATACGTCGATAAAAATAAACTCCTAACATACATGTATACACACTTACATATATATGTTGCAGGTTAAAAAGTACTTCAGGTTAAATTTGTCCAAACTAGTTTATTTTTTCAACCTAGTTTATTTTGGGGGAGTCATAAACAAAATTGGGTTTAGTTTTTTAGGGGGCACAATCTAAAAATAATTTTCGTCTTCTACCTCTCCTTCCGAGTTCCCTTTTCTTTGGCAGATGTCGGATTTGGGGCGAGCTATGAAGCAGTTGAAATTGCATAGTTGGGGAGCTTTGAATTTAACCTGGCCAGCTATTAAAGTTCTTCAAATGTGTTAATTCCAATCACTACATAATTGCTGAATCTTTGGGTCAAAATAATTTAACTTGGTAGTTGAATTTTAGTTTGGGGTACATGTCATGTGAGCTGGTCACATGGTAGTTACAGGGTGAAATCAACATCGCTAATTAGTAGAACATTTGTGATAGGCATGTTTTGCGGGTGCGAACTTCACTGAGTTGGTCCAGACCACACCTGGCGTATCGGAACCAAGGTAAAACCTTGGGCCAAGTTAGACAATCCCATTAGGGACTTGATCAAATTGTTATTAAAACAATTACCAAATTAGGGAGAAATTATAGGCTAACTCAGTTCCCAGTTATACAACGGAATGCTGTAAACCCAAAACATGTCTAGGAAAAGTTGTACTTATACAAGTATATATCTAGTGTGAATTCAGAAGAACGAAAGATACGAGCGAACGAAGTTGTGAGAGGTGCTGTAATAAACCAGAGTGAAACCAAACTGAGAAGAAAGAGTCTTGGTACCGTCCCCGCATTTAACCTTCCAACAAAAGAGAATCACCTCTAATATTGTATCTGCAAGAAAACTTCTACGAAAGAGCTAAACAGTATCTTAAAGTAACGAGAGGATCTTGGAGTAACCCTCGTACTCGTTAGACTCAGCAATTAAGAAATTTAACGGATGACCAAGATATGCTTAAATCAATTTATCGCTCAATTGTGCAACCTTATTTTGTTATTCCAGTATCGTATGGGGCAACTGCTGCAAAACACCAGCTGATCAATTACAAATACTAGGTCACATGACTTAATGAAGCAGCTGAAATGGCCAGATTTAGATGAAAGACAAAAATACAGTTAATAAGGATGATGTTCAACTGAGGTATTTCACAAAAATAGCGCCAACAAACCTACAGGACTACCTCAGAAGTACATAACTATACAATCTTAGAGACCTGTACTAAATTCAACATACACTTTACCACAACCTAAAACTAACTTTCTAAAACGCTCGTTGTCCTACCGAAGCACAGTAGCCTGGAACGAACTTTAGAATGATGTACGAGAACTCGACAATTTGGCAGCTTTTAAAAAATCCTTAAAGACTGCAAGTGATTATTGATTTGTTTCCTCGTGAGTATTGCCTCATATTATTACAAAGGCAGGGATCTTTCAAAATTGTATTATAAGTGGACATTGTTATTATTGCTTTTATCACAAGTGCTAGATTATACTTAATATTATTGTTATAAGTAAAGTTTTTAAAAACTAACTATTAGTTATTCATTAGCTTAATAGTATTGTAATGAGTAGAAATTGTATTGAAAACACGGCCTGTCTGAAAAGCAGTCCTGCTGAGCCGTTTACCGTGTATCTGAATAAAGTTAATTGATTGAAATAAACTGATTGATTTCCAAATAGAATAAAACGCTGACTAGAACAAAATGGAAGTACGCATTCCAAATACCAAACTTCTAACTCCTGACAACAAAGAAGTGGCTCAAAGAAATGCTCTCACAATATTCTTTTGTTCTCTCATCAAAGAATCGCTCAGAAAGGATGTGAAAAGACGCAAAATGGATAAATGATCGAGAACTATACCAAAATCACTCAAAAAGTTAGCAACAGTTGTGTTTCACTTTGCCGTTTCCATGTGGAACAAGGGCCAACAACAAGCTGATTACCTATTACTAGGTTATCTATAGATACTGATTGCTGCGCGTTGGAAGAGGATATAAACAAGTGAACATGTTGTAGAAGTTTAAACAAAATAATGTTAAACTAAGTTAAGTAAAAAATTGTCAAACAATATTTACATTTTTTTATTGTATAAAAGTATTAACAACTATAAACTGGAACTGAACTGAGAAAGATATATTGACAGTTTTTGTAAATTGTAGTAAAATGACGCCATAATGAAAATGTCGTATAGATCATTTTCTCAAGTATGCACACGCAACAGGCTGGACGGGCCGGTAAATACTTCACGTGGGAATCACGTAGTGGTTTCCTATAACCCTCCCTATTATTTCAACCAGTACTAAATCCAAGCATTTTTGCTCACTTCCTTAAATTTGTTAAGTGGATTGTTGTCGTATCACGTGATCGATGACGTCATAATTATATATGATCGTTTAAGTGAAATGCGGCTGCGACGATAACATATGAATATAAAGTAACCTTGCTAAAACATTACTCCTCCCGCAGTGTTTCAGACCACACTTAGAAAACACGACTATCATGTAAAGATAAGGAGATATTGAGGGTGCAAAAAGTCACGTGACCAATTTTGCATATTTTCGCCTTAATTACTCGTTAACGAAACATTGTAGTCATCTTTTCTAAGCTGATTTAGGTAAAAGGCTTCAACCTTAACTAAACATATCTACTCATCATCCTAGCGGCTGTTTTAAACTCGGAGCCGCGTTTTTAATTTACTGATCACGTGACAGACCACGTGACACGTTTTACTACACACAAACCACTTAAGGTAGTCAAGAATAGCGATATCTATTATCGTAAGAAACTTGGTGTACTTACCACACTCGGCTGTGCTCGCTGAAATAAGTAAAACAGTTTTTACCCGAAATTTGACCCCTGAACCAGGCCTTAACATGCTTGAGCAGCCCGGGGCTAGTAGTCAGTTCGGCTTGTCGTGCTAATGATTCCTGTATGTTCACAGGTTGCGCTTCAGGCTACTAAACCCAAGCAGGGCAAGCTTCTTTTTTTATTTTCGTCGCGCCCTGGGTCATGTGAACTAATCCAAACCCTAACCCTACATATAAAAATACCGCCCTAACCGTCAATAACGGGTGCTCACTAATTAAGGTGTTTAGAGCTAGTCACTAATTTTGGGTTTTTAGGGCTAAGTTACTAAACAACAGAGAAATGTAATGCTACCCTACATTTAAAACAACCTAAAAATTATCTAGATTGAATCAAAATAAACTATAGGTTGAATCTAAGTATGCATACCAAAACTGTGTCACGGACCGATGGCTGACACATGCCTTTCTGAGAATCCTAGCTTTTCAATGCTGCAACTTTCACATTGCATTGATATTATATCGTCTGTTGTTTACTGGACATCCTCAGCCCATACTAGACTGCAGACGCACTTCCAGCTGAGCCATGAACCAGGAATTCGAACGAGGCAGTGACGTAGATACAGCTGAACATGAGGTCGTCCCGTTCTCTAGCTCTGTACCATTGCTGCTTAATGCATGTGATATCAAACTTGCAGAGTCATTTCCAGCAAAGTGGAAAGTCGCTAAAGTGACTCCGATCTTTAAAAGAAACGGTACGGTAGTAGAGACGACAAGAACAACTACAGACCTATTTCAGTACTTCCAATATTATCTAAACTGTTCGAGAAACACATCTTTGAACACTTACATGACTTCCTTAAAGACAATGCTTTACTTCACAATCTTCAGTCCGGATTTCGCAAATTCCATTCCACCGAAACTGTACTCGTTCGTTTAGTTGATCAATTACTGCTTGATCTGGATAAAAATGTCCGGGCTTATTTTTGTAGACTACAAAAAGGCCTCTGATTTAATTGACCACGGACTGCTGTTATGAAGCTCGATGCCTATGGAGTACGCGGTAACGACCTGGACTTATTTCGTGACTATTTAAGTAGGCGCTTGCAGTACGTTAGCATAGATGGATGTCGTTCCTTCTCTAAAGATGTGGTCTCCGGTGTGCCTCATGGAAGTATTCTGGATCCAATTTTATTTCTCTTGTTCATAAATGACCTGCCGTCAGCAATGCGGCGCTCTGTGGTCGACATTTATGCCGACGATACTACGCTACGAGGGCAAACAGTGTACAGCTTTTCAAGGAACTAAATTGGATCCCGTTCTATGATGAAGCTAAACTTAATAAATGTACAGTAGTTTTTAAGTGCTTTCTTGGAGACTGTCCCTCCTACATGATAGATATGCTCAAGTGTAATGCAGATTTACATAAAAAACCTAGTCGACACGATTCGACCAACCTAGTTTGTCCCCGCTTCACACGTGAAATCGAAGGGGAAGATCCTTTTCCGTATCAATTTCAAGGATCTGGAACTCCTTGCCGAGTTATCTTAAGAAAGAACAATCTATAAACACTTTTAGGAAAGCTCTCTTTCAATACTTCAGTTTCACAGTCATATAAGGACATTGAACATTTTTAATACAAATGTAGTCAATTTTTATAGCTTTCTTTATATATTTTATATATGCTTTTTATCACTTTGCTGTGTATGTACTTCGTTGTCGTTTTTGTAGTTTTATCATATTTTAGAATTTGTAGGAGGGCCACACGTTATTCAGTGTTTACTGTTAGTGCCACCCTAGTAAAATAAAGGTGATTATTGTTATTATTATAGAGATTTATTTTACTGCCGGTTCAAGGGAATGTTGATCCTCTAACGGTTATAAACAAACAGAAGAGATAAAGAGTTGTATAATTATAAATGTAAGGTTTTGATTTAATATAGAAACTGATCAAATGTTTGTCCAACTACTCGTGATAACATTAGTGTAATGACGGATGAATATAACGACTCATATCAACCAACACGGTATTATGGCATATCTGTAGATCGTAAAGAATGTGAATGTATGTGCGCGTTCATATCTAATTTGTGCTGTCATTATCGTTAACTCTTTTATGTCAAATGAATGAGAAATAAAAGAAATCTAAAAAGGGGCACTTCAGAATCAGAAAAACAGCGCTATTTCACCAAAAATCTCGAAACTTAAACCAGCCAGTCATTAGAAATTATTCGCTTCGAGAGGTCGGTAGTGTGCATCGATCGGAACTGCAGATCGGGGTGGAACGGACACGAAAATCGGTTGAATGAACAACTGGCGATTCCTCGTTATAAGATACGAGACTGAGAAACTACACTAATGATTAAAACAACCCACCTACAATACACCAGTAACCAAGAGAAACAAGAATACACCAAGGGGAACTAGAGTGTACTTTAGTAGTTTTTCTTTTACCCACGGCCATTGACGACAACAAGACTCTTCTCCGTAACTGACTGTGTTATGCTAGTGACCGCTGGTAACTGGATTATTATCAGTTCACTCAAATCCCAATGTAATTGTCCATACCGCACCCGGGTTCGCAGCAGTTTTTACATTAAACTGCTAATCTTCTCTATAGCATGCTTGTTGTGATCGCATTTTTATCTCGTAATACTCTTATGCCCTCTCAAATGGGTCAACTGGTGTCGTTCTCAGCCGTCTACCAACGCAAATTTCTGTAAGAGTACTTCTTTATGTGAAAAACCTTACCTCAAATGACGGCCAGATATGTCATATTCAGGCTCATCAGCAATGGTGAGCAATCTCGACTGCCTGTCCCGATAATTCTTGTGATTATGTATATGTATGTATACTGTATAGGGAGATAAAGATGGATAGATAATAGTTACTGCACATGACCGATTAGTTGTATGCTTAGTATTTTCTAGCAGTAAACTGATATTAGGAGGGCGGTATTAAGTTAGAACGTTTCCGCTAGCATATTAAGGACGCAGCACGAGCTTATCGACCTTGCGTTCTTTCTCGACGGTGCATGTGTTCGTACATCGCAGAGTTTGTAGTGCAGACATTAACCACGTCCTTGGTTTGTAGCCACAATCTTGATTCAATTTGTGTTATTCCAGGGCCTAGGGTAAGCAAGCCTGTGGATTTATCATTACTAGTGAGGTCTCAAATGTGTACAAATATGCCGAAATTAAATAATCGTTCATCTGACAAACAAGAACCACAGCGTCGGCTTGATGTCTTTTGGAGTTCTGTTTCACCCATTAACGCGAGAAATTGCAAATTATCAATTGTAAATTGATCAATGGTACTAATCTAGCCCAGGCGGGCCGTACCATTTGACTTGTTCTGTAAAATTACTCAACAAAGATTTTAAGGTTCATGTGCTACCCAGATGCCGGTATAATTCTCTTTTTGAATGTTAAGAGATAGCTTAAAATGATTTCCAATAGTAGCGTGCGCGAGGTGAAATGAGCTGGGGACTGTGTTAGGCGCCGCTATAACTGTTAAAAAAACATATTAGGTAACCGTGATTCTATAATATTCAGTAACGTGGAAAGTCTACCTAGAACATAACGACGGAGATCGCAGTCCCGGTAAGTAAGTTGGAGTGGGTCGTCGCTTTGAAGCGGATGTTTTCAGCTGTTGCAGTGACATTATAACTGAAGACGAGAGACGAAAGAGCAGATGTTGCAAGTAATGGCAGATAAAAGGGAAGCAAAGATCATGAAGACTGGTTCACAAAACTGAATACATCTATAAGATGCATGTCAAGAGAAACTGTCATAACAACACGAGAACTGAACTGTCTCCAAAGAGCACGAGAAACTGTGACTCCAAACAGCACGAGAACTGAACTGTCTCCAAAGAGCACGCGAAACTGGTACTCCAAACAGCACGAGAACTGAACTGTTTCCAAAATGTATCACTGCTCAGAGTGATCTCCTGCTGTCAAAGATCTGTTATCACCACACAAATTACAAACACATTTTAAATTAACAAGCACTTAGTCATGTTGATCGAAATGTACCTCCTTCAGTCCTCGTATTGTTTCTACACACAGTACACAGTATAGCAATAGTAAACATACCGAGGACGTCCGGCGAGGACGGCGATACATTTCTACTAAGAAGCCCCGTTATTTTCGTAGTTAGAGTTCAGTAGTTTCCGGTGTGTAGTTCAGACTGTAGGATTGGTGTAAGTGTTGTTTACTTATGTCAAGTACTAAGATAAGTACACACCAAGCTCTCAAGAACATCAACCGATCAATTAGCAACATACAAATCTCTCCAATACTTTTACAATTCGCTTGCTGTATTTACGGTAAATAGTTTAGTAAGCTGATCGCCAAAAAACTGAACCGAGTATAAAACTTACCTCAAGTTTAGCTTTTCACGAAGTAAAACATGCAATTTCAAGATTTGCGCCCTTCGCATTGCCTTTGCGTGTGGTGTCCCTGCGAGTCGATCAACTGTCGAAAGAGGCCGAGGTTTAGTCTCGTTCGTGCTATACTGAGTAGAGGGTTGGACGGCAGTTGCATGTCTATTGCGCTTCAAGCGCTTTCATTCGTTAAGAGCGCAATAACGTCACAGCCAAGCAAGTGATGCTAATTAAAAACTACTCAAGCTCTAGAGTCGAGATGGCTGGGTTTTTTCATCTCTATGTCAGTATATTGAAGACCGCTACCCTAGGATTGTTTTATGTCTATGGTGATTAGCGACAACTCGACTAAGAGATCATGAAGAAGGCACATCCACAGATTGCAATCCTAACTACTGAAATCACTAAATAGCTTAAAATCTCTTGTTAACTTATATTACTATTGAAATAGAAAGACATGCGGTCAATACTGTGAATACACATTGCCGCACGTGCTCGGTGTGACGTTGCTTATTATATAGGAGCTATTTTAAAGATTCTGTATATGTAGGAAGGTCGAGTCGACATATCTGATTCACATTTTGCAAGCTCCGCACCGTACAAACGTCGACTCTGTTCAGCAGTCTTCTATCATCGAGTTTGTCATCTGTAAATCAGTATTCACGATTTCATCAACAATAGAAGAACCTACATAGTTTCACTAAGAATCATCTGACTGATGAGATTCCTTTTTTCCTGTTTTAGTTAGGAAAACATGTATTTCACATTTTGTATTTCAGTTAGTATTTCTATGTGAGTGAAAAGGAAGATTGCCGGTATTTTCTATTTCTATTTGTGTTGTGTTTAATGACTGTAGGATTTTCTGTCTGACACCCTCCAGGCTCCCTCACAAGCGTATGTGAGTGCTTCTAAAGAGACCCAGTTTTTCAGAGTTAATGGACACCTACTAATGGCAAAACCCATTAGGATAGAGCGGTGTGAATGCCTCTGGCGTTGTGGCTTCAAATTATGTTTAACTGCAAAAAGCTTTTAATGAACAAAGATGGTGCATGGATTATCGAGTAAAGGCAAACCGAAGGCAATAAGTCTCCCCAACCGCCCCTCCCCCCACCCCACCCCTCCCCAACACACACAACCAAACAGAGTCCGAACCCAACCATACTTAGAAAATAGTCTAAATTCCAATTCGATCTGTGGATTAGCCGGGACCTGGCTTTGATCAGCCCCCATGCCGGTTATTTTATTCAGGTCTCGTTAGAAATCCAGAGACCATCATCAGTCACTGCCAATCTATCACAATCCTTTTTGACATTCTCAAAACAGAAGACGCCTATATTGATACGCTTGCTATAATGTCCAAACTAAAAGCACTAACCTTTAAAAGACATTTTTTGTTCCTCACAATATCGATATATGTATACATACTTTCATACCGTCGTTACTTATAATAGTATTTATTTTAAATTTGTTCTAAGTTTTCTGTACTCCTCATGATAATTATGTAAATGTCATATTTTCGTTTTTATATATGACTAGGCCCTCCTAGAATAATGTCTGTATCTATTCTTGTCCCAGTGGGCGTGACGATGCTATTTTAATACTCGAATCCAAATCCTCTCGGATTGTTCTCGCTCCTCAGCACAAGCGAACGCAACCAAATGTTCTAGAAGTCAATCTAACCCAGAAGAACAAAGCAAGTTTTACTTTTATCTGATTTCTGCTGGTTTATGCCATTGCTTTGCCGATTGTGACTAACTTTGCATAAGAGCAAAAGTTAACGGTTTCATCACATGAAGGAATTCAGTTTTCGTAAGGCGTACGTGTACACTGTGAAGGTATTCAGATTCGTAAGGCGTTTAAACTATGAAGGTATTCAGATTCATAAGGCGTCAGTTTACATTGTCATAGTGTACACGCCGTATGAATCTATCATGAATAACTGAGGTATTCGGATTTTATCAACACTGAACAACGTAATTTATTTCACTCTGGATGTCAGCGGCTTGATAAGAACGAACGATAACTGAATGTGAGCAGAACCTGAAAAAAAAACCGAGAGGCTAACTGTTTTATGTGTACACGGCAAAACAAATCCGGTATCTAAACTTTTGCTCCAGTGTACACGTAGTCTAACACGGAACACGCCGACACATACATAATTACCGTAACACGTGACACAAACAACCAATCGGATAGTCCAACTAATTTATGCATCCTAAAAATAAATCGGCGCAGAATATCATGGGGAGAAACCAAACAAACAAAATGATGGCCTTGTTCCACTATTGTAAACCGCAAAATATTGACGCTTTTGTACACAGCACTTGTTAGGTGACATTTGTTGCATGCCTCCCAGGTTTAGACCTGCCACTTATATTAATTACTGGTTAGAATATCTAGACTAGAGTGTAGACTGGCTGGCTCCACAAGGCTTATTCAGTATAAACAAGTATATATCGTCTTGTAAAAGCCGTTCTCGTCGTGGCAGCTCAGGCCTTGTCAAAAGGACCTGCCTCTGTAGAGATTCTTTCTTCGTCGTAACTTATGGAACGCTATTCCTGATGCTCTTAAAGCTGAACATTTAAAAAGCACCTCAAACTCTTTACTAACAGACTTACGAAAGTTTTTGATGGCGATAATATTCGCTCCTATTTATTTATTTAACCAGTTCGCCACCAGATTTACATTTTTTTAGAGAGAGAAAAGATATGTATATACATAAGGAGTCCTGTCCTTCACTGATTTGTCATTTCAAATACAATTGAACTTAATATTACATAAATTGAATAAAATAAAATTTGATAACTGAAGAAAGGGAACACATTTGGAAGATCATTGATATAAATAATGAATAGTGGACCTAGTATAGATCTATCTGAGGAACCCTGCATAGTTTGCCCTAAGTTTCGTCGCGTTAATGCCATGCGTATTGCACACGGTTACAGCTCATTTTCTATGTGTGTGGTTCCCCGGTGAGTGTGAGTACGAGGTCAAACCGTAAAAAAACCTCTGAATTTTTAACGGGACCTAATATCACCACACATGCTGACTGATCAAAGTCAGGACTCGGCTAAACCACAGATCGAATTGGAATTTATCGTGTTGGTTTTTAAGGAGGGAGGAAAACCGGAGAACCCGCGGGGAAAACCCTTGAAGCAAGGGCGCCGAGATACAGACAAACTCAATTTACATTATGGCCCAAGCGCGAAGCGAGCGGGCCATAAATAGGGGGAGAACGAGTTTACAGACCGAGGAAACAAGGTTAATAAGATGTTTATAGATGGTTGCACATAACGTCACGGCGGCCATGTTGGTGTACCTTTAACAATAGATTCTTCGTTAGCTTCTTTTGTTAGGTACACCAACATGGCCGCAATGCCCTTTGTCATTTGAATCTCTGGGGATTGAGTGCAAGCCATCTATTCAGTATGATAGCTTCTGCATTTTCTTTGAGACTTGAAGGGGGCGGAAGGTCCGTACGGGAAGTTACGGACGACCGCAAATTGACCAATCATGGCTCGCGAAATTACTTGGCTATATAATAATTACTATTATTATTTACCATTTACCATTTACCATTTACCATTTACCATTTACCATTTACCATTTACCATTTACCATTTATCATTTATCATTTATCATTTATTCATATATTCACATATTATTTACTACTACTTACTACTACTACTTCTACTACTACTACTCGGCTATTTTTATGTACTGTTTAAAACACGAACAGCAGTGTTTTATCAAGTTTAAAAATTCGAGGGCGAAGCCCGAGAATTTTTAGACTTGATAAAACACGTGCTGTGAGTGTTTTAAACGGCTTCAAAAACGCTTTAAGAATGCAATGAAAGAAAGACGCACATCTCAAGGGAATGGTTACTTAATGAACCATTGAACCTTTGTATTCACAACGCCATGCAAAATATTCCAGTAATCACCGCCTGCAATTACGAGCATCTCAAGGGAATGACATGAAGAAATTACCATACTATGTTGTTTGAAGCGGCGTTTCGCAATGCAACAAGAACCTGCATTTGAAGGATTTGGAGTCGTGGTTTACCTCGATAAAGTTCAAGACTTGGAAGGCGATGTGACTGATATGACGGCAGACTCTAAATTTTTGACTCCGGCACAAAATATGTAAGTTTAATGCACGTTTATATTATTTTACGGCTTTGAGTTTGGTTTAATAATTGGAACTAAACAGTGGCTCGGTAAACAAGTAATGGTAGTTGGATAACTTCATTTAAAAAATATTATCTGTGTATCTCGGTAGTCTGCTGATATTAGTAAATTTAGTACCATTTTTTTATCTAGGTACCTTATGTTCCGTGTACTTTTTGCTATCTTTGGGTCTTTATCAGTGAATTCTTAATTAGGATGAAACTTTATATAAAATGTCATGTTCATTAGTATTCTTTATATAAAACGTTCATCCTAATTAGCAATTCAATGAGAAAGCTGAAACATCAATAGAAATTCCATTGTCTCAATCATTAACCCCGTTTCCCTCTGGGACAGAAATCAATTCCCTCCGCGGGCCTTTTAGAATGATGAGATTTTATCAGGTATAAAGGAGCATGCACGTGACTGATTTGCTTCATCTGATTGGACAGAATGCTCATTAATTATTCATGAGTTTTTGAATAATAGTTTAAAATTATTAACAATAATTGTAACTAGCCATTCGTTAATTGGGATCCGTTAGGGATCCGTTAGGGAGTTTCTACATAGGGTTAACATCTCGACTTTCATGATGCCTTTTCTAGTTGATCTGTACGTTCTATCTTGCTCTGCTGATTTTGCTCTAATAATAATAATCTCTTTATCTATCGAGGGTAAGCACTAAGTAGCATAAGCTTACAAACCCGTGGCCCTCCTAGTACGTTAAAGTTAATCTAAAAACCAAATAATTATATTCAAATTCTAAAGTCTAATGAATATATAGAATTATTATAAATAGAGCTAAGAACTAAACAAAACCAATTACGAAAAATATTACACAAGAAAATGATCTAAAAACTGTTGTTTGTTAAAAATATCCTTTCATAAAAAATTCTTAAAAGAAGATAAAGGATCACTACAAAAGTTATTCCATCTTCCGTGTGCCTCTTATAATTGGGACATACCATGCATATTAAACTTAGAGTATCTAGGTGCTCGCTTATGTATATTAGAGTTCAATAATAAAAGATCATTAAGATATAATGGCAGCTCACTTCTAAGTCTCTAGCTTAAAAGCTATTGCACATTTCATAATTGTAGTGTCCTCGTAGAAAGGTAGCCACTTCAGGCGATTAAATAGTGGAACTGAAGGTGACAATGAATCAGCGTTAAGAATTACTCTAGCAGCTCTCTTTTGCAGTCGTAGGACCCTTTTAAGATTCTCCTTATCACAGGAGGTCCAGATCACACCATAATTCAGTATTGGCTTAATCATATACTATTGTAATACATTATCCGTTGCTTATGTGGAAAGTTAACCTAATCTTGCGTAAAATACCAATTCGCTGTGACAGTTTCTTACAGATATTGTCAACATGCTGAGAAAAAGAAAGCTCTTTATCGATCTCGAGTCCAAGTAACTTAACGTGAGCTGGCAATTATTTAACGTGATTACCGGCGTGCAGTTCATTTTGCTTTCCAATTTTTCCCCAGTAACTATCAAAGCCTTGGTCTTCTTTTCATTGAGGGGTAGCTGATTGGCTGACGCCCAGTCCACTACCTCAGTAACTGCTCTGTTCAGAGTATCCTGTATGTTCGAGGTATTACACAATAAACAGAAGGGGGCCAAGGATACTTCCTTGCGGCACCCCATGCTTCACATTAGCCATGTCAGACTTTGTCCCAGACAGAGACACTAGTCGGCGTCTGCTCGATAAGTAAGACTTGAACCATGCCAACGCGCAGCCATCAACGCCGTATACTTTAAGCTTATCTGTTAAGATTGAATGATCGACCATATCAGTCGAATGACTTACAGTAATCAATCAGTACAAGTCCGCTAACTTTGTTGTTGTCAAGATTAAACAGTAGCTCATCAATAACGTGTACGAGGGCCGGTCTCAGTACTGTGATGTTTGCGAAAACCAGATTGACGTGGATATAACAGGTCATGCATATGTCTCTCGATTACCTTAGATAGAATAGGCAATACTGAGATAATTTGATAAGTCATCTGTATCCCCACCCTTGTGTAGTGGAGTCGCCTTTGCCGACTTCCAGTGAACACGCCATTCTCAAGGGAGTAATTGATCAGCCGCGCCACAGAAGGAGCTATCACATTAGCAGCCGAGCACTGATGTTATCTATACCTATGGCCTTGTTCGGGCTTATCTTCATTATACTGCAGATCACCTGCGCTTTTGTAATAGGTGGAACCACGAATAATATATCAGGGTCCTTTCTAGATTTGACAAAGTTCACCAGCTTATCAATATTGAAGACAGCATTGGGCAATGTTGATCTCAAGCGATCAGCCACAGTTGACTAATGCGAGTTATATTCTCGCGCCATTTTTTCTTTACCCTCGATTTCACTATCTTGAATTTTCAGCCTGTTAATTTGTGTTTGTTATTTCCGGATCCAGTCAGCGACTTGATTGTCTTCCACATATTCCTTGGATTATTTTTGTTATAATTAAACTCCTCAGCATAATACAGTCGCTTGGCTTCTTTTAGCATCCCTACTGCTTTGTTCCTTTCCTTCCAGTATTTGTTAGACGTGTTTTATTTTAACTGCGCGGTTTTCAAACACGAGTATCTAGTGTGTATTTGTTTGAGCACATTATTATTTATCCAAGGAGCTTGGATAGTTCGCGAAACACGTTTCTCACGCCAAGGACAGTGAGAATCAAGCGCTTGATCAGTGAACAGTGATTCTCAGGAGTCCAACATATCATCGATGTCTTCAAAAATAAACATGGTATCCCAGTGAGCCTCTCGTCTTTAATAGTTCTTCATTAAAGTTTTTCATATTCCGGTACCTAATGCAATTAGCGTTTTTAGTACGCCGATTATTCCCATCAGTGCCAAAAAAATCCTTACAGCAAACAATGGCAGGTGATCAGAAAGACCAACATCCTGTGTCATAATGCCTCTAATCTGCTCAGGATGATATGTGATCCAGGCACGTTCAGCTCACCGTTCGAGTGGTTATGTGGTTAAAATTCATGTTTCTCAATCCTTTACAGAGCTGATATTTATCGAAATTTTGTTTATCATTGTGGTTTATATTTGTATCGCCGATTAAAATTGTTTCCTTATTCAAACGATAAGTCCTCTCAATGTTATCCTCTAGGCTAATATCGTCAGCTTTAGAATAGGAGAGTGGACGATAAATCCCAGCCATTAAAAGAGATCTTTTGGACTTAAACGGAAAAAGCTTCCAGCCAAATAATCTCCAGATCGGATTGCTCCAGATCAGTGTTCGCTTCACGTTAAGTTCTTCATTAACGAAAACCATAACAGCCCCTCCCATTTTCGAGGACCTAGGTAGATAGAAAAGCCAGTACTGTATCCATAATGTTATTTATTATATGGACGATAGTGTTTTACTGTGAAATAAACCACTCACAGAACTCATACGAAACTACATCCGGGTACTGAGTGGCGTATTTTCCATATCCTCACTAGTGAAAATATCGATGACGTCACGTTCGCCGCCTTTTGAACTACAAAGATAGCGGCAGGTTTGTGAAAATCATAGAGGAAGATGTAAACAGTTTAAATGAGCTGCATGACAATGAATATTCCGAGCACAAAAAGCCAAATACGACTGATCTAAAACTCCGCTCTAAAGATTTTCTCGACGGCAACGAAGAAACAAGAAAACCCGACGAAACTCCCCAGAACAGCTCAGTAGAAAGATCACGAAGAAGTTTGTTAGAGCAGTTTAATTGTCTATATAATGAAAAAAAAATTACACGGTGGCTTGAAGATATGAAGTTTATCCTCTCGAGTACAAGACATTTCACTCGTTCACTGCGCTCACTTGTGAAATGTTTTCGACTCTCGAGGATAATCTTCATATCGTCTCATCGCCGTGTAATATCCTCTATATATTTAGGTTGCATCTGGAATAATCCATGTATGTATATGTATGTATGTATTGGTGTGTGTGTGTGTATGTCTGTATGTTTGTGAAGTGAGCCAAAACACAGCCACTTCACAGAGCTGCTGAAAGTAGTTAGCATAGGCTCAATATAATATTTGTTTTAATATTGTCAATGATATTTCATTTGAAATTTTGCAAGCGCATTTTAGGAATTCATCGTAGAGCACATAATTTAGCAGTATATGCCTAGTTAGAGTTCCTATGACTATGACTACTCTAGTCGTCAAAATTAATATTGGTCACGTATTAGATATCCTACGTTCACCGACACCCTTGTAGGGAAAGCCGCAAACCTGTGTGTATACAATCAAATTATCAGGGCGTAATATTCACAAATCATATTTTAACATTGTGTGGCTTAAAAAAAAATTGATCTCTCTATATCTCTAAAACAAGTCGGTGCTCTAGCAAGATATTTAAAATCAACATTATTTGGTTGTTTTATTAACACTTGGAAGAGTCAGGTTCAATAGAGCGGTCTACAAAATTGTGGCGGCGGGACATTGCGTACATTCAGTCGAGTAAAGTTTAATTTAGGTTTTGAAAAGTACGTTTACTTTATACATAACATTCATTATCGTCAAGCGGTGACAAAGCTAAGAATTCTGCCCGCAAATGCCTGGACATTAACAAGCAGATAGCACACGAGGCGCGAGTTTGTACCTTGTGTGATTTAGGTGAAGTAGGTGACGAATTCCACTATCTTATGAATTGTAATAATAATGGGGATTTTATTGAGCTTAGGGAAGCTTTCATGTCTAATATATTGAATGTAAATAATTCATTTTGCTTTTTCAATAAGCGAGCTTTGTTTTTGTACATCTTTTCTATGAACGACGAATCGATTTTGAAATATTCAGCTAAATATTGAATGATGTTATAGCTTTGTTTGATGCTGGTAATAATTCTTAGTCATTTAATTATAGGTGTGGTTATTGCATTCTTTGTACATTGGAGTTACAGACACATCAAATAAACGTAACTTTGTTTGTATAAGGAATAAAGCTATTATTATTATTATTTTTATTATAAGATAAACTCACTGACTTTCTCTTATAATAGTTAGCTATGTAGCTCCCAGTTGGAACTTTCAGATAGGACTGATATGCACTCACTGCTACTGCTACTAATGTTTTACCATGCACGTTCACGAGGTCTTCGGGGTTGAGTGGCATATAGGAAGTGTTATGTATGCTTCATTCTGCACCTTGAATATTCTGCACATTATTGATTTACTGCCCTTGGGTGTTTTGACTGGTATCATATGCCTTCCGGCCATAGCGTGCCAAACTTACTCTGAACAGAACAGTTACTATTCTATGAGTGGTTGTCACCTATATATGCACGAGTTTTCACAACTGATTCATGCTTCAGTCTGATTTTTTCACACTGAATTTCTAACGGAACCTGAAACAACCATAGAGGCTGATCAATGTCAGAACCCGGATAAACCACAGATCGAATTGGTATTTAGCATATTGGTTTTTGTGGAGGGAGGGAAATAGAATAACCCGGAGTAAAACCCTCGGAGCAAGGGCGACGGTACCAACAAATGCAACTCACATATGGCGCCGCGATCGAGACTGATTCGAACGCGGACCGGCTCCCCCACAGAGCAAATAATAGAGAGAAGTGTCCAAGACACTTCTTTACTAAAATAACCCTTCGGGTACAAAACGAATTTACTACCGAACATGCCTACTTTAGATGTTTAACACTGGCTTCACACTACGCACCTGATTTTGAGCAAATGGAGATCCCAGACTGACTGCCAGACTGAAAAGTTGCAGAAGGATTTTGTAGCAGAAGTTGTCAGATCTCAGGAAACCTTTACGTTGGTGTTTACTTTGATATAATTAAAAAGGAAACCGCCATATAGTCTCAATTTTCCAAAAGGATTAGCGTGGAATAGCACTTCTGTGGTGTTTTTAATTGCTCTCTGTTCCCGCCCACGATCTAATGTCTGAACTGTCGAATTGACAGAAGGCCTTACATGCAGAGTCATGTCGGGGTTTGAACGCAATGCCTGATTTCCAAGTCTTATTTAGTTACTAGAGCAGCCAGGTAAAACTCTAGATCGTAATTCCACGAAACACATAGAACACCCGGGATAGAACAAGACAAGACAAATCTGACAGTTCCCGCTGCAAACTACTTAGTGTCTGTATAATGCGATTAAAAAGTCATTAGGCTCAGCGGATTTACACACATACTCAGGGACTGAAGGTGGTAACACATTAATGGCCCAACCTGGGCTTAACCAGATAATGCGAGTCATAAATATACTGACACGACGTGCTATCGTAAGAACTCACACGAACTGCTAAACCACTTGACCAACTTCGTTTGACGACTAATTTATCAGTAATACCCTGGATGCGATATCTGAGTTTATTCAAAGCAGTAGCCGCGAATCTTATTCCAGACAAAGCTGAGTGAATATTCATCTGCCTAGTTAACTGATAAGTCACTGAACGTTAACAGGAGCCCATAACTAGGAGCGTCCATCCCACATACCAGGCTTATGTCACAGCGTTTTTACAAGTTAGGTTATTTTTAGAATGGTTTCCCGCTATTGTTGAGTTGCAATTCACAAAAGCGTAGCATCCATGTTGTTTAGTATAACAAAAGTAGCTAATGAGGCATTTTTTGTTCCGCCACGGTGTAATCTACCAATTGGCGGGGAAAATAATCTAACAATAGCCCATCTTGTAAAAACGCTGTGACAACTATATAGGAGATATGGACGCTCCTAGTTATGGCTCCTGACGTTTAGTATGACCACACCATGGTATAGTATTCAAAGATATATGATAGTCCAGTCGGTAAGCGAACTGAACTTGGCGAACTCAACTGGTTTGTATTTATCTCATTTGGTTTCTTGTGATAGATATAATAGCGTAATCACTTGATAATTTGGTAACTGACCAAAAAGGGTTCATTGTTGTTGACTTCACGGAGGACCATACTAGTATGAGGACCACGCTAGTATGAGGACCACGCTAGTAGGAGGACCACGCTAGTAGGAGGACCACGCTAGTAGGAGGACCACGCTAGTAGGAGGACCACGCTAGGATGAGGACCACGCTAGTATAAGTACCACGCTAGTAGGAGGACGACGCTAGTATGAGGACGACGCTAGTATGAGGACCACGCTAGGATGAGGACCACGCTAGGATGAGGACCACGCTAGGATGAGGACCACGCTAGTATGAGGACCACGCTAGTATGAGAACCACGCTAGTATGAGGACCACGCTGTTATAAGGACCACGCTAGTATGAGGAGTCGTACCGCGATCAGGCACCACTCTAACTACGCTCCTGAACGTAACAAAAAACCTTTTGATGTTTATTTTGGAATAACGAAAATACTTGACAAACCCAGACTGTACTAACATTATATAATCAACTCGGTAAAACTTTATATTTTTGTCGAATTACTGCATTTTGCAAGTGTTAGAATGATAATAAAATCAAGAGGCAATGATTCAAATAATTATCTAGGCCAGGGAGAACATTAATTTATGGAGTTGCAATTTAGACTTTAGAAGTTACTTCAGAGAAACTCCAGAAAATAGTAGTATAGGTACTTATTAAAAATAATTATTAACATACAGAGACTAAACTTTATCCTTAAATTAGCCTGCGTTGCGGCTCTGGAGTATCGGAGCGCAGCGAGATAGATTCATCTCCTCCCCACCCCGTCCCTCCTCTTTTTTTTCTCTCGCCCCAATCCCACTAATCTCCCCTCGCTGCGCTCCGATACTCCAGAGCCGCAACGCAGGCTATCCTTAAATATGTACTTATTGTTAAGTAATGGTTCGCGTAAGGACAGGAGCACCAACGTCCAGGAATGCACAAAGGTGTTATTTTTTTATTGTTGAAACTTGATATCTCATTGGTTATACATAATTAGAACATGGTCACATCCACTCGACCAATCAGCGTTCCCCATTTCAGCTGTCTAAATACCATTATTATTCTCTATATAGAGAAAACTAATAAGGCTATGGATCAATAGAAAACAATATAATGATAAAGTGTTCGAAGACTACTGCAATGCTGATCAAATACAACGCTTGTCGAGATTTATACGATATTTCGGCTGGCCAGTACCAGCCTTCTTCAGGTTTATTTTACAGTGGAGGTCACAAATGGATACAAGGTTGTATAAATTGTTAATTACGTAACTATGAGCGGAAATTACAAAATCGATGACATATGTTTTATACAATAGTAACACATAAAAGGAAATTACGAAATAGGTTTGAAAAGATAGTGCAGATACTAGTAACAGCCGACAATAAAGGTCAAACGGTGAAATTACATTTCATCACGTCTATTCATTCCGAGTGGTTCGAGGGTTTTAGCTTTATAGATGAGATATGATTCACGTGCTTTTCTCACGGAATCGCGTTTAGAATAGATGACTTCTAAAGGAATAAGGAGCATGTCAGTACTAGAATGGTTAGGGCTGAGAAAATGTTCAGAAACGGCTGTAGGTTTAGATTTGATATTAGATTTATCTACAGACAGAGATGCTGCACTTAATGCTTTATTTAGCGCCGTTAAACAAGACATACTTAGAACGAAACCTACCCGTATTGTTGACAATCTTTCTAAACTTCAACGTAAAGCCTTATATAATCTCAAACGACGACAGGATATGGTAATCAAATCCGCTGACAAAGGATCGGGAACAGTTGTAATGGACAGAACATGGTACATCGACGAATGTAATCGACAACTTAACAATCCTACATTTTATAGACAACTTGATGCTGACAAAACCAACGACATACGGCAGAAACGAGTAACAGAATACGTTAATCGTATGTTCAACGAAAACATGATTGATATGAAAACAAGACAGTACCTCTTACATAACGACGCCAAACCAGGACGCTTAGAACTACATATTAGACATATTACCTAAAATACACAAAAACAATAATCCTGGACGACCCATAATATCCTCCAATAACCACCCCACATAACGCATCTCGCAATTCGTTGACTATCATCTTAAACCGTTAGTTACCACCACTCCTTCTTATGTTAAGGACACTACAGACTTTCTTAATAAACTTTCCCTCTTTAACAAGCTCCCTGATAACGCTTTGCTCGTAACTCTCGACGTTTCCTCCTTATATACTAACTGATTCCGCATAATGAAGGCATTGATGCTTGTCGCTATTTTCTTCGTAACCGCGTTAATAAACATGTACCCACAGAAACCATCTGCGACCTCATACGCATGATTCTTACTATGAATAATTTCTCGTTTAACAACAACACTATCTACAAATACATGGAACAGCCATGGGTACTAAAATGGCTCCTTCCTTCGCCAACTTATTTCTCGCTAAATTCGAACGTGACGCACTATCTAATTCACTCCACCAGCCACACACGTGGTACCCTGGATCAGAGGTTGAAAATCCGCTTCTCCTAGCTTACAATATCGACAACGTAGCTCACAATATATTTACAACTCAAAGAGGTCACGCTTCGCTCAACGGCTAAGACGTCTCACTTCGAGCCTCTGGCATCCAGGGTACACACGTGGTTGAGATATATTGATGATATTTTCGTGATCTGGACCGAAGGACTGGATCGACTGAAAATATTCATTAATTATCTCAATAACCTCCACCCTACCATCAAGTTCACTTCTTCCCATTCTTCCATTAACATCCCATTTCTTGACCTTAACGTTTTACTTAAAAACGGACTTATAGAAACAGACTTGTACACCAAACCCACTGACAAACACCAGTACCTTCTTAAAACGTCTTGTCACCCCGGTCACACTAAATACTCTCTCCCATATAGCCTTTCACTTCGCCTTCGCCGCATTTGCTCTTCGGAGGATAGATTTAAGAAACGCACTAATGAATTAATAACATACCTTAACAAACGCGGCTATAATCTTACTTTCCTTAAGACACAAATACAACGTGCATCTAACATTTCTCGCACTGATGCTTTACAAAACAAACCCAAGCCAGATGCAGACCGTATTCCTTTTATCATTACATATAATCCAGCACTACCTAACATCTCATCGAAAATTCATAAACACTCTAACATTCTCTATTCATCTAAACGTTCCGAAATAATTTTCAAAAATCTTCCCTTAGTAGCCCACCGCCGCTGTAATAACATAAGTGACATTTTAGTAAGAGCTCAGTTACCTAACACTACTAATACCTCTCCGCTCCATGGCCACTGCGCCACCCGGCTCTTATCGCTGCGGTAAAAACTGCATTACCTGCCCTTACATCGAACATGGCCTCAATCAATACACTTTTTCCTCCACTGGCGAAACTCACCATATCAAATCTCACATTACATGTAATGAACACAGACGACCTGTAGATAAATCTAATATCAAATCTAAACCTACAGCCGTTTCTGAACATTTTCTCAGCCCTAACCATTCTAGTACTGACATGCTCCTTATTCCTTTAGAAGTCATCTATTTTAAACGCGATTCCGTGAGAAAAGCACGTGAATCATATCTCATCGATAAAGCTAAAACCCTCGAACCACTCGGAATGAATAGACGTGATGAAATGTAATTTCATCGTTTGACCTTTATTGTCGGCTGTTACTCGTATCTGCACTATCTTTTCAAACCTATTTCGTAATTTCCTTTTATGCCGTTACTATTGTATAAAACATATGTAATCGATTTTGTAATTTCCGCTCACAGTTACGTAATTAACAATTTATACAAGCCTTGTATCCATTTGTGACCTCCACTGTAAAATAAACATGAAGAAGGCTGGTACTGGCCAGCCGAAATATCGTATAAACCTCGACAAGCGTTGTATTTGATCAGCATTGCAGTAGTCTTCGGACACTTTATCATTATATTTTCTTCTTCTTGCTGATCAAGATCTGTTTTTTGATCCAACGTCTGGCAGGATTGATCGTACACGGTTTTTGCTGTGGTTTTCTAACCTTAACTATATATAGAAACAATAGCCTTATTAGTATTCTCTATATAGAGAATACGAATTACTTCCCTAGTCTAGACCCTGTATATTATTTCGAAATGTTCAGAGTTTCTTACAGCGGTTGCCAATAATTTCAGAAAAAAAATGTCTTGTGGATGTGACCAAATTCTAAGACGGTTAGATATTTTATTAATGAACACTCGAGTTCTATGTGATTTAGAGTGCCTCGCATTTTACCATTATCTAACCCTTTTATAAACCTCCTAAAAATAGGAAAGAACTCTGATTTCAGACAAATTTTTTTAAAGAAAATGATTGAAGCGGACAATCTGTAACTATGTAAAAAGAGAGAAAGAACTTCTATTTGGGAAACATTGAAATATTATATAATATATCAGCTTTTGTTTGAGTTAATCCCCATCGAAAAAATGTTCTCTAATAGAGATTCAATTCGTAAGGCCAGAGAAGCTACTCTCATTACACAAGCTAGAACACTCGTACCTTATGGTCTCAACATCCGTGACGAGTCATACTAGCTGGTATATATATAACCTCATTATCTTGTTATTTCTATATTTATAGTGTCAATCATTTGTCATCTATTTCCTGTATTTCGTAACCCATATTTCTAGTTAGTCACGTTCGCCAATGTAATAACATTTCTTCATATTACCTGAAGAAGGCTGGTTTGGCCAGCCGAAATATCGTTATAAACCTCTAAAATTTACGTTGTGTCGGCTTTGCTATTTTTAGTTTGTTTGAGTGTCCGTTTCTACTGTCTGAATTTGTTTTGGTATCAAAACCATATACACAACGCGTTAACGAGCGATTTCACACAGTATAATTTTAGAGCATTAATACCACTAGGTAAGAGATATCTTTAGTATATATTTGAACCATATTCAATTTGGGATTAATGAAATCACATTCATGGCCGTGGAACAATAGATCTTGCTCCTGTTGTTACGCGAACCATTACTTAATTGATCTAATTTCGTGTGGTATCTTTCCAAATCTCGATTCCATCAGTTGAAATAAATTTTAGTTTATAACTAGTATTACAGGATTTTCTGTAGTATACACCTGTCTCTGTAACTGTCTAGTATTGTAACTATGGATGTTTGATAGGGGAGTAAACATATTAATAAAAGTATTGTTTTTTATAATGTATATCATGCATATTAAATAAAGATGTAATTCAACTACTGGTGAAGATACCTCTCCCCCCCCCCCCATACTCCCCTAGATTACCTCAGGAATGTGCCGCTGGATAAGGTATGTACCGCTTGCCGTCTTGAATAGGACATTTTCATTATGATGTCATTTTACTACAACTACCAGAATCTTTTTCAGATTCTCTTTCTCATTCAAATTTATCAACTTGAGGGAGGGAAGTTTAACTGTTTGTATCCAATTAACAGCCACCAACTCGATACATGCGCAGTGCCATGACATAGCCCCTTTAATAACCCTTTTTAGAAAAAAAAACTTGTGGACTATTACAAATCCTGCATTCTGATACCCTACTACATTGTAGAAAAAACCGCACTCATTTTCACGAAATAATAACATACACCAACCTAGTCTTCAGGTACAATGAAGAACATTTACATTGGCGTGTATTTTTGAACGTGATACTGAGCTGTCATAAAACAGATTACAATACGATAGACCGTGAAAAAATGTTAAGAAGGTGAAAACAGATATCTAGTATGACTCTACCCATTCGGGCTGCGGGTCTAATTCAAAGGGAACTTGGCGGCCTCCAGTAATGGCGGACGTTTAGCTTATTCGGAACTTCCTGTCGTCGTATCGAAAAACGATTTGAACTGATAATATATCAGCTCTAACTTCATGAATATACAAAAACATTGTGTCAAAATTTGATCGTAGTGGTACTTTAAAACCATACACGTGACGACGTAATGAAACCCATGCATGTTATTTTAATATTTAGTCAACCATATAATTACATTGTAAGGGACGGACCATTAGATATTTGAGGGGGGGGTTGGGCAATTTTTTTGTGCAGGATATTTATTTTTTCGCCAGAGGCTGTGCAGGATTTATTTTTCCGCCATGATTTGCTTGCAGGATATTTTTTTGTGTGCGTTTTTATTTGTAAATGCAATAACTACGTACTTTCCAGCAATTATCAAACACGTTCATTCTAGAAATGGCAGAATGCAGACAGCAGTTTGAAACGAGCCTAAGATCTTGCGAACTGTGGTGTCGCAAAATGCGTACAGAGCGCATTCAACTCCTAATGGCGTGTGCACAGCCAAGTATAGTAGGGAAATGGAGTACCTACTACAAAAAGAAAAGTGTTGAGGGCTTGCGCCAGCTGACAAGAGAGCGGTATCCGGAAGTTACAAAAATGCTGGATAATCATGAAGAAGGGCAAACTATACCACGCTTAGTGTACGAATCTCTGTGTAAATTCGAGGAAGGTTTAGAACCAGCTCAAGAGCTAGCCAAAGAATAAGTGAGCAAATGTGAAGAACAGATAACCTCCTGTAGTCAGATCAGCCAAGGAGCGAAAGGTGAGAAAAACGTGGAAACTGAATGCGATGAATTGGAATTAGTGATGGTAAATCAGAAACTTATCAAATATCAATTTGATTTCCATCACTCTTTAATATCTGTTTTTGTAGTGCTATATTCTGTTTCCATTGGGAGGGAGGGAGGGGAGACCTTCATAGATACATACATCTGAATTCCACATATTCATATCAATACACTACTGTATTAAATCACAAGTACTCCCCCTCTCCCTTCCCAGGCCAAGAGCATGAGATGATCGAGCTTTAGCAGGCCCATAGCTGATGTTTTACACACAAGCCGCAATACCACATCGTGGCATTTTAATTCAGAAATTGATTGGTTACCATAAAGTAAATATCCAATGAGGGTTTAAAGAAAATGCAAACACAATATGCCTATATTGATTTAGTCGTAATATTCACTTGAGGGAAGAAACTGTGAGGGCTTGTGTTAATAAATAAATTTATTAATACTGCATGTTTGTTGGAAACACTTAAATTCTATATGAAGCTTATACCAACTCTAAAGAGTGCCGAAAACACTATCAGTGAGGAGGTGGCCAAAGTGACAGAACTGATAAATGTGGCGAAATGGGAGCATTGCTCTTCAGCTTGAATTGTTTGACATCTGTACAAAATAAAAGGAAAACAAATCAAAACAAAGAAAGAAAAAGAAAGATGAAGAAGACAAATGACATGGGCCAGCCAAGCGGAGACGGTGAAGAGAGGTGGGTCACTGAGGACGAAGAGGAAATAGAGGAAGAAGAAACGAAGATGAAGAAGACAAATGAAATGGGCCAGTAAAGCAGAGACAGTGGGGAGGGGTCGGTTACTTTGGATGAACAGGAAATAGTGAAATTAGACGAATGAAATAAGTGAACAGTATTTTGTGCTCTTTGCTCTATAGGCATTTTATCCCAAAATGTTGTGTTGTACATATAAATAAAGTGTGCATGTCACTCAGCTAGGGTAAGTCTCGATTTGAAGCAAAATAATCACAAATTTCAACAAGATGACAAAGTCCACAAATTGTATTATTTTAAGCTTTGGTAGATTCTCATTAATTTATGAATATTTCTCTTCCAATCGGATTTAGGACCCCAACAATGTTCCAGTTTAGAAATGGTATTTCTTATTTTAGATTGACACTTTGTTAGTTTATAATAGAGATAATTATAACAAAGACACTTTAAAGGCCCTGGGCCTTTTAACCCCAGGATGTTTTGTTACACAGATGTTAAAGAATCCTAGTCAGCCACTCCTTTGTTATTGTTTACATTAAAAAGCAGAGACTGGTTTTTCCAAGCAAACTTCAAAATAATTGTCCACAAATAAAATATGATACTTAAAGTACAGAACTTAATAAAATAAATATTGAAAATATTGTGATTGCTTCCCAGAATTGGCCGATGTAAATGGATTCTCTATCCGACTCAGTATTTTCCTTGTCAACAAAATGGCAGCTGACTATGATTCTTTAAGTTTATTTATTAACAGACAAGTTTATAATATGAGATAAACAAAGATACTAAAATATTTGGGTGTTAGCGTTTAGCCCAATGGCAGCCCAAAAATATAGATATTTGTTTTTAATGAACTTATGCTCTACAATGATTTCAAATGAAAATAAACTGCAAAATGTGGTTGTGATTGCTTAAAAAGTTTTTTCATTTTCTAGAAAACACATGTTGCACAGCGAAGAGATATGTTCTAAACACCCTTTTAGCAGTGACCCTAAGTCTGAGTAGTCAACAACAATATCAATTTAATGATACTTGATAAACGTGACAACATTCTTGGACATTTGTGTTCCTTGATGTAAATATTATTCTAAAAAAAACATGGCTTTGCATGAATTTTTTTTCTGGGGTTTTTGTTGTGCACGATATTTTTTTTCCACGTTAAGGCTGTGCTCGAATTTTTTTTTTATATTTGCCCAACCCCTCCCTCAAATATCTAATGGTCCGTCCCTAATTTAGTGTTATTCTTCTCAAAAATAACACACTTGTACCCAGGGGAAGCCACGGTCATTCAATCAAGTATAATAACAAAAAAGTTGTCAAAAGCAACTCAACTGCTAGCCTGCTATGCAGACGTATTTTTTTCACTCATAAATTCGAAGAAAAAAGTAACGTCTGCTTACCCGAGCGCTTAATTAGTTTCCAATATGCACACCTCATTGTGTTATGGACAAATCAGATTTTACCTTCCATATCCTGGTAAGTGACGTAATGTTGCATTTAAAAGGATTCAGACCTGATACAGTTGCCATCGACCAATCATGGGAGATAGAGTGTTCACTGGTGCGCCAATTCACTAAAATTCTAACAATGCTTTGATTGGGCAGAAAAGTCAAACAAACCTGTTGACGTCGTGCTTGCATATTGGAAACTAATTTTAAAAATAAGCACTCGGGTAAGCAGACGTTTATACTTTTTTCTTCGAATTTATGAGTGAAAAAATACGTCTGCATAGCAGGCTACCGAACTGCGGTCTTTAGTTTAGGCATGTTTAGGCAGAGAAAACTAAACTTAGCTTCTCAGAGATTTGTTCCGTTTCGCCGAGATAGGCATGACATTTCGGGATTTCCCCTCGAGCTGCAGCGTAGGGACTTCCACAAATCCTCCCTCGGCTTTCGGGTATTTTTAATCACTAATTTCCTTCATGCCATGCTATTACTTATAAACAGACGAGAAATAGTCAAGCGGCAGGAGAAGTGTCTATCTTACGATCTCCTTATAAGGAAGCACAGTAGGCCGCCATATGTACGTGCACTGCTTTCGATTGACCGTGAATTTTCCAAAATGGCGTAGGACAGCGGCCATGAATCATTTCTAGTCCCACTAGTTTAATCAACCATTTTGAAACTTTCAGCCTCACAAACTAAGTAGAGACTTATTCCCTTTTACCGAAACTTCACATGCACTAACACTAAACCCTAACCCGTAACATAAACCTAAGGCCTAACCGTCAGTAAACAAGTTCCCAGGTAAACGACGAGGTCTCACCTACCTAGAGCTAGGGTTCACAGGTAAACGTGTTCTCATTGGCCTTGGGCTAGGAGTTATAGACAAACGACGAGTTTTAACCAAAATATAGAGGGGGAAAAATCAAAAATTGAGGGGGGAAAATCGTTCTGAGATTCGAACCCGAGGCCTCAGATTATAGACCACGTGTGGTAACCACTACGCTAAGTGACCATCGATCTGACTAATTTTAATACATAATACTACCCGCAAACTTCGCGTCTCCTGTGCGTACATCAGTGACCTCCCTCGTGTACTTCAGTGACCCTCTACACGTACATCCTTATAAGGAAGTCGTACAACAGATACTCTTGAGCGGCAGAGCCTTGAAAACGACGGAAATTATGGAGGAAAAGCGATTCTAGTGCGCTTCACGCATTTAACACTGCGATGTCCATACCACCTCATTTAACACTGCGATGTCCATACCACCTCATTTAACACTGCGATGTCCATACCACCTCATTTAACACTGCGATGTCCATACCACCTCATTTAACACTGCGATGTCCATACCACCTCATTTAACACTGCGATGTCCATACCACCTCATTTAACACTGCGATGTCCATACCACCTCATTTAACACTGCGATGTCCATACCACCTCATTTAACACTGCGATGTCCATACCACCTCATTTAACACTGCGATGTCCATACCACCTCATTTAACACTGCGATGTCCATACCACCTCATTTAACACTGCGATGTCCATACCACCTCATTTAACACTGCGATGTCCATACCACCTCATTTAACACTGCGATGTCCAACCACCTCATTCTAATGGCTATAAAGCCAATCAGAAAACGAGAAACTGAGCAGTTGTTGTAAATTGTAAAAATCTCTCAGATCTCTGTTGTAAACAGACACACTGTTGCGGCAGACCCCTAGCCAGTATTTCTAATCTTCCAACAACAAGCTGACAATAAATATGGTTTATTGACATACAAATGACCTAAACGTCATACACAAGGTGCATGGAGGTATAGATATGAAAGTTAACATAAGAAACTTGTGTCACTGTCAAGGTAATCAAATAAGGAATGAGAAAACGGGAGCCGGGGTAGCGCAGTGGTTAGGGGCCGACCATTTAACTTTTGAGGGGGGGGGGGGGGGGGGGGTGGGGGGGGGGGGGGGTGTTTTTGAAAAAAGAATTCCTGCAAGCCAACGGTGTTGAAAAAAAATATCCTGCAAGCGGAAAAGCTTTGTTCTGGCTCCGCTTTTTTCGCGTGCAACAACACTGCTAAAGAAAAAAAAATCGAGCACAGTCAAGAACACCCATCCCCCCACCCCCCTCAAAAGTCAAATGGTTGGCCCCTTAAGCGCTTGCCTCACACCCTGTAGCCCGAGTTCGATTCCCGCAACACGCCGCCACATGCGAGTAGTTCCGTTTGTTGGCATCTCGCCCTTGCTCTGAGGGTTTTTCTCCAGGTTCTCCGCTTTTCCTCACTCCTCAAAATCCAACCTAAATTCCGATTCGACCGAGGATGTAGTAGTAGACCCTATCTGGGGTTGCACTACGGCCACACAGCGGTCAAACGTCTGCGCGTGCGTATTACGCAGTGGCGGATCCAGGGGTGGTTACGGGGGTGACATGTCACCCCCCCCCCCCCCCCTTTTGGGCCAAAAACAAATTCTGTATAAGAATTCGTAAAAATAAAATACATTCGTTCAAATTTTGTAAGAAATTTCGCACCAGAAACTGTACCGGTCAAAATAGTCACCCCTCTTTTTCAAATCCTGTTTCCGCCACTGATTACGGTCAGTCTGTTGGGCGGCCGCGCGAAATTCCAGCGCAAAATTTACCTTAAAACATATTACAGTGAACTTCTACCCCCAAAAGAAAATACGTGAAACTTAAGCTTTTTATTTTCACAGTCGACTAGAAATTGAACAAACTTCAAACTGTGAGTTTACCAATTTTTTTCGTTATTTACCAAAAAAGTTCTCAAGGTTTGAAAACGGGTGTGTGAACAGCGACGGCCGCCGGCTCACTTTGAATTTGTTTTGGAATATGTTGTTGTTGCAAGACTTTTGACGCATGCGCAGACGTTTGACCGCTGTGTGCACTGCGGCAAAATGTTATGCTCCACTGGCCGAAAGAATGAAGGCGTGGGTTTCAACTACAGGTTTCCGAGGATTTTAGTAAATAATCCTATAACTTAGTAAATTCACAGTAAATTACAAATAAAGACAACTTAAACCTGTTGAAGTCTTATTAGGCTTAGCTTTTAAGTAATTTTCTTGTTTTTTGCGAAACATTTCATGTAAATACGCGTACGTACATAAAACCACAGGCTAACCATCCTCCCATTTTGTGTATTTGTCACTGATGTTTTAATAATCCATCTTTTCTTAGCAAATTGTTAAATAAAATACCCTTTGACTTGATTTGTGTATGTGTTGATTTAGCGCGCGCTCATAATACAGCTCGGGTTTCCTGTGGCTCAGGTTTGTTTACATATAGCTCGGGCTTCCTGTGGCTCATCTCGCCAACTACGTATTTTTATGTAGTTGGAGAGATGAGCCACAGGAAGCCCGAGCTATATGTAAACAAACCTGAGCCACAGGAAACCCGAGCTGTATTATGAGCGCGCGCTAAATCAACACATACACAAATCAAGTCAAAGGGTATTTTATTTAACAATTTGCTAAGAAGAGATGGATTATTAAAACATCAGTGACAAATACACAAAATGGGAGGATGGTTAGGCTGTGATAAAACTAATAATCTGTTTTCTTTTAGTTTCGGCGGGAAACTGGGGCGGACGCGCGCGCTGGGCCGTCAAAACGCATGCGCGTGAAGTCAGCTACCAGCTGCTGGTCCACACCGCGGCAAAACGTTACGCGCATGCGTATTTGCTATTTCTTGTCGGCGCGCGGCCGCCCCCAGTTTCCCGCGAAAACTGAAATGAAACAACAGGCACATACCCGTGATTTTAAAATTTCTGCTTAAAAGTATCTATTTGTGAACTGTTTTGTCAAAAAATAAGAAAACTACTTTAACTTTAACAGGTTGAAGTTTTCTTAATTTGTAATTCACTGTGAGTTTACTAAGTTATAAAATTATTTACTAAAAAAGTTGAAACCCTCGGTAATTTGTATTTGATAGCAGAGCCTTCGTTCTTTTGGACAGCGGAGCATACCGTTTTGCCGCGGTGTGATGCTGGTCTCACCTTTCAGCTTCTGGCTCGGGCTGATCACCACAGGCAGCCCATGCCAGAATCTGAAAGGGGAGACCAGCCTAGAAGACTAGATACGTACACAGTTGTTTATTCATTTTACTACGTCAGAAACAAGTTGCTGCAGATTCCATTGTCACTCTAACATGTAACCTCATCAGTTTATCATGAACGAGTAGATATGAATATGTAGTATATGAATACATATATTTGGTTTTAAAGTACAGAGAAAATTTTCCTTCATTTATTCTTCTCCTCGGAGTGACACAATCCAGATAATCGATTAAGACGCCATCTTTCCTTCAGCTGCTAATCGTGCTTGTTCAACATCGTTCGCTGTCGGTAATCCATCAGGAAGACTGAGTAAGCCATGTTCCTCCTTTAGTATTCTCTCAGCCTCAGCTAAAAGATAATATTCTTAATGTCATACTTTGACTCTGCTTAACCCACGTGCGCTTTGCCATGTGCATAAACAGTGTGGGGTCGCGTCTTTAACAGTTACATGTCCATATACAGTGAGGGGTGACATACCTTACCAGTTACATGTCCATATACAGTCAGGTGTGACATACCTTACCAGTTACATGTCCATATACAGTGAGGGGTGACATACCTTACCAGTTACATGTCCATATACAGTGAGGGGTGACATACCTTACCAGTTACATGTCCATATACAGTGAGGGGTGACATACCTTACCAGTTACATGTCCATATACAGTGAGGGGTGACATACCTTACCAGTTACATGTCCATATACAGTGAGGTGTGACATACCTTACCAGTTACATGTCCATATACAGTGAGGTGTGACATATATTACCTCTTATTCTATCTATTTTGCTGCCATAAGCATAGTCTGCTTGATATCCAATCAAAAACGACAAGGGAAGAAACGGTACCAAAACGGTTGGGTTTTTGGATTTCATGAACCTGTAAGCAATAAATGAAAACATAAGTTAAGTAACACTCAGTTGAGAGAAAAACTAGAATTTCACATGTCATTAGCAGCAATGAGCTGTAAATATATTTTAACCATAAACACTTGCACATAAAGCCACACGTTTTTACCCGAAATCTTCGTTCCAAATCGGGGTAACAAATACAGGCACACACTGATGGTACGATGAACAAAAATAATGAATACTGACAAATACAGGCACACACTAACTGTATGATGAACGAAAATAATGAATACTGACAGATACAGGCACACACTGACTGTACGATGAACGAAAAATAATGAATACTGACAAATACAGGCACACACTGACTGTACGATGAACGAAAAATAATGAATACTGACAAATACAGGCACGCGCTGAATGTACGATGAACGAAAAATAATGAATACTGACAAATACAGGCACACACTGGCTGTACGATGAATGAACAATAATGAATACTGACAAATACAGGCACATGCTGACTGCACGATGAACGAGAAATAATGAATACTGACAAATACAGGCACACACTGGCTGTACGATGAATGAACAATAATGAATACTGACAAATACAGGCACATGCTGACTGCACGATGAACGAGAAATAATGAATACTGACAAATACAGGCACACACTGGCTGTACGATGAATGAACAATAATGAATACTGATAAATACAGGCACACACTGGCTGTACGATGAATGAACAATAATGTCTTAATGAATACTGACAAATACAGGCACACACTGGCTGTACGATGAACGAAAAATAATGAATACTGACAAATACAGGCACGCGCTGACTGTACGATGAACGAAAAATAATGAATACTGACAAATACAGGCACGCGCTGACTGTACGATGAACGAAAAATAATGAATACTGACAAATACAGGCACACTGACTGTACGATGAACGAAAAATAATGAATACTGACAAATACAGGCACACACTAATTGGATGATGAACAAAAATAATGAATACTGACAAATACAGGCACACACTAACTGTATGATGAACGAAACAATGAATACTGACAGATACAGGCAGACACCGACTGTACGATGAACGAAAAATAACGAATACTGACAAATACAGGCACACACTGACTGTACGATGAACGAAAAATAATGAATACTGACAAATACAGCCATGCGCTGACTGTACGATGAACGAAAAATAATGAATACTGACAAATACAGGCATGCACACACTGACTGTACGATGAACGAAAAATAATGAATACTGACAAATACAGGCACACGTGAACTGTATACGATGAACGAAATATAACTAAAAAATAAAGGCTGCAGGTACTCCTTCTCACGGTACGGTTTTCTGTTTAGAGCACATTAAATTAGTAAGAATGTCAATTGTGGAGGTTATAACTCGTATAGGAACGAAGATACTGCTATGCAAACTCCGTACATTTAACAGACATTTGTCTAGAGAGAGAAACTTCCGGCCTTACGTGTTGGCCTTGCAAAAACAGCCCATTGCGTTACTAGACTTCCCAACATGGAGTGACCCTGTATGCGAGGCCTCGTGAATCATTGCATGCATTTCGAACGGACATAGACTTGTGTTACAGTTATATATGAGTCATGTTAACACAAAATGAGTGTTCCTTGCTAAAGCGCCTTTTGTGTTAACATGCCTCAATTTGTGCACCGTTTATTTCAACTTTTTCTATAGAACAACTTTCGACGAGTTTTAGCCGCTTATTTCCACTAGAAACACCCCAAAATGTCACTTTTAGTTGATCAACTGCAAAAAGGTGATAAGGTAGAAAATCTCAAACAAGGAAATTATGGGATAGAAAGGCTATAAATGGAAGCAAGTGTCCTTTTACTATCATTAAAACCTAGAATATCAGTTAACAGCGCTTTAAACTGAGGAAATCAAGAATTCCACACAAGATGAGTCATGTTAACACAAAATGAGTGTTCCTTGCCAAGGCGCCTTTTGTGTTAACATGCCTCATATATATATAAATTAAGATAAAAGAATGCCAATTTTGAGGGTTATATCTTGTACAGGAGATACTGCTATATGTAAATAATTTGGTTTGCAGTACAATGCAGATATAAACACAAATGAATAATTTGGTTCGTAATATATCTTCACTGCATATCCATTACCACATCACGGTAAGTTAAGCTATGGGAGGTGTTCGTGACTGCTGTGGAAACAGGCATACTGCTAGGATAATCGCTCCGTCAACCGACACCAGGGGAGGAGGGCGGGGCGAAAATCTACCCCACACGGAACGCGGCAAACTGATAAAGAAACAAGCCAGGTTGAGGTATATGAAGCAGAGGGCCGCAAAGCATCATGACAGCCTATCATAACCTAACCACGGTGGAATTCGAGGAGGTGAACAGAATATGCGTGATGCGCTAATTATATATGCAGTGAGAATAGCAGTAGGTTGCCACCACCAGAGATAATTAAACCAAGAAAATAGCTTATAGTGTCACAGGGAAATCCCTATTTGTTGCATGAGCTTATCTTAGCCTTCATTTCTGGCTATTGCTTTTCAACATGACTGGGTGAGCTGGGTGGCGCATGCGCAGCGCGTAAAACCGCTCGCCTCTCACCACTGTGGCCCGAGTGCGATTCCCGGCGGCAGTGCCATATGCGAGTTGAGTTTGTTGATTCTCACCCGTTAGTGACCCGTGCTCAGAGGCTGTCCGGTTTTCCTCGTTTCAATATATGCGAGTTGAGCGTAGAGAATATATGAAAGTAGTTAGGAGTGTGTGTGGTATTTGTCTCGGATACATTAGCATATCTTACTAGAGAATATATGAATGTAGTAAGGAGTGTGTGTGGTATTTGTCTCGGATACATTAGCATATCTTGCTTGAGGCCTAATCAGCCTCATTCATCTGTCGGATAAACAAAACTATTTTTTATTATATTTTATTTTATGACAACTAAAAGCTGAAATTAGCCTCCTCCGCAGGCAACTCCTAATTATAATTATTGAAAAAATCGAGAAAAAAATGTGAAACCGGGCTTCCTGTGATCCTTCCAGCTTCGCCGGTTGCCGGATCTAAAAAATATTAAGAGTTGCCTGTGGAGGAGGCTAAGCTGAAATGTCATTTAATCATTTTGATCCCCTCCTTATCGTGTCAAAGATGTAACCCGTAATGCTAATCTGATCATGTGTTCTGTCTAGAAGCTTTCAGATTTATTTCAATGCATTTTTTTTCTATTTAAACAATATTTGAGCTAAACGTCAACCCCAAATCTAGCACAAAGCGCTGACATCTACGGGACTCACATTAATTTACATTTACACTTTTACATATAGACCACGAAGAAGAAAAAAAAAATTACAATTTAAAGAGTAACAAACAAGGAAAAAAGAAAATACAGATAATACGCAAAATGGCTAACGACTAAAGCGACCTGAATCAATAATAAAAGTCCTAACTGCATTAAATCGAAGCATTGGATTCAAAAATTAGAGTGGAAGAACCATTCAGTAATACATCCATTCTTTTGGATAAATTTAAAGTAGCCCATAGATTTTCAGCATTCTGCAACATTGTAACTGGGGCTAGCATAATAGCACACAGACGCAAAACGGGAACAAATCAACAAATAATGAATGACATCTTTGGGCACACCACAAGCACAAACAGGAGATGGAATACAATTCATTGAATAAAGGTAACAATAATTAAGACCACAATGCATCAATCGTAACCTTGTATGCAAAACAGCTGGTCGTTTATTAGCTGTGAGGTGGGGGTGGGGCGGCCAAATTGCTGGGGGAAATTCACTAGTTTTTTTAGAGGGTCGTTTTGAAAATATTGAAGTTATACTTGGGGGTCATTTTTCATTTATTTCCTTTGTCTTCGTTTCATAAGGTACCCTATGCGTTCTGGTCTATTTTAATGTGTCTCAAGTAAACAAATCTTCGAATGCGTTTTAAAGACACTACGAAAACCCCCCCAAAAAAATGTCATCTTATTAGGGTCCTGTCATGAGGGTTGGGGGTCATTTTCATACGTTCCACATCGGCATGAGGGGTCAAATTTACAAGATATATAGTGTTTGTTTGCATTGGGGGGGGGGGGGGGGGGCAACCGAGCCAAAACTGTCATCCCCCCCCCCCCCTCACAGATAATAAACAAACGTATTATGGACAAAGTTCAGACAAGTAAGCTGGTGTAAAATTATTAATCATCTTAAACATCAAAAATAATTTATGCATTGACCTCCGGTCCCTGAGCCTGTGCAAACCACATTCTTTCAATAAACTTTCCCTGTGCGTACCCTTCATTACACCTGTTATGACAGCTTAGCTGCTTCAGATTGGACACTTTCTAGCAAATCAGCTTCACCCAAAGAACACCCATCCATGACACCATGTCAGCATATTCGGTCATATTAGAACGAACAAGAGTTTTATAAAGACTTTCAAGTGTTGATCTTGGAAGCTTTAAAAACCTTTCAATAAATTTAACTTTTTCATTGCCTTTTGATGTAACTTAAGGATATGGGCCCTCGTCGACATGATTGTTATTAGTACATGTAAGTGAAACACCTTAAATTATGTTTGTGAGTACTTACTTCATGAATAGGTTTATTCGACAAGTTTAGAATAGGATGCTGGAGTTTATCCCTTTTAAGTGAAAAAAACATACTAGCGGGGACCTGGCTTTGATCAGCCCCCATGGTTGTTTCAGGTCTCGTTATAAATTAGATTTTTTTTTTCCATCTTATACACATTCATTGTAACATTCCATTCGTCGGACCACGAAGAAATAACAGAAAGGTTGTTATTCAAGGTACGGGCAGTTGCATCAAGAGTTGAAACCTCTTCAAGAAGGAATGTATCATACGCGAAAAGAAAATAATTTCTATTTATATCAATCTGGATATCATTAATATAAATCAATAAATAATAAAGCATTGTGTTTTGCTTCGACAGGGCATGCAGATACTCATTATATTGTAGTCACTAACTAGCTGTTTGAATGTATAATGTTGTGCCCTACAACAATAAGAATTACAGCGAATTCTCAAAAGATTCATGTAATTTTGTAGCCTGCTATGCAGACGTATTTTTTCACTCTCATAAATTAGAAGAAAAAAGTAACATCTGCTTATATTACCCGAGTGCTTAATTAGTTTCCAATATGCACACCTCATTGTGTTATGGAACAATCAGATTTTACCTTCCATATCCTGGAAAGTGATGTAATGTTACATGTACATTTAAAAGGAATTCAGACAATACATGTACATTTGCCATTGACCAATCACAGGAGAGTGTTCACTGGCTCGCCAATTCACTAAATTTCTAACAATGGTTTTGATTGGGTAGAGAAATAAAACAAACGTGCTGACGTAATGCTTGCATATTGGAAACTAATTAAGCGCTCGGGTAAGAAGACGTTACTTTTTTCTTCTAATTTATGAGTGAAAAAATACGTCTGCATAACAGGCTAGAATTTTTGGGGTCAAAATTTAATAATGTTATTTCTTTACAAGAATAATAAGGTTTGGAAAGAAGTCAAAAGGAAATTAGAGAACCAAAGTCTCATGCATCGGCATTTGGTAGCTGTGTAATCTGAGAAACTCATTCACCTGGCCCACATCAATAACATGGTTGTGGACTTACTATTCAATTTCCCACTTGTACTGTACGTGTGACACCCAAAAAAAGACTCTGCCCCGCTTACGTGGTCTGAATAATGAGTACTGCATGATAGATAGATAGTTTTTTTTTTTGGAGTCGTATACATCTGTACATAGAGATTTATCCAAATAAATGTGCACTTCACTGTGCTACAGGTGTCTGGGGTCTTTCAGAATTATGAGAGTCGAGGCAGAATCGATCAGAGTTCTTTGAGGCCATTGTCTCTATACATAAAACATTCGTATATGAATTTTGCAACTATAGCTGCTGTCCTATTGTTGGGGCTTAACATTATTTTTAGCCGACTTTCCTCGGATAACTTTTCTATGTTTATCTGAAATTCATTTTACATTGAAGCATGGAACGCATTTCGTAAATGGTTATATTTATTGCATTTTACGAGGAAATGAGCTTCATCCTCAATCTCCTTTCTAGGCAGGCAGAATTTGCAAAGTCTTTCATCGGCCTTTTTAAATGGCCTAGCATGTCTTCCTTTTTCAATTTCTAAATCATGGTTGCTTAATATCCTAAGCTTTGTTAGAGCCGTTCTATGCTTCACGTTTCTTAACCGTAGATAGTCTTCGAACTCGTAATTTACTTTAAAATTTCTGTAGGTCCTTAGCTTATTTCTCTGATTATTTCTCTTATTTCTCTTATTGTTCTTGTATCATTGTAAATATCACTGTGCCAATTTTGGAACTCTATGTCGCATACAGCCTTTGCTTAAGTTTCTTGCAAATTATTGATGTGTTATCGGCGATAGTGTTTGAGGGGACTAAGATATTTCCAAATCCGAGCTTGAGGACTATCTTACTTATTTTTTTGTACCAACTTGCGGGATTATTTAAGAGGTTTGAGTCCAAAAAAGCGTCCACTGCAAGTTTGTGGACGCTTTTTTTTTGGGGGGAGGGGCTCCAATAACAAAATGATGGGGTGCTTTCGACCCCTAAAATGTATGCATAAATTAAAGGAGGTTTAAAAACAATAATGACTTTGACCCCCAAAAGGCCTTAAAATAAATAATTCTAAACCCCTAAAAGGTACGACTCGGGTTGCGCAACTAACTTGTGCGAACAGGACCTCCTAAAAGGTACGGTTACGAGAATGTTTACCCCTGAAAGGAGTGCCGAGCACCCCCACCAGTTCAAGACAGGGAGTTCCCCTCCTGGGCCAAACGCAGAAGAAATGTTGAGTTCACTGTACTGAGTCAGCAAGTGTATGTATTTATCAATAAAACACAAACATAAAGGATGCGTTTCTTTGGGAGAATCCAAAATTGGATTCATGCTCTGGATCATACGGATTTTGTGGCGCCCAAAGAAACGATGATCTGAAAACGGATTATTTTGCCATGGCAACTCCCGTTGAAATGCATGTACACGGCCCACAAAAACCACAAAAATTTTGTTTGGTATGCCGCTAGCCACAAGTATTCTTTTCGAATCCTTTCCCAAAGAAACGCTTCGGATCATGAATCCAAGAATCCGGATTTGGATTTGATCCTTCGAATCCATTCTGAGTATGGATTCAACGGATTCAAAATCCGTTTTCGGATTTGGGTAAAGAAACGCAAAATCCATTTTTGGATTCAAGAATCCGGATTCTGATTCTCCCAAAGAAACGCACCCAAAGTCTCTAATCCTTTTAATATTCCAACTGAGCATGCTGTGGTCACCAATAAAGCATTGTCATTAAAGTGCAACTAACCCCTTTTGCAATTTTTATACATATGAATCTTTGAAAGGTTTTAAGTACTTCTGCGAATAATTTTTTGACTTACAGAGAATATTCTATGTTCTAGGCTTGTTTGAAATAGTGAAAATTTGACCTTTCCTGACCCATGACCGTGCAAGAAAAAGCCCGGGTCGATTCTTGATCTTACGTCACCTCATTAATGCATTATTCTCCATGGCGCCTTTCCATCACAACAACATCGATATATAGAGAATATACACAGTCTGTGAGTTGTTAGTAAAGAAAACAGTTATTTTAGAGTAAATGCTAAATATTTATTCAAATTATTGCAATGTCGAATGAGTTGGATGACGTAAGATCAAGAATCGACCCAGGCTTTTTCTTACGCGGTCATGGGTCAGGAAAGGTAAAAATTTCACCTTTTTAAACAAGCATAGAACATAGAGTATTCTCCGTAAGCCAAAAATTTATTCGCAGAAGTACTCAAAACCTTTCAAAGATTCATATTATGTATAAAAATGGCAAAAGGGGTTAGTTGTACTTTAACCAATCACCTGCTTGGATTTTGTACTGTGCATGAAGTTGTCAGAATAATTATTAATAAACAATTAATACATGTAGATACTAATACTAGACATGAAGTTTATACTACGTGTATTTCTGAGCTGAAATTATGGGTTAGACTTTGGAGTTTATATTTGACTTTCTTCCCAAAATAAAAATAAAATTAAATTTGAGCTCGTAACCTTGGGGTGTAGCTCTCTGTGAGTGCAGCTTATCCGCAAGTGTTTGCAGTATATTGAGGATGACAGTAAAGTTAATACTCAGGTAAAATGTGACAAAGTCTTATTAAAGAGGGTTAGAAGAAGCAAATATTCTACCTACCCAGCAAACATTCCTATAGTAGCTAACCCATAGAATGATGCTAGCCAGGTAAACATCTCCCTAGAACCAGCAAGCATCATAGACATTTGCTTCTCGCGCATCAGGTTTTGCATCTGCATTTGTCGTGCCATCTAATGTCCAGAAAGAAATCAATTATTAGTTCACTGCAGGCTAAATAATGATAATAGTTATGTTTATTTGTTTGCTGAAGGCAGCAGAAAACACAATATAAAGCTACATTGCATAATTGATCAACAGAGTTATAAAATGTTGCATTTAGAAGTCAGTTATGTGAGAATACCAGATACCAGATGTTTGATAGTGGTGCTAATATTTTGCCTATCATTGTACAATTTTATTTAAAATAATTATATATTAATGTTCAGCTTTAATTAAAGTGCCTATGAAGTGAAAAAAATGACCCCGTTTTTATTTGATTTTATTAAATTTTAGATTTCTCTTAGTCATTTTGTGCAATTAAAAATAAATTTGGAGAGTGTGAATGCTATTTTTCTTCATTTTGAAGTCAGGCATAATTGTCAAAATCGTATTTTGTATTATTTACGAAGAAAAATATAGATTTGCAAACCACTTGATGTCATGCATGTAATTAGCATGTCATTAATGGCATAAAATTTGTTGCACAATTTTGACAATTATGCCTGACTTCAACACGAAGAAAAATAGCATTCGCATTCTCCGAATTTATGTTTAATTGCACAAAATGACTAAGAGAAATCTAAAATAGATGCTTCAAGGCTTCCTTTGTTGTAAACATTAATTTTGTTGTATGGATGCAAAACAGACACATTTAATGTGCCTGGCTAGAATAGATATTAGATAAATACCCTTGTTAAATTTTGTTACGTACACTATAAGTACACTAAGTAAGTAAGTGACTTTATTTAAGTGTCAATGTATTTAGCTTTGCAGCTAAACCGTCTAACCGTTTACTGTATTATGTAAAGGCAGCACATTCTACTCAGTTATTTTAAGACCCTGAGGGTTGGTCCGGCAGGGGTTTGAACCCACAACCTCCCGCTCGACAGAACGGAGCTTAACAGATAACCGGGAGGCGGTTAATATATTATGCATTACTATTGATATTGCACTATTGAAGGGGTCCATGTAAGAACTGTCAACATAAGTGACTTTTGATGAAGTACGTGCCAAACCCTCCTTAACAAAATAATATGAAACAAAGAACATAATGGAGAATTTAGAATGTGATCACTAGTCATTTATGCTGTTCTTGCACAGACCCCTTCTGTTCAGAGTTTTGGTCTGGGACTGTATTTTTTTATTGACTGAGCAAGCGTCACACACAATTTGTAACAAAATCACTGTGTAGAAACTAAATGATAACAACTACATGTACATGAAGCATCTCCTACTAGCACTATCTTTATTCTTACTTTTGTGTGTGGAATAAATGAACCTCTGAAGAATGTGTGTGTTTCCTTACTTGAAGTTTTTGGGTCTTCAACATGAATTCCTGGCTTTTCTTCATGTTTTCATCCATTGTATCCTTCATTGCACCTCCTATCACTGAACCCATCTAGAAAATGAAACAATCTTATTAAAACTGAAGGCTAAAACAACATATCAAAATAACTCTATAACTAGTTACTGGAGATAAAATGTTTCACCGACTACCATGCAGCAATAGCAATAGTTGTAAATAATAATAATACACTTGTCAATGTTTAGCCCTTGGTTTAGCGTTGATTGTGAAATAGGCCTCTTGCAGGAAACAGTCATTGATGCTGATGCATGTATGTTACTTCAATAACCAATGAATTGCACTCATGATACCATGGGAAAAACAAATACCCTAATTACGAACAAAGTTGTTGGAGCCATCTTTTTCGACTTCAGAAAGGCTTTTGACACTGTTGACCACAACATTTTATATTACAAAATGCAGGCTTGTGGCATTAGTGGAAATTTATTACAGTCTGTGGCTAAACAGTTATCTACAAAATCGTCAACAATTCATTGAACACAACGGAACCAAGTCTGATATACTAAAGGTAGAATATGGAGTTACAAGGGTCTCTTGTAGGTTCATGGGTATATTCCATCTATGTCAATGACTTATCTGAATCAACTTCAAAAGGTGAGCTACATATATTAGTTAACCGCCTCCCAGTTAGCTCAGTGGTTATTAGCTCCGTTCTGTCATGCTGGAGGTCGTGGGTTCAAACCCCGGCCGGACCAACACTCAGGATCTTAAAATAACTGAGTAGAAGGTGCTGCCTTTATGAAACAATTCCATTCACAAGCTGTAAATGGTACGTTATACCTTCACATCTTCTCGGATAAGAACGTTAAATCGTAGGCCCATCAGTGGATGAAAAGCCATCTTGTGGATATGCCACTCATTAATCCCATTACATATTAAAATTGCCTCACACTGTATGCAGATGACACTACTGCTTTTGTCATTAGGGACAACACTGAGAGTATCATACAATAATTAAATATATTGTTTCCAGAAATATGTGCCTGCAGGTGTAACTCAAATATGCTCACCCTACACAATGGCAAATCATGATCAGAGGCAATGATAATACACACACAAAAACAGCTATATACAGCTATTTCAATTAATGTTGTCTGGGAGAAAGAGAATAGGATATTAGGGAATATATACATGTATTATGTATTAGGGAATAAGGCATGCATACTTTTAAATGTCGGATGACTGTACACTGTCAGGCTAAAAATGAATAAATAGACTGTTAGTAAGCTTGACTAAGTTGTCCAGGTCATATAACTTGTAACCATAATAAGTCATTTTGGTCAGACAAATGCCATATTAATCTCCTATTTCCAGTACATTGTATCACCCAGACAACAGGGATGGAGCCCCCCCCCTGCAATACTGGCCCAATGACCATTTTTAGATCCCCACTTTTTTTAGCCCGGCCCCCTTAACAATTCATATATTTTTTAATCACGTGGTCAAAAACCATGTATCCCCACTTTTATCCACAGTGTAAAAAGTCTAACCAGCGTGCATGTATCCACACAACCTCCTGCAAGCTTCATAGAAGGGTGTAAAACATTCAGAATGATATAAAACTTGGCATGAATTAAGACAGATAATATGTTTTTTGGAGGTTTGTGTTTGAGGGGATGATTGGCAATGTGACATCACAGCATATTATTAGAAATTAGAATAGTAATTAGAATAACAATAGGTAAGATATAAGAATATGTGATTTGTCCATGCAATTGTATCAAGTTCACATTAGCTCAGTTCGTAGAGCGCGGGCCTTGCAACCCAACATTCTAGGTTCGATTCCCAGTACTGCGTGCCTGCTTCAGAATTTCACTCTTCTTTCCTACAGACTTCTTTCCCATTGGAAATGACATCAAATGACACCAAGGAATGTCTGAGTAATTCAATTCCCACTTGAATTGAACCCGAAATGTCATGTCATTACTTATAATAATGGAACCCAAAAATGAAAAATAAATATGCATGGTGTTTTTCTACATGTAATTAATAGCAATACTTCGTGTTGATAAACATTACAATAATATTGTTATGCTAATATGCCAACCATGATTTCAAAAGGCCGCTTTGTGTCAGGAACCAATGGATCTCTGCCTCTGGTTGGCACATTAATAACAATGGATGACGTGGTAGTAAGTATCGCTATAACCAGTCCCTAATTAAGTGCATATTAATGGAAACTTATAATATTTTTCAAGTTATGAGGTGAGAGTGAGATGCCACAACACTTCCTACACATAGGTTATTACACCAAAAAGATAGATTTAAGAGGAATCATGCAAATAACATACGTGAACTGAACGTAAATCGGGAATTACCTTGACTTAGAAAATATCAAGCTAAACTAAAACAACACACAGCGAGCAGGCAAACTTGAAATGAACCCGCGTTGCACCATGGGATAGTAGGACTCACCTGACGTGGTTACTAAGCTCAAAAGGCCTGGTGGCTCGGTATTCAAAGATGGCGAAGAAGAAGCGAAAACACGAGGACGTGGACGGCGAAGAACAACAGAATATTAACGGCGGCAACACGATAGTGAAGAAGAGTACGAAAAAGGTATGGAGAGTAGAACTTCTATAGTACGACGAGAGCACTATTAGCGCCAAGAAGGAAGGGTAGTTTTGGTGTAAAATGTGCAGCACTGAAGTCTGAATAATTTGAACTGATTGAAATACATTTTATTTCTCCTGGAATCTCCAGGGAAAATGGACAAACAAACAAAGGGTTCTCGTGTTTTGCTCTCGTGGAATAACACACAGGTACAAATGTAAATGTTTGATACTTATTGTAATTATTAGACAGTATATTTTAATATAGCGTGTGTGGATCGGAAGTGTGTGATAGAGCAGATAATTTCGTATGAGTGGGACAAACTACAGCACGGTTACTGTACGGCTACCCTGGTTCCAGAGGCCACAGTGACCGACGTAACAGAGTGGACCTGGGGTCGATATAACCAGATGTGGCCTCTGGGCTAATTGGGCCAAAGTCTCACTTTCATGAGTACAGAATCTGTACTAGAAATCTGATTGGATGATCGCACCAACAGGTTTTGTAGGCATTTGTGATTGGTTAACGGACCTAAACCGGTTAGATTTTGAAAACAGGGTTTCAACCGTCACTTTAGTTTGTTTCCGTGCAGATAAGAGTTCATTTTTATATGGCAGCTGCAAACTTCGAACTGGCATGCAAGAAGGCAATAAGTTTCGCGTTGAAAAGCTTCCCAAACGTCAAAATTTTAAAAGAAGTCCAAAAGAAGCGATTATTAGCTTTGTGAAACGACGAGATATTACTGCTGTCCTACCAACAGGCTACGGGAAGTCTTTAATTTTTCAGAATATTCCAATCGCAACGGCTCTAAGCCAGTCAAATGTAAATTTGTGATTTACACAAACCTCAACTTTCGCGGGGACAACAAGATCGACATACACAACGAGCTTGAGTTCAAGTTGATTTGGTTGTGATACTCCGGAATGGTCAGGATATTTTGTTGGGTTGTTTCGATCGTACTTGGTGAATTGCCTTAAGTTTGTATTGTTTCACTCGACAAGCAAATCCCTCTTCTTGATTTTATTTTCCTCTACCAGCAGTGTTGTAGAATTATAAGTTTCTCAGTACCTCAGCAGATCTTTCAGCTAGAGATTTAAAACTTTCCACTGATCAGTCCGCGTTGCTTCAAGTTTTTCAAGCTCCGCTTGCATTTCGAGCAAATGATCTAAGAAATGAACTCTTCCTGAATTACTTCAATCCCAAGCAGCGCCGTCAACCTTTCGGCTACTTTCTCCTTTAGAGAAATGTTGTCTTCGTCGACCAGAAATTGGAATATTTATAGTGCACGTCCTGCAAATCTCTTTTAAAGTTACACGCTGAGTAGATTTTAACTTTTTCACGGGTTTTTTAGAAGTTATACGTAATACAAGACAAGTTTGTCTTTCGAACCGGGCATTCACGAGCGTGTCACGTAGCTGTCAAAACAGAAAATCCTGTATGCCTTTCATTAGCATATCCAACATGGAAGTGAGATTACCAAGCAGTCTGGAACAAAATTATTAATGGTGGATTACGGGCCTCGTATAAATTATTGGATAAATGGCTCGAGCTATTGTTCAAATTAGAAGCTACTCTGTTGAGTATTCGTGCAGCTTCCTGCAGATCGTCAGCCATTGTTGAATCTGTTGAGAAAGCACAAGGTTTTGTCTCAGCCCATTCCACCTCTGCCATACTTCATCCACTAGTGCCAGACCGCTGCATTTTAGAAACTGCATGAGGGCTCCATTTTATAAATTCAAGGCTCCATTTAATAAATTCATGGCTCCATTTTATAAACTCAAGGCTCCATTTTATAAACTCAAGGCTCCATTTTATAACATTCCATGCTCCAGTTTATGAATTCAAGGCTCCATTTAATAAATTCAAGGCTCCATTTTATAAACTAAAGGCTCCATTTTATAAATTCAAGGCTCCATTTTATAAATTCAAGGCTCCATTTTATAAACTCAAGGCTCCATTTTATAAATTCAAGGCTCCATTTTATAAATCCAAGGCTCCATTTTATAAACTCAAGGCTCCATTTTATATACTCAAGGCTCCATTTTATAAATTCAAGGCTCCATTTTATAAATTCAAGGCTCCATTTTATAAATTGAACAAGTCTGAATAATGGCAGGAATGGCACCCCATAAGTTGCAGAGACGCTAGCTAGCTGACAAGTCATGGTTCTTATGAACTTTTTACCCCAAATCAATGGGCATACCTGTACATTGTATAAGAAAGCTCACTCAATTGAACTTCTATTATAAGGTTACCAGATACCTTCAGGGTGCATTTCCAGTCTAAATTGCGAATTTTTGCTATCCCATTTCTCTGATCTAGTGAGATGGCTTTCAGAAGCTCCAACTGCGATACTATTTTTAAGTTTTATAATCTGTTTGCTTTGTCGCATTTTGATCAGAGGAATCGTATTAAATGTACAAAACCACGTTGGAGAATTTCAAAATTTGATTTACATTTAGTTCAAAAGGCAAAAATATTATCCAATTAGATACTGTAGGCAGGAAATGCCGTCAAGAGCTCTCTTTTTAGAATTTCCCAATTCCCTGACAGAGTTGTGCAGCTGAGATATAAATTGAAGGGCTGTGTGCAAAAAGGGCGTAAGTGATTCTTGATCACATTCTAAATTCTCCCTTAGAAAACAAAGAAATTGAAGGAGAATTTAGAATGTGATCAAGAGTCACTTACACCCTTTTTGTACACGGCCCTTCAATTGACATTTTTGTGAAAATTTCACACAAATCGAATAAATTCCTCTTGAGTTGGAGCTTTTTAAAAACTCAATTTTGGTTGAAAATTGAAAGCATAGAAAATAGCACTTCGAAAAATCTAGCCGTCTGGCGTGCGTGAATCTCCAACAATTAACAAGCTCTTGGCCAATCATTTCTCATCACTGTCAGTTTATGTACATGTATCTGTCAAGAGTTGATTTCTGATCAAAACTACGCGCCACGTCGAGAAATGTCAATATACACTGTAGCTGGTTGTTCTAGTTTTCTTGTGTGACTTGAAAAATGGGAAAGACAAAAAGACCTTAAGGGAAAAAGCCAAGGTGAACACCTAGAGATGCCTTGAATGCCAGTGACAGCAATTTGCAGGCATCTGAAACAGCATGGCAATAGCAAGATTGTGGTGTTGGTTTCAAGCGATTCAGAGTTGCCATCAGACTTTGTTTCCATCTAAGCTTTCTTGAAAACTGCAAATATTCTCTCGGCTGGCTCCTATCCATTCTTCTTTATGTTCAGATGTGGACCACTCTGCACTCTGTCTGAAAGTGAAAATATGAACCCTTGTCAGGTTTTGCAAGGACTTCTACAGTATTTGGCTCATAGGAAAAGTGGTAGTTATTTTACGACTACCACTTTTCCTATCCTACTACCCCAAGACTAAAACACCACGTGGGAGGTGTGTTGTGACGGGTTGGTTGTTAATTGAGCTTGTGATGTTAATTGACACCTGTCATTAGCATAATATATAGTGAGATTAGTGCCACCTGCTACCAGAGATTTTCTCTTTCCTCACCACTCCGCGGCTCCCAGATCACTGCTTCGTGGCTCTCTAAGAAATGGAGAAAACCTCTGAAACCAGGGTAGGGTTATACATGTACAATGTAGGATGTTTAGATTATGAGAAAAATAATAAAACGTAGCATTATAATTTTATGTTACGCTCATGTAGACCAACTCCATGCACAAGGCCACTAGGGTTTTCCAAACATTGCTACAGTGTACTGATAGGATAATCCTTTATTATTGGTACACTGTATACTTTACTTTGAATATTCTCTAGCAGAATAATATTTCCTATTTTTTGTAGAGCTCGACATCTAATGTTGGATTTAAGGGTGTTGCTTCCCCACCACAAGCCTGGTAAGTATATGTTACCATAAATACATGTCTATAGGCCGCACCCCAAACTAAGATAATTTTTTTGTGGTGGAAGGGGGTTGGGGGGGGGGGGGTATAGAAGGTGCATACATGTACATTGTAAGTGCTCGTACTTGAAGATTATTGTCATTCCAAGTCATGCCAACTGCTATCACAATTAACTTTGAATATGTTTACAACTTGCCTTGTCGTTTCTTGTGTGTATTTTAACCTGCTGTCCTTAAATCACTCCAGAATTCTTCTGCTTTTATTCCCCCATTATCGAACAACATTTTCAAGGAACCTCATTTCTTTAAGTACAATATATAGCCAGGTTATCTGGCAGAACTAATATGCGCACATGTCCATTGTCCACTTCCCTGACTCTGGCTCTTGATTTTGTCCCCAAGTGGCCTATACATGTACATGTGTATCTGTGGTAGTTACATGTACTGTAGCATGTAGTTGTTGAATTTCAATAACTTTTCTGCAGCCCTAACAATACGTTGGCTGTTTAGTGCAATGATAAAATAACTTCTGAATTTTCTCATTAGAAACGAAGCTTGATCGCAAGGATAAACTGTTTATTGTCAACGAGGTAAGTATTTTTTTCTCTTGTAAACCTATAAATACAATTTCTTTCAAAATACCAGTTAAGTTATTTTCTTACATTGTAACTCTGAATCAACCTTTATTTCAAAATTTAGGTGTGTGAAATGAAGAATTGCAATAAATGCATTTTTCTTGAAATGCGGAAGAAGAAAGACCTCTTTATGTGGTAAGTAGTTACATGACAGTACTAATGGTTATTTTAAGATCATTCTTACTGTGGTACATTGTACATGTATGAATGTCTTCTAAATACAATGATGTATGATATTAGTGTTTGCACCACACCTCAGTTCAGTAATGTTCAAAGTCCCGAAGTGCATGTACTTTGAATACAATTTTTTGTTAAATGCTTAATAAAGTACCGTAGTACCCAAGTATATGTACATGTTACTGCCAAGATGTAACACAATGCAGAATATCCAGTTGATGAATCCTGCTGACTGAACTACTGTATACTGCTGTCAGTGTTTTAACAGTAAACTGCACACAGACGAAGCACGTAAGAGAAATCAAAAGTTTACAACTGAAACAACAAGTTCTTTTACATGTGTCTCTTAGGAGCCGGGGTGACGAAGTGGTTAAGCGCTTTGCTTCTCACCTCTGTGCTTCAATCCCAGGACACAGCACCATATGAAGGGGTCCGTGCAAGAACAATGTAAGTGACTTCTGATCAAATTCCAAATTCTTCTTGCTATTCTTTGTTTTCTAAGAGAGAATTTAGAACTTGATCAAAAGTCACTTACGTTGTTCTTGCACGGACCCCTTCATATGTGAGTTGAGTTTGTTGGTATACCACCCTTGCTCCAAGGGATTTTCTCCAGGTCCTCTGGTTTTCCTTCCTTCACAAAAGCCAACACACTAAATTCCAACTCAATCTGTGGATTAACCTGGTCCTGGCTTTGATCAGCCCCTATGGTTGTTTCAGGTTCCATTAGAAATTCAGAGGTAGTTCTAGCTTGTTAAAAATACAATTCAATTCCAATTGATAACAATTAATTAATCAATATTATTCATATTCTAAATCGATGCCAATAGATAAAAGGTCACACTAGTTTTCATTGATTGTCCATCAATATCAGTCAGTTGATTGGCACTGATTGATATTGATTGGCACCGATTGATATTGATTGGTATTGATTATAATCAATTTCACCGATTGAATGTGGCTGGACCCAGAGTGAATCAGTGTCCTGGAAGCAGTATTTTCAATGTGGACAAACAGAATCCCACCAAATCATATGAATATATTTTAATTAGAACACTTCTCTGGGAGAAACATCTGAGGAGAGAACACTACACTAGATATACAATGTAGATGTGATCTTAAGAGTTGACTATGTCATAGTGCTATGATCAGTAAGAAAAAGGATTGTCAAACAACCCACCCAGTGGTGGGGTCTCGATCGTAATTGCGGCCAGTGCTAATCCATACAAATGTTCACAACTTTGAAGTTTTAATTGATTTTGCTCATACATGTATTTTCACAAACTATAAAATTTATGCAACTGAAAATGTCAATTTTTGTTATTTGTGCTGTAATCACTATTCCCTTCAGTGCAAATGTTAAAGAAATTAGTTCATGTTTTATTGGCAGGTTTTCCTGTACTCCTCATGGACCATCTGCAAAGTTCTTAGTTGAAAACAGTAAGTAAAGTTACATGTAGTACTGTACGTATTGTCATGCTATAAAATGTTAACAGCATTATTGTGTATTAAGCTCACTTGAATGGCTTGCTCTAACCTAACCCTAATGGCCTCACTGGTAGCTAGACAATGGTATAGAGTTGTGGGTTTGAAACTCTGTGGCCTTGGGCAGGGACGTACATGTACATGTATAAGCTGTTTGCCTTGTCTCCTTCCTCTTCTAATTGACATGAGGGGGATGTGATAGAACCTGTTGTGCTGTTTTGTGAAAGAGTACAGATTGTCTCCCAGAACAACAGCCAGGTACAAATGTACATTGTATTCTGGAGGTACTACATTATTTTGTAATAAACACTCATGATTGTAAACTGCATGGCAGCACCACAATAGCAGTTCATATCTCAAGACATCCCTTGTGAAGCACATTTGAATATGCTTACACTCATTAATAATTCATGAGATATTCATCCAATGCAGGGACCATATTTGGTCACATGTATGGGTCTTGAAACCTGGTCAAACCCTTGTTTGAAGCTTCATCAGGTGGATGCATCTTGACATCCAATGAAACATCAGTTCCTAACGTATGAGTGTTTGGAACAGATTTTCAACTCTAGTGATCAATATTTCTTAATCATCATTTTCATGAACCACTAACTACTTATATACTGATAAACTACAAGTAAGAAGTAAAGAAGCCTAAATTCACATAAGCCCTTAATGGTTTCTTTTTAGGCTTCCTCGCCACTAACCTTTATATATTTTACTTTGTATTATCTACTTTGTAAATTCTATTAGTGGCGAATAAAATACAATACAATACAACATAGAAAGAAAAAGTGTGCCTCCACTGGAGTCACTGGGTAAGCGATTACTGGCTCAAAAAGCGAGCGCGAGAATCAAAGCGAGAGGCGAGTTTGACTTGTTTCATTCACAGGATTTTGAATCGGGGGATTATGTTTTGGCATGAAAACACATTTCAGGGGCGGAGCTTACATTTCGCGCCTTTTACAAACTCTTTCTGAGTACAATCAAATTGTAAATACCACATCCATGGTCCACTGACTTGACACGTCAACATACAAATGTAAATTTGGCGCGCTGCAAGTGGGAAAAGTCCTTCATGCGGGGGGCTAAGAAGGACTTCGATAAAGTCTACCCTTCTGACTGCTTGTACTAACTCTAGCCTAATTTTCAGACGGTCGAGGCCGTCCGCTCACTTCCTCCCACTTCCTGATGGACTTTGACAGAAACCGTGTTCCTGACGTCATTTCATTTCGACCAATCAGAGCGAAGGTTTTATTTTTAGAGAACTGAGGTGTGCGTGGAATGTCCAGTGGAGCCTGCATGAAGGACAACCCAAATGGTGGACGATACAAACGGGCTTGATATGGCTTTGGAGAAAGTGTGCAAAACTTTCGGCATTTCTGAACTATTTCCCGAACAGCGAAAGGCAATATTACCCCTCGTTTCCCGGAAGGACCTTGGCCATCACAGCTACATCTATAGGCGACGACCAGGTAGAGAATCGAGAGAGGAGAAATTATGTAGCCTTCTAGTCAACTCGCCAGAACCTGCACTGCAGAATTCTTATGTTTTACAGCTTCAAACTTATGTCGATTTCTCAGAACTAACCCTAACCATATCCTGTTTGAGCTGCTATGGTTTTTTGGGCAGCAGGAACTTTTTAAATATAATTTTTCGTACAATATTTCAAGCGCATGGTCACAACACTGATCTAACTACCGGATTTGTTGTACTTTACAATTTGTCAAAATCAAGACTGTTCAAAATTCTGATAACATAAATATTTTGGCAAATGTAATCCAACTTTTACCATGACATATTCACTATACATGTATGTGTTCACTCCTGTAAAAAAATCATGCCATTCCATGAAAGATTTAGTCTTAAGGCGAAAAAGCTAAGAAATTTCAGCTTTTAGGACAGCAAAATTGTCAAAATCAAGTGTGTAAAATTTTTTGCAAACATAAATAATTGCCAAAATGTCGTGAAACTATAACCATGACATACTCAGTATGTGTGTTCACTGCTGTAAAAAAATCATTACGTTTCATGAAATATTTGGTCTTCTAAATGCCAACATTCTAGGAGACATTACATTTTAATACGGCATACAAAGCGGTCGAGGAAGTTAATGATTTTCCAAAGCCCGTAGCTAGTAGATTCATAAACATTGCGATATCGATAGCGCTTCCTATCAGATTTTTCCGGTACACGTCTGAGGACAACATGTTTCTCCACGTTCTGTTTCTATAAATTTGAAGCTGTAGAACATATTCTGCAGTGCATGAAAGAGCCGTGATTCTGACGATCTGTAGAAGTTGTAGAAGACTAGTACATAATTTCTCCTCTCTCGATTCTCGACCTTGTCGTCGCCTTATAGATGCAGCTGTGGTAGCAAAGGTCCTTCCGGTAAACGAAGTATAATAATGCCTTTCTCTGTTCGGGAAATTATTCAGAAATGTCGAAAGTTTCGCACGCTTTCTCCAAAGCCATATGAAGTCCGTTTGTATCATCCGCCATTTGGCTTCACCTTCATCCAGGCTGCACTAGACATTCTATGCATACCTCAGTTCTCTAAAAATGAAACCTTCACTCTGATTGGTCGAAATGAAACAATGACCAGAACACGGTTTCTGTCAAAGTCCATCAGACGGGGAGGTGGGAGGAAGTGAGCGGACGACCTCGACCATCTGAAAATCAGGCTAGTACTAACTCTAGATCTTGGCCACTACACTACTAGTTGAAATCACTGCCAGCAAAAAAGAATAATAAGCCATCTATGGAATAATTATATACAACAGTCAAACAGTAAACAATACTTGCTAATTAATTATGTTTGAAAAGAAGCATATGAACATGTAAATGTTCGATTTAGCCATTTGCATGAGAAGTCATTTCAAACACATTGTTTTATCAGGGGAACCCCTGGTAAAACACAATTGGTGTTTGAAATAGTACATAGCATTTGTGCTATATAAATGAATACCTTTTTGTGTTGTTGTTCCAGTCCACACCATGGATGAACTGAAATTGACAGGAAATTGTTTAAAGGGATCAAGACCTGTTTTATCCTTTGACGAGGTATGTTATACATAATATCATGGCCTTCACCTCATGTAATGTATCAGAGGGGAGGGGGGGGATGGGGGGGATGCACGGGTTTGGAATTGACTGATACATAACCATTTATTTTATTTTGTAGCAATTTAATGCAACTCCACACAGAAAAATTTTAAAGGAAATGTTTATACAAGTAAGTATTTGTATACTTGTAGAATACTTTGTGTTGCTCTCAATGTTTTAAACAACTTTAGCATTTATCTCAGATGTTGCAGTATAATAAGATAGCTGATATTTGTGACCCTCAGGTCTTCAGTACACCCTATTATCACCCTAAAAGCAAGCCATTCGTTGATCATGTGATGACATTCTCTATAGAAGACAATAGAATATGGGTTAGGAACTTCCAGGTGAGCCTTATTGTTTAGAGATGATTAGGATTAGCAGTAGCGAGGTTGGGGTTAGCAGTAGCAAGTTTGCAGTAGCAAGGTTGGGGTTAGCAGTAGCAAGGTTGGCGCTAGCAGTAGCAAGGTTGGCGCTAGCAGTAGCAAGGTTGGGGCTAGCAGTAGCAAGGTTGGGGCTAGCAGTAGCAAGGTTGGGGCTAGCAGTAGCAAGGTTGGGGCTAGCAGTAGCAAGGTTGGGGCTAGCAGTAGCAAGGTTGGGGCTAGCAGTAGCAATGTTGGGGCTAGCAGTAGCAATGTTGGGGCTAACAGTAGCAAGGTTACATTGTAGGGTTAGCTGTCCCCGATTGGTGGACCACTTGTTGTCAGCTAGAAGATTAGACACTTAAATAGAATTGTTGATTGATTGCTTATGGTTATGCACTAGTCAATTGAAACTCCGGCCCCCGACCCCCGGGACATAACGAGAATGTAACATTTCTACAGTGTTACATTTTTACCTTTTCCCTGCGATCGGGGGACAGTTGGCTGCTACAATACCCACCCCTATATGGCCCCTGCATGTGCTTCAGAATTTTCAATTGAATAATTCATGTAGAAAACGAATTGCTACAGAAATAGAGAGCAAGCAATCAGAAAAATACAGTCTTTGAAGCATTAATAAACCAAGTGTTTAGGACTAAAAATAGCGATGGGTAAAAAAGGGATGATATCAAAGGTTTCCAGCGACTGTGTCCCTTCCGCCATGTTTGATACACGTTGTTGATGCTCGAGTGCAGTCCCACTCTGTCGTGGCTGGCGCTACAACCACCGCTAAAATCCCCGCAAACTTTCCCCGTTCCACCGGAGAAATGCAGCGTTAAATGTGCGTTATTCCACGGCCATGTCCCCGTTAATGTCCCGGGGGCCGGGGTTTCAATTCACTAGTGCATTAGCACTCTCTATTTGTACTTTTATACTACAGATTTGACATTACTTTTCCAACAACTAAAAACAAGTGTTTTCTGGCTTTCACAGATTGTTGAGGAAGACGGTTCATTATTAGAAATCGGTAAGTTCTAATACTTACATCTCTTGTTAGAGCGGTTTTCAGTTGAGTGTAGTAAAACCAAACGCAAACTACCCACAGCCAGCCAATCATAGGAGCGAGTAATCACAAGTAACTCCTAAATGGCTTCCCTGTGAGCCAATGACAAACCAAAGCAAAACCAAAACCAATTTGCGTTTGGTTTTACTTTGGATTCTGATTGGTTGGTTTACTTTCTCAGCCAATAGGAGAGCTTAGTAAACGCAAAACCAAAACATTTCCGACACTCAATTGAAATCCGCTCTATGTACATTGACAAGACAATCAGTGTTGCACCCACGACTCAAACTTAACTTCTCAATCCACTGGAACAAAATCCTACTAGCTATTTTGCTAATCAAGCAAATCTGAAGATGAAATGGCACATACCATACTCATATGTCTATACCTTCACAATATCACTTAAATACACAATAACGTGTTTTATATAATTTACACTGCTACTACACTACTGAATGCTTTGTACTTTTAATCATGTATCAGGTAAGAATTAGGCTAAAAGATTTACAGATTCCAAGTGGAGTTGTTTTCACTCGCAAATCAAGAAATCTGTGAGCATTAATTTCGAGTCCTGGCACCGTACTGTACCATGTGGGTTTAGTATTTACAAACGTGTTTCTCCTCGTAAGATAACACATGCACTGTTAAAACACGTGAGAATGGTACATGGTTTTGATATCCTATCCTCCCAGTGAGAAAGAGCCTATAGTTTGTCTGTGTACATAACAATATTCCGGATTATTGTCATCCTAAAGCCTAGGATACACGGTTCAATATTTGTTGATTACTAAATGTTGTGACTGTTGATAATAAATATTGTACCGTGTATCAGATAATAAAGTAAGTCAACATGTTCAATTCCTTCTCGACAGATAATTTTGACTTGACTTTGGATGTTCTCTGTTGATATGTTTATTTGTTTGTTGTATGCACGTAAGCACTTAGTTTAAACTAATTGATATACACCTTTTATGTGCACACCCATTCGGGCCTCCATTGTGAACAGACCTTGACGTGCTGGAAGAAATAGAGACATGCTCTATTCCATTCAACAAGTTGCAACGACTTGTATGACATCAACCAATCATAGTGTCGCTTGTGGCCACGTGACTTTATCATGCATGTAATCATGTTAGTTCATTCAGGGGATCGGAGGGGTGGGGAACCTACATGGGAGTAAGGTATCCATACGCCTTATTCACACATAGGCCATCTTGACTCAGAACAATACATTTTGCATACACATTGAAGAGTTTCAGGACGAGTTTGTGTATGCAAGAACAAATGTTTCTATCATCCTGGGATTAAACATGTAACATCACACGACTAAGGTACATGGGGTGGAACTTTGAAACAACACCAGAACTTACAACACTTGTTAATCAACAAGAGTTGAACATTGTTGACTGCTGATGAATTCAACAAGTGACGTCGCAACATCGTTTAACTTTAGTTGAGCACAAATGTTGAATGGCGTTGGCACAGGATTAAGTTTTGTTTTATTTGCGTAGGTCCTCGCTTTGTCCTCAATCCAATCAGAATATTTGAAGGCAGCTTTGGTGGACCAACACTTTACGAGAACCCCAAATACCAGTCACCCAATGAGGTAATATCACGTGGTGTCCTTAACACTTTATGACAACCCGACATATCAGTCACCCAGTGAGGTAATAACACATGATGTCCTTAACACTTTATGACAACCCGACATATCAGTCACCCAATGAGGTAATATCACGTGGTGTCCTTAAAGTGCCTATCACCCTTTTGCAATTTTGATAGCTTATACACACTATGCATAACTCGCGCGGTCACAACACGAAAAAGAGGCCAGTAGGTCCTCTGGAATGTTGAAGTTGAAATGCTAGCAGGAAGTGTGAAACGTGTTGAACATGATTGTTTAGTTGAAAAATGTTTTTTTTATAGTACAACCAGCCAGGCGCATAGCAAATTAACGGCATTGTTTCACTGAACATTCCTTCAGTGCATTTCACAATCTCCCCGGGCGCTTCAATTTCAACATTCCAGAGGACCTACTGGCCTCGTTGACATGCTAGTTACCAGGACTTATGCATAGGGTCTATGAACCTCCGAAAAGTTTTGAGTACTTCTGTGAAGAAAGTTTTGGTTTAAAGTGAATACTTTATGTTCTACGCTTGTTTGAAATCGTGTAAATGTGACCTGTCCTGACCCATGACCGTGTAAGTAAAAGCCTGGGTCGAAACCTGGGTAGACGTCATCTCATTAATGCATTATTCTCCATGGCGCCTTTTTCTCACAAGAACATCGATGCATAGAAAATATACACAGTTTTTGAGTTGTTAGTAAAGAAAAAAGTCATTTTAGTCAACATGTTAAGTATTTCTTCAAATGATTGCAAAGCCGAATTAATTATATGACGTCAAGATGACGTCTACCCAGGTTTCGACCCAGGCTTTTACTTACGCGGTCATGGGTCAGGAAAGGTCACATTTACACGATTTCAAACAAGCGTAGAACATAAAGTATTCACTTTAAACCAGAACTTTCTTCACAGAAGTACTCAAAACTTTTCGGAGGTTCATAAGCTATCAAAATTGCAAAAGGGTGATAGGCACTTTAACACTTTATGACAACCCGGAATGTCAGTCACCCAAAGAGGTAATAACACGTTCATAATCTTAAGTATTAAAGTGCAGGACCCAAAGTACATAACAAGAATCAGACACAGACCATTGTGTTGTGTATGTTGCTGGACTGTATACTACAATGACGTTTTCTGTATTCAAGAGGCTTCCCTCCAGGAAGCAGCTCGTGACATCAAGTAGCATTGTAGTGTTCAGTAGATGTTCTAATTCATGTCGCATTCTATTTCAGCATCGTCGCATTATTCGCCGCCAGGCAGCGTTCAGATATCTCAATCGCATGGATTCCAAACAGTCGTTAGAGGCTCGTCGCGAGGCTAATAAAGATATCCCACATGACGCAGAGGACGTGAGCGACGTGTTTTATACCGTAACACAATCAGACATCGACACTACGAGAAAGAACAAGACATAAGACAAGTGTTGTTATGATCATTAAGATTCGACTGATGTAATTACATATACAACACAATTGACCAGTTCGCGGTTAATTCCGACATTTTGAAAAGGGTGCAAACATGGCGCGAAATACAGTGTTTGTATGGGAATCCGATGCCAAATAAAATCTGTAAAATCGAATTTCTGAAATATTCTCCAGATACAAACTTAAGATACCAGGTAAAAGATTAACTGATCGAAATTTTGAGGGACGTAGCTGTGCTAGGAAGCGTGCAATCGTGTTTTCAGTTTTCCATACATTGTCTGTAAATTTTTCCGCGGACATTGACTCGTTTTTACAGACAAATGTATGGAAAACTGAAGCTTCCCAGCACAGCTACACCCTCAAATTTCGATCAGTTAATCTTTTACCTGGTATCTTAAGTTTGTATCTGAAGAATATTTCAGAAATTCGATTTTAACGATTTTATTTGGCATCGGACTGTATTTCGCGCCATGTTTGCAACCCTTTAACAATGTCGGAATTAACCGCGAAATGGTATATTGAACCGTCTGGTGTGTTTACCGTCTCCACCGAGATATACTCGTGTTTGTGATGTCACTGTTATGGTTGTACCAGTGGTTCGCCGATGATTAAGTAACAGTCCGCGCAAGAGGTAGGCACAATTCTATTGTTCAGATGCAATTTGCTTTCCCCAATTTAGTATTTTCTGTTTTTCATACTGACAACTCATAAACCCTTAAATGATAAATCTCTGAAATTAAATCTCTGAAATTAAATCCACTAAAAATGCATTTTAAAGGTACATTTCTTTTGTGTGAAAACATTTCGTCCAACCAGAAGAGTCCAAAACAATAACCAAGAAAACGTTCAATTTAAAAATGTTCCCCATATTGAAAGTTCGTCATATTAATAGTTATGAGTGTTTTCACTAGATGCAATTCAAATCTGTTTACAAAATGAGAAAAAAAAAATTCTTCTTCAAGTTTAGATAGATTTTAATGTTTAAGCCAATGAGGTGGAAGATTGAAACAATACCACAATTAGCACCTTTTTACATTCCATGCATAACATATGCCTACCTCTTGCGCGGACCATAACTTAAAGTGCCACGCAGTGACATTTTGTATGGTAGCAGTGAAAACGGTAGACTTTCTCAAAGTCCCTTAAAACGAGATTTTCATTTCCCGCCTTCGCTTCTCTTCGCTTCTTCATCCCTCGCTTCAACTCGCGCATCGCGCTCGTTCTAAGAGGTTCAGAGGTCGACTTGTAGCAAGTCTATGAAAACGGTTTCGTCAATCAGTTTCATTCGCCGTCAATTAAAACAGAGTCCAGCTGAATGTCTGCGAAAACTTCAAAGTTTTAACGACGAGGATTGCAACAATACAATACAGCAGTAAGCCATGTAGAAGTTTGCTGTTATAAATTAATTTTCTTGTCCATGTTCTGAGCCAGCCTAGTCCCAGGCCTTCTGGCTGGAATTTTTTCTTATTCCCTGTGGTTTGTGACGTCACGGCTTACCTACCAGAACGGTGACGTCACAAACCACAGGGATCCCATTAAACAAAAGGGAACTCGGAAAAAATACCAGCCAGAAGGCCTAGCGACTAGGCTGGTTGAGAGCCATTGACACTGCCTATAAATGCCAAATAGTTTATTTATTTTGCGTAGAAGATACAAGGGAGCCGTTACCGGGTCTCGCAAGTCAGCCAGAGACGGATTTGTGTTGCGGGTTTTCGAGTTTAGTTCTGTTTTCGTGGAAGTGCGACCTGGATGTTTGAAGTCGCGTTTGAAAAATTGCAATCAGCCGACGATGAGACCGCGTTTGATTGACGGTCAGCAACTCTTGCGGTCGGCTAAATGCAATGTTTTCCTATGCGACTTGAAACTTCCAGTATCACACTTAAAGCGGAAAACAGTAATGTTCTGCTGGCTCGCAAAACCGTTAACGCACAACAGGTAACCCAAATTCGAATCTGCGAAAAACGCAATCGAACCATTTACAAATCGCTCAGTTAACCACGTGACTTGTCGAAAACACGAAAGCGAGGCCATATCTAATCGTGCAGCACTCTGATTCACAATATCGATACACGAAAAACGGGGTACACATGGAAGACTGGGTACGACGTTTGCCTCGATTTCGTACTTGCTTATTTGCTGGATATACGCCATCAACGCTTTACAAGTCCATACTAATTCAACTCATTGAATTTCTCGCGACTTTTCTCGGTAGTTTTTCCAGCTGGCGCGTCGGTTGTGCAAGCAAATAAACTGCAGCGTTAATAGACGCAACAAAACCGGCGCATTTTACGCAAAATAATAGTTGAACGTTAGTTAAGTGTGTGTTGAGTTACAAATTGAGTTACACTCGAACTACGGTCTGCGTAGTGCTGCAGGAGAGGGGACCACTCCTTTGCACTGACTGAAACAACCATTCGGGGTGATCAAATTCAGGGCCCGGCTAATTCACAGATCGAATTGGAATTTAGCGTTTTGGGTTCAGCAGGCCTTCACCTCTCAAAACTTTGCATTTTTTCAGTGGACCCAATTTGGATTGCACTGACAAAGAATTCCATTGTTTTAGGGTTAGGGTTTGTATTGTTTTAGGGTGGGCTAGTGTTTGGATAGCCAGTACTATTCCAGGTTCCGAGGAGGTGAAGGCCGTCCCTTAGGGTTTTGTGGAGGGAGGAAAACCGGAGAACCTGGAGAAAAACTTCGGAGCTCCGCTACGCAGGCTAGACTCATATTCGGGCTCGCGCTGAAGACAATTTTCATTATTATGTGACGGCAAATCAACTGCATAACATACGTTTACTCTTAGTGGATACTAGTTTCAAATACGGCCCTATTTCACCGTTCTGAAACTATTTACACAGAAAGGGTGATCTTCCAATAAGTCATCATTTGTCACAGGCGTCGTATACTAACTGTTTGTATTATTGAATTTTCTTGTTATTATTATATAAATAAAAAAACTGAGACACTGCCTTTGGACTACTTGTCATTTTAGATTCTTATTCACACTGACCCCTGCTAATTAACATATCTGCGTCCGTCACGTCTGGCCACCGTCACGTGTGTCACGCGTGGGTAATGTAACGCATTCACAGATTCCGGATTTTTGGGTACATTTTTAAGTGGACGTTCAAATCTATGCTCACTACTTTGAACTTTATGATTCTGACTAACTTATGTTATTACGTAAAAGCCGCATAAATAACTTACCGGTTAGCTCAGTGGTTAAGCACCGGGCTGTGGTGCAGGAGGTCGCGGGTTCAAACCCCGGCTGAACCAACGCTCGGGGTTAAAGTGCAAGTAGCGCCATAAAACAACATGAACTCTTTTTGCCCCAAATTCTATTTCTGATACACTTCAGTTGTCTAACTTAGTTTTCTTTGAGAGGCAGGAGCAGACATTAAACTAGAATAAACGCTACCCGAATTGCGGGATTTATTCATCTTGTGGTGTCACAATGCCAACCTACGGGTTTTATTGTAGTATTCTCTTGGGAGCGAGTTGATTCATCTTATGATGTCACAGGATCCATAAAAAGTAACCAAAATTAGGGATTAAATGCCAAGAAATGTTGGAAAATTTGCAAGATTAATACCTTTTTGTGAGAAACAAACCCAACAGTACATTTAAAAATAATTTTTTTTGACATGATACTTTCACTTTAAAGGGGCTATGTCATGGTACTGCGCATGTATCGAGTAATCGCCCGTTGGTGGCTGTTAATTGGATACAAACAGTTAAACTTCCCTCCCTCAATGCTTGATTGAAAGGATTTTCAATATTTTCCCTGGAGACTGTTCATATACACTGTTTGTTAGTCACATTTGCTTTGATTTTGAGCATCCCGCATGGCCGAGAGGTTCCTTAGTTCATATCAAAATCACTGGAAATACCTGTTTCCGGGCCGGAACGCGAATGTAAATACTGAGTACCGTGACACAGCCCCTTTAACATAACTGAGTAGAAGGTGCTGCCTTTACATAATCCAACAGTATATGGTTAAACCTTCTTCTTGGATAAGGACGTAAATCGTAGGACTAAGTCAACAGAAAGCCACGTATTACATTACTGAACTACATGTTAACCTAAGAACTATATAGTAAAAGACAAGGCTCAGTGCTGCAATAGGCATATCACCACATACGATGTTGCTTCAATATGCCTGAGTTGCTGAATGAGTACCCTGGTTACCAGAGCTCTCGTCGCTTCGCTCCTCGCTTTCCGAGAGAGAGATTAGAAGCTCTGGTAACCAGGGTACTGTATGAGATGTCTAGTTTAAACTTCACCCAGAACATAAAGTATTTTTTTATGCTGTTGGTTCTTTTTCCTATGAATTAGAAAACTCCAAGAAGCCACCATCCAGCCAATCGCAAACGGAGAAAACAAAATATCTTTTAATCGCAAATTTGAAAACTTTCCCCACATGCGATATTGCTCGAAATTAAACCAAAGTTTGATCACAAATAAATTAAAACTACATGGTTGTCTAGTTTTTAATCGAAATATATAACTTAGTTTTATCGTAGTATAGCTTAGAGTAATTTGATTTAGTTTTATATTTATTCTTATACCTTTTATAGTGAGCCATATATTTTATTATATATTATTAGTAAATTAGGGCCTCTAGTGATATCAGTTTTTTACATCTGTAAATACTGAAAGAGAAACCCTGTTTAAATAAAGGTATCTATCTAAATTATCAAATGAAAATGCATTATTTCGATGGGTTTCTATTGAATTTATGAGTATCAACCAATGAAATTACGAGAAAGAAGAAATGATAGAAAATTACTTACTTGCTTTTCTCTAGCCTGATTTTCAGACGGTACGAGGTCGTCCGCTCACTTCCTCCCCCTCCCCGTCTGGTGGACTTCATAGACTTTCATGTTCCTGACGTCATCAATCTTTGTTTTTACAATAAACCAATACGAACACGCGTAAGAATTGAAGCGTGAAGTGTAGAAGTCGTGCAGTAGCGGCTTTTACTAGTTGGATCTATCAGCTTCCATGCACTGGAAAAAACATTCTACAGCTTCAAACTTCTGTCGATTTCTCAGAATGGTATCCTGTTTGAGCTGCTGTGGTTCTTTGTAGAGCAGGAACCTTTTAAACAGAAGTTTGCGTGCAGTATTTGCAGGACAGTGTATGAGAATACATACAAGAAATATCAGCCTCGATTCCTGTGAGTGATGCCGTAACGTTTTATGACTGTGATCTTAGAACTTTTACGCTTTTACTTCTATTTTTAAAAGTTTTGAACCTTGATATGTATGCCGATTAGTCACACGAGACCCTAAAGTTGTCCTAGTGTAGTTTTTTGGTTAGGTCTTCCCCAACGCCATTTAGAAAAATATGCAAGCACATTCCATAAATTCCAGACTTTGCCAAAAGTGTAAAGTTCGCTCTGATTGGTTGAAATTATGACGTCAGGAACATGAAAGTCTATGAAGTCCATCAGACGGAGAGGGGGAGGAAGTGAGCGAGCGAACGACCTCATACCGTCTGAAAATCAGGCTAGCTTTTCTCTACCCTGGTTCCAGAGGGGCTCAGGTACGAATATACTGTAATGTGCCGCGATCGAAAGAGTTTTGATCCCCGAAGGAGTTTTGTTTTGCGTGACGACCAATGAGCTCGTCGGTGCTGCTGGTCTCGCTTCGCTCGCCCCGACGATTTCGAGCCTCTGGTATCCAGGGTAGCTTTTCTCCCGCTTGATGAAATTTATGTTCTCATTTTTGAGTCTCACTTAACGCAACTGCACGAAACCTTGCACAACCTCCCGGTTGTTCGCAGCAAGGTAATCGCTACCCCAGGGTTAAATCGCTAACCCGAGGGGAAACTGTACAGATTATAGTTATAAATTTAGCGCTGTCCTAAGGATAACGTTACCCAGCCGCCAAGCGAAGTGCACGAGAATTTTGCCCAAAAATGGCAACAAGTACTACCAGATGGGTCTTGGCCCACAGTTTACAGTATAATCTATACGATTATCGCTAAATCGATACCCAAGAGTATTGACGTAATTTCCCAGCAACTCCAATTGGTCCAAAACATGAAAGCCTTTGATCCAATAAGAACTGACTAATTTGTGTTTTTTAAAGAAACACGGATGCTATTGTTTTCATCCACGAAATTAGTTTTGAGCGCCGTTCTAAAAATAGATTACCGTAAACTGATACTTATCGAGACTTCTGGTTAAGGTTATGGACTTACTGATTCTTGTTCTACTCCCAACCTTCGGAAATTTGAAGAACGGAACGAGCTACGTTTTTGGTGAGAACGTTACGGCGTTACCGACATGACTGAAACACTAAGCTTCCTCGAAGCCGTGAACTTACTTGCAGTCCAACCATCTTGCGTGAGCCCGCTTAATTGTCATAAAGTTTGACCTTCGTATTTTTTGGCAGAGAATTGAAAGTGAAAAATCTGTTCTCCGGGTTTGCATCAGGTCGATAGACCCATCTAAAATAGCGTCCAATTTCACCAGTCCTGCTGATGTTTAGTACTCTTCACATTCACGTGAACATGCTTTTTTATGCTCCAACACGAACACGAGGCTAGTCAGTCCAGTACGAGTCATTAATTACGACGACGGCATAAAACAATATCCTTAATTACAAAATACAATAACTGCACGTGAAAATGCACGCAGTCGCCTATATTTCAGCTCCTTAGCTAAGATTGAAGCACCCATAGAGTGTCCTGACTATAGGGGAATTAATATCACTCCTGTAATCGCGAGGGTCTTTGAGCTAAGTCGCAATTTGCATATCGCACCGGAGGGAACTGTACGGATGCCCTTATTAGGATGCAGCATTTCACGCTGAAAGGCCTTGATAGCTGACTGACGCTTCAGCTGTTAGATTATTCACTATGGACTTTGCTAAGGCATTCGATAGTGTCAAATACAGCATACTAAGTGGTAAATTAAAGAATTGGCCCGATTTAAATCCTTTTATTGTAGTTGGTATATAAGTTTTTTACAAAAACGCAAACAAAGAGTCATACATCAAGGAATGACATGTGAATGGAAATACATCAACAAAGGCACAATCCAGGGTAGCGTCAGTGGTCCGTATCTCTTTAATATGTTTATGAATGATCTGGAAATAAGTAATGACAACAAGACGATAGCGTTATGCAGATGATTCGAACTTACAGATTATCATACGGTAGACTGCGCCAGATGTATCAGTTCTCGCGATCAATCACTCTATGAACTGGACAAACTCAAATGCTATGTCTTGTAATCCAACTAAATGTAAAGAACTCATTTTTAATATTCCTAACATTGTACAATATGATGCATTGAAGATACTTGGAGTATTTTTTCAGTCAGACAGTAAATTTTCAAAGAATTTTCAGTGTTAAACTCAAAGAAGCAAATAAGTGCCTTTTTATTATTAGAACTCTTCGAAAGGAAGAGTGCAGCCAAAAGGAACTCGACCATCTCGGTTTAAATCACTCATCCTACCTTTCTTAAAAGATGCCATAAGAGAAAGTACTCTTCAGAGCTTATTAACATCCATTATCTTTTAGAGAAAAGTGATCGACACATTTTTAATAAAGTTAACTCTATTTATAATCATCCACGACGATCACTGTTGCCTACGGTTAAGCAGTTCCCTCGAAGGCTTAGAAAACAAACCGCCGTATATCCTAAAGTTAATACAGAGCGTTTTAAAGGTAGTTTTGTAAATAGATTAATTTTTAAGTATAACCTAGTTTCTTAATTCAAGTTTTGTCTTATTTTATATATCCATGTATGATTTTATGATAGCTTTTAATATTACCTTCTTATCTTCATTTACATTTTGTAACATCTGATATGTACAATATCAATGTATAATAAAGACATTATTATTATTACCCTTCTCTGCAAAAACACAATGTGAAAACCCAAATTGCTTGTACGTTTTAAAGAGAACGCGAAATCAATCCGTTTTTCGTTCGGCATGAACGGAACTCTCTACTCGTCATATTTTTCGAAAATCTGGTTGTAAAAAAAACAATTCAAGGCGAACAAGGGAAATAGTAGACACCAAATTTCGGGAGAAAACACTTTTCTATGTCCCGTCGTCATTGCCGTCGCCATCCTGGATGCTTAGGCCCGTTTCAAACATCGAACTTTTCATGCGCCGAACCTAATTACATCAAAGGAAGCCGCCTAATGATCTTTTGTTTCAATTGCATTCGGCGCATGAAAAGTTCGACGTTTGAATCGGGCCTAAAGTCCCTAATCCCTATTGTTAAAAGTTGATTCACGACGCTACACTAAACCTGATAACACAACCATTATTATCACAAGTCCATTCTGGTAATCATGTATCTACATCCGACTGTACATCTAATTTTATTCTTCACAAAGCCTTACAACATCTAGTGAAGGATATATGTTGGTGACGTAAGGATACTTCGGCCTGTGTATGCATGCTGTACCCGCACGACAGCAGCTGTCAATTCGAAAACAACCGCGTCCCAGCTTGTTACGTTTGGAATTTTAGGTTGTATGTTGGTATAAGAACCGAATCTGTTGTATTTTGATCACAATACTCGAGGTCCTTTCACGATCCGCATGTGCGCACGACCTCCAGCTGAACATTGACGTCAAATGGGGTGATTTCTATTGTATGCAAATGAGTCGAGTTAAGTGGCGTGATGTTTACGATCAGCGCAATCGATTCTTCTCACACTCGCTGGCTAACGTTTTCCAAAGCAAGTAGGGGAGGGGGTTGAGAAAGGTTACTTGCCGTCTAGCTGAAAGTACACAACAATAGCTCGAGTGAAAAAATGGCTGCTAAAGCAACCTGGATATCTGTTCTCTTTTTCTTGACAGTCACTGCTTTACCCAGGAGTCGGAGTACAGGTATGTGGCAGCAGTGTTTTCAGCACAAGAAGGATTACAACACATGACATGAGCGACTTGAGGCATACGAGCAGCTATTAGAATCTTCATAGTTAAAGCCCTTACTTGAAGAGCTAATGTGCTCTTGGCTAAATCTTGAGGATCAGACTCGAGAAACACTCCAAGTTCATACAGTAAGGTTAAGGGGAGATGTGAGTCACGTGCAAGCATATGACATGTTTGCGCTGTTCTGGTGCGTATTAATCTTGTGTAACGACTGAGCTGTGTTTTTTTAACCTGCGTAGCAAGCGCAGGGGGAATTACCGCTTTGCGTGTCAGTACATGTCAGATCTTGCTGAACTGAGACGTTTAATGTCGTTCTTTTCAGAAAGTACCGTCTTCCTTACGCCGTTATATTCCCGCGCTACACAAAAGCGAGGCGAGTTTTAAAAATTGCGCTACTTTTAATTAATTAGTAGTCAAGGATGCAAGTAAAACGCTAATCTGCTATCACTTATCAGTTGTTTTACTTGCATCAGCTACTGAAGTAGCGCAAATTTTATAGCTCACTCTACCCAATCGTCTGTGTAGCGAGGGGGATATATTCGGTAGTGTATTGAAATAGAAAGGAAAAAAGTGTATTGAAATATAAATAGTGACCCACGTTGCATGCAAATCCGTAGTTTCTGTAAATACTGGGGGTATTTTTCAAGACACGGAGGTTGTGCGTGCTCAATGAAATTAAGAGAAGATGTGATTTGATGTATTCTCTTTCTTTTGCTAGCATTTTCCTGTCGATCTTCTCAATTCACCTGCAAAAATCAGCGTTGCATTCAGTTAACATGGCGCTGTGATGATCAAGACGACTGTGGTGATAATTCAGACGAAGATAAATGTCGTAAGTAAGAGGGCCTAGTTTATATCTCGCGGTAGAGCAAGGTTTGAAATGAATCAAGTTCGACAAGATAAGACTATATGCACATTATATTTGAGTGACGCACTAAACACTAATCCTCTGCAGGGATCGTGGAATGTATTACAATCTCCGGGCGCAACCCACAAGCATCTTATGTGATAACTAGAGGATGCACCCAGCCTGTACTCGGCCTGTACTCGGGCGGTACTCGGCCTGTACTCGGGCTGTATTAAAGTGTGCTGCGTCCGCCTGAGCAGTGGCTGTGCACAGGCTAGCGTTTTTTTTGTCACGTAATTTTGAGTGTTGGGTAGAATATTGTCCCCTCCTTCCATTTTTGCCCTTGCCCCATTCTTCCTAGCCTGCTACACCAGACGTGTTTTTTTTCACTCTCATAAATTCGAAGAAAAAGGAACTTGTGCTTACCGGAGCGCTTAATTAGTTTCCAACTCAGTGGATTGTCTGCATCCGCACGCACTGATCATCAGCAGATTTACAGCACATCGACTGCGGTCAGGGGGCGTCAACATCCAGCACCGTTAATCTCGCTAACGCTATTTTAAATAGTGCATTACTCACTCCATGAGTGTTTTCATTCCTCCTCTCACCCCACAGTCAGTCGGTCCCGCAGTCAACGAATCAGAAAGTGAACTCATAGTTACAAATCACTCCTTCATTATGAAGCTCTCTTCACTAAAACCGAACAAAGCTTCTGGCCCCGACGGCATCCCGAGCTGGCTATTGCAAGAGAACGCGGATCTTTTTGCACTTCCCGTTGCCAACATTCTCAACAGTTCATATCGGGAAGCCCGCTTGCTGCCATCATGGAAGAAAGCCAACATCGCTCCTATACCCAAGCAAAAACCCATCATAGATGTCAACAAGCACATACGCCCCATTTCGCTCACACCTATTTTGTCAAAGGTCGCATAGGAGTATGCTGTAGATGGTTCCATTAAACCAGCTGTTTTAAAGAACATTGATTGTAACTAGTTTGGGACTTCCAAAATCATCTACCACGCCTGCCCTGATTGACGGAAACAGTCCCACCGTATGGGTCGCGTCGCCCTTTTCGATTTTAGAAAAGCTTTCGATTTCATCGATCACTCTATACTTGCTGTGAAACTCAATCAGTACGGTCTACCAAGCAGGATTGTGGGCTGGATTGTGGATTTATTGACGAACCGACGTCAGAGAGTCAAGTTGTCCCAAGACTGTTACTCGGAATGGGGGCGGACTATCCCCGCCGATGTGCCTCAAGAAGCTAAGCTGGGTCCGTGGCTGTTTATCATCATGATAAACTACCTTGATCAGTGTCGCTGGTGTGGACCTATAGTAGTATAGAAGTACGTTGACGACAACACCATCGCAGAACCCATACTAAAGAATAACTTTAGTAGTATACGAACTGGTCCGACAAAATCTCTGGCTTACCGCTTTCAGTTTAATGAATCAAAATGCAAAGAGTTGCGCATACGTTTTGCCAAGTGTAACAATAGTAATGCCCTTGCATCGGTAGTTATCAACAATAACAACATCGAAGTCGTTCCTCATGTTAATGTCTTGGGTTTAAATATATCCGATGACTTTAAATGGTATGTTCACTTATCGGAAATTATAAAGAAAGTTTCGTCGAGGATTTATTTGCTCAGGCAGCTAGCCAGTAAGGATTTACATCACTTGCGTTCGACCAGTCACTGAGTACGCCTACCAGTTGTTTCACAACGGGCTCCCCAATTATTTGTCGGAAGATCTAGAGAGGCTGCAGAAGAGTGCTCTCCGTGTTATGTTTCCTGAGATGTCTTACTCGGTTGCACTGCAAACTCACTACAGACATCGGGTCTTACTGCGTTGTATAGTAGAAGCCGCAAGCTCTGACGGAGCGTCTCTTTGACGAAATTGTAAATGACACAAACCATAAGCTGTACCGTCTTTTACCTTACACGAACACAAGTACCGTATCTTTAAGGATAATCGTAAATTCCACGTTTCTGTTTGCAAGACAAACATATACAAGAACAGTTTCATCATGTTTAATGCATCTAGATGCTTTATATATTAATGACTGTATTTCAAGTTAACGAAATTTTACAATTACATATACATTTGTATCATTATTTACCATTATTCCGGGGGCTGCACGGTGAATAAAATATCTATCTATCTATTTATCTATATTTGAAATAAGTAAATAATAAATCATATTTTATTTGTTATAGCAGGCTGAGTATTACAACTTAAAACTGGTGGGGGCCTGCTTTTACTCCTCACACACTCCCCACTACATTAACTGTCCATCTATCCATCTATCCCTCCATCCATCTATCCATCCATCCATCTATCCATCCATCCATCCATTCATCTATCCATCTTTAAAAAGACCACCGAAGGTGGCCGCACATTTAGTGTAAGAACAATCAAGGACTGGAACAATCTATCTCCCACGTTAAAAAAGAGCGGAAACGTTAAATGCCTTTAAAGAAATCTCTTTAAGTCAGTTCTAGCAAGTCAGAAAAAAACACTAAGATTCCAATAGTCTTTATAGTTTTTAACACGGGGAAGAGGAGTGGGTCGGTACTTCTATAGTTAATTAATAATTTTAAGTCTCCAGGAACGTCTGTTACTATTTTTAACAACATTTTAGTGTAATTTAAGAATTTTAGAAATTTATATTTTAGATTTTTTTATGTTCCATTTCTGCTAGTTATGTATGATTATTAGTATTAGTATGTTATCATAGTATTGTATAAAATTATATATTATCATAGTTTAATATTATACATAGCTTAGAGAGGGCCACTAGTTTATCAGTTTAATTTTACTGTCATGTGTAACCCTCACTAAATAAAGTCGATTGTATTGTATTGTATTGTATTCATCTATCCATCTATCCATCCATCCATCTATCCATCTATTCATCTAATATGCAAGCGGTGTGGTGTCCATATGATCGTCCCGATCTCCCCGATCGCTTGACCATTTTGTTCGGTGTGAATCGAAGCGTGAATATGCAGAACAAATGAATCAAGCGATCGGGACGAAACCAGGCTTAATTAAGCGCTCGGGTAAACTAAGCAGACGTTTCTTTTTCTTCGAATTTATGGGATTGGAAAAAAAACGTCTGGCGTAGCAGGCTACATTCTTCCGGCCTCGTTCAAATATAGTAGAACGCCTACAAATTTCTGGCTCGTTTATCGTCATTATAACATATATAAATCAGGATCCATTACCGGGAGCGTCCATCTGTCATATATTCGTGATGCAGCGTTTTTACAGACCGGGTTATTTTTAGATTTCACATCTCGTTGCTCGCTTCCATCGCGGAATGTTATCAGCAAAAGATTCCTCGTTAGCTTCTCTTGTTTGGTCAAAAACACAGTGGAACCCCCCTTAATACGGCCAGCCCTAGCTCTTGGCCGTAATACAGTACTGGCCTAATTTATGCTACTAACCTATGTTGAAAACAATTTATCTGTTAGAAAGTCTACCGTCACGACATAGAGGAAAGCGACATAAAATTCTGGTTCCAAAAGCCATAAAGAAGTGAAGTAGTACATGTCAGTTGTCAGTTAAAATGTTGGCCATTTGTCAGTTGTCAGTTAGCCCTAGTTAATCATTACTAGAGAAAATGTTTGACTGACCCACAAAAACCAAATTTGTCCGCAGTTGTCAGTTATTTTTAAGGCCGTTAGTCAGTAGTCAGTAAACCCCATTCAGACCCTCTAATAACGGGGTGGCCGTAAGGCGGGGTTCCACTGTAACTGAACTAACATGGCTCTACATCTAGAAGTTTTAGAAGTAATTTTCTACTGACATCCTGTCAGTGAGGTTACAGACTGCTTATACGCGCTGATATATCTACTGATACAACACGGCCTCCCATGTTAACGTTTATAAGCCGTTGGCCTTGTCTCCTTCTACTTGTGATCGGTATTTGAAGGGGACGTGAAAGAACCTGCTGTGCTACTCGAAAAAGAGCAGGGGATTGTCACCCGGTACAGCAGCCTGGCCATTGTGCTAACCACACACTAAAAAATTGTAAACTGCGTGGCAGCTATCAGCGCCATATAACTGAGTCTGTAACCTCACTGACAGGATGTCAGTAATTGTAAAGCGCAATGAGACTGTGGTGATATGGCGCTATATAAATATGGCCATTATTATATATTATCAGTTATAAATAGTACTCAGCATTAAGCTAGACCTAACTCAATAGCGCTCGAACTAGAACTCAGCCGTGGACAGCCGTTTCGTCCGTCTTTGGACTCCTCAGCACAGCATAGCAAGAGCTATGATTATTAAAAATACACAAGGTCTAGGAAAATATGTGAATGATGACAACTACAGCAACAACAAATTTATTTAGTACCTGACAAATACAATACAAAATCATGGAGGTACTGGCCACCTAAAATAACTAAAAAGCTAATCTAGTTAGGTGGCACTTACATGATAGAACATTACATATTATGGACGTCAGATGGAGGACGGTATCATGAATTAATCTTGAAATTTCATCGAAATTGAAACTAATGACAATAAAAAAGTGATTTATATACAGATAGTTTTAAAAACACACACAAACGGCATACGCCATGCTGAATACTGACGCGTGTAAACAGCTAATCTAAGTATGAACGTGGCTCGAAGAAAAACACCTTTGCTTGTATTTTAGAACCCTTCCTTTAGTTTCGTTCTTGAAGCATCGCACACAATCGAGTTGTTGGTGTGCTAATATGTCCGTATATAGGCTTTGTATTGGAACTACCATAAACGGGAAAAATACAATTTTTATTTTATTGATAGGTTAAAATCTTGAAGCAATAAACATACCTTTAATTTGCTCTATCTGTTGTCTTTTGTCGTTTATTTATTGCGATTTGGTCTTTCGATTTTAACCTATCAATTGATTTGAGTCGGGTAACATTTGTAATTTTTCCCCGTTTATAGTAGTTCCCATATGAAGCCTATATACTGACATATAACTGTGGTATGTGAAGTGATTTTCACAGTATACAGGTATAATAAGAACTCGTTCTTGAACAAGCTTTAATTTTCTGTCAGTCGATGTGTATTGCCGATCAGTCTCGACATTACTATGTCGTAAAGACAAAGCCTAACGATTTATCCGCACTGAAATGTATACGACAAGCTTTCAAGCAGGGAATATGATGACTAAATTCTTAGAATTCATATTGTTCAAAAAGAGTGTTGCCTACCGCGCGCTCGCTGTATTTGTGGCTGATGTCAATCTGCAATACAAACGCGTTCGCATTTAATATCGATCATATTAATCTGATTTTTTTCCAGCACCAACAACATGTAAACCAGTTCACGATTATAGGTGTAGAAGTGGCAAGTGTATCCCCAAGAGCTGGGAGTGTGACAGAGTAAACGACTGTGGCGATAACAGCGATGAAGACGGATGTCGTGAGTACTTAAACTGTGCCCCTAACCCCATTTGAGTTTTATTTATTTTCAAACTCTAGATGAAAATTGTGGAGGGAAGAAAAAGTAACAGCCGCGCAGTTTGAGGTCTGGGTCGAGTGACGTAAGATCAAGCACGTCACGCGCATGCGTTTTGACGAGCCCAGTGCGCGCGTCCGCCCCAGTTTCCCGCCGAAACTAAAAGAAAACAGAGGCCATCACCCCCGTTTCTAATGTGTATTTACATGAAATGTTTCGCGAAAAACAAGAAAACTACATAAAAGCTAAGACTAAGACTTTCACAGGTTGAAGGTTTCTTAATTTTTAATTCTCTGTCAGTTTACTAAGTTATAAAATTATTTACAAAAAGAATTAAGACCTCGATAATTTGTATTTAAAACCAGAGCCTTCGTTCTTTCGCCCAGCGGAGCATAACATTTTGCCACGGTGTGGTTCTATTGTTATGTCTTGATTACGTCACACACAATGCACAATGTACTAGGCCCATGCTTCTAATTAGTGTACTGTGGCTCGGTCGTGAAAAGAGCCTGGTTGGATTTCGCAAACTTCAATGGGTTGTAGACAATCAAGGATTCAAGCAAACACAAAACGTCCTTTTGCAGAATTACTCTAAATAGTATATATAAGAATTTATATGAAGATCTAGAAATAAAAAGAAATGGGGTTAAGGGGCACTTTACCTTAACTTAACTTTATTATACCACCCTGGGTATCTCATATGCCTAAAATATAATTTACAATAATTCAATAAAAATAACTACAATTCATACAGAATAATCCCTAATGAAAAACCTTTGTGAAACCTTAATGATCTACAATACAATAAACAGCCCATATCAAATAACATACACTAGCACCAAAGATAAATATTCCGCCGCATAGCAACATCTGGATTAATTAATAAGTAACGTAAATGATCACTGTTATCTGGTACAAATCACGTTAGACAAAAGAATCCTGATTTCAGAGTTTCATCTGTTATTCCATTGTTGGTCGTTTGATATTGATTGTAACGTGGTGTTATCGTGTCATAGCTACTCGTGCCCCGTACACGTGCCCACCAGGTGATTTCTCGTGTGCTAACGGTGACTGCGTGCCCAACTCATTCAAATGTGACGCCGAAGAAGACTGTGGGGATGGCAGTGATGAACAAGATTGTGGTAAGATCATGCGGTAATCATTCATTTAATACACGTCGCAACAACGACTCGATTAACTAATGGTGTGGTTTGTATTGCCAGTTGTGACTTGTGTTGTCGGTGAGTACCGATGTAATGATGGTCGCTGCATCTCGAATTCCTTCAGATGTGATGGCGTAAATGACTGTCTTGATGAGACGGATGAACACGGATGTGGTAAGATAACGAGATTGATTATATGGATAAGTAATTTCGCGAGCTACGATTGGTCAACTTGGGGTCCATATCGTTCCGTACGGACCTGGGCCGGGTTGTTCAAAGCCCGATTAGTGCTAATCCAGGGTTAATTTCCATGACAACCAATAGGTTCTATGCAGAGTTAATCCAGGATTAACACTAATCGGGCTTCGAACAACCGGGCCCTGAACAGGAGACAAAGCTGGCTGTGTGTACAAAAGCCATGTAAGAAACTTAACTAATCTATGATATTTTGCCGTGGTATGTCCTTAATATATACCACGTTTGCGTCATCGCATGCTCAAAATTGTTGTGGATTTCAGGGGGCGATAGCCGAGGCGCTAGCCGAGTGAATCTACAACAATTTTGACCATGACGCAAAACGTGGTAAATAGAGCGGATTTCAATTGAGTGTCGGAAATGTTTTGGTTTTGCGTTTACAAAGCTCTCCTATTGGCTGAGAAAGTATACCAACCAATCAGAATCCAAAGTAAAACCAAACGCAAATTGCTTTTGGTTCTGCTTTGGTTTGTCATTGGCTCACAGGGAAGCCATTGTGATTACTCGCTCCTGTGATTGGCTGGCTGTGGATAATTTGCGTTTGGTTTTACTATCATAATTTTTTTTTTTTTACCACAATAAACGAGAAATAGTCAAGAGGAAGAGCCTTGAAAACGATGGAAATTGTGAGAGAAAAGCTAAGTGATTCTAGCGCGCGCTACACGTAATCTGTTGCGCGAGCAGTGATGCAACCCGTGGTATGTCCTCCTATTTCCAATGGCAATAAACCAATAAGAACACGAGAAACTGAGCAGTTATGGTAAAAATCTTATTAATCTCGTTTGCTCGGTCCGTACCGTAAGTTATGGATCATCGTTTTCCCTTTATGGCCCACGTGCTTCCGGTCCATAACTTACGATTTTCTCAACAACAACAACAGTAATAATAATCTTTATTTAAATACGGTGACACTTTCAGCGGAGCTGCTTTTCTTGTAGCCGTGGGAACGCAGACTAAACTACAATAAGCTAACTAAAGTTAACTAGTATATCACTGATAATATGTAAGTACAAAAGGTGTAGATAACAGAAATATAAAAAGCCTTACAATTATCAATACTAAAATACAAATTATAGGATAAATGCTAATATAATATTAATTACAGTAATAGTATGATTAATAATTTGATCGATATCATTACATAAAGCTATTTAAGGAGTTCCTAAAAGAATCGAGGGAAACCGCATGTTCCACTTTAACTAAAACTCTTTTTTAAGTATACTGACGCTTACGGAACGCGGTACGGAATAATTGCCTTAACTCACGCTTCTTAAACAATAGTGCGTGGAGATAGATAGTCAGCCGGTCGTAAGCTGTGGTGGATTTTATAATATTGTTATCTGTTTCGGTTCTCCTGTAGGTCATGCCATCTAAGTTGCTGACGAAGAGCGTGAGACCATACACCATATATATAACGATCTTGTTATTACCCTCGCAGCTCTGTTTTGTAGTTTCTGCAATGTATTAGCTAAGTCAATTCAATAGTATCCCATACTGAGCTGCAATAGCCAAAATGATACTGCACACGATAAACTGAACATGTAAGGTTTCGACGTCCTTATCATGCTTATACCTGATGACACTTTCTTGCAAATTTTATCAACATGCTTGCCTATAACACCAAGAAAGTTTGTCATCTATTTTCACACCTATGTATTTTGTGTTTGAAGCATTTTTTTAATTTGTACCTCCAATTTTAATGACTGGTGTCGAATTTAAGTTTCCGTGTTTATGCGCATTAGCAACAATCATATACTCACTTTTGACGGCATTGTTGAGGTTTAGTTTATTAGCGCTTATTGAACCAATCATTCACTTTTTATAAATTATAATAAATTTCGATTCAATTTCAGCTGTCTCTTCCAGGTACACATAATTATACTGGTATCATTAGCATAAATGTTATACTTGGAGTGACAGATTGCTTGACTTAGATCATATCATTTATATAAATTAGGATCAATAGCGGTCCGATAATTGACGCTAAGGCACGCCACTGGTTAATGTCCCCTCCTCTACACTATAAGTAATCTCATTGAAACATGTTTTCATTTATATCACTAGTCATCCAAGGGGCAGGTTTGACTTCAGATTAGACGGGTTTCAGTCCCATTTAGACTCCGTGATAACGATGCCAGGGGGCTGCAGGTTGACTCCTAATTTTCTTCTTCTGCAAAGGTGCATGTTTAATATTCAGTACTTTTAGGTAAATCGATTCGGCCCGCCCTGCAAGAGGTCCGTTATAATGCCGCGATACCGCCGCCGAACGGAGTCTCGCTGACTAACTTTAGACGCTACCTGCATGGCATCTCATTACTGGGACCTTTTTTAAAACAATAATCTCACTAGCTCTAACACTTATACTTGGATCTCCAGATACCGCTGTTCTTCATGTAGAAAGACCAATCTATCTTTTATGTAATTATTTATTGTTTCCTACTTTATTTATGTATTTTCTTTCTCTAATTTTTGCGACTAGTATTGTACCTTTGCCTATATTTTAGTTTTATTTGGAAGACTCATTTTATAGGTGTTTTTTACCTGTTGTCTCTCCTCGACAGTAGTCTTAGTTTGTCATTTACGTCTGCTACATGTTTCGTTCTTTGTATATCTACTGTTGGAAGCCTAACAAATAAATAAATGAATCAATCAATCAATCTATCTATCTATCTATCTATCTATCTATCTATCTATCTATCTATCTATCGCGACGAACAGTAGCGTAACTAGCCTGTTTGCAGACTCTTGTTGATTTGGGGCTCTTAGTGGTTGATTTGGGGTTCCTGTGGTCGGAGAGAGGACAGGAAAGGGGGAGAAAGAGAAAGGAGGTCCTGTGTTTATGAAATTCGCCCCCATGACGTCACACCCCATTGGAAGTTACACAAAGTATTTTAAAATCAAAGTTTTCGCCGAGATTCTGTTGTAAATGTATCCTAGCATTGAACCCCTTGTATTTCTACTTCATGTTTGACAATAAAAACCTGAGGAAAAAAAGAGAAAACAACAGAAAAATGACTGCGATTTGAGTGAAAAGTTTTCGATTTTAGCTCGCGCTCTGCTTACACCAAAATACACGCCATTTTCGAACAAAGTACGCGCACCCCTTCTAGATTTAACATATCAGGGCCGGGTTGTTCGAAGCAAGGTTAACTTTACCCCTAGGTTAACGATAAATCTGTAGTTGTAATCTGTAAAGTTTAACCCCGGGTTAATGATTTAACCCCAGGTTAATGATTTAACCCCGGGTTAATGATTTAACCCCGGGTTAGCGCTTAACCTTGCTTCGAACAACCGGGCCCTGATTGGAGAACTATTCCCGTTCGTGCACCAACAAGAATTTCAAAAACACAGGGTCTTGTCAGGCTCTCCTTTCAGTCCCTCTTCCCCTTCCTCTCTCCCACCAAATCCCATTCTGGCATGAAAGAACAATGTTTAATTAATTAAGATGCTTGGGGATACCGGCTAGCTATGTTAATAAAGGCCATCTTAAAGCCTCTTGTCCTAAAAAACGTATTCAATGTATTAAGCTTAGTGTACATAGATCAGCTACCAACGGTGGAGTCAGCGGCCTCCCCCGCAGTCGTTTTTAGGGGCTCCCGTACCCTCTCTCCGCACCACATACACACGTTAATAATAAGGCGGCAGAGACGGAGCCACTTCAGTTACTGAATTCTTATTCACATCACAGCAAACCAAACGACGTGCAGCTCAACCGAGTTCACATGCGTCCTCAGTGGGAGATGTATTCCTGTTCGGTTCAAGTGCGACAAGAGAAACGACTGCCTCGATGGATCCGATGAAAGAAATTGTCGAAATGGTAAACACTCGACTTTAGATGTGTAGGCGTGTAGCCAGGGGGAGGTTCCAGGGGTTCCGGAACACTCCCCCCCCCCCACCCCCGTCCACCTCGGAACCCCCCCCCCCCCCCCCCCCCCCCTGGCGAAGCTCCTGGCTACGCCCCTGATGTGGTTAAAGTTAATGAATTACTTTCTGACAATCTATATAAAATATCGTTTCTTGGTGTCTAGTTACCAGACCCACTCATCCACCAGTCAAGTGTAGAAAGAATGAGCACAAGTGCGCTGACGGCACTGGTTGTGTTCACAGGGCCTGGATGTGTGATGGAGATCTAGACTGTACCGATGGCAGCGACGAGAAGGGCTGTGGTACGAGTTCTCTCTTGTGTATGAGAAATAGTTAAATACCCGCTCAACAGTTGTCAATTGCTGTCTTGAACTTCGCGCGTTAATTTGAGTTAAACTGATGCTTAAACGGCAACCCCAGTTACTGTATTCTTATTCAACATCGCAGTAAACCCGTTTTTTTTTTTTTTTTTCAATCTTTATTTAGACACGGTGTGGCTCATCAGGTATAACATTTGCAGTAAAAGATATAATAATTATATTAATTATATTAATTATAGTGATATAAACTACTACTAACATTATGAAACTAATAATATTGGTATACTAAAATATTACTTATAAAAAACTACTAATATTGGTATGCTAAAAATACTACTATATAAAAGAATTATAATTCTACTCTACAACTCTATAATCCCTATTATACTAATTCCTGTTTTACATGAGCGCCGTGTGATCTAAATTAATTACAATGGCGTATTTGTGAAGTCGTAGCAGTTAATTTTATTCTTGAAAGATATTAGAGATTTTTCCTCCCGTATATCACTTGGCAGGCTGTTCCATAGGGTTGCTCCACGATAGCTGAAGCTGCGCTTGCAATAATTTGTGCGTGGATATGGAACAGCAAGTTTGAAGGAAGAATCTCTAAGAACATAATTAGTAATCTCATTTCGTGCTATGAATTTAGAACAAAGATATTCGGGAGCTAGATTATTTAGACATTTGAAGACCATTATCGATAAATGAACAAGCCTCTGAGTCTTCAGATTCTTCCAGCCCAACGTTTTGAATAATCGTTCAGCATTGGAGTCATATGAAGCGTTTAAAAGAACACGGGCAGCACGGTTCTGGAGTTTTTGTAGTTTGTCACTTAGACCCTTGTTAAAATTTTCCCACACTTGACTACAATAGTCAAAGTGTGGTTGGACCAATGCATTGTACACGCTTAGTAATACTTTAAATGGAACAAAGGGTCTGATACGTTTTATGGCTCCAATGCCGGAGGCAATTTTCTTAGACGTAATTTCAATGTGTTTTTCCCACGACAGGTTTTCATCAATATGCACGCCTAGTGATTTGGCCGTTTTGACTTGCTTGATTGCAATATTATTTATAGAGGATATGACGGTTTGTGATAGAGTATGTAGTTTTTGTCTAGAACTAATAAGCATGAACTCTGTCTTACTAATATTTAATGTTAGCTTGTTAGCTCTAAGCCACTCATGAACGCATGCTAGATCAGATACAATGTTGTTGCTTAAAACATCAATGTCATTACTTGAGAAGGTTAGACTGGTATCGTCAGCATACATTATTGGTGTAGAGTTTAAAACGCAGTGAGGGAGATCATTGATAAATAATAGAAACAACAATGGACCAAGGATTGTTCCTTGAGGAATGCCATGACTGAGATAGCGTGTTCCTGACAAAGACCCGTTGACAAAACATTTTTGAGAGCGTTGATTTAAGTAGGATGAAAACCAATCGTGGGCTTTTCCTTTGATACCGTAATACTCAAGTTTAGACAGTAAAATACTATGATTGACGGTATCAAAGGCCTTTTTGAGGTCTAGAAAAACAACAGCATTTATGTTTCTGGATCCTTGTTCACATCGCAACAAACCCTAGTTCAAGGCCGGCGGAACAGGGGCGTCTGGGGCGGCCGCGGCCGCTCCACTTTTTCGGCCAAGTTTGAAATTTTAGCTGACGTAATCATTTTAAAAATGTGTAAAATTTCTCGCGCCTTCGGCGCTCGGCCGCCCCACTTCCAAAATGCTTCCGCCGGCCTTGTAGTTACTGGATCCTTGCTCACATCGCAGCATACCCTAGTTACTGGATCCTTGTTCACATCGTAGCAAACCCTAGTTACTGCATCCTTGTTCACATCGCAGCAAACCATAGTTACTGCATCCTTGTTCACATCGCAGCAAACCATAGTTACTGCATCCTTGTTCACATCGCAGCAAACCATAGTTACTGCATCCTTGTTTACGTCGCAGCAAACCCTAGTTACTGCATCCTTGTTCACATCGCAGCAAACCATAGTTACTGCATCCTTATTCACATCGTAGCAAACCCTAGTTACTGTATCCCTATTCACATCGCAGCAAACCGAATTCCGTGCAGCTCAGCCGAGTTCACATGCGTCCTCAGTGGGAGATGTATTCCTTCTCAGTTCAAGTGCGACAAACTAACAGACTGTCACGATGCATCTGATGAAAGAAATTGCTAAAACGGTAAGGCCCTTCAACTTTGAATCTTCTCCTTATTATACTAGAGGAATGTTGAGTGTAGCCGGAGATAGCAGGAGTCTAATGACACGTGATAGGACAATGGACGTGGCTAAACTATACGACAATCAATCTGCAAAAATGATCTGTAGGCCCGGGTTGTTCGTAACCTGATTTGCGTTAAAGTGCTTATAACCTTTTTGCAATTGTTATAGCTATGAACCTCCGAAACGTTTTGAGTACTTCTGTGAAGAAAGTTTTGGTTTACAGAGAATACTTTTACGTTCTACGCTTGTTTGAAATCGTGTAAACGTGACCTTTGGTGACCTTTCCTGACCCATAACTGCGTAACTAAAAGCCTGGGACGATACCTGTATAGACGTCATCTTATTAATGCATTATTCTCCATGGCGCTTTTCTATCACAACAACATCGATGCATACTAGAGAATAAACACAGTTTGTGAGTTGTTAGTAAAGAAAAACGACATTTTAGTCAACATGTTAAGCATTTCTTCAAATAATTGCAAAGCCGAATTAATTATATGACATCAAGATGAGGTACATACAGGATTCGACCCAGGCCTTTACTTATGCGGTCATGGATCAGGAAAGATCACATTTACACGATTTCAAACAAGCGTAGAGCATAAGTATTCACTATAAACCAAAACTTTCTTCACAGAAGTACTCAAAGCGTTTCTGAGGTTCATAGCTATAAAAAATTGCAAAAAGGTTATAGGCACTTTAATCGTTAATGTTTAACGACACTTTGGTAACATGACGTCATGCTATATTGTATTTTATTTTCGTAGGTGTGGGATCCCTGTGCACGAATCAGATTGGACGTATTTTGTACATTGAACAGGATATCGTATTGGTTTTATTTACAAATTAATGAAATGAAGAGTTTTAATGTATCACGGTCCTCTATTCCCGATTGTTACCGTTTTTTCTAATATCAGTGTCGTAGCTACAACCGTTTATTTGTTTTTTATAGAAAAGTTTTATGGAATGTTGATCTAAGTCAAGCCTGTGAAAGCTCCATTGATGAATATGTATCTCTTGTTAGAGGAAATGCGAACCGTATTAAAATATAAAATAAAAGTAACATGATTGGTAATGTGTAGTCTCGTGTGTTGTTGTGTTATACCTCCTAGACCCTGCATGTTGTTCGAAGCAAGGGTAACTTTATCCCCAGGATAGCGCTAAATCTGTAATTGTAATCTGTACACTTTAACCTCGGGTTAGTGATTTAACTCCTGGGCCCTGTTGTTCGAAGGATAACTTTATCCCAAGGATAGCGCTAAATCTGTAATTGTAATTTGTACACTTTAACCTCGGGTTAGTGATTTAACTCCTGGGCCCTGTTGTTCGAAGAAAGGGTAACTTTATCCCAAGGATAGCGCTAAATCTGTAATTGTAATCTGTACACTTTAACCTCGGATTAGTGATTTAACTCCTGGGCCCTGTTGTTCGAAGCAAGGATAACTTTATCCCTAGAATAGCGCTAAATCTGTAAGTGTAATTTGTACAGTTTAACCTCGGGTTAGCGGTTTAACCCCTGGGCCCTATAATAAACAATAACCTATTTATGAGGTTGAATTATGCACCGATATTTGTCCGAGGATATTTTATGTTCCCGAGAAGCGAACAGATTACGAGAGCGAGGTAATTTCTGAACCTGCGCATAAATCTGCTGCGGCTTTCGCCAGTCACAAGCGCGCATGCTCAGTTTGGTATTTCCAAGATGGCGGACCGAGTAGAAAGAAGGGGAGCCTGCTATATCCTTTCAGCAGTATTTACATGAGATTGCCAGGGTAGCGAACCATTGGCAAGATGGCGAACATAGCGAGAACAACAAATTATTCAATATGAACTGATTACCAAAGGAGCCTACAGAATGAGTTAAGTTTTCATTGATATTGTTATTGATATTCTATTCGGAATCAAAAGTAATTCGAAAGATTAGCTCAGAAACTGGTCTTATAGACTGCGAATCGTTGGTGTTAGCTCACCATTTCCGGTGTGATTGCCGTCAGAATCTTTCGTTTTGTTCAGTGTTCAAGCCCGGTGGGGGGACGCCCTTATGTGAGGGGTACATGGATGATCGTCGTACCTTTTAGGGGTCAAAATACCACTTAGGGTATCCACCATCAAACACAGACATTTCCATGTAAAGCGGTACCTTTTAGGGGTCGGGTGTCACCAGCGCTTTTGAAAACGACAAGGAAGAATGTGCTTGATGATACAACATGTTAATAAGCTTGAGCCACGCCCATTTTAGTACCTCTTAGGGGTCAAATCGAAAATGTCCGACGAGCATCCCTACCCTTTTTATATGGGGGGGAGGGGGGGGGGTGTCCAAGTCATCCCCACAGAGTTTAAAACCTCGGCTAATATTCGCGTGAAGGAAGGAATTAAAGTGTACCGAACCCCTTTTGCCATTTTTATACCTATGAATCTTTGAAAGGTTTTGAGTACTTCTGCGAAGAATATTCTATATTCTAGGCTTGTTTGAAATGGTGAACATTTGACCTTTCCTGACCCATCAGCCGCGTAAGAAAAAGCCTGGGTCGATTCTGGATCTTACGTCATCTAATTCATTCGACTTTGCAATAAGTTGAATAAATGTTTAGCATTTTGTCTCAAATAACTGTTTTCTTTACCAACAACTCGCAGACTGTATAAATTCTCTATATAGCGATGTTGTCGTGATAGAAAGGCACCATGGAGGATAATGCATTTTTGGTTTGTAAGCCCGTTCCAAACTTCGCGAGTTTAGTGAGGGTATAAGTGAATCAAGAACAGACTAATGAACAGGTGTAAAAAGTCGTTTTTCGTGAAATTTATTGCAACTTTGGCTGCTTTACATACAAGAAAGCACTTACATTTTGAAAAATGTCATCATGTCTTGACTTTTTCTTCAACATAAACGCGATTTACGTAAAACGTCGTTTTTTGTCAATTTATTGTAACTCCCGATGGCTTTAGATAAGAAAGTACTAACATTTTGAGAAATGCTACCATGTCTTGACGTTTTTTTTAACCTATGGAGTTCTATGGACTTCTATGGAGTTCTAGGGAAACCCAAAGTTGAGCAGCCTGTTCTTCCTGCCGCAAAACTCGCGGGATACAGCCTTCCCGTCAATGGTCATCTCCCGGTACGCATGCATCAAGGCAAGAGAACACAGCCGTTCCGTTTTCATCGTTGCACGCAGGTAGGTTTTAACTCTGCGCATCGCACTGAAGGAGCGTTCGGAGTAGCTGTTGAAACCGGCATTGTGAGGAGAATGGTGAGTACCGCATTTACGTTTGGGTAGAGACGTGGGTTGGTGCACTCCACGGTGTCTGCCAGAGTCGCTGGGATCTCATCAGGAGGAGAATGCTGCCACTTCTTTTTCCATCTGAGCAATAATGAAATCAAACTGCGTTATGGAGCATAAGTAGCTTCTCGCCTTTCCATCTCCGTCCTATGACAGGGTCTCGAGCGCCTCTACTATCACTGAGGTACGCTGCACGAAAGGTATACAAGGAATCAGCCCTGCTAGCCCATCTCGTTTCGCACAAAGTTCGAAGCTTTTCACGCCTCTTCATCTCTTCTCTGACCTCAGCATTCTGTTCGAGGGACTCCTGGAAGGCTAGCAGTCGCTTTGCTGAGTACTCGAATGCAAACGCAATGGTTTGCACAATACTCAGCATATTGCGTATCAAGGGTTCCTCGCATGCATGGCCAATGGCAAGATTAAGGGAATGTGCCTTGCAATGGCAGTACACTGCATCTGGTATTTGTTGTATGACTGCCTGTACACCCCGGTGCACCCCTGACATATTTGCAGCACCGTCATATCCTTGTGCTCGCATTTTATGTGATTCAATTCCAAACTCAGTGAGGGTGTTCAACAACTTCTCAGCTAGCGCTACTCCTTTTGTACTCTCCGCTTCCGCGAACCCTAAAAACTCCTCTCTCACCTCCACCTTTTTTTCTTCATCTTTTCTGTGCACGAAGCGAACACAGATTGAGATTTGCTCCATTGTTGCAGAATCTGTGGCCTCATCTGCCAAAAGGGCAAAAAAGGGGGCGCGGTTGCAGTCCCCTACCAACGATTTACGGATGTAATCTCCACAAATATCAATGAGTTCATTCTGAATATCCGGCGAAGTGTACTTAACTCTGTTTTCATTCAGTGCTATCTAAGTGAGCTGCAAGCACAGGATCAGTCTTGGCTCTAAACTGAAGGAGACTAAGAAAGTTGCTGTTCTCTTCCGTGCGCCCTCTTAGCGCAATATTTTGTTTTCCACATAGCACTACTACATCAATGATTGCTTTCAGGATGTGCCGATTTCTTTCAACGGTTTCGCTAACTTGTGATGAGAGATGACAGTAAATATCTCTTTGATTTCCGTTTGCAATTCGTAAAAAAAAAAAAACCTTAATAACCGCATCGTGGTGGGGGGACGCCTCGCTAATGTGTAATTTCACAATGTTAGACCAGTCTGACACACCCTTATAAACACACACTACCGAATCACAAGAGATGGAATACCGCATCCACTCATTGTTTATAAGCCATTGGGGGACTCAGCTTTCTTTGCTTTTTGCGAATACACTTGGCTGGAAACTGGAACTTTTGACAATCTGGCCATCTCCCTTGAAGCAACTTAACTCTAGTATTGTCATTCTTCAATTCTTCGTCACTCAGCTCTCCTATATGTCAGGATATGATGGCAATCCAAGCACTCTGCCATGTGAACGAGACGACTCAGGCGGTGCGTTTGCTTCCTTGTTCTCAGCTTGGACTACATCACCAGTTGACTTTGGCCCAGCGTCCGAATCGTCGTGGATATCAGTATCTGAAATACTCGCTTCAACAGGGCTAAAACAATCAGTAATATTACGATTGCTCTTGGACGCAATACTTTTTAGCACATTTATCATTTGACATTGCCTGTGGATATGGTAAATTGCCGCTGATCAAGGCGAGTATTTTTCAGACTTTGATTCCTGCATTCTTTGTTCACACACCCGTTTCAAACCTTGAGAACTTTTTTGGTAAATTACAAAAAAATTTGGTGAACTCACAGTTTGAAGTTTGTTCAATTTCCCGTCGACTGTGAAAATAAAAAGCTTAACTTTCACTATTTTTCTTAACTTTTTGGGGTAGAAGTTCATTGTAATATGTTTCAAGGTAAATTTTGCGCGGGAAATTCACGCGGCCGCCCACCAGACTGACCGTAATACGCACGTATACGTGTGATACGGCTGGCAAGAACGTGGTAAAAATTATAAAACCGTCGAGAATTCCGAGATATGTTAAAACGAAAGTGCCAATAGAAAGCAAAGAGTACAAAAATGTTCTGAAGAGAGTGAAGGACACAAGACTGGAAATCGAAGAGAAGGAGGCCGAGGTTGGAAAGCTGTTGGTTGATTTTGAGAGGCTCAAACTCGAACTGAGTCTGATCAGTCCAAGACGAGCGAGAAAAAAATCGAGGTCCTCGATCGTTCAGCTAGTGTTTTGAGGAAACTAATTCACACCAGGAGGAAATAAAAGGAAAGGTCAGTGTAATAAAAAGCTAATATGAACTGAAGTAGTGAGCATTTTAATATGATTGATTTGGTGTTCTTGCGATTTCCACACTTCGCACACAGAATGATTCAGAAGTCATGCGTCCATAGCCTGAATTTCAGCCGTCTCCTCTGGTTCGTTCCTCCCGAGAGAGACGTCTGAATCCAATAGCCGATAATGCCGTCCAGTGACGTCACTACCAGAAAACCTGGTAGTGATTTTTGATTGGTTCATATTCTATAATTTCGCATAATTATCATAATTATCAGCCGAGAAGACGGCAGGATTCACTTTGTACTCGCGGTTGTTGATCGTTGAGTTTCAGTGGAGTGATTGTCTTTGGCAAAGACCTTGAATTAGTAAGGAAAACATCTGGAAATGGATTGAAAGTGTCCTGCACAATAACCGGCCGACTAACTAAACATGTATATTTTATCGCGTCGCGTCCGCGGGGTGGTTGAGAATCGATTATTTGTTCACACTCGCAGTGGTAAAGAATGTCGCTACTCTCTTCAAGGAACTGTTCTTTCCCGTAAAAGAGTCTTCGTATTTCTTCGAAAATTCTCCATTATCCTTTCATGTTTTTCTACTTTTCTGTTGCATCATTTACATAGGTAATATCTCGTAGCTGTGTCGATTCGAACGGCAGATCGCGAGACATGTACAAAGAGTACGGAAAGACAAAGATCAACTGTACTTTGCCTCCAAATATAATATAACGATTTGTTGCTTCGGAAAGGCTTTCACAACATAAGAGGCACTTGAGAAGCAAATGGGATGGAGATATATAATATAGGCAAGGCTTTTATTTTGGTCGGCATAATCTCAAATACTTTTTGCCTAACGGTAGTTTTTATAAACCGAGATTGGATGCTATTTGGCATTGATGTACTGTTTCAAAAATGATCAGCAGTGTTTTATCAGATTTGCAAACACTAGCTAGGGCATAGCCGTTTTCCTGTTAACACTGATGCTTGGAGACGAATGTATTTCTATTGCACCGTAACCCAAATCAATATTGGGCGAGGTCTCACCTTTGCAGTCTTAGCATGCAGGCCAAGCTGTCTGATTTGTACTAGTTTGTTTCACAACAACACAGAGCATATCCTTTATATTTGTACCTCGAAATAACAGTGTTATTAGATCTGATGAAACAGGTGCTGTGAGGTTTTCGAACGGATACAAAAGTGTTGATGTATCTAGTAATGTTATTCAGTTACTTAAGCGATAAGACCTATTTCGGCAGAGGGAATCAAAGCAAAAGTATAGGTAATTTGAATTTCAAATTCGCCATGAGTGAAAATAGGAGGGGCTTACCTTTAATACTGGAACTTATGGCTTAAGAGTGGTTCAGATGGCCAGGATCCTTACATGTATATTGGACTGGAACACCTAGCACTCTATTTAAGGGGAATGTTTTTTTTGCCTCTATACATTTTACTACAGTTCCATTCATGAGTTGGGTGTAAACATTATTTATTTTCAAAATAAATTATGTAATTGCTTAGTTTTTAAACTATAAACAAAGATATTGACAACAAAGGAACACTTAAAAAAAATTAATATTCAGAAATTGTAAACTTTATCTAAAATACAATGTGATCACAAAAATGCAGCAGAATATTTTTTAAATCTAGCAAACAAACTTTCACAAATTAAAATGTTAATTACTGGTTCTGACTAGCAAAACATTGCAACTCTAAATAAATTTCACTAGCACAATCAATTTATCAACTAGCATTCTGCTAGATTGTTACTGCTAATTTCGACCCCTGCCACACACCAACACCTGAGTGAAAGTAGAATTTGATTGGGTGGCCTTGGTTGTAGCTAGTAGCCTGCTATATGCAGACATATTTGTTCACTCTCATAAATTCGAAGAAAAAAGTAATGTCTGCTTACCTGAGCGCTTAATTAGTTTCCAATATGCAAGCATGACGTCTGCATGTTTGTTTTATTTGTCTGCCCAAACAAAGCCGTTGTTAGAATTTTAGTGAATTGGTGCGAACACTCTCCACTCGCTTCGAATTTATGAGAGTGAAAAATATGTCTGCATAGCAGGCTACCTTGGTTGGTGTACCAACAGTAATATATTGATAACCTCAACATATTCACAGCACCTGTCTGAACATTATGTTAAAATTGCTACCTATAACAATATATCTGGTTTTCTTTTCTTTCTATAAGTAGCAGGAAAATTCAAGATAAATATAATCAGTAAAAACAGGCAACTGGCAGAATTCCACCAACTGTCAGGTTAAAAATCACCTGTTTTGCCACATTTTCTTTCATTTATGACATTTTAACCTAGACCTATATAGTCAATCGATATTGTAACTGCCTGTGAAATGCTATGTAGCCTCTACTGACAACCCTGAAGACCTGTGATGATTAAACTTTGTAAACAAATGGTACAGGATTTTTTGTGTGCCAGGAATAATTGATAGGGTCTGTGCAAGAACAGTGTAATTGAATTTTGATCAAGTTCTAAATTCTCCTTTAGAAAACAATGAATATCAAGAATAATTTGGAATTTGATCAATAGTCACTTACACTGTTCTTGCATTCCCCTTCAATTTTGATGACATCTCTTTTTGTGTGAAACATTACAACCTGCCACAAATCACACCATATCATAGATACCTTAGTATGTACATGTAAGCATTAGTGTGATGGTACAAACTTAGTACAACTACATCTGAGTGCAAGCAAATCATGTGCCTTGGCACCTAAAGAGACCTTAATTAATAGAAAATGTTTTTGTTGATACATCAACAGTCTCATGCAGAATTTGTTCTTGAATGAGAGTGTGTAAAAAATTATCTACCAGGACAGAGCTCATATTCTTTGCTAAACACCCAAAGTTTGACAGTTCATCATATCCTTGTTCTTGAATCTTCTTCTGCTTGCTTCCTATCAAAATTAATTTGCGGTACATTGCAGTTGCATTTCACACTCCCCACCATCGGGTGAAGTTAATATTTCTAAAAGATAATGTTCTAACGCTTCGGGAGTTGCATAGATCAATTTGTAGTCACTGAGCTCAACAGTTTGCCGATGAAGTACCTCGTGATCCATCCCTCCAAGAAATTTGCATAACTTTGAGAGCGGTCGAACAAATCTTCTATCAGAGACCTTGGCGATACAACAATATTTGTTGGTTTCTTTGCCAGGGCGACAGGAAGCATAAACGTTAAAAAAATTCCTCCACCAGTTCCTATTATTGACAATACCGTTTTACCTGAAATGGTGGAAGATATTGTTTCCCTCTGAGTGATTGGTGGCCAGTAGAATGCGGGGGAGTGTTTGTAAACAGGCGAACGTAACGTCATCGCTAGATACCTCGATCGAGTAATCAGTCGGTGGCGTTTTATGTTCGTCCTTTTCCCAGTATCTAGAGCCTGTGAACTATCGCGAGTAATGCGCCACGAGGGCGAAGCTTTACGAGCGATATCATTATCATGCACACGAGTGGACATTATGCCGTTTAACCCAGAAAGAAATGAAATTGTTACTGTTTTTAAAATATTACTGCAGAGTTTGTACTGAGGAGCAGGCCGATCTAAAGTTCTTTAATCAAAACATTTCTAGCTTCACAAATTATTTGTTATCGTTTAACAATGGCGATATGATATTTTGTTGCTTTTAATCTAATCAAATGATAATGAACCATTCAAACAATGGATTAGGGTGTGGCGCACAATAAAAGGCCTCTGGAACCCAGGGTACCCCCTCACAGTTCCTCATTGTCATGTAAAGCTGCATGAAAACGAGGCGAACGGTGACTGGAGCGACGCTAGCTACGACAGTCGAAGTACTGTAGATGAGATATTACACGTTTGTACAGCGAACGAGTCTTTTATATATAACCGCTCCACCGGAAATATTCAAAATGGGGGAAGGAACTGCGAACTATAGCTATTGACAACTCAAAACTCTGCTGTAGAATCCCATTATCAGGACCATTACCAGGCTCCTGAGCATACTAAATTACTGTGATATTGATCGCTTGGTTTTTAGAGTATATTCCATCTTAAATGCTGCCAAGAGAAAATAACAATAAACGTATATTAAAAAGGAGAAGAATCAGTGCTACATCTAGATGTCATCAATTCGTTCAATCGGCTCACTTTTTCAGTCTCGAATCCACTGTAGTGGTTTTCTATTTTCCTAACAGGAATTCCATTAAATCATTTGGAAAAGTTTTTCATATCAGACAGAAAAACACTCTGATCGAGCTTGTTGCCTCAAGACATTTTGGTTTTCCTCCCAACTTTCATGTTTGAACCATCATTCAATAATCTCAATAAATATAAAACATTCGAAGCTCTTTTTTCCACCTGTCTCTTGATCACGTGTCCAGGGAATGATATCAGGAGATCGAGATGGTCTGACCAGGCCATGGTTACACAGCCTTTTCTGTCTGTTTCGTCTATGATCACCTGATTTATACAGATTGGCACCTTTTAAATCAGCTGTCCACGACGGCCACAAAGTCTGGCTGGTTACAATGTTTCCTTTCCTACAGTTCCTAATGAACTAAGCAAAGTCAGTTAAAATTAGACTGATCAGTTCTGAGCAGCCTTCTTGCTTCCCGCTCCCGTTCTTAGCTTCCTTCATCCTAAAAGCTCGCAGGGTGATTGACAATGGACTCGCTGAAGCTCTTTCACACCAGTTTATTCATCAACTGGCCGAAGTCGGTTCGCTAGTGTTGAGGCAAAACGATTTTCACATCCAGTGAAAAAGCCGAGTGTCATTAACAAATACAGACTTGATCTGGAACAAAGCGCAGGTTCTGTAAGATCGTATCCCCAAAAAATTAAATAGCATGATAACCAAGAGACCATCACCTATATGATTTGTTCCTCTACGTATCAGTAATCAGTTTAATATTTCTTTTCTGAGTTACCTACTCTCCCATCTTTACTGAAAAAATATATCAGTCGCTCAGTTTTGAGCCGTCGGAAAATGCCTCCGGCGTCAGATGAGTAAGAAAATAGCTGTTTGTAGTAAGACAACACCATGATAGCCATACAACATTCAGTTTCTATATTGACCACAGGCAGCCCAAGCTCAAGTTACGAAAATATAAGGGTTTGTATGGGAGCGTAGCGAACTCCGTTTACTAGCCAGAAATACTGTAACATATTTGAATAAAATGACTTACCTTGCCACTGTGATGTCTTCTGTCGTGTTTCTCTCCTTGTTGGGTGGTTTTAAGCTGATTTCAGCCGGGTTTTTCTTTTCGGAGCCCATCTCTCTACAGAAGACATCACAGTGGCAAGGTCAAATATTTTACAGTATTTCTGGCTAGTAAACGGAGTTCGCTACGCTCCCATACAAACCCTTATATTTTCGTAACTTGAGCTCGCTACGCTCCCATACAAACCCTTATATTTTCGTAACTTGAGCTTGGGCTGCCTGTGTATTGACTTGAAATTATGCATGGCTTGTTTTTCCGCTAACCAGATGGAAAAAGTGACGAGTTTTAAGTTCCAAGCAGTTCCGAGAGGAGACTGGGAAACTGTTATTGAATGTCCTATCTGGGAGTGCCAAGGTTTTCTTAACGTTCTGTCCCGATACCGGCGGCATTTGTCCTACTAACACAGTTGAGAAGAAACCAAATCAATATTCCCAATAATATCGTTCCCTCAAAATCTAATTATGTCTATAGCTACCAGTATTCTTCAACCGCTGTTACTTCAACAGCGATTAAAACTCTCTTCATGCAGTTTCGTTTTCGTTTTCTTGACCGTTTCGTAAACGGTATCGAAAACTGAAGTGAGGCGACAACAGTATGAAAACAACTGATATCATCAAAAATATTTAATGCTATTTGAATTTTATAAAGCTGTCGGAATATACTGAACTGATTCTCAGAAACATGATATCGATTGCGGTCCGACTAATTAAAAAACTCTGAATTTCTAACGGGACCTGAAACAACCACATCGGCCGACTGAGTCGAAACTAACACTGAGGAAATGAAACGAAATGATAATCATCCGAGAAACGTGGAAGATTCGAATAACCAGACTTCCAGCCGCCGTTCTGTTTCCAGCGCCTAGCATGCCCGATTAAAGTAAGGTATTTCACCTATTTCCTATCAGACCAGTTAGCGGTTAATTCCGACATTTTGAAAGGGGTGCTTTCTTTGCTTGTTGCGAACACAGGAAACCCAAGCTCTGTTTGTGTTTTAAATTATAAGGGTTTGTATGAGATTTTTAACGAGTATTTGGTTGTATTCGTTAGGCCAGAAATACTGAAATAAAATCAATGAAAACTTACCTGTAGTCTTTATCTGTTCTTCATTGGGTTCTGTATGCAATTTCAGCGAATTCTGTTGAATTTTTACCCCTCTTTCTTAGTTGGAGAGGGCGAGGGGTAAAAATTCAACAGAATTCGCTGAAATTGCATACAGAACCCAATGAAGAACAGATAAAGACTACAGGTAAGTTTTCATTGATTTTATTTCAGTATTTCTGGCCTAACGAATACAACCAAATACTCGTTAAAAATCTCATACAAACCCTTATAATTTAAAACACAAACAGAGCTTGGGTTTCCTGTGGTTGCGAATACACTTGGCTGGAAACTGGAACTTTTGACAATCTGGCCATCTCCCTTGAAGCAACTTAACTCTAGTATTGTCATTCTTCAATTCTTCGTCACTCAGCTCTCCTATGTCAGGATATGATGGCAATCCAAGCACTCTGCCATGTGAACGAGACGGACGCAGGCGGTGCGTTTGCTTCCTTGTTCTCAGCTTGGACTACATCACCAGTTGACGTTGGCCCAGCGTCCGAATCGTCGTGGATATCGGTATCTGAAATACTCGCTTCAACAGGGCTAACAAAATCAGTAATATTACGATTGTTCTTGGACGCCATACGTTTTAGCACAATTGCCTGTGGATATGGTAAATTGCCGCTGATCAAGGCGAGTATTTTCAGACTTTGATTCCTGCATCGTTTGAAAGCGGCCAATCAGAGTCAGTCAACTTTTGGGTGCATGTTACTTTCGTAAGTTTTTATTTTGAGGACACTGTGAAAATTGAGACCGCTAGCATACAAATCGTTTGCTCAACATTGCCAAGAAAAAACTAAATATTTGCAGCCCGACGATAAACAGACTGAGAAACTACCGAGGTGCAAGCGTGACAAATGTAACACAATGCAAAGGATCTAAATATAGAACTGAGCGTGGGAACGGAATCGGAAATGTCTCGACGCTATAGATTGTACGACAGGAGCATTTAAATGGTTTCCTTTGCTTTGCAAAGGCCACACTGTAACGACGTGCTGGAATCGTTGTGTAAGTATCCAATATGTAACGATAAGCTAGAGTCATGTAGGTATTCGAGAGTTTAATCATACAAAATCTTAGTACTGCATTGATTACGCTACTGTCTATATTGCGTGCAAGCGTCCCTGAATCAAATCACAACAATGCACAGTAAACGTACACTTCATGGTCTACCAGTCTGGCTACGTTAATAACAACTGCACGTTCACAATACAATACAATACTTTTTTATTGGAACCTTGATACAAACAACGTGTACATCGGTATAAACCCAATAAAATATAAAATAATAATAAAACTATGTGTTTAAGATATATATAGCCTGGGATAAGAGTTACAAAAATAGGGGAAGATTGATAACGGACGTTATGTCAATTTACAATTTCATTATACTTACCAATAATGTCTTTAATGAATGAACTGCTAACCTTCAAAATATTTTCATCTTTCATAGAAATTAAATAGTAAAATAAATTACGAGGATCGAAGTTAGAAAAAGAAGGATTAATCAAGAATAACTCATTCATAAATGAATAAGTGTCTTGTTACATTTATACACTTCACTGATCAGCTGCACATTCACAAGTGTCTTGTTACACTAGAGCAATATTTAATCGTGCAATAAACCCCCCGGGGGGAGAGGGGCTTCTTCAAGGTAAAAAGGGTAGTGGTGACCGTCGGAAAACCTCGGAAAATACCCTAAAAAATACCAAACCGTGAAAAATTTTCCACCCTAAAATGTACCTCATGGTCTAAAAATCACCTGAAAATGGATTTCGCTTGGACAACCCCTAAGAAATACTAAATCGCCGATTTCAAACCCTAAAAAATACGACGATCACCCCTACCAGCCGAATATAGGAAGAACCCCCCCGGAATAGACCATCATTTATCACGGTTTTTCAAGTAGTCGATTTCTTTGAATTCTAGGGAAGCCATTTATACTGCTGTAAGAACACCTCAAAACTAGACAAATCCCCAAATCTAAGGGTTATACTATGTTTAGGAGACCAGATTCGGAATATTCAGTACAGCGATGCATATTTTGTATGACCATCGTTGCACGTCTGCCATACAAACCTCTGTAAAAATTCGCGCCTGTAACTTTGCTCCCAAACATCGTATAACCCTTACGTTTGGAGATAAGACTAGTTTTTAGGTGTTCTTACAGCAGTATAAGCGTGTTTGGTAGGGAGCCAAGAAAACGACTACTTGTAAAACCGTGTTTTGCCGGCGTCTATGCCGTGAGGCTTCATGCTTGCTCAGGTCTTCGCCTGTCAACACACTGGACTGAGCCGGCACCCTGTTAATATTTGATAGAAATCGCGTGATATAATTTGACGCTGTTGTCAAAGAAACCACAAAAACACGACGAGAATGGAATGTTGAGATGTTAGAAAGAGATTGTACCAGATTGCAGTAGAATGCGGGGGAGTGTTTGTAAACAGGCGAACGTAACGTCATCGCTAGATACCTCGATCGAGTAATCAGTCGGTGGCGTTTTATGTTCGTCCTTTTCCCAGTATCTAGAGCCTGTGAACTATCGCGAGTAATGCGCCACGAGGGCGAAGCTTTACGAGCGATATCATTATCATGCACACGAGTAGACATTATGCCGTTTAACCCAGAAAGAAATGAAATTGTTACTGTTTTTAAAATATTACTGCAGAATTTGTACTGAAGAGCAGGCCGATCTAAAGTTCTTTAATCAAAACATTTCTAGACTGCGAACAGTCCCTCCTTTTCCCTCCATTGATAGTAATTTGCGAGAGGAGCGAGCGAACAGAAAATATGGCAGGCGTTCGAGCGGAGCGAGAGGAAGAATGGGGACGAGAAAGAGGAGAAGAAAAGGAGGGACTGCAGACATCTCACAGAGGAAATAATTACGCGTTGCTGGAACAACGCAAAATTCCCATTGGCTAACGAGTTTGCAGCGTGTCAACACCTATCAATCACAGATTCAGATTCAGATTAATTTATTTTGCACTATTTTTCCTTTTTTTAAATAACATTTACAAATATGTAGGAAAAAGGAATGATAATATAAGCTATTAAATTTAATGAGCTAGGTTAGATGTGCGTAGTGGTCAAAGTAGCCGCTAGGCTTTCGAGTTGATCACTACCATAGGTGGTATAATAGTCGAGGAAAGAATAAAAAAAGAAGAATTCTATAAATAGGAAAAAGCGCTTACTTATGTTAATTATTCTAATGCTAATACTAATTCTAATACTAAGTACTGTAACAATACTAATACTGTAAATAATACGAGCAGAGGAAAAGGGTGCTAATAATACGAAAGGAAATATTGCTATAATTAGTTTACATATAAATAATTTCATAAATATAATAATAATAATAACCTTAATGTTAATGTTTCTCAAGTTTCATAATTTCATAAATATAATAACCTAATGCTAATTTTGATACTTATGTTAATTCTAATACTAATACTAATTCTAGTACTATTCAATACTAAGTACTATAACTATACTAACACTGTAAATAAGTTTCTTAAGAATGTAGTAGTCATATATGCCAACTTTATGAAAATAATATTAATATTATAGCTGGCTGTCAAGTAGGAACAGTTTGTATTCTTTCTTAAAGCCACTATGTGATAAGTTTTTAATTTTCAGAGGGATTTTTTCCCATATTCTTGATGCAAGGGTCTTGAATCTTGATAAGCCATAGTTTGTCCTAGAAGCTGGTCTGTATAGATTCTTATTTAAAGCATATCTAGTATTATAGTTATGGATTTCTGAAACAGATGAGATTAATTCAGCAAAGGCTAGGGGAATATCTGTTTTAACATATTTAATTTTATGAATAAGAGTAGAGATTTTAAGGTTAAAGGCATTCTCAATATTAAGTATATCAAGGAGCTTATAATATAGAGCAGCACTCTCTCTTTTTTTAGCAAAAAATACACTGCGGATACATTTATTTTGTTTTGTTTTAATTACTTGTAACCGAGATTGACAAGCAGTGCCCCAGCTCATCAGGTCGTAATTGATATATGGATATATCAGGGTATAGTAAAGTTGTTTAAGTGTACATAGTATCTAAGTTTATTTAAAATACCTATATTCTTTGCAAGTTTATTATTAACATGTTTTATTTGTGCATTCCATTGTAGCAGGAGTGGAACTTGAGAGTATCAAACAACGTCAAGTTGAATACTTTGGAAACTGCTTACTGGAGGGCGAGAACGAGTGACGAAGTAACAAATCAACGTATCTCATAAATGGCTTGGAGAAAGTCTAGGCGCCTTTGAGTTTGAAACATGTGGTTGTTTAGTACCTAACTTCAACTTCTGTTTAATTTCAGCCCTCGTAACTGATTCTTCGTCTTTCGGCCACTAAACAACCTAACCCCTAACTGTGTTCTCCAGTCGTTATTACAATTCCAAATGAGCTCCTTTGATTATTCCACTTATAGTCATACTCTGCCTTTGTTGCTTTTATGAAATCTCAAAATTAACACAAGCACCTTTTACCGGTTGATCCTGAAGATAGATGTTTCATTCATAATTGGTAAATTCTAAACGGCCTGTATTCATGTTTAGGCTCGTATACACGACCGGAAAAAATGGCACGGCTCGGATAAAAACTAGAACGGTTCGGATAATTTCATTCGTGTAAACGATCCGTACCCTACTTTTACCCGTGCCAATTTTACCCGTTCCATTGCTATTTTCTGAGCCTGCACTGTTTTGCCCTGAGTTGTTTATTTCTGTCCGCATGCGTATTTAAGCTTCACTTTCTCGCAATATGGCGGACGATAATTAAACGAGTGAACGGGAAGGGCAACAAAACAAAAACGAAGGAAAAGAACGCAAATTTTATCTTCTAACGAGTCTCTTTTTCTAAGCATTATATCTGTGTTTTTTTTATGCAACTTCAAAGTAGAACTAACCAATTTCCTTCTTAAAAGAAACAAAAAAGACAACAGCCTATCGCCATTTTATTTTACGAGCGTCATGTGGGACGCATAGGAATGACAGCTGGAGTGATCGAAACATTATCATGGGCTCAACCATGGCCTGTCTCGAAATATTCTCGTGTAAACAGCCCTTGCCGTTCCACCTAGGCTTGCGGACCGGTGCCACTTTTTATCCGAACCGTTTCAAGATATTTCTCGCCTTGTGTAAATGGGCAAATGTTCATGAAACCGGTACTTCTCTCTATCCGAGCCGTTCCTTTTTTTCTGTCGTATAAACGGGCCTTTTGTTACACGCTGTTTCCTGTTCACGGTATGAAACACCACTGTGTGTCTAGCTTTGGTGTATGTCACAAGTAACTCTCAATCTAAACCAAAACACAATCTAATTTTAATTTCAAATTGTAACCGGGCTTAACTCATGATGTATCGACTTTGTAGATGGCCGTAATATTTGTCATTTTTTGATACATATCATGTTATACAATCAGTGGTAGATTCCGGTAATTCTGCTTTTCAACGAAAACGAAAATGCTGAAAACTGAAAAAGGCCAACTAACTAGGTTTTTGCATAGTTTACAACACTTTCTAAGGCAAAATTTATACCTTCTTTGGTGCTTGACTCCTTTTTGAGAAGCCTTTCAAAAAGGTACCTTTTTTGCTAATAAAGACTGGACAATTTTTTGGTTTCATCCAAAAATCCAGAAAGCTGAAATTTCATACCTTTTCTCAGCTTCGATTAGCCTTTGCAAAAAGGGCGAAAAAGGTACCTTTATTGCGCTTTCATTCGAAAACCAGAACGCATGCAAATTCATATCTTTTTTCAGCTTCGATTTGACTTTGCGAGAAGAGCGAAAAAGGTAGCACTTTGCACTGAAAACCAGAATACACAAAAATTCATACCTTTATTCAGCTCAGCTGCGATATTGCGAGAAGTGCGTAAAATGTACTTCTTTCTTTGTTTATTGGCTGTTTGATTGGCGTGAACTGCCGGCACTATACTATTCTAGCGTGTTAATATATACGGCCATATAACGTTAACTAGTGGCTATTGCCTGATGATTGACACCGAGACAAACTGAATGGTTTCAATTGTGAACCAACAGTTCCCGCCACTTTTGCTAGAAGAATGGATTATTTGGAGGCTAATGTTGATCAAATCGAATAAAACGTCCTCACAGATTAGCGATTTATTCAAAGCAGCATTCCCAGAAGTAAATAATCGAAGGGCTTTTCTGCTCGAAACGTAAGACTATTGTGCTCCAGATACGACATTGGGCGGATGGTTGAGGTAGATGCCATCGTTCGCGTTCAAGATTCTGTGACCGAGGTAAGCGCCGACTACTTTAAACGATTATTCGTCCTTTTATATAATCCTCCCTCGGTACTAACTAGGCTATAGACTACAAAACATAGCAGCTTTATCTTAAAAGCTTATTTTAAGATAAAGCTACTACGTTTTGTAGTCTATAGCCTAATGACTACCGAGGGAGGATTAAAAGGATGAATAATCGTTTAAAGTAGTCGGCGCTTTATACCTCGGTCACAGTTTTGAACAATGGCATCTACCTCAACTGCGTTCATCCGTCCAATGTCGTATCTGGAGCACAATAGTCTTATATTTCGAGCAGAAAAGCCCTTCTTTACTTCTGGCAATGCTTCTTTGAATAAATCGCTAATCTGTGAGTACGTTTTCTTCGATTTCAACTGATCTCTTATCGGATCAACATTATATCCTCCAAATAATCCATTCTTCCTGCAAAGTGGCGGGAACTGTTGTTTCACAATTGAAACCATTCAGTTTGTCTCGGTGTCAATCATCAGGCAATAGCCAATAGTTAACGTTATACGGCCGTATATATTAACACGCTAGTATAGTACAGTGCCGGCAGTTCATGCCAATCAAACAGCCAATAAACAAAGAAAGAAGTACCTTTTACGCACTTCTCGCAATATCGCAGCTAAGCTGAATAAAGGTATGAATTTTCGTGTATTCTGGTTTTCAGTGCAAAGTTCAAAAAAGGTATATTTTCCGCTCTTCTCGCAAAGTCAAATCGAAGCTGAAAAAAGGTATGAATTTGCATGCGTTCTGGTTTTCGAATGAAAGCGCAATAAAGGTACCTTTTTCGCCCTTCTTGCAAAGGCAAATCGAAGCTGAGAAAAGGTATGAAATTTCAGCTTTCTGGATTTTTGGATGAAACCAAAAAAATGTCCAGTCTTTATTAGCAAAAAAGGTACCTATTTCAAAGGCTTCTCAAAAAGCAATCAAGTAACAAAGAAGGTATACATTTTGTCTTAGAAAGTGCTGTAAACTATGCAAAAACCTAGTTAGTTGGCCTTTTTCAGCTTTCAGCATTTGTGTTTTCGTTGAAAAGCAGAATTGCCGGAATCTACCACTGATTTTATACGCCATACTATACTCCAGGCGAGTAAATTTGCAGCCGAAACATGACTTGTGGTGACGAAACATACGTTTGAATCGCTGCGGTGAGTTGACTTGTGGGGCACATTTTTTTTTGCCAAGCCAGCATCTAGATACGAGTTTAGATCTGCTGCTCCGGCCTAGTCTTTGTTGCGCACTTTGCACAAACACGGGAGGATGGACCAATCGTTTTCTCAAGCTGAGAATAACCCAAGTTTTGCAAAAATTTGGCAAGTGAAAGCTTCTACACGCCAGCTTTGCCAAGAATTGAAAATAGATTTTCCGTGGAGACCCGGTTTTCCCAAAAATTACCGCAATAGTTTTTAAAAGAGCAACTGCAAACACGGCAGAAATCGTCATACGAAGATTGGTTTGGTTTTCTGCCTCTTTACGGGAGTCGTCGACAACATTGGGCTTTCCTAAGTTTGCATTTGGCGGTATATTTGGGGACTCAAGTGGAGTAATGTTATGTTTACATCGGATTTCACGGAAAGGGGCGGAGCTGAGAATGACGACTTGATGAAAAGGGGTGGGACAGTGGCAATTCAATGAAAGCATGTATCGTAAAAATAAAAGGGGGCGGTAATTATTTCCTCTGTGTGCATGTGATGTCTGCAGTCCCTCCTTTTCTTCTCCTCTTTCTCGTCCCCATTCTTCCTCTCGCTCCGCTCGAACGCCTGCCATATTTTCTGTTCGCTCGCTCCGCTCGCAAATTACAATCAATGGAGGGAAAAGGAGGGACTGTTCGCAGTCAAAAACATTTCTGGCTTCACAAATTATTGTTTTCGTTTAACAATGGCGATATGATATGTTGTTGCTTTTAACTGATGAGAGATGGATTAGGGTGTGGCATACGATATATGGACGATCCTCCCGCGCACAATAAAAGGCCTCTGGAACCCAGGGTACCCCCTCACAGTTCCTCATTGTCATGTAAAGCTGCATGAAAACGAGGCGAACGGTGACTGGAGCGACGCTAGCTTCGACAGTCGAAGTACTGTAGATAGAGATATTACACGTTTGTACAGCGAACGAGTCTTTTATAACCGCTCTACCGGAAATATTGAAAGTGGCGGAAGGAACTGCGAACTATTGACAACTCAAAACTCTGCTGTGGAATGAATGTAGCATAGCAGGGGCCCATTATCAGGGGATTACCTGAGCATACTAAATTACTGTGATATTGATCGCTTGGTTTTTAGTCAGAGTATATTCTATCTTAAATGCTGCCGAGAAAAAATAACAATAAACGTATATTATAAAGCAGAAGAATGCTACATCTAGATGTCATCAATTCGTTCAATCGGCTCACTTTTTCAGTCTCGAATCCACTGCAGTGGTTTTCTATTTTCCTAACAGGAATGCCATTAAATCATTTGGAAAAGTTTTCATATCAGACAGAAAAACACACTAATCGAGCTTGTTGCCTCAAAACATTTTGGTTTTCCTCCCAACTTTCATGTTTGAACCATCGTTCAATAATCTCAATAAATATAAAACATTCGAAGCTCTTTTTTCCACCTGTCTCTTGATCACGTGTCCATGGAACGATCAGGAGATCGAGATGGCCTGACCAGGCCATGGTTACACAGCCTTTTCTGTCTGTTTCGTCTATATATGATCACCTGATTTTATAAAGCGTTTTATACAGATTGGCACCTTTTAAATCAGCTTTTCACGACGGCCACAAAGTCTGGCTGGTTACAATGTTTCCTTTCCTACAGTTCCTAATGAACTAAGCAAAGTCAGTTAAAATTAGACTGATCAGTTCTGAGCAGCCTTCTTGCTTCCCGCTCCCGTTCTTAGCTTCCTTCATCCTAAAAGCTCTCAGGGTGATTGTCAATGGACTCGCTGAAGCTCTTTCAGACCAGTTTATTCACATGATCAACTGGCCGAAGTCGGTTCGCTAGTGTTGAGGCAAAACGATTTTCACAACCAGTGAAAAAGCCGAGTGTCATTGACAAATACAGACTTGATCTGGAACAAAGCGCAGGTTCTGTAAGATCCCAACCCTTGCCGTTTGCCGCAAAAAAAATTAAATAGCATGATAACCAAGAGACCATCACCTATATGATTTGTTCCTCTACGCGGTATCAGTAAACTGAACAGTTTAATATTTATTTTCTGAGTTACCTTCCATCTTTAAAAAATATATCAGTCGCTCAGTTTTGAGCCGTCGGAAAATGCCTCCGGCGTCAGACCAGCAAGAAAGTAGCTGTTTGTAGTAAGACAACACCATGATATCCATCCAACATTTCAGTTTCTATATTGACTTGAAATTATGCATGGCTTGTTTTTCCGCTAACCAGATGGAAAAGACATTTCCGAAAAGTGACGAGTTTTAAGTTCCAAGCAGTTCCGAGAGGAGACTGGGAAACTGTTATTTAATGTCCTATCTGGGATCGGGACGGAACGTTAAGAAAACCTTGGCACTACCGGCGGCATTTGTCCTACTAACACAGTTGAGAAGAAACCAAATCAATATAATATTCCCAATAATATCGTTCCCTCAAAATGCCAGAATCGGGGGTATTTGCCCCACTCGACTTTACGCGGGCCCGCCAACAATTTTATCACAGCGCCGCCCCTGAGACAGGAGACTGAAAATAAGAGGACCCATGTCCTAATTATGTCTATAGCTACACGGTATGAAGAACCAGTATTCTTCAACCGCTGTTACTTCAACAGCGATTAAAACTCTCTTCAGTTTCGTTTTCTTGACCGTTTCGTAAACGGTATCGAAAACTGAAGTGAGCAACAGTATGAAAACAACTGATATCATTAAAAATTACAGACTTCGTGATCCAGTAAGCAAAAATATTTAATGCTATTTGAATTTTATAAAGCTGTCGGAATATAACTGATTCTCAGAAACATGATATCGATTTGCGGTCCGACTTTAATATTAAAAAAACTCTGAATTTCTAACGGGACCTGAAACAACCATATCGGTCTATAAAGGCTGTTGAAAGTTAGGACCCGGATAAATCCACAGATCGAATTGGAAGCATGCCGACTGGGTCGAAACTAACACTGAGGAAACGAAACGAAATGATAATCATCCGAGAAACGTGGAAGATTCGAATAACCAGACCTCCAGCCGCCGTTCTGTTTCCAGCGCCTAGCATGCCTGATTAAAGTAAGGTATTTCACCTATTTCCTATCAGACCAGTTCGCGGTTAATTCCGACATTTTGAAAGGGGTGCTGAACATGGGAAAATAATGGGAATCCGATGCCAAACATTTTACGGCGTAAAATCGAATTTCTGAAATATTCAAAGGCTGTAAACTTAAGATAGCAGGTAAAAGACTTAACTGATCAAAATTTGAGGGTGTAGCTGGGCTGGGAAGCTTCAGTTTTCCATACATTTGTCTGTAACAACGAGTCAAATAAGTCAGCGGGAAAATTTACAGACAAATGTATGGATATTGAAAACACGATTGCACGCTTCCCAGCACAGCTACATCCCTCAATTTTTTATTAGTTAATCTTTCACCTGGTATCTTAAGTTTTCAGACAGTGAATATTTCAGAAATTCGATCCTACGGAAATTATTTGACATCGGATTCCCATAAACTGCATTTCGCCATTTTCGCGCCATATTTACACCCCTTTCCGGTCTGATGGCCGGAAGTGATTATGGGTATGACGTCAGGTGGCGTGATTCCTCATGCCATGTTTCTCTCTTACGATATGCTAATGAGGCTCACCGAGTAGTTATTCATTCACTCGCCGGCTACTGAATGCATTACACAAATGGCAGCAAAAATAACGAGAATTCTGTTTCTATTGGCCTTCATAGCCTTAGCTTTACCGAGGATTCGAAGTACAGGTATGTGTGCTACGGTCTTGAGTCTTATCCCGTCGTGTTTTCTGTTATCTTCCCGCCAGTTTCGTGTCTTTACTACACTACACTCTAGTACTACTACTACTGTACATTCTAAAATTTAAACCGCTTAAATAAAAAACCCGACAAAATCAGCGACTCAAATGTGCGCAGTTCTGTGCCTTAGATGTCGAGGTCTATTTACTACAATAACTATTTCAGACTGGGAAGGGGAATCAAGCGGTTGAAGCCATCGTTTCGGTTTTATGAATATTTCAACGGCTGCATGCCGGACAACTCCTAAAGCCTACCCCTTACACACCCTCACTCGCTGAAGAAAGATTTTGCATGCAAATACAAAGTTTAGTGGAAACTGTGGGCTAGTCTGAAAATACTGAAGTTGTAGTGCTCGTTTGAAGTACTGAATATGATCTTATTCCGTGTTCTGTGAAGTTAAAACGATGTGGTTTGATATAATTATTCTCTTTGCCTTTGGTTGCTAGGATTTCCTTGTGGATCTTCTCAATTCACCTGCAAAAATCAGCGTTGCATTCAGTTAAAATGGCGCTGTGATGATCAAGACGATTGTGGTGATAATTCAGACGAAGAAAAATGTCGTAAGTAATGCTTCTCGATGTTTGTGGATGTTAATATCTTCGTAGATAGGTTTTGACCTCGAATGGTTTGAAGCTTCCTTTGTTCACAACTATTAGTCGCACAACTCATTTTCCGAGGGTGTTTATGTGTAAGGCTCTTGAATTTTTACAGAAGTAATTTTCAGTCACATAACAGCATAGTTTATCAGAACATTGGCAGGAATTGGTTCTTTACTCGAACTTTAGTTGGGTAAGAACTTCCCACTTAATAATCTGAGCTAAACCTGTACATACGATTGTCATTCGGTTGTCGGCAGGTTTCGAAAAGTGAAACTGTCAGGAGTATTATAATATAATTCTGTGCACAGAAAGAGATGGTTAATGCTTTCCACGTTGTTTCTGTTCCGTGAAAAGTCCAAGGAAGAGAAAAGGTGATGTATAGACGAATGTAAACAGTATGAGTTTCTATTCTCGCTTAAAATATGTACATTACATATTTTAATAGCCTCAACTGGCTCAAGGGATCCAACTCGTTTAGCCGGAAGTTTATCACAGAAAAAAGTGGTAAAAACGGCAGATTTTTCGTAGACGAATTTGTCAGTTTGTAAAGAATGGTTCTCCTTATGTCATGGATGTGTGAGCGCTTTCTTAAGTATTTTTTTGCTGGGGTTTTGACTTTGTTTTGTTTTGATCGGAGGTTCATATACGTTTGAAACCGGCTCGTCGGGGGCGGCATGTAGGCGTGTCAGATTTGTCATGCGTTGATTGGTCCATCTGAACACACCATACCTGATTAGCATATTACTACGGCTTCGACTACGCGTCACATCGTTCTGTCGTATTTTCCCATAGTTTTTACATATTTCGTCTGCTTTCGTTTTTGCTATACTTACATAATACTTTTGTTCTACCGTTTCAGCAGATCCTAAAACTGTTTCGACTTCCAAGCGGAACCTAATACATGTGTATTTCAAACCGCAAGGCACATGTTCGGAAATTTACATAAATCTACATGGACACTTATTAATACTACCGACAGTAGTATTGTTTGTTGTGAATTAAACTTTCGCATTTATTATAAAGTCAAACAGCTCTTTTTCCATGGACAGAATCTGGGTATCAAACTACGAAGAATCTCTCTTGTTCGTGTTATTTTAAAGAGACTTGGGAGAGAGAATATTATTTAAAACAGTCGAAGTGTAGTGGGGCATTCTAAGTTGTTTACATGTCAGCGCCTTTTGATCTAAAGCGCATCGAATTCCAAGCATAGTTGAATGGCATAAAGTTTGACTTCAGTCTGGTGAGAATGCCGAAACCCATAAACTTGTCCAGCATTTCGAAGTGAACCTTCGAGTGCCGAAAAGAGAAGTCATATAAAGAAAAAAAACGTATGTTGGGTGTAGTTGTGCGCACGAATATTAGTATAATTAGAGTTAAGTGTAGTCTGCAGACAGCGAATACAATTTCAAACATGTTAAATTAACAAATGCGCTTAGGCAGACGCGGATGTCAGGAGATTCCATCAGTCCCGTAAACATATTAACAGATCATTTTCCCGCACATTTTTAACAGTCCCGAGTACAACTCGCCCGAGCCAAGATTGTGTGGCCAATTAGTGCAGTATGAACACAGCATTCACTGATCAACCAGTAGTTCATAACTGGACTTGTAAGGTTATTTATTTTCTCCGTTCATACCTTTATTTTAGCAAAGTTTCAATAAATATTTACGAGATATCCGGATCTGGCGATGAGTAATGTGAGTATGTGCTGGTTCTTGGCACCTCACCAACACGCAGCACTACAGGGACCTAGTAATCGCGGAGAGAACAAGCCATTCAAACAAACAAACCACGCTTATATTGGATTAATGTTTAAAATACTATGTTTATCGATGATTATGAGGTAACATCTTAGTTACTAAGAAGTTATGTTTTGGCAAGCGTGTGGGTATTATGGAACGTCAAACGAACAACAACAAACTCGTACAATTTGTACATTTTTGTTCAGATAAAGATATCATCAGTCTATGAAAATAGGCTAATCCTACTTTTCTTGTTAACGCGATCCTCAGGGGACTGAGTCATCAAAACAATGTGTTGTCCTGGACGATGGCGGTCGTATATAGTAAACACACCGCAGCGGTAAATTTTACCATTTCTGTTCCAATCGTTACGTTATCTTGGTACGAAAAACGACAACAGCATCAGCAAGGGGCCTGGGTTTACAATCAAATCTGTGCAGCAAATAGAGTAGAGCTACCCATTTATTTTAACCTAATTTTACGTATTTAGCTGTTACCTATCGATTAATTTCTTTCCCCCAGTGATATTAGCTTATTCTGTGGCTACTCTGTAAGTCCGAGTATAAATAAAGTCTTTCCTTTCAGTTTTATACAAGTACGCATACAGCAGCGGTTGGTTCCTTCCGTGCGGAAAGACGGAAATAAAATTTGAACCCAGGCAAAATAGTACGACATCGTCGCGCGTTTTTGTGTGAATGTGTATTTGGGTGATAAAAATTAGATTCCTAGGGAACCTGAGCCAATTTTTAAACGGATAAGTTGTATATTAAATGAAAATATTAATGGCCAATGGAACTCATTGTATAGCCTGAATTTCAGCCGGCTGAAATTCAGGCTACTCATTGTACTCAGCCAGTCGGCGGCTATAAAGGTCTCGAAATGTCGCAGAAGCTGAGTGGCAACTGTGCGGGACATATTTTGGCTTCCCGAGGACCAAGCCACTCTGATGTCATTACACATTTTTCTAGGTATGGTGTGTAAGAATTTTTCATACGTAACGTTGACGCGGGTTGTTTTAGCGTTGATTGGCCGACCGACCACCCATGGGTTATTTACCGTTTAATTTAAAAATGAAAACACGCAATATTGTTCGTGAACTGATGCCGCCTCGCTGACAGTACTGGGTGGAAAGAATATCGCAAAGTCCAGTGCTCGACCTTAGCGGTAGTCCACTAGTACTGGACTAGTAAGAAATGCTTCTGGACTAGTAAAAAAATAGAGCCACTAGTCACAGGACTGGTAACTATTCTATAATTTGTAATGTTTAATAGAAGATAAAAACAAAAACATGTTGTCCTGTGATTGTTGTTTGAACGCGTTTCTTCGCAAACGTTCCAAAAACAATCGCGAGAAGACTGAACAAGGCTGAGGCGAGGACTGGGAGGTCCCGTGATAGCTCCCGTATCACCCTATAGCTCCCGTGAAGGCCGCTATCGCCGCCATCTTCGTTTTGACTTGTTCACTCGTGCGTGTATCATGAAAGCTTAGAGATCAGCAAATATTGGCATGCCGGAGTCGGGACTACCAGGAATTTTCACTGGACTAGTAAATTTTCAGCTCTAATAGTCCCAGGACCAGTGATTAAAAATGTTAAGGTCGAGCACTACAAACAGTAGAGTTGTATGGTAACTGAGGTGACGTTATGGCCACCAGCCTTTCATCACGGTTCTAATAATCTCATTTTAGATAAATGCATTACTGTGAGACAACTGGTCACCGGGGCCACTTAGACAACGAGAACCAATCACATTGTCGCATGAACACAAAGCATTCCAACTTTAAGGCTATTTCAACCAACTCTTTAGACTCTGAAGTTATACAATCAACTACATTATCAATTTTTAAATCATACTGGCACATAACTTAATTTCATAATAATCCTTGTTCTATTTCTATTTTATTTCAACCATTTATCTTTTCTGTTTTCCATATATTAGTGAAATATATATTTTTAATACATGACCTCCCTGAAAATCACAAATTGTGAGTGGAGCTTTCCTGTCGAAATATTATTATTATTATTGCACCTGTTCACCTGTTTTGGATTGGGCTACCTGTGGTGCAGTCAAAACTCAAGAAACTGACGGCTGTTGCCGGTGTAGATCCAAATTGCTTATCCTGGTTCAGATTATACGATATCCTTCGAATGCAACGGTTATTTGTGGGCCATCGTCTTTACAACGTACACTAACAACTGGGGTACCTCACTGATCAATACTCGGTCCCCTTGTTAGTTCACCTTGTGTGTATAAATGATCTACACGAATGTCTAAACCACACCCACGCATCATCATTCGCAGATGATACCGTTATTTACTGTAAAGCTCCAACAGCATCCGAACTAGAGGACAAGCTGAATGATGACCTTTCCCGTATTAAAGGAGCAGTGTCACGATTAGTATTCATGCCCAAAGTTTTGAAAATGTGTCAGGCGGACAAGAAATCAAAAGATGTGACAGAAGTAGAAGTCCGTGAGTAATCCGCTTGCATCGGCGTATTTGCACGATATCTCGAGCCGAAATTGCTTTAAAACTATACTTCAGTATTATATGGTTAGGTTTTATGTTATATTTTTATAAAGCAGCATTTTATTTATTTCAATCGAAAGGGAAATTTGCAGCGGCGCGTGACATAGCGTGATTTTGCCATTGTCTATAACAACCAATCAGAATCGTGACACTGCTCCTTTAAGGTGTGTCTTAAACATAAGCTTACCCTTAATATCTCTAAATCTAAACCTATGTTAGTTGGAGGAACCAAACGCCTCGAATCTTTTGGGAAACTCGCACTCAGGATATAGGAGGATAAAGTTGAACGTGTATATAACGTCCTACAAGTATCTTGGTGTGATAATTAGTGATTAGGGAGCTTCAGATTCGAGTACGACAACGAGTACGACTTTTCACAATCGACGAACAGTTTAAAAAGATATTTGAACAAACACATACTCTTAGTAGCTTGTTCTCGTGTCTGCAGCATTGCTTGGCAGAAATGAAAGATTTGTACTTTCTTGCTACAGAGATATTTTGAGTCTAAAAGTCGTACTCGTAGTGAAAGTCGTACTCGTACTCGAATCTGAAGCTCGCTAATCTCTCATGGGCTGACCAGGTGGAATCGATCCAAAAGAAAGTGGCACAGAGACTTTACCTTCTTCACCGAATTAGACATCTACTTCCTCGATCTTCTAGGGAACTGAACACTTTGAGCGTGCCTTTGTTTGACTATGGGGATTTAGTATGGGGGGACAGAGACAATAATGAATAGTCTCCAATTGTTGCACAATAAGGCTGCTAAATTAATCTTAAACCTACCTAATAGGTCATCTACTGTTCAGCAGCATTACAATCCTTAAACTGGCGGCCATTATCCGAACGTCGTAAATTCCATAGATGTAGCTTTGTTTTTAATTCTATCTATCAACGTAATTGCATAATTACGACACAAGAGGCCGAATGAAGATCAGGGTTCCTGCTTCAAGAACTAACTGGAGCAAGCAACAATCATGTAGTTTCTTTGTTGATGAATGGAACAATCTTAATCGATGACACATTTACTTACGCAAATTTTAAGACTCTTTATTGGAAATCATTATAATTTCTTTTTTCATCTATCTTATTGTCGTTATTGTAACAATTATTAGTCATTATTCTTAGTCCATTTATTACTATTTTTAACCCTATGTTTTTTATTTCTATGAGGACCTCTATGAAAAACGCCTTCGGGTGACTGGGGCATCCTTTTATTATTAGTATTAGTATTAAGACTGCGCGCGCCACAGGTAGCTCAGCCCGAAAACAAATTACCAAAACACCATGTTGGACAGAGGGCCAAAAGAGATCAAAAACAGAGCGTTATTCATTTTATTTGTGTATTCCATACACTTCACACCTTACTTCCCTTCTTACTCGTAGAAAAGTGACATTAGATTATAAACTCCAGTACCGAGAACATGGATAAGAGTCACTGCTGTAGTAATTGATGCGTGCCTACTTCGGATAGCACCGATGGCTGCAAGAGTTTTATTGTGATACGGACTGCAGCGCTAGTTTGAGATCAAAGTATTCAAATGATAATGTTTGTCATTTCAGTACCAACAACATGTAACCCAGTCAAAGATCATACGTGTAGAAATGGCAAGTGTGTCCCCAAGAACTGGATGTGTGACACAGTAGACGATTGTGGTGATAACAGCGATGAAGACGGATGCCGTGAGTATAAATCACTTTGACGAAAGAATCCTGATTTCAGAGTTTCATCTGTTATTCCATTGTTGGTCGTTTGATGTTGATTGTAACGTGGTGTTATCGTGTCATAGCTACTCGTGCCCTGTATACGTGCCCACCAGGTGATTTCTCGTGTGCTAACGGTGACTGTGTGCCCAACTCGTTCAAATGTGACGCCGAAAAAGACTGTGGAGATGGCAGTGATGAACACGGTTGTGGTAAGCCTTGGATTCGATGATGATGTATTTTCACATGGCAATAGTTAACCTGTATTGTTGTTTTTTAGCTAATACTTGTCCTGTCAACGAGTTCCGATGTGATGATGGACGGTGCATCGCCAGTTCGTTCAGATGTGATTTGGAGAGTGACTGTTTGGACAGTAGCGATGAACGTGGATGCGGTAGGAGCCTCCTAACATGATATATTTACTGTCACACACGTTCCGTACACACATTTGATTGCTGGGTTGCACGTGACTTCATCGCCGCCATCTTGGTTGACGTTAACAAGAGATTCCTCATTCGATCAACCATGAAACCAAAATATTTCTTTGTTTGATTCAACCATCATGACCTATTTGAATCTCTGGGGATCACGGATTGCAAACCAGCAATACGTAGTAAGGCGGTATAACGCCGGTCCTTCCATCACGGCACACGTGCGAATTTCACTGATTTGAGTGAGAAAGTTATGTTAATGACTTACGACACGGTTTTCATAATCACAAGCCGTAATTTTGAAATGGCTTCCGCATTCTTTGTGTCCGTCTAGTCCAATCACATTGCATAGTTTCGGAAAAGTTAAAGTGCGTTTACGATACAGAAGTGCTTTATTTATTTCCCATAAAGACATACGAAATCTTCTCTAATGACACTACCATACAGGGTCCGAAATTAACTTTTTCACGTAGGGCCAACTGGCGACTAGCCAAACTTTTTTAGTTGCCTAAAGACCCAATATTTCAAGTTCCAAGCGACACGCGACAAAGAACATTTGCTGGCATGTTTTATTGGCTAAATTTATTTAGAACATCGTGTGACTTCGGGACATTGTGAAGCCTTTCGGGGCCGTCGACATATTCGAAATGCCCCGCTTAACGCACAACGGACGTTAAGGTCAGACCCCCTCCCCCATTCCCCCCTTAATGTCCACCCATTGTTTTATGCTTTTATAAAGTCAGGAAAAACAGTAATGAAATACACGGGAGTTCACTTATAAACAAAGTATAAAACAAGCTTACAGCTTTAATAGCTGCAACTGTACAGTCAGTTAGTACCTTGAATTCCCGTACGAGCTCATTTCGGACCTTGACTAAAATGTCACGACTATAAAACTGAGTTTCACTTACCTGGAGGTTTGACTGAGGTATTTCATGATACTTCTAATCAAAAGACCTTGTTGAAATTTCCCGGAAATTCAACAGAAATTGCGCTCTATGTAGATCTAGCTGACTGGAAACGTTTGATTAAAAAGTGTACTTCTATTGATGAAAATGTGTTTGTTCTAAATGCCCCACACTAACGTCCATGCCCTTACCCCCTCCCCCCTTAAACTTCCGTTGTGCGTTAAGCGGGGGCATTTCGAATATGTCGACGGCCCCTTAGGTAAGTTGCCAGTTGGCGACTAACTCTGAAATTTTGGTCGCCAACACTCAAAATTTAGTCGCATTGGCGCCAAATAAGGCGCAATTTCGGACACTACCATACTAAGTTACTAATACTAAACGGAGCCACGTCAATACTCATGTGTTTACTCTATCCTTATTCACACCACAGCAAATCGGACGTGCAGGTCAGACGAGTTCACCTGCGTTCTCAGTGGGAGATGTATTGCTGCTCAGTTCAAGTGCGACAAGAGAAAGGACTGTCTTGATGGATCCGATGAAAAGAATTGTCCAAATGGTAAACGTGTTTGTCATTTTCAGATAGAACTGTTTTCTGATAGAACGGTTTTCTGATAGAACGGTTTTCTGATAGAACGGTTTTCTGATAGAACGGTTTTCTGATAGAACGGTTTTCTGATAGAACGGTTTTCTGATAGAACGGTTTTCTGATAGAACGGTTTTCTGATAGAACGGTTTTCTGATAGAACGGTTTTCTGATAGAACGGTTTTCTGATAGAACAGTTTTCTGATAGAACGGTTGTCGTAAAACCCAAACCAAAGTAATTACAGAGCCAATCACAGGAGCAAGTGAAAACACAATGAGCCAATCACAGGAGAAAGTGAAAACACAAATAGCCAATCACAGGAGCAACTGAAAACACAATGAGCCAATCATAGGAGCAAGTGAAATAGCACTGAATTGAATTCGTGATTGATTTTAGAGCGGTTTTCAATTGACGAATTTGATTGGTTAGTTATCCATGATTGCGTTTACTGTGCCTCGTGATTGGTTGACGTAAAGCCAATCGTGAATTACATCAATTCGTGATTGGTTCATTGATGTTTTTACTTGCTCGTGATTGGCTCACTGGTTTTGGTTTTACGAAAACCGCTCTATCTGGACCAATCACGAGGCAAAGTAAACACAATCGTGATCATGAGAACTCGCTAAAATGATAATTGATTACGTGATGAACCAAAACAATGTTTGGTTTTAGTTTAGAACTTGATTGGACTATAATTACAAAACATTTTTCACAGCCAATAGAAATGCAATCACTGAATAGGACGTTTGTATGATGACGTCACATACTACAGCTACCAGAACTCTTTGCGCGGATTCTTTTGTACCATTGTCTTGGAATTCTCAAAGGAGTTGATCAATTTGAATGAGAAAAAGAATTTGAAAAGGTTGTGGTAGTTGTACTAAAATGACATTTCCCATTGCTTTCGACACTCAATCGAAAGTAAAACAATGATAATCATTAATTGTCAAATCACTTCAAAACAATGATAATCATTATTCTTAAAACTAGTCAAGGATAAAGATAAACAATTGTCAAATTCCGAACGGCGGTAGACGCGCTTAGTGTAGTGATCACGACGTCTGTACTACCATAGCACTACACGCAAACGGTTACGAGTTCGAGCCCGAGTAGGAGCGCTCAAAAAAAAATTCTCTCGTTTACCTTCTCTTCTTGTTTACCTGTGAACCCTAGGTCAGTGAGAACCCGTCGTTTACCCGTGAACTCGTCCGATGGTTAGGGTTCGGTTTGTGGTTAGGGTTTGTCTTAGAATAATGATTATCATTATTTTAAAGCGATTTGACAAATAATAATAATCATTCTTTTTAACCTCGAGAACGCGTTGTCTAACCATATTATTTTGTCTCTAGTTTCCAGACCCACTCATCCACCAGTCAAGTGTAGAAGGAATGAGCACAAGTGCGCTGACGGCACTGGTTGTGTTCACAGGGACTGGATGTGTGATGGAGATCCAGACTGTACCGATGGCAGCGACGAGAAGGGCTGTGGTATGAGTTCTCGTTTGTCTGATAAATAGTTAAATACCCGCTCGACTTGAAATAATGGCGGGGGAAATGTTGTCTTAAAAAACATGCTAACACGAAGTTAATAGATAAATCCAAGGTCGCCATTATCATTATGATATCTACTTAAATTAACGATGGCACTGATACTACTGAAAAGCGCCCCTCAAAATGAGTTAAAAAACAAAATTTAAGAGTTATATCTCGCCTTGAAGCCAGGATAATTATAGTCGAGTAAACCTTTTTTTACAGACGTTTGTATATGAGTCAACGATTTTCACCCGCGGCGCATTCAAGTGTCCGTTATAATTCGTGTCCGTGCTCGCTTTCAGCTCGAGTTTGTAAATCCCATAAAGCACGGCCACTCATTCTGCATCTATTACTTACTTTGCGAGACGGTATCTTTGCTCCCATACAAGAAAACTATTTTTTTACTAATTTTGAATTGCTCTTATAGCAGTATCAGTGCTGTCTCTAATTTAAGTAGATGTCGTAATGGTGACCCTGGATTGGTCTATTAGGATGGCCCTCTATTGCGAAATCGAATTGGAATTTATAAATGTTGGTTTTTGTAGAGGGAGGAAAACTAGAGAACCTGGAGAAAAACCCACGAAGCAAGGGCGAGATACCGCAACAAACTCCACGCACATACGACGAGTTGCGGAGTTCCGGGAAGGGAACCCGAGCCAGCCATATAGCTGAGTGGTGGGCGTTTTAACTACTCGGCCTTCTTTGCTTTCCTACTTCCAGTAGTTCAAGTCGCGCGTTGAAGTGGGTTTTAAAACCTTCAACCCTAATTTTAAGAACAACTCCGAGTAGTATATGGTGCTTGTCGTCATGGCTGTATTCGTTAAAGTGCATATGAGCCCAAAGTTTTTATCATTAAAATCGATTCTCCATCAAGTAAATAGTTGAATTGTGAAATCTTTCTTAATTTGAGTGCTGCGTCTATGAGTTATAGAGGTTTCTATTTCCAATATGCTAATTATGTGAGGCCAACAAAAGGTCACTTCTTACTCCTCGTGAATGAAACTATTTCTGATTTATACAAAATATTTGGTAAAATCACTGATAAGCCCAAATATTACATCGATGTTTAGAAAAATAGGTATATTTCTGCCAGCACATTTTTGTATAATAAATGAGTCCTCACATGTCGTCACATGATTAGCATATCGGAAATGGAAACCTCTAACTCATAGACGCAGCACTCAAGTAAGAAATATTTTACAGTTCAACTATTTACTTGATGGAGAATCGATTTTAATGATAAAGACTTTGGGCTCATATGCACTTTAAGATTTCTTCTCAACCCAAGTAGGGTTCAAGAAGTCCATTGTAAATCATACTAGTAACATGCACTTCACGTGCTCCGCACAGCGCTTCACGTGCCGTAACGTGATTGTTTTTGTCTCAGGTACAATGGGCTGCACGAGTTCTGAGTTCACTTGTACTAACCAGGCCTGCATTCCGAAAGGTCAGCGGTGTGATGGTAAAGACGACTGTAGAGATGGCAGTGATGAGCGAACATGTCGTAAGTACATCACGTGATCCCACCCCTTCCCGTGGCCTATTGTTCTATTACAGCAAAGGCTCAGTAAACACGCCATAGTTGCGCCATAGTACGATGCTAATATTACTCTGTTTATCATCGTCATTAACTCCATATTAATCCCTACACTGCATGCGTAATGAAACCTACATTAATGCAACCTAAGGCTAATTTAACTATCACAATACCCGAATATGACGTAAACCAACATAGAAATTAATATCATTATGTCATTTCGTACATCTGGTAATGTGACAAGAGCCGGTTCACTTTCATGCGTCATCGCTACAATCATTGTATTCAGTCGTATTCTTGTCTTTATTTACTGATCTGTCGTAAGTTTGTTCTTTGCAATTCGAATGTGAAAATACGATTTTTTTTTTACTATAAATATAAATTCTAACAAGGAATCGATACGTGCTATGAGAAGGATCAGTCTTTAACTCTGCTGTTGTTTTGTTTGTTGTTATAATTTTCACGAGCCTCATGTCCCGGGCTGTAAACCTCGCCTAATGTTTAACTCACTCACTCTTGTTCTGGACCACCCTGTTCCTGATACTATAGCAAGTCCGTCGCCTTCTGTCCCACTTCAGCCACCATTTCCTAAACAAGACCCATCTAATGGAGATCCTACCAGTAATAGTAAGTACTCACTGCCAAGGAACATGTTAACGGACGCATGCACTAAAGGCAGGTTTTAAATGATGTTTATGTCATCGAAACTATGCATACGTTACCAGAATTGTACGTTATAAAGCCACCTAAACACTAGATAAAAATACCTAGCATAAACCACATATAAACCCATTACCCTAAGTAAACACCAATGCCATAATGCTAACTTAAAATAATCAACTCCGGCGTCCCTTCCCTAAATCATTTTCAAATGTTACTTAAAACCTTGACTGTGAAAGGATGGCTCACATTCGGTTAAAGTGTGTACATAAAATGTTTTCCAGATTTTCCCACGATAACAACATCCAACACTTACCTCAACACTTACCTCGACTGTTATTACACTCGTTCACATAAACAAATCACTCACACTCTAATGGATTTCTTAAAATAATGTGATAAAAATAATTTGTTTTCTCAGTACCCTCCCAAGTCTAATAATTTGTAACCACATGTATTTCTCAGCTGTTTTAACTTACTCAGTATCCAGTCACTTCTTGTTGTGTTCTTTATTCGTTTTAATGTTTGTTTACGTGGCTTTCTCTTTCGTTCTTTCTTTCTTTGTTGTTCACTTTTGTTATGTTGCTTACGCTGCTGAAGACGTGTCGGCACTTTGCACGTTTTGTTTCCATCAAATCATTAACTGATTAAGTGACAAAGAACGTGGCGAGTCCCTTGACACCTCATGGAACTACACGTTCCAACTAAAATAGTCTCTGAAGCAACAGTTCAATGGATCTCTCCAAACGCACTGGCACGTTACAAAGTTTGCACGTGTAGTGTATTTGCCAAAGAGCTTACAACTCAGCTTCCATTCTGTCAATATCGTCTTTCTGTATTTCTCGTATGCGTCGTATTTCTTCTCATCAATACATGTTTCTTGCTTCTGTTTGTGATGTCTAATGATAATACTAATCACCTCTCCCTAGCTACTCGTCCAAACCCAGTCTGTCCAAGAGGTCAGTTCAGATGTGGTAGCAGCACCAAATGCATTCCTGGCAGCCAAGTGTGTGACATCACTCCACATTGCCCTCATGGCGAGGATGAACGCAACTGCAGTAAGTCCTTATTCTACCATATCAGATTTCCTGTGAAGAATATTGTAGGTTGCTGTACAAACAAGCTTTGAAAGGATGTGCTTTGAACAGGAAGTCCCTGTATAAGGCAAAGCCCCTCATCTTTTCACGCATGGCGAACTCAAAATTTGAAATTCTAAGTGCCGAGCAGTGAAGAATGTAGACGAGTGAATGAGCCTTCCTGTTAAAATGCGAAATGTTGAGGTTTTAAAATCAAACAAGCCTTGCATTAACAAGTGAACAGAGGGAAGATAGTAGTGTATTTCATAACTGTTTGCGAACTCTGTAGCCCTTACTCTAAAGTTTAACATTTATGTGTTTGTTTTGAATTTCGCGCGATAAGCAATCGGTAGGGAGCACTCAAGCGGAGCATCACAGAGATGTTCACTCGACAAAGGCTGAGTGGCAACTGAAGGTGTCAGTGGCCTGGCCATGACCCTGTTATACCAGAACTTCCTGTTTAACAAATCGGTTAATTCCTTTTTTATCTATTAGATAAGTGCAAGTTCTATAATGGACACTGTCTTCAACTGTGTACTGACACCAAGACAACCTTATACTGCTCGTGTTATTCTGGCTACGAACTGATGGAAGACAGAAAGAGTTGTCGAGGTGAGCAGTGATATCTTATAGCATGCAGACGGACGTTTTCGAGTTGGTTCGTGGTAATATCAGTTTTTAAGTAGTTATACCCCCTCTTCAAATATCATGATTTTTAAACACTGCTTTTTCATACCTAAAGAGTAGGAAATGATTCTAATAATGTTTGTTATGTTCAGATATCAACGAATGTGGCATCCTTGGTATGTGCAGCCAAACGTGTTACAACACCAAGGGTAGCTTCAAGTGTTCATGTGTGGACGGTTATATGTTGGAACCTGACATGCGCAGATGCAAAGCTCTTGGTAAGATACTCACAAGAACCATAGAAACATTATTGGCAGAAAATACAATCACGATGTATCAGCGAAGCTTTAGAAGTCATTGCTCTTTATTTTTCTAATTTTGCTCTAACATGACGTGGCTGTTGTTCTCAGGTCCACGTCCGTACCTTCTGTTCACTAACCGCAACAGTATTCGACTGATAATGACTGACGGTAAAGAGTACAAACAGGCCGTGGACAACGTACAAGATGCTCAGACGTTAGGGTTTGACATCAAAGAAAGTATGTTGTACTGGACTGATAAGCAACCAATCGGAATACGGAGGGCCAAGATGGGGTCTGGTACCAAGATAGAGACAGTCATTGAGAGTGGCCTGGTGACCCCAGCTGGAATCGCTATCGACTGGATCGGTAGGAAGATCTACTGGGCTGACCCAGGTAAGGAGAAAGTGCATTACAATGTGTATAGGACTCGCGAGAAACGACTGGGAAAGACTGTTAGGACTCTAGTATGTGAATACTAGGAACAATACAGCATCAATTCATGATCACCTTTTGACTTTCTGTCAGGATCGTACAGTATCGAGGTGTCTGAACTGGATGGAAGCCACAGAATGACACTTATCTCCAGTGGACTTGATAAACCAAGTGCTGTTGTGGTAGACCCAGTCGAGGGGTAAGTATGTGTTGTATACGACACGCCTTTCTCACCGTGACTTTATCCTTCTAACCAAATGAGAGATTTGAACAACATCAACTTCAAATACTGATGCTAGACGGTCTTTTGTTTGGCTCTTTAGGTTTATCTACTGGACTGACTGGGGAGACCCAGCCAAGATAGAACGCGCCAGTATGGATGGCACAAACAGACAGATACTGATCAGCGGCGAACATCTCGAACATCCCGCGGGATTAGCCATAGACTACACTACACGTAAACTGTACTGGATCGACTCTAAGCTCGATACTATTAAGCACTGTAACCTGAATGGTTCAGACATTAGAGAGGTGGTCAGTACTGGTATCACACGCCCGTCAGCTGTGACAGTATTCGAGGATCACGTCTACTGGACGGATGTAAGGAAGATCTACAAGGCAAACAAGTTTACTGGCAAGAACGTGACTGTGCTGATAACAGATGCGAGGTCGCCACAGGACGCACACGTCTATCATCCACAGAGACAGCCGTCAGGTGAGACAGTCTTGGGCTTTTGATGAGACAGTCTTGGGCTTTTGATGAGACAGTCTTGGGCTTTTGATGGTGCCCGTATTTTGTTTGTAAACTTGGAATAATGGCCGTGTTTGCGCGTTACTATATGTGTGAAACCTAAGAAAAGGAAACTACTTATAGAAAAGGCCCAAGTATTGAAATAGTGACGTCGATGAGATAGTTAAGGAGCTTGCATGAAGGGCTGCTACAAATATTTTTAGCGTAAATTCCTAATTGGATCAGGACTGAAGTACAATATTTGTATAATGTAGAATAGATGGTGTTCGTTTACCAAACTGAAACTGATTTCTTCATAGCAACAAGTAACTGTTCTATCAAGAATGGTGGCTGTTCCCACCTGTGTCTCATCTCCTCCACTGTCGACAAATACAGCTGTAACTGTCCCAATGGACTCTACCTGCGGCGAGACGGCAAAACCTGCAGCCCAAGTGAGTGCATTTTGGGAGCAAAAAAATTCGTTTTTCCTCCCGCCCTAACCCCGACGTGCCCTAACCCCGACGTGCCCTAACCCCGACGTGCCCTAACCCCGACGTGCCCTAACCCCGACGTGCCCTAACCCCGACGTGCCCTAACCCCGACGTGCCCTAACCCCGACGTGCCCTAACCCCGACGTGCCCTAACCCCGACGTGCCCTAACCCCGACGTGCCCAAAACAGTGTGGCCCGGATCGAAACCTTGGCTAGTGATAATTTTGTACTTTCTTTCATTTTCCGTTACCTTCATTTTTCTTCTTAACCTTTTGCACTGATTTCCCTTGATTCTACCAGTTATGTTTGTGTTTTTATCTTTGTTGTCTTTATATAATTTAAGTTTTTTTTGGTGCGCTAAAAGCTGAGTGACTATTACTTAAACAGCCCCATTTTGATTGGCTCGCACGCTTAGAAAACCTTTTAAGTGTTGAATAAGCCTGTTCGTGACCCTTGTAATACGGTCGCACATTTGAACTCGTTTTATCTCGAAAACAGGAAAGGAACAAAAGGAACGAGAATGCTTGCTTGTTAAACGTGTAGCAAATACTTATGTTATAATAGGTTTTCCTGACTCCTTGAGCGCTTTGTTTTTAACTTCATATTGCATGTTTTCCCGTTTCAGAGAGGCCACCAACAGTAAAGACTAACGCATCCCAGCACACCGTCTCCCCGCCCACCGGCACTGTATCCTCTGAGAATGTAGTGCAAGCAGCTATGGACGCACGAACACCTGACAAGGCGAACTTGGGGCTTATCATCGGCCTGGTGGTTGGCCTGAGTATTATGTTCTTGATCATTATTGTAGCCATTGTACTGGTGAAAAGGAAGCGAATTCCACAGCGATTAGAGTGAGTAGTACTCCTTGTCTAGAGACTAACAGTACAGTGAGGGATACCAGTTTATCGGCCAGTCTTCTGATCACTTGACAGATAAAGACAAAATGACCAAACTAACCAATTCTTCTTCTCCTTTCTTGCAAGTAGAATTATATATATCGCCGAGAAGCAAGCAGACGTAATAAAGACGCTAAGTGTTAACGGCACCGCAGGGGTCGCAAAGAAGCCGGACATCAAAAACCGTGACCAATACAAACATTTTGGCAACATTAATTACAACCCCGATGACATACGGGAAGACGACAAGGACCTGTTAGATGAAGAGGAGGAGTACGATGAGCTGAATTCTGACGAGACGAGGCCTGTCATAGGTGACGTGGTCTGACGTGCGTGAATCTTAGTGATTTTCAAGTCCTTTATCTCGCGACCCTTAAGTCGAGGTGGACTTGAGACAATAGGCATTCGCTTCGGGGCGAAACTATTCTGCACTCAGTTGATGTATGACGTCACACCGCCACGCTCGGTCGCTTTCTCGATTATCAACCGAAGGTCATTCGTGTAGGGTTCCCTGAAAGTACAAACTAAAGCGACCGAACGTGGCGGTGTGACGTCATACATCAACTGAGTGCAGAATAATCTTCGTGGGAAACGCAATATAGTGTGGCATTGCGTTACGGTGATTGTGTGACATGCTCCACGGGAGATATGACAAGCAGGCTGCACATAGCCTACCGCGACTGCCGTTTTAAGGCCATCTCTGGCTTGCAAACGGAATGGAAAATACAAATTTGGTTTGGATGAAAATAGCATTTATTTAAGTTAAGTTGAAGAACAGCGTAGGAGTGAATGGAACTCGTTCTTATCTTCGCCTGAAGGTTTCCAAAGAATGATTCACATTTAAGTTAAATATTATTCACGTAAGTGACTATTTATTACTTTAATTCATAGGATAAATTTATTATTTGCTGGTATTGTTCTTTACATGTAGAATTGTAGTGTGCTTGTAGGTAGGGACGTCATCATGTAATGTTGACCCCAGTCTCCCCGCTATTCATTCTACTTTGTTCCAGTGTACTTTAAGTAATGGTCCCCGCAAGAGGTAGACACAATTCTATGGTGAAGATACAATTTGCTTTCCCCACGTCAGAATTTTCTGTTTTTCATACTGACAACTCGTCAACCACTATGACAAATTTCTGAAATGAATTCAACCAAAACTGTGTTTTAAACTACTTTCCTTTTGTGTGGAAACATTTCGTCCAATCAGAAGAGGTCAAAACCATAACCAAGAAAGCTTTCAATTTTAAAATGTTCCCCAATCATGTTGAATTTGTCATATTTAAAATTATGAGAGTTTTCACTAGATGCATGTCAAATCTGTTTTTTTTTCAAACTGAGAAAATGATGTTCTGCAGGTTTTGCTAGATTTTGATGTTTAAGCCAATGAGGTGGAGGATTGAAACAATACTACGATTAGGACCTTTTTACTCACCTATCTCTTGCGCGGATCATTACTTAAACTTTTGAGGAGACATATTTAACTAACCCCACGAAATTAAAACAAAGAAAAACGAACAAAGAACAATTAGGAAACAAATTAAACAAGTAAGCAATGATAATGATATCAAATTAATCAGGTCTTTGCACCTGTGAGTCCTACTCTTACAGCCTTTAAATTTTCAATCTCTACTTGAAGATTTTTTGCTATTTAAATGAAACTTGCGCCGAATATGGCGTATAATGAGATAACCTGAACACTGAAACTCATCCAATTGTAAATATTTCTTAGGAAATTTTGAAATTTTCAATTATTTCTTGGGTCCATGCGATTACAGCTTCCTTGTTCCTTGTATATTGAATGTCTGTAGTTCTAAATATGCGATAAACATGCACTGTTAAAGTAAGCATTTCTATTTTTGCAGCACGTCTGGTGTAAATACACAGAGGAAATATTATAGCACCATGTACAGAGATTCTAAATAAATGCTCCTGTTTGTATATATCTACCAAAAATGGCCAAACATATCACTTTTCGTTTGAGCTTCAGCTGGCTGAATGTTTTGAACTCTGTTGTAGTTACTTTATAACGCAGAACTTGATGTACTCATGTCGTTAGGTGAAACTCTGTTGTGTATATATAGTTAACGCGTAGCTTGATGGTGTTTGTAAACATGTACTCTTGTTGTTAGGTGAAACTCTGTTGTGTATGGTTAAAGCGTAGCTTGATGTACTCGTGTCGTTAGCGAAACTCCGTTGTATAGTTACGTTATAACGCAGAACTCGATGTGTTTGTAAACATGTACTCGTGTCGTTAGGTGAAACTCTATAGCTAACGCGTAGCTTGATGTGTTTCAGGTAAATATGTACTCGTGTCGTTAGGTGAAACTGTTGTAGTTACTTTATAACGCAGAACTTGATGTGTTTGTAAACATGTACTCGTGTCGTTAGGTGACTCTGCCGGTTGTTTAGTTACTTCACGCATAGCTTGATGGTTTTGATTGTAAACATGTACTCGTGTCGTTGGATGAATCTCTGTTGTTTAGTTACTTAACGCATAGTTTGATATGTTTGTAAATACGTTCTCATGTCGTTGTGATTTCTCTATTTTCTTCACTAAGCTGTACTCAATCTTAGGACCTTAAGGCAACAACTGTCCTTAATATTTGGGACGTAATCCCAAGAGTTGAACAGCTGTATAAGCGTTACACTGTGTGTACAATGTAAGGTAGGTCTACTGACCTTTCAAATCTGTATATATTAGCGAAATAAGGATGCGAGATAATATATATATATATATATTTACACATACTATGTTTTAAGTAATGGTTCGTATAAGAACTGGAGCAAGATCTGTTGTTCCGCGGCAATGAATGTGATTTCACTAATCCCACATAGAAAATGGTTATTTTTTTTCTAAAGATATCTCTTGACTAGTGGTATTAATGTTCTCAAATTAAAATGCATGAAATCGCTCGTTGTGTATATGTTTTTGATTCCAAAACAAATTCAGCCAATAGAAAGACACTAAAACAAAAGCGGAGATATATAATATTTCAATGTTCCCTACATAGGATTTCTTTCTCTCTTTTTACATAGTTACAAATTGTCCGCTTCAATCATTTTCTTTAAAAAAATATTGTGAAATCAGAGTTCTTCCCTATTTTTAGGAGGTTTATTTCTATTTAACCAATAAGATATCAAGTTTCAACAATAGAAAAATTAACACCTTTGTGTATTCCTGGCCGTTGAGTGCTCCTGTTCTTACGCAAACCATTACTTAAGACCAGACTGCGGACAGAACACGGTCCAGACTGCACAGGATCGTCTTCCGTTCTTTTTTTTTTAGTGCAAACACCAGGATCGCGAGACTGGAGCAGATTTCGTATGAGTGCGACAAACTACGGCATGTCCCTAACCGTGCTGTACTGTGATTTGATTGGATCAGAAAGACAAAAACAATGGGAAACCATTTCAACGTCGCGGCATGCCGTACGGTAACCGTGCTGTAGTTTGTCTCGCTCATACGATCTGCTCTGGTACTAGTTGTGTCCACTGCGCATGTCTGAAGTGTTTCTCGGCACTAGATATGTGTTCACTTACCTAATGTTTGCACTTTCTCTGAGAATTTATTGAATTCTAATCGTTGAATCAGATCGTAATAATGTGAGCTACTTTGACTACAGTTTTCGATGATGGCGACCCAAAGGCGTTGCTAATCAAGTAATGGTGATGCAAAAAGCCCTTTATCGATACCAATAGGACACTTTCATTATGGCGTCATTTTGCAACTACTACCACAACCTTTTTCAAATTCTTATTCCCATTCAAATTTATCAACTCCTTTGAGAATACCAAGACAATGGAACAAATTAAAGGAACGAAAGAATCCGCGCAAAGAGTTCTGGTAGTTGTAGTATGTGACCCCATCATGCAAACGGCCTGGGCCTGGTTCCTGAAAGCCCGATTAGCGCTGATCCTGGATTAACTCTCAACGAAACATATTAGTCGTCATGGTAATTAACTCTGGATTAGCGCTAATCGGGCTTTCAGGAACCGGGCCCTGTAGTTGGTCACGAACGAACCGTTTGTTGTGCTAGATAACTAGCATCACAATCCGCTTGGAATTACTATGAAAATCTGTTGATTTGTGTAACTTATTACTTTATTCTGTGTTGTGCATCGTTACTTATTAATATAAACAAACCATTGAATATTGAATATCCCAGTTTCAAGATCATGTGCAGTTGAACAAATCATTTGTTTATTTGGCGGGCGGTAGAGGTTGAACAATAAGTGGCCCACCAGTTAAACAAAAGACTTGACATGATCTTTAAAGTGGCTTATATTGTCCTAACCTTTTCGTGACGAGAGCTTGTTGGATTTTGATGACTCGTATATTTTTTTGTTTTTAAAAATTAGTTGATAGGTTTATATATTATAGTGTGGGCACGTCGGTGTGGCAAGGGTAGAATCCAGATCGTGTAGTTAGTCATGGTTCTATACAGGAGTTGGTTCTCGTTATCCCTATGTGTATCCAACGAGCTCTCGTCACGTTTCGGGGTTTACATATGCTATTATAAGTTGACAAAGTAATGCCATAAATAAAGCACTCTAGTTTGTAATCATTGATTACTAGCAGTGAGATTAGGTGCAAAATAATTATAGTTGTGAAAATCTTTTTGTATACAAACATTTCTTTTCGATACAATTGAAGCAAAAGAATAAATCTTTATTATTTGCGTGAATTGTTCGTTGGTTGTACTGTTCAATTTAACATTACTGAGTCCAAACAAAGCGAGATGAGCGTTCGTGCTTCAGACTTTTACTTCTGGTTACGGTTATGTTTACGGTGCAAACTGTAGATCGTTCTCACTGAAGTCGACAATACTATTTGCTTCAATAAAATACGACTGAATACGTACGAGTTTGTAAATCTCACACAGATGGCAGAGTATCTTATTATAATATGTGAAAAGTAAAGAAATCTGGCTCCTGGACACTGATTTCCCGAGGACACATTCAGCTTAGGGCTTTCCATTGATTTACAGTTCTAGGATAAAGCTAAGACTGATTCAGTTTTAGACCCAATTGCAATGAAGGAATGCTGATGTATATTTCTTGTTGAGTTGGTGCCAGTAGATACGGCGACATGCAAGACCGTTCGCAATCTTGTAGAGCAGAGTCTAGCGGGGAGGCTCTGCACCGAGGTCCAAACCCTTACCCTTTTATAAACCATTTTTTGACAGAAAAGGTTAACTTTTCCATATACCTTTTACTAAACTTTTCACTTGAGTAACCCTTAAAATTCTTGGATGAATCGGCCGTTGGGTGCGTCTGTTCGAGTATTTTGAAAGGCCCTTTTAAATACCTAAATGATAGTTTCCCTACCCTTTTCTATACTTCAACTTGTGAAATCCCTACCCTTTAATATACCTCCAGCCAGAAAAGGTACCCCTTTCGGGCGGAGCCTCTCCGTACAGTCCATTTAACAATTAGACCCGCAGCCCGAATGGGCTACGAGTCAATAGCCCATGAGGCGCAGCCTCCTGGGCTATTTAATTCGTAGCCCATGAGGGCGAGAGGTCTAATTGTTTTAGTATAAACTAACTAGTCGGACAGTAGAAAATAATAGAAAGAAACAAATTGAAGTTGAAAAAAGGTTATTATTTCATGAAAATGTGTGCGGTTTTTCTCTACCATGGGCTATTGCAAATAGACCTATAGTAGGGTAGCCAATCAGAATGCAGGATTTGTAATAGTCCACTAGTTGGTTTATACATAGTTAATAGAGTGGAATGGTTATGAAACCCGGCAGACTTCAAAGGAGCTAACAAACGCGCTGCGATTTATGTTGGATGGGGGCAAGACAAAAGATTGTGCAGGGTCATAGTTCATTAGCGTCCCCTGAACGACTGAAGTCACACGTTTCTATTGGCTGATTGATTAACACATTGGAATTTCTATTGTGTTTTGTGCAGGGTCACGGTTAAAAAAAGCTGACAAAGACATATAACAAAGAAGGTCGCTGGGTTTCATAACCATTCCACTCTATTAACTATGGTTTATACTAATATATAATAGTCCATTATATAATAGTCCATTATATGCAAATGCGCAAACCATGATTTCAAAAGCCTACTTTGTGTCTGGAACCACTGATAGTCTGGTTGGCACAATAGGTAACATGGCATGTATTATATTTATAGTGGCCATAGTTCATTATCCCTCTTGCTGCCTCGTTAGCATTAAGGTATGGGGAAGTCCTCCCTGTCGAGTTAACGACGGAGAGAAGCACGAAGTGCTAGAGAGGCAACGTGAGGGAGGGAGGGTGGGGCGAGTTGTATTCCCCGTGACTTGTTAGCTTAACTGACACAGATGCATATCATTGAGTTGCTTACATAATGCTAATGACGTCATTACGAGGGGTCACGAATATTCAATGAGGTTTGAATAGTTCATTATCCCTCTTGCTGCCTCATTAGCATTAAGGTATGGGGAAGTCCTAGATCCTCCCTGTCTCACCCGATTGGAGAAGCCCTCCTAAAGCGACCACCCTACCACAACAACTAAATATCAAATCTATCCCAATCCTTACCTCCAAATCTTTACTCCCAAAACCTTAAAATCTGCAATCCCATACAAACGAGCTAGAATTTTTTAATATTTATTTTTTTGATATCGCATCAAGCGATATATGTTTCAATTGCCGTGACCGGGCACATTCTTACAGTAGCGTTTTAAAGAAAACAGGTTCGAGTTCCCATCCCTCAGTGACTTAGTCAGGACATGGTTAAACAGCAGGCCCTCTTTATTTGGGAAGTACAACATTTCCTCAGTTTTCATCCTCCCGAGATTTCCCGCCCGATCACCCGCAAAAAACAACGTCTTGAAATAGGCCTGATCTCTTGCGAAAACATTTATTTCTTTAGATCACCTTCCATTAGCCGCTTAGCGATATACGACCCAAGAGCCAACAAGTCCGCAATGAAAAAAGGTTGAGCCTGGGTAGGGGTAATCCTAGCCCGTAACTGTTCTTCTCGAATCATGGTCAGATATTCTTTGACAGTTTTCGAGGCTGCTGGGTTACCAAACCCAGGGATTGGAGATTCATCTGAACCCCTGCCGTGCAAACAAAATATAGAGCGGAGTTTCCCTATTAAAGAATCGACCGTGCCGTAGGCTAATCTCTTGGGACAAGTACACTGGAAATTCCCCTTTTGTCCAGAGAAACGACAACCTTCCTGGTGCACTTTCGTTCTTCCGACGTTATCCTTCCATATAAGGAAGTCCACAACTGCGTCCAGGGTTGCTGATTGGATATCGAATGGCGGGACAAGGCCCGCCAAAAACCACGTGAGTTTCTTTTCCAATGCTGATTTTTGCTTTCCATACCGGGTGGCCTGCCTCCGATCTAATAAATCCGACTTTCTAGCTTTAATGTCCTGCATATTAATAGGTGCCTTTAAAGTGAGTGGTGTTTTCCTGAAGAGTGTTCTCTGATATTCACAACGCTGACAAAACTTGAAACTCTCGTCATTAGGGTAGGCGCACCGGGGGCATCCCACTGATGGTACGTATAGCTTTGGAATAATGGGCAGCGCCAAGAGAAAAGTCTCACATATTAGAACCTATCGACTCGAAAAACCCACAAGTCAAATAGTAGTCTTATCGGTCTAAAACCATGTTTCGTGGGCGTCAATAGAGCACCCCAGGCGCCTTTTTTAGCCAGGATCATACCTCTGGACGACATAGCTACTATAGTCGGCCACCAAGCTGGACGAGGGGACTGACCGGGGACCACCATAGTCGTGATTGCCTTCTGGGATTGAAGGAAACAAAGCAGCGCGTGTATTAACGCAAACGGGGGAAAACAATATGCGTTTATCTCCATCCCGTCACAGTTTTGGAGGTCCTGGCTGAATACATCTACCCCTGCAGAACCTGGGGTGGGATAAGGTGTGAAATGAGGTAAAGGCTTGCCGTCTCGATCTCGTTGAGCATTCGAATCGAGCGACATCAAGTCGACGCTGTGACCACGATTTCCGCCAAACAGCTCCTGAACTTTATCCCAACATTGGGGTGCCAGCATGGAGTCCGTAGCAGTTAGTTTCCGAAAGAAACCATCCGCCGGGTTGCACTCCGAAGGAACGTAGGTCATAATTAATTGGAGGTTCCTTTCCTGTGTCAAATGAAAGATCCTCTTGGCTATTAGATACATATTTTGCGCGCGACCTCCGCTGCCCATCCAAGTGTGTATGACCGCTTGATTGTCCACCTGGACATTAATTCGACAATCACGTATATCTCAAGGCAGAGCTTCTAACACCTTAGCAACCGCCCAGAACTCCTTCACATTGATACCTTCCGAGGCCACGTGACCTTCCCAAAAGTCTCCTAACACGATGTCTGTAGGTTGTCGTTGAATGACGCCTGCCCATCTCGATTGTGACGCGTCAGTCGAGATTGTGACTACCACGTGTTTTTCCATCCGCCACGGGACATGGCCAGTCCAGTTGTCCAAGAATCTCCAAAAGGCGAGCTCCTCGCTAAGCGCTGAAGTCATTCTCACCGCCCCAAGTGACGATGCTCAACCAATCGCTGCTGCCATCTCACGTATGAAAAACGTCGCGCCTGGGAATGCCAGGGAAAACGAAATAGCTTTCCCCATGAACCTTTGCAACGTTTTAATTGGGACAGTAGGAGCCCCCCCTTAAGATCTCCTCTCTTAACGCAGCGAAGCTTGCCTTTTTACTTGCGGGGATCTGGAATGCCTGTAAAGACGAGTTAACCTCCATTCCCAAAAACGTAATGCAGTTCACTGGCATCAACACGCACTTCTTGAGACCTAAAAAATATCTCAGTTGGATCAGAAGCGTACACACAATATATAGGGCGGCCTCGGCAGATTGTTTGCTGAAAACAGCATCCCTCTTTCCTATAGGCTTAGACCAATAACCCTCATTAGTGAAAATTTCACCATTTAGGCGATCGTCTATATAGAGGGAGCAAGCAATCCCCACACTTCTGAAGTAATTTGTTGCTGCCAAACCTATTGTCTGGTAGACAAAAGGAGAGTTCTTCCAGCCAAATGGGAGAGTTGCGCAAACTAGCCACCAGTCCCCCCATCTGATTCCAAAATACTGCCTAGATTCTTCAGAAAAATATGGTCATAACCCGACTTGTCGTCTAGTTTAGACATTAGTGAGTCCCGATAAACATAGCGTAGCACATCTCTTAGCTTATCTAATGAAAGGGTGTGTCCCCCATCCATAAGTTAAGGAATCTTGCGTCAACGCACAATCTTGGTTTCGAAGGTTCCACGGTCAATGGCAGCACTAGCCTTGGTGGGGCTACCTCACAGACTTTCCCCCATAAACGGACTGCTCCTGTCTGTAGGCGCTCTTCTAAGGTTCTTGAAATGAAATATGTAAATTCTTTGCAGGACCCGTGATTGCCAAATATCTGAGTCGGGGGGTGTCGGTGTAGGATTTTACGCCTTTAAAAATTCCTTTAAATGGCCTCATGAATTCGTTAATGTTAAGCCCCTCTTTAATCCCTTGTAGGATCTTCTCCCCCTTCTCATGCCCATCTAATATCGCCTCCCAAGTATTTAAATGTTTGTGGAGCTCTCCCGCCTGAAAAGAATCAGGGTCTCGGAAAGGGATATCGGTTACTCGTCGCAAATGTCCGTCTAGAACTCTGTCAAACTCCCGGAGTAATAACGCAGGCTCTGTCACCTCCTCCGAGCTTGGGGTTCCATCCAGGAGTACCCACTTAATACTGCGAAGTTTGGCATTGTGACAAGCCGTGATTGGATCAAATTGCTGTTCCCGCCTTTGCCTTTTTTTTCTTGGGCTGCAATAAGGCAAAAGGAGAAGGGTGCTTAACCAAGGGTTACGGTACCCCTAGATCAGGAAACCCAAGCCCGGAGGAAACGACCCATCTGCCCGAGAATTCGTGGTAACAAGGGAATGCCTTATAAGACAAAACGCTTGCTGGGTCATCCCACCGATCAAAGGTTACGGAAAATAAACAAAACCCGCCACGCTTTGCAACAAACATTCCGTTAAAATTCCAATGCACCGTAATTCCCATAACCATGATTATCATATTCCTTTGTGTGTGTGTGTGCATATGCGTGCATGTGCGCGCATGTGTGCGCAGTGTGTGTAAGGGAAAGATCATTGTTCTGTATCATATCAGTGTTCCTTCATTTATTAACATCATTTGCCATACTCATTTATATTACATAGTCTATCGATTATCCAGTGTCCAGTCCTTAATCCACATTTTTTTACATTACTTTACAGCACTTTAACTCCTCGGTTATCCAGTACTCTAAGCTACATTCTCTTTTCTTACGCTAGAATCCGGTGAAGCCTGCCCAAACGGACAGAACTTGGCTATATGGCCCATCTTTCCGCAAGAGAAGCATTTCAGATTGAAGCTCTCCTCTCCCTTCCTCTCGGATATGGTGAGGGGCGTGCCCTTCCAGGCTCTCTTCCGCCTTTTTTCTGGTTCACCGCCTTCAGTGCCTTCTCGACGACTTTTTTTTTTAGGCCCACAGTCACACCTCTGTGAACACACTGCCACACATCTTTGTGGGCACCCAACCCCGGCTTTTGTGAGCACACGTTCACACATTTTTGTGGGCACCCAACCACACTTCTAGGTGTACACACAACCACACCTCTTGGGTGGGCACACAGCCACACACTTTAGTGGACACACAGCCACACCTCTTTCGAGGGCACATAGCCACACCTCTTCGGTGGGCACGCAGCCACACCTCTTGGGTGGGCACACAGCCACACCCCTTGAGTGGGTACATAGCCACACCTATTGGGTGGGAACACAGCCACACTCTATCCCTATACATAAAAGCTGCACCCCCTTCCGTTGGTCGTATATCCAGATCCTCTCTCTGTTCTCTGACAACAGCTCAGCAGTCTTCAAATAAAACGAATGCAATATAGGAGCGTATGAGCAAAGCACAAATAAAATTCAAGAAGACCAGTCGCGTCTCGGGGTGTAGCTCGCCAAAGTAGTTCCATAAAAGAGCTAAGACATAATACTAGACCATCATGCCAGAATGAGCATCCTTGCATAAATTACCAGCCATGTGCTTGCGAAAGAAACGACCAACAATCCGATAAATACTATGCCTACAACAAGCTCGTTATAAGCCAACGAATAAAGAGCAACTAGAATAATTAAGCTATAATTATCACCTCCAAAGTTCCTTCTGTCTTGTTAATTTCACCAGTTTTCTCAGAGTTTACCGGGGCTTGTGAATTAACAGAATCTTGTCGCGAAGCTGCCGAGTCCTGTCGAGAGATCGCCGGGCCTGAAGAAGCTGAAGCCGCCTCAGAGACAGGATCATTCGTCGCATTATCCACGTTGGGCCGTAAAGCCTGTACAATTTCCACAACTTCTTCGTTGTTGACCGGAATAGGACGCGACTGGTCTGCCATAGAGTAGCGAGTCGTATTCCCCGTGACTAGTTAGCTTAACTGACACAGATGCATATCATTAAGTTGCTTACATAATGCTAATGATGTCATTACGAGGGGTCATGAATATTCAATGAGGTTTGAATAGCTTCGGTAAGTCCGGCAACCTATTCCGGATCCAATATGGCCGCCGCAATTCAAGAGGGGGTGGTCTGTCTCGATGCTTGTAAGATATATTCTTGATACACTGACATATTTGATGAAGTTACAACCTTAATACCTTCTAGTGACCGTTTCCATGGAAACTTAATGTGACCTATTAATGGCCTATTAATGGTTGTACTGGGTGGCAAACATTTAAATTCGTATATTTAAAATAGTTTTATTAGCAAAACCTGTTTGTAAATGTCTTCCTCCAATCGATTGTCGCCTTTCCCATAGGGATCACGATCTCCACAGACCTTTAGCTTAGATCACGTGACCATCCCCTTGTGTACTGTTGCTTTTATTTCTGGTTAACGCATGAGATACATTGATATAGAAATACTTCGGACAAAGAATATTTTCCCGAAAGATTTGAAAAGGGACAACATAAGTGATTTATATTGCGCAAATTACGAAGACTTGTTCAAATGCGCTTTTTAAATGTTAAATTAGACGGCTACTCGATTACCGGCCGGTTTGGTAATGAAAGGGTTAAGATCGACAGTCACAAGATCTTGTAAGGAGTGTATTTAATACAGTAGCTTGCAGACAATGCACAAGAGGACAGAAATATAGAACTAAGTAATGGTGTTTTAAAGTAAGATTGGTCCGGAACACACTTGTGGTAGCACGAGCACTTCATTACCTCACTCGGCTGGGATCTGAAACTTGCCATTGATTTCACTAGTATTAACGGAGGTAAACTCCATTACTTGCAAAATCTTGGTTTGACTCAGTTCGATCATCCACCTTCTCATACCACATTAGATATTCATGGTACATCGGCCAATGGGGATGATTGATCGAGGTCACGTGGAGATACTTTGAAACCCAGGATAGAACGACAAACTAAATTATGCAAGTGGGCGGGCTTTGAAGCTGAGGGAAATTTAGGGGTGAAACAATGACTCATTTCCATATTTACCGTATCTAGAAATCATTTCTCAATACGAAAAATATGCAAATGACCTGCAACTGTATTGAGAAACGATTTCTAGATACGGTAAATATGGAAATGAGTCATTGTTTCACACCTAAATTTCCCTCAGCTTCAAAACTAACTCAACGAAAAAGTAAGCCTCTTTGCATTAATTCACTGAGTTTGCTGTACTAGCCTTTTTCATAGTATCTCCATTGTGATAAGTAGATGCATTCGACGATAATCTATAAAACAGGACAAAAATGTATAGGAATTTAAAAACATCATTTTACTAATCTCATTGAATATCAGTTGAATCGAATTGTCAAAAACCTTAATTCCCCAGCGCGTCTTATATGCTGTAGTCCGGGCACAGCTCTTCTTACATTGTCTAGCGTTTCCTCAACGCTTAAAGGTGACTGGAATCTTTTTGTTGGAGGTCCACCTTCAGGATGCCGATCCATGCTGCTCGGTGCCGCTGAAGAAATAGCACCTAACATGTGTTTCTGCAAGGTTTTCTATTAAAGGAATGTTCAACTTGAAACCCTAGGACTGCAAAAAAGCATTCATTCTCAACTAGCACAAAAGAACATTATGATAGGTCTCTTGTCATTGGCCTCTGTGCCATGAATATCTAAAGTACAATGAGAAGTAATTTCTAATCCTAGCCAGTGTGTTGGACACGGTTTCTAGATCCTCGTGCTCCGCCTCGGCATTGTTTCTTGGCACGCGGATCTAGAACCGTGTCAAACACACTGGCTCAGATTAGAACTAGTGATAATCATAGATTAGAAAGTGCGTTCGAAATGGTTTTTAAGACCAGAATTATCAACCCTCCCTGTTCCCGAGTTATCAACCCTCCCTGTTCCCGAGTTATAACAAAATAAATGAACAGTTGTGGTAGCCACAAATACACACCCTTCTGAGACATCACTGCAGCAATCTAGACTACACTGTCAACAATAGTCAATAACAGACCGAGTCTACTTTGGGTGTTAAATATCCTGATCCAATAATATATATATATATGTCTTTAAATAATAAATTTATACAAGGGGATGGATATGTTCGGTTAAATACACTGTCGGTTATCATTTGACTGAGATAAATAAAACATTTTGGATTGCAACATTGAGTATGTTGACTCTTCTGTTGGTGATACAATATAAACTATATAATTATGCATGTGTATAAACTACACTCCAGTTCCTTCAGAGAATTCAAATTATTCTTCAAGTGAGATCAAGGCTGGCTGCAGAATATCAAGTGTCCATTGTCAGTTTACATTGTAGAATTATTACTGATCAATATTGGTAGATTAATTGTTTCAGGGATGGAAGCGGTATAAATCATAGCTATAAAATTCGTAGGAATAATAAAAGCACAATCCAATACAGAGAGAAATCCAACAGAATTTTCGATTGCAGACTCACCCGATTTTTACTGGACAATTCAGCAAATATTATGGACGAGTTTATTTGACTGTTGGGGTTGAATTTCCCTGCTAGCAGAGGTCTCTCTCTGTCTTGGTAAAATGGAAGGCGAGGGAGAGACCTCTGCCGACATCCGACACTTGCCGTCCACATTCATGGACGAGTCAAACCAGTTTCGAAAACACGTTTGACCGGAAATAGCTGTAGGCGTCAGTTGTTTGTTACAGTTGTTTCGTGCGCTCATAAGTACACGTGAGATCGCGTCACTTGTTGCCAAGGAAACTTCACGCATGCGCGACAGATTAAGCGTCGGATGTCGGCAGAGGTCTCTCCCTCGCCTTCCATTTTACCAAGACAGAGAGAGACCTCTGCTAGCAGGGAAGGGTTGAATAGGCTGCACCGACAAAATTCAAAACATATACCACGTTTGGTTTGGTACAGTTCAGACATCGGACTTCGTCAATGCTCCAGAGTTTAGACTTGTGAACATTTCCCTCAGGCTTTCACTCCTTTGGTAAATCGTACAGACAAAACCGGCAGGCCTGGAGAGCAAACGTCGAAGAACGTCTCGGCAAAGCTCTCTCGTGACGTTTCACCAGTACTCCGACGCCATCTTGGGTTAGGCGCGTAAAGACCCCTGGGAACGAGGTTGACCACATCCACGCATGAAAATTTCTCGATGTGTTTCGCCTGGAAACGCACAGGGAGCCCAATGCAAGCAGATTAGTATGCGTTCTCCTTCGTCGAACGCAACTATGGGCTTTTATCGCACGGTGGCCATGTTGAGTCCCAGGAGAATAAAAACCTTTGTTTTCGTCCGGTAAACTCGTTCTGAAACCAACCAGTGCGAGGCTACCAAACCTATTGCTTTATCCAAGATGGCCGAACTGCGATAACAGCCCATTACGGTGCTGTGTGTAGTGTTGATAATGGGGGGTAAACAAGGTGAGTGATATTCCTTTATTCGCCATCTTTATATCCGCTAACAAAATGAGAGCGATGTTAGTAAAAGAGCAAGCCACATGCACTTACAACTGTTTTCTCTGCACTGTAAAGGAAGCAAGCAAAATATAATTAAATACGCAGGCCGGGAATCGAACCCGGGGTTCCCGCGTGGGAGGCGAGAATTCTACCACTGAACCACCAGTGCCAATGTTGACAAAACGTGTTTCATATAAAACCATATCATGTTTGTTCAAGTAAGCTTTGTCAATGCGCCATGGTAACAACAACAACAGCAATTAACTTTATTTCATGCAAATGGCAAGTTCTGTAGTACAAAAACAAATGTATACAATTATTAGAAAATATGAGAGTAGGTAGGACTAGAACAAACACGTGAATTACATATAAGCATATGATATGTTGATGAAATGGTATTCTAAAGACAGGTAATATTCTTTCATTCCACCATCTTTACATCATGCAACATAATGGTAGTAATACTTGCATGCAAAAGATCAAGTCACATACAATGACTGCTCTTGTTTCTTCACTGTCAAGAAAAGTTGCAAAAATACAATTCGATGCACTGAAAAAGAAAATTGAAATCTAGGTCAGACTAGGAGCGTGCGCGATCGATCACTCAATTCCTACCGCAGCGAAATGGCTTCTTCAATTCTGCTTTTTGATTCAACAAAGGATACAATAACAGACACAAATCATGCGATTTAGTCTGATTTAGTCTGCAGGAAAAACAAGTGATCTCAAAATAAATATAATTAAGCGTGGAATCACTACTGTAGGCTACGCGCGCTATTTTTAACTTAGCAAAATATCAACAAAAGTACTGAATCATCACTGAAATAATTCATCGGACTATGCGACTCAAGGAAAATCACATGTCTGACTCGGTAATTTCACGTTAAATTGCACTCGATAAACTGATATCGCCCGAGTCGCGATATCGGTTTTCTCGTGTAATTTAATCGAATTTAACGGAAATAGGCTCTTTGCAGGACATGGTCACGTGACCTTTTTAGCTTGTCAATCCAAAAACATTTGGTGCTAGAACAACATGGATGCCAGAAACGCAAATAGAGAGCCAAAATTAGCAAACAGCACAAATTTTAGGTTCATATCTTTAAAACTAAAGACATGGAAATTTTTTGAAAGCTCAAAAGTTAACAGAGTTTATATGGCAAGCCGTGCTAACTTAGACCTCGTCAGGCTTGTGGTATTCGATTTATTACACATAACATCGAAATAAGCACATTCTATATTTTGCCGTCCATAAAAAAGATTCATACAGACATAGATCAGCATTTTTCATTACTTTATTTTAAAATCAACACTTTTTATTGTTACTATTACAGCTATTAGCATTTCTATTGATGCGGGCGCAATTTCCGTTGATCCTAATTGATCCGAGTACATGTTTCCTCAGCGGTAATCATGCGCTCAACACTTTATAATGCAGGTTAGCGCAGTGGTAAAACACTCGCCTCGCTCGGGCACCGTATGTGAGTTAGGTTTGTTGTTGCTTCCTTATCTGCATTCGAGGATTTTTCTCCGGGTTCTCCGGTTTTCCTCCCTCCCTAAAAATCAACCGTGAGTCGAGTGTAGTGTGTCCAAAACAGTTAATGTAGTGGGGAGTGTGTGAGAAGTAAAAGCAGGCCCCCGCCAGCTGTAAGCTGTAATACTCAGCCTGCTATAACAAATAAAATATTTATTTTAAATTATGTTTTAAAGGTATTGCGATGGCTGCTGGATGGCAAGCTATCTTTAAAAACGCAGTTTTCGAAAGGTCGACAATAGATTGGAGGTGGAAAATAGCATTTACAAACAGGTTTAGCTAATAACACCACCGATCTCGTACAAGTGTATTTTAATTAAATGAAGTCAGATTGTTTTTGCTCTCCAGTACAACCACGTGGTTGAATTCCTGCAAAAGGCCCCTAGCACTACCGAGCTCGTACTCAATCCCCAGAGATTCAAATGACAAAGGGCATGGCGGCCATGTTGGTGCCCCAACAAAATAAGCTAACGAGGAATTTTATTGTTTAAGGTGGCCCGCGGCTATTTATTTTGGCAACGGGGGTCTTTTTAAATTGCGTTTTTGAACAGCTAAGCATTATCCGATTTCCGAGATTTTTTGAATTTTTAATAAAGAATCCTCGAATGTTATAAAAAGTATAATTAGAAAGTGATTAACAGAGAATTGCTGAAGATATAAGCGATTTTCGAAAACGTTGTTTTTTAGGAAAGAGCGTATATTTCAAAACCCAAAAGATGGATTTGTTCCATTTTACTTTCAACGAGTGCCCAACCTCCAAGGTCTGTGACAGGCAAGTTTCAGGTTAATCGGCACCATACAAGTTTCTCAGCAAACGGCTGATCAATTTTAACCTTAAAATGTTATGCTCAGGCATCTGGTTCAACTGCCGGAGAAATATTACAGTAATAATTAAATCGTACATACCATATGGAAGTTCAATACCACTTGAAACTTCTGTGCCAAAGTCAAGAAGATCGGAAAACTGCAACTAACGTTATGCAGCGAACGAAGTAAGATAGGTTATTGCTGAATATTTGCGAAAGTCGAGAAATTTGTATTCTTTCGGCATAAAAAAAATCACTAGTTTGTTTTTCTTAAGTTTCTAATATGACTTACAGTAGCATATTTTAAAGTACCTTACCGAGTTTCAGCGCGCTTTGACCATACGCTTTTGAGAAATAAAGGCTGTAAACTTCAGCTTTTTTGAGACTTCTAAAATCTAAATGCTTGGAAAACCCCTCATGTTAGCTAATTTATTCAATGGGTTTGTTTTGAATTTCCGCACGGGTTCTGCCACTTGGGAATCGCGAGGCAAGGAATAATTAAAATTAATGTTGAAATTAAAATGAGGATTAATTTTGCAAGTTTGTAATAATAGTCCAGGCTGAGTAATGTTTTGGTGCCAAGGAGTATCAGAGCCGGTATCAAAAACATAATACTGCTTTTTATTCATTTTTTTTCTCGACTGTACGGATCTTTTTTAACTTTTATTTTGAATAACTGTCCCTTATTTAAAACGAACACCATTTTAGCCAGGATTTGCGTGTTAGTTGTCACACTTGCATGGGTTACTGCACACTGTCGCATGAATTACAATGTAATCCTAATTTTAATTTCAACATTAATTTTAATTATTCCTTGCCTCTCGATTCCCAAGTGGCAGAACCCGTGCGGAAATTCAAAACAAACCCATTGAATAAATTAGCTAACATGAGGGGTTTTCCAAGCATTTAGATTTTAGAAGTCTCACACAAGCTGAAGTTTACAGCCTTTATTTCTCAAAAGCGTATGGTCAAAGCGCGCTGAAACTCGGTAAGGTACTTTAAAATATGCTACTGTAAGTCATATTAGAAACTTAAGAAAAACAAACTAGTGATTTTTTTTATGCCGAAAGAATACAAATTTCTCGACTTTCGCAAATATTCAGCAATAACCTATCTTACTTCGTTCGCCGCATAACGTTAGTTGCAGTTTTCCGATTTTCATGACTTTGGCACAGAAGTTTCAAGTGGTATTGAACTTCCATATGGTATGTACGATTTAATTATTACTGTAATATTTCTCCGGCAGTTGAACCAGATGCCTGAGCATAACATTTTAAGGTTAAAATTGATCAGCCGTTTGCTGAGAAACTTGTATGGTGCCGATTAACCTGAAACTTGCCTGTCACAGACCTTGGAGGTTGGGCACTCATTGAAAGTAAAATGGAACAAATCCATCTTTTGGGTTTTGAAATATACGCTCTTTCCTAAAAAACAACGTTTTCGAATATCTCTTATATCTTCAGCAATTCTCTGTTAATCACTTTCTGATTGTACTTTTTATAACATTCGAGGATTCTTTATTAAAAATTCAAAAAATCTCGGGAATCGGAAAATGTTTAGCTGTTCAAAAACGCAATTTAAAAAGACCGCCGTTGCCAAAATAAATAGCCGCGGGCCACCTTAAGGGCACCAATATGGCGGCTATGAGGTCACGTGCAAACCAGTAATATACCAGAGTTCCTAAGGAGAGTAATCACTCACTCATTCTGATTGGCTAAAAATACATAGATTAGCAGTGGTTTTACAATTTTAACATATCAAACAATTTATTGAGAAAAGTGTCGTTCCTGAGAGCTCCCTGTGATATTCCATATATGGTCAATATATTCCATATTTGGAAAGCAGGACGGATCGCGATCGTCGAATACTAAAACACGTTCAGGAAGTGTAGCGAGCCGGCAGAAGAGAGGCGGATACAACGTAGGCTACAGGAAGTGTGATTAAAAAAATCGAATCGTTTTTTGAAGATTCGATAGCGAAATTTGAAAATGATGAGCGTATGCCTCACTAACATCTAGTCAGGCCCAAATATTACTCTGAACGACACCAATTGTTTGATATGAAATTGACACCAATTGAGTGACGATGGTTGTTTAGTTTAGTGTAGTGGTTGCAACGTTTGCCTTACGGGTAGGAGGAGCGAGGTTCGAGTTCTCGAAAATCTCTCTTTTTTTTTTACCTCACCATTTTCTTGACACGTTTTCCTTGAGAACCCTAGCTCTTGGTGGGTAAGATCTTGCTTACTGACCGGTAGGTTTTTTATGGTTCAGGGTAAGGTTTTAGTTAGTTTATATTGTCATTTCATGAATTAATTAAGTGAGCGATTCCTCTCCTTAGGAGCCCGTGCAATATACAGCCGTGGACATGCATGCAAAGGGAGATGCTACAGGCGTTTGTACATTATCCTTTTTACTCGGGCTGCCTGTGGCAGCGCCGAGTCTAGGTTTCGGCTTTCTTTTTATTATTATTTTTCTCCGTCGCAAATCGCTATTCTTGCGCAATAGTCAAAATGTTATGCGCGCGCAGTCACGTGTTGTTGCGCATCAACTCCCTGGAGGTAAGTTATGTGGCCGACTTTAATCTATCGCTTCTTCGTAAAGACGCTCCTATTGCTTACAAACGCATACGCAGATCGCGGTAGATTCGCACTAAAAGATGTTAAGTGATTTTGGAACTGGTTGGTCCGCGACTCACAAAGTAAAACACAGTTAAAACCACACTTGAACGAAGATTACTCAGAGTTGAACATAATGCACACTACTGAAATCGACTCAGAACCTGGAACCCAGAAGCCTCATGTAAAGGAAGTAGAAGTGGGTAAACACAAAGGAATCTTGTTGGACGACAGAAGTGCATGATAACTTTATAAGAGACAGAAAGGAAGCCACTTCGCATGAAGCTGGAGTGAAAGAGTTGGAGTCCAACCAATCTATTAACACTGTGATTGTGAATTCGAAGATAAACTTGAAGTTTCTTGCTTTTATCATTCTCTGTCTTGATTATTATAAGTTATAATAACAACGTCGCAGAAAATTTGATTTTAAGCTTAATTCCAAAACAGGTGACAATTTTATCATATGTATGCGTTGTGACCTCGTGCATAAACCTGTTATTAGACATTGTAGAGCATTTATCTGAAGAAATTGCAATAAATACGTTTGGCGACTGCGATATTTTTGAGAAAGCTGATTTTATTTTATCGAATCTCTTGTCTTCACCGTAGCTCATCTCGGTAGCTCGTACGCCCCTTAAAAAGATGCTAAATGCACTTCCGTCCTGCTCATGCATCCACAGTTTTTGCCGATTATTTTGTTTTTGAACATGGAGAACCATCTTTTATTCGTTAAATATTGTTGACTTAGATTTTAATGTATACTGATGTGATGTGGTTAAACTACTGTTAGTATCAGTTAATAAAGTAGGTAGTGAACAAATTATCTGGCTCTCCTACAGTGGCCCTATCACAAACCATGCATGGCACAAAAAGTACATGTACACAAGAAATCCATGACGAATTCACCTAGTCCTAGGTGTAGCCCGAGTTAAGGCCATACAGGGCCTCTTGTTTTCCTTATGAAACCTAATGCTTGATTTTCAAATTTTCCAAAATGCTTACACAATTCAGCACAGAGACGTTCTTGTTATATTATGATATTAATACGCTTTGTGGCTACGATTTAAATGGAGAGTAAATGCTTCTATTTAAGCGACTGAAGGAGTACGATCAATTGTATTCCATCCACATACAATATAAATGTAGCAATAACAGGGGGAGGGAAGAAAAAGAAAAGATACAACTGGAAAATAAATGTAAAAAAGATAAAAAGCAGCCGAACCCGAGTCAGTTCACCGTCGAGTTCTACCGTTGCCGAATTATTCATGCCTTGAGAGAGAACTACTAACATTACTATAATCAACTAGTACGTCCTTGCCTAGTGTGGAACTTGCTTCCGCTGCCTTTCCTACCTTACCGCCTTCTTCAATCGTCTTTAGTTCCCATCATGTCTTCCTTGCGCCTATTCCTGTCTGTCTCCTTGTTGTAGTCGTCTCCTTCTAACCTACAGTATTCACATTACACACCCTTTGTACAGTTACACTAACATTACGACTTACATTTCGCTGGGGATACCCTGTGTGTACGTGTGTGTATTGTTACCGCGCGCTAAGGCATGAACCATTCCACTTCAGTCGACCTCTCCAGTTTGCACCCCGGACCTTCAGATCTAATTTCTGACGCTCTCCCAACTGAGCTATTCGGTTGCTTGTGAAATAGACGAGCGATTTAATTATTTTAAAACTACAAAGCTCAATATCCCCAGAGAGTAACCATGTCTTTGAAAGTTTGCTCCAATAGATTAGATGCTTTCCGACGTAACAACGTGTAGTCGGAAAGTGTCTTCGTTTCGGCTCGTAGCTATTTTGTCACTTTAAGTGATAACTCATTAGTCTTCCTTTGTATTTCTAGCATTGAATATGCATGCCTTATGTATATAAGGGCAGAATCTCTTATTGTCTGCCTCTCGCTTGTTGGACAGCACATAGTAATCCAAACTTAAAGTTTTTTGTTTTGGCTTTAGCCCTCGGAGCCTTGTACGATTGCATTCGGTCGAGGAGTACGTTTCCAGAAGTTTTTCCACGTAGCAAGACGTGGTTTTTTACGATGGTTTTTCGTACCGGGCAACGTACACAATTTTCTTTAGACATTGTTGTTATGCTATTACTTTTCAGATTTTCTGTATTTGATTTTAGCATGAGAATTTGTTATTCTCGGGTGATTATGTTATTGGTTGTTCAACCATCCTTTTAGGATGGATATATGGTTTTTGGAATGTTTGCTGCATTCCTTTATGTCACGTTAAATATTATGATTTTGTAATATAATTAGTTTTAAGTACAATTTAATGATTTGTATTTAACGAAGTTAATTAAAGAAACTGTTTGCTGTTGTCCACCAGGGATCCGGCACTGTCACACTCCACGGAGTCTTTGCGTGTTTTATACATATCATGTGTTTTACGTTTTTTGTGCCGGCATTTGCGGAGTATAGAAATGAATGTTCATTCCTATACTACGTAACACGCCCAACGCGTATAAAATAATAATAACACTACAACTAGTGGAGTGTGACAGTGCCGGTTGCCTGGTGGACAGCAGCAAACGGTTTCTTTAATAAACTACGGTAATACAAATCATTACATAGTTCTAATATTACAAAATCATAATATTTAACAGGACATGAAGGAATGGAGAAAACATTCCAAAACCACACATCATCCTAAACTGGATGGTTGAACAATCAAATGACGTAATCACATGATAATAAGTAGCTTTTCACATGCTTAAATCAAATAATACCGAAAAATCGATATCTAAAGAAAATAATGTACGTTGCCCGGTACGAAAAACCATCGTAAAAACCACGTCTTGCTACATGGAAAACTTCTGGAAACGTACTCCTCGACCGAATGCAATCGTACAAGGCTCCGAGGGCTAAAGCCAAAATGGTTATATCTTGATGAATAACAACTTAAAACATTAAAACTAATGTTTAGCTGACTTGTGGCTGTCCAGCAAGAGAAAGAATTCTAAACTGATTGGTCTTTATATACCTCAAATATGAATATTAAACATATGTACAAGGAAAGAAACTAATGAACTATCACTTAAGTGATAAACAAATAGCTACGTGCCGTAATGAAGACGCTTTCCAACTCACTTTGTTACGTTGGAAAGCCTCTATTTCCCAACGCGTGCTGAAATGCGCCTTTCTGATTGGCTTATCAGAAGGCACAGGTAGTCCAAACGGTTAGATGAAACTAAACTGTCGGCAGAATGGCTGAGAATTCGTAATTTACTTGGTAGGATGAGATCACGTTCTCTCGGTGGAAACAATGCCAACATTAACATTCATTTGGTCAGTTTAACCGACCCAAGAGCCCGCAGCCAAATGTAAACTGCAGCCATCGCGGACCACAACAACGGCTTTTAAAAGAGTAATAAAAAACATGTGACGGGCCATGTGTAGGGTGCACCGCGGCAAAACGGTATGCTCCGCTGGCCAAAAGAACGAAGGCTCTGCTATCAAATACAAATTACCGAGGGTTTCAACTTTTTTAGTAAATAATTTTATAACTTAGTAAACTCACAGTGAATTACAAATTAAGAAAACTTCAACCTGTTAAAGTCTTAGGCTTAGCTTTTAAGTAGTTTTCTTATTTTTTGACAAAACAGTTCACAAATGGATACTTTTAAGCAGAAATTTTAAAATCACGGGTATGTGCCTGTTGTTTCATTTCGGTTTTCGCGGGAAACTGGGGGCGGCCGCGCGCCGACAAGGAATAGCAAATACGCATGCGCATAACGTTTTGCCGCGGTGTGTGTGTAGGGACATGTGAAGGAGTTCTCGTGACTGAATCAACTCTTGCTGCAAGTAACGTGTTTAGCATTACACATATCATATACTGTTTACTTGCCAGCTAAAAGCATGTTAAACTGAGAAGGCTGATGCTTAGATGTCAGGGAAGGTTGGCGGTGTGTGTGTGTTGGGATTTAGGAATGAAATTTGGGAAAATTTCGCTATATTTCATGTCTTCTCTCGCGCTTGAACCGCGGCACCGAAACATAAACGTGTTACGTGCATCGTGACTATAGCTAGACTCTATGGTACAGTGGTATGCGCTCTCGGATCTGAAGGTTACGGATTTGGCCGAGATTCGAATCGCAGAACATACCACAGGTAGCCTAAGCTTGGGACCTGTATAATATTTAACAGTGTCGGAGACTGGTCCAAATTTCTTGATCGTGTTGTATGCGTGACCCATGGGTAAACAATGTGAAATGAATTTAAGCTAATAATAGAGACATAATGCGAGCGGAAGTGAGTCAAGTAGATGGAATTTGAGTAGGCCAGTTAGAATTGGGCATTAGAGGTCAACTCTTGTTTACTAAGGTGTGACGAGTAGGGATAGTTTTTTGTTATTATTGGTGTGAAGAAAAAGGTTGTGAGAGAGAGAAAGCGAGCAAGTTGGCTCCATTAAACAAAACGTGGATTGACTGAATCTTGTATACTCGTGTTGCCTGTACAAGGGAGGCGATTGGCAACATTTGGCACCCCCGACGGGACTTGTTAAATCAAACAAGAGCCCAGCAAAACAACAGAAAAATAAGTGAAAATCGTTCGATCAAGAACAAAACATGGAAGAGAAGATTACTGAACTGGCGAATAAGCTCAAAACCCTGAGCTTTATTTTAAACAAAACCGAAGAAATCATTGGGAAGCAGAACCGGGAGGCTTCTGAGAGGCACGAGATCTCAATCCGGTGGCAAAGATCAAAGCTGTACAGCCTAAAAGAGGAGATCGAAGAACTCAAATTCATGAACGAAGAAACAGTCGATGCGGTACAGGAGTGGGTCGCGACCATAGAGGCAGAGCTGATGTATGCCGACGCGAAAGTGGTCGTCCTTCGCCAACAAATCAAGAGAATGGAAGACGAGGAGAGAGCGGCTGAGCGGGCCCAAAGTCGTCAAGAACAACTAGACTTCGAGAAAGCACAACAGGAACAACAACAAGCTCTAGATGAGCGAGAGAGGAAAAATAGACTGGAGTTTGAGCGAGAGCTCCTGCACCAGAAACTCGAATTTCAAAAGCAACTTAAAGAAATACACCCAGAAGCGAGCCAAGCTGTTACTGCGAAGTTGCCAAAACTCACAATCACCAAGTTCAACGGCACCTACTACGATTGGCTTCGGTTCTGGAGCCAGTTTACTGCGACAATTGACAGCGCAAACATGGCTCCAGTGACGAAATTATCGTATCTTAAGGAACTAGTGGAACTTAAAATAAGGAAAAGCATCGATGGCCTGCCGTTTACCGTAGACGGATACGAGCGAGCCAAGAACATTCTAGTACAACGTTACGGGAGTGGGAGCGAGATCGTAAATTCGTACGTAGAGGATATTATCAACCTTCCCACAATAACTGGCACGCAACCAGTAAAGATACACGCCTTCTACGACAAACTCATGTATGATGTTCAATCTTTAGAAACTCTGGGAAAATTAAGAGACGTGAACGGACACGTGCGCTTAACACTAAACAAATTGTCAGGAATCAGAGGAGACCTTGTAAGAACAGATTCCTCGTGGAAAGAGTGGGATTTTAATCAGTTAGTAGCGGCCTTACGTGACTGGACTGAAAGGAATCCTGTTGAAGTGAAACTGCAGGAAACACAACCGGAAAAGAAACGCTTTGACGAGCGCACGCGTTTTTACCACGCGCAAGACAACCAAGAGCACCGTAAACGCGCATGTGTATACTGTGAAGAACAAAATCACAACTCAAATAACTGCTCGAAAGTAGTCACAGTCGACGAAAGGAAGAAAATATTAGCACAACTGTACGGGAGTCAAGCACCGTGCAGTCGAGTGCAAGAGTAAAACCAACTGCCAAAAATGTGGCCAGAAACACCATACATCGATCTGTAGCAAGGGGGAACAAATGATGACGGCCACAGGGACCAGCAACTGTCCTGTGATTTACCCAGTTGTCGTAGTCAACGTGGAGGGGATCAAGTGCCGAGCGCTCCTCGACACAGGAGCTGGAAGCTCTTACGCTTCCGCTGCGCTATTAAAACAACTTCCAAAGCGCTCAAGTGTGAAGGAAGTGCGCCGAATAGAAATGATGCTAGGCGTGACAACAAGAGAGGTCTAAATCTCACCCATCACTGTCCAAGCAACCGACGGAGACTTCGAACTCACTATTGACGTGACCAAAGTCGACAAGGGTCACTTGCTTATGCTAAATAACCCAAAATACAATCAGCTGATGACATCCTACACACATCTGAACGGTATCCAGATGGAGGACACTGACACCAAACAACAACTCCCGGTACACTTGATACTGGGAGCCTGCGAGTATGCCAGGATAAAGACAAACAGCCGGCCGCGTGTCGGACAACCAGGCGAACCAGTTGCCGAGAGAACCAGGCTCGGCTGGACTATTCTATCTCCAGGGCAGGAGATAGATCACACAAACATGCCGCTGACACAGACAAGTCAAGCAGATTACGAGGACCTATGCCGCTTGGATGTATTGGGTCTGGCAGATTTCCCAGAGCATGACCAAAACGAAGTCTATGCAGAATTCCGGGAGCAGCTCACCCGAAACGAAGCCGGATGGTACGAAACCGGGTTACCCTGGAAAGGTAATCACCCACCACTGGCCAACAACGAGCAAGGAAGTCTGCGGAGACTTGCGGATCTCAGGCGTAAGTTAGAACGTACAGAAATCACAGAGAAGTACGCAGATATTATAAATGAGCAGAAGGCGGAGGGAATTGTCGAGACGGCCAACCAACCACCACACGGTGTAGAATTTTACATATCCCACAAGGCTGTTGTCAGAGAGACTGCAGAGTCAACAAAGTTACGCATCGTTTATGATGCCTCTGCTAGGGCGCATCCAGATGCGCCATCCCTCAACGAATGCCTTCACTCAGGCCCACCACTACAAAACAAGCTCTGGGACGTACTAGTGAGGGCACGGCTCCACCCAGTGGCAGTGACGGGAGACATAAAGTGCGGATCAAGGAAAGCGAAAGGGACGCTCTTAGGTTTCATTGGAAGCCTAATGAACACTCGAAAATACAAACGCTAAGATTTACCAGAGCTCTGTTTGGACTCGCGCCATCGCCCTTCCTGTTGGGAGGGGTGATAGAACATCACCTAGGAAACTGGGAGGGTAGAATGCCAATCACAGTGGCAGAACTGAGGAAAAGCCTCTATGTTGACGACCTCTTGAGCGGAGGGTCGACTGTAGAAAAAGCTACGCAACTAAAACAAGAGGCTATCGAGATCTTCAATGATGCAACGTTCACGCTACACAAATGGCACTCAAACGCTAGAGAACTGGAGGATCCCAAGACTCAACCAGCGAGCCAGGAGGAGACATACGCCAAGAAGCAATTGCCAACGCCCAAAGGGGGTAAATGCGGGCTCCTTGGGCTTGCGTGGGATAAAGATGTGGACGACATTAGCGTCATCATCCCCTCTGAGAGTGCAACCACAACCAAGAGAGGGATTTTAGCGAAACTCGCAAAAATCTACGACCCCCTCGGGTTAGTCTCGCCGATGACACTCGGAGGGAAGTTGTTGTTTCGAGACGCGTGCAACGCAAAGATCGCGTGGGACGCAAAATTGACTACAGGGATACAGCAGCGATGGAAAAAATGGGAGGACGACCTTCCCCAGCGAGTGACAACATCGCGTTGCCTGGCAACCTACAGAGAGCCCATAGAAGCGGTACATCTGCATGCCTTTGGTGACGCCAGAGGGGTGGGAGTCGCCGCCGCAGTTTACGCTGTTGTCCAACAACCATCGGTTCAAACCCGGGAACTAGTTGCGGCCAAGGCACGGTTGGCTAAACAAGGTCTGACCATTCCAAGGCTGGAACTCATCTCCGGACACATGGCCACCAATCTTGTGCTGAACGTGAAAGCAGCACTAGAAGGCTTTCCAGTGAAAACGCTCCACTGCTGGCTAGATAGCACCGTAGCACTTCATTGAATACGGGGCAACGGAGACTACAAGCAGTTCGTCGGAAACAGAGTCCGAAAGATCCAATCCCATCCAGAGATTACGTGGAGACACGTGGGGACCACAGAGAATCCTGCCGATCTTGCAAGCCGAGGCGGAGATGCGAGGGGACGAGAATCCTGGTGGCGCGGGCCTGAGTGGCTCGAAGACCAGGAGCATTGGCCGCCAGATATAGTCACACAAGCCTCCGAAGTCACAAGAACGGAAGCTAGAGCAACAAAGGAACTCTTCGCCGGGGCCGTTGATACCTCAGATGATTTCGACGGCGTCCTAGCAAAGTTCGGCCTGAGCAAGGCCATGAGAGTTTGTGCGTGGGTCTCGCGGTTCACGCAAAACTCTCGACAACTCAACCAAAGAACCTGCGGGCCGCTTACCACGGAGGAGCTGAATAAACAAGACCTCTTTTGGACGAAGCGGGCCCAATCGAGCTGCGAGATAGCAGAGGACAGCTTGAAGTTAAATCTACAACCAAATGAGCAGGAAGTCCTGGAGTGTCGGGGCCGGATACAGGGAGAGTACTCCATCTACCTCTCCGACACTCATCCCTACACGGTGAAGTTGATCCAACAAGCTCACCTACGAACACTTCACGGGGGAGTGGGGTTAACAATGACTTATGTCAGAACAAAACACTGGGTGCCAAGGCTGAGGAGACTCACCAAGAGAGTGATGAAGAGCTGTCCCGGTTGTCGCAGATTCCAGGCAAGTGCTGTTGCTAAACCTCCGCCTGGAAACCTACCAAAGGACAGGACGCAGGGAACCAAACCATACCAGGTAATTGGGGTAGACTACGCTGGCCCCCTGCGTTATCGCCTAACAAAAACGAAAGAAGGGAAAGCGTACATTCTGTTGTACGCGTGCAGCTTAACTCGAGGGCTATTTCTGGAATTACTCCCAAATATGGAAACAGCAGAGTGCTTGAACAGTCTCAAGAGATTTATCGCGCGCAGAGGGCGCCCTGAGCGCATTTACTCAGATAATGGGCGTACATTCGTGGGAGCTGAACGGTGGATGAAACAAGTAATGCGAGACGAGAAGTTGCAAGACTTCTTAGCAGACCAACAGATCAAGTGGCAGTTCAATCTGAGTCGCGCCCCGTGGTGGGGTAGTCAGTTCGAGCGAATGGTTGGGTTGGTTAAATCAGCATTCTACAAAACCGTTGGAAATGGTTTCCTGTCCTACAAAGAGTTGGGGCAAGTCATCCTTGACGTTGAGGTCGCTCTCAACAACCGTCCCCTGAGCTACGTCGAGGATGACATTCAACTTCCTATCCTTACACCAAATGCACTACTCTTCGCCGGATCCAACATCCTCCCTGAGTTGGAGACCCACCACATTAATGATGTAAATCTACGCAAGCGTGCCAAACACTTAAAGAAGTGCAAGGATGCCATGTGGCAACGGTGGACTAAGGAGTATTTACGTGGGCTAAGGGAAAGGCACAATCTCAAGCATGATGTCAAACCTCTCTCTCTAGCGGTGGGAGATGTAGTTATAATCATGTCGGATGAGCGCAACAGGGGCAAGTGGCCCTTAGGAATCGTGACGGAGCTGTACGCAGGGCGTGACGTGGTTGTGAGAGCTGCAAAGCTTCGGGCGGGTAAGAGCTATCTTGAGCGGGCGGTGCAGCACCTGTATCCTCTGGAACTGTCCTGTGACAGGACAGCTAAAACACCCCAAGCTGATCTTAGTGCCGACGCCCCTGAGTTCAGGCCAAAAAGGGATGCTGCAGTTGCTGCCCGACAACGTATCAGAGCTGGTGCAGACCAGGAAGACGATCTAGCTTGAACATTAAACGTTGAACTTTAGGTTTTGTTTCTGAAAATTGAAATTGTTTTCCATAACAGGCCAGTCTCCTAGGAGTATGGAATAACACATACCTCGAGGACGAGTTATATGGGAGAGTGTGTCGGAGACTGGTCCAAATTTCTTGATCGTGTTGTATGCGTGACCCATGGGTAAACAATGTGAAATGAATTTAAGCCAGCCGCTAATAATAGAGACATAATGCGAGCGGAAGTGAGTCAAGTAGATGGAATTTGAGTAGGCCAATTAGAATTGGGCATTAGAGGTCAACTCTTGTTTACTAAGGTGTGACGAGTAGGGATAGTTTTTTGTTATTATTGGTGTGAAGAAAAAGGTTGTGAGAGAGAGAAAGCAAGCAAGTTGGCTCCATTAAACAAAACGTGGATTGACTGAATCTTGTATACTCGTGTTGCCTGTACAAGGGAGGCGATTGGCAACAACAGCATTTGTATGGGATTTTTTAGTTTTAAAAGTACAACGTAAATCTTGAATATAAAACTCGACAAAAACCTATACATGCAGTGTCTTCTTGTGTTCCTTAAATGTCTGTGCCATGCCTACAGCGAATTTCAGCAAAATTTCCCTTAAACCCCTAAATCATTATTCTAAACGCGATTGTAAATTAACCTGAAAAGCCCCAAGGGACTCAAGGGGAGATGTTAATAAAAGTATGTATGTATGTATTCGGCAGGACTTGTGTGGTAATTATATACAGAACCAACCATGCATTGAACTGCGTTTTAAATGAACTGCTTTCTAGATCTTTAATTTAAGGGTTTTACAATGAAACTCTATTCACTCTTTTCACCTGGTAGCCATCTTGGATTCAAAGCGAGGCAATCCTTTGTTTTTGCCAGGGTAGCCTCGCAGTGAGGGATAGTCCAGAAGAGGCTCACCTGGCAAAAACAAAGGATTGCATCGCTTAAAATCCAAGATAGCCACCAGGTGAAAAGAGTGAATAATGACACTCTGCAGACTCTGGTCAACTGACGAGCAACGGCTTACATCGACCTGCACATATAATAGGCATTTTGTAGCTAACGGTCACGTGCTGATAACATATATATAGGCAAGCTACTTTCAATTTTCAATATTTAAGTACACTCCTGATAATTTTCGTGTTAGTAAAACGTATTAATGGACTATGATATATATATTTAGCTAACTAAGTAAATTAGGATTTATATTTATATTTTTTCATAAATCGCTTTCGCTTTCAAACTTTTTTAGAGTGATCTTTGTATTTTGTTATTTTCAACCCTTTTTGTTAGGGCCACAAGGGAGAATACGGTATTTACTGTAATTGTGCACCCTCTTTAATAAAGTGTTTCTATCAATCTATCTAAGCCTCCAATAATCGCGGAGCTCCCAGCCTACGAAGAGATATACACGCATATACGTAATGGCAATTAGTTTACGAAAATAAATAGTGCACGTGCAGTAGAGTTGCACGCGCATATGTAACGGGAAATGTAATACGTGCGTGCAGACTTAATTACGAAAATAAACACTGCACGTGCAGATGAGTTGAACGCGCAGATGTAACGGAAAAGGTGACGGCATACAACAGAAAGAACATGACGCGTATGCGTGCACGCGAAGACGTAACGGAAATTAAAGTTGGAAATTTAATACTTTACGCATTACGGCAAAACAATTACACTGATCATTAAGATAATAACAAATTCCCATAAACGGAGGATTGAATGTAAACGACAGGACGGTGTTAAATAGCTAAACAAAATCAAGTACCTGATTCAGGACTTGAAAACCTCAAGTGTTCCGCGAGCTGGTGCACGGTCGGGCGGGCGTGCAAAAGATGTCGCTAAAATTTCACTCTCCTGCTATATATATGGTATGGGAGCTCCGCTATAATACTTCATTAAAGAATGAATTGAGCTCGAGACCCCCATGGGATGCAGGTTGGTGCAGTGGTAAAACACTCGCCTCTCACCGCTGCGCGCGGTCTCAGGTTCGATTCCCGGCTCGGGCACCACTTAAGAAATAGAAAACATTTCCCGTGTTTCTATAGTGGGAGTTTGGGAGAACGAAAAATGGCAGTGGGAACACGAGCCCGAAGGGCGAGTGTTTCCACAGCTATTTCGAGTTCTTCCAAAATTCTACAAGTGTTTCTATAACTCTATAGCTATTAGAAACAAGGGGAAAATAACCCAAAATAACCAGAAATAACCCAACTTTCAGCCAATCAGAACGCGCGTACTATCGAATCTATTTTATAAATGTGAATTAGGTTTGTTGTTGATTCCTTATCTGCATTAGAGGCGTTGCCATGGATGCTGGAGAGCAAGCAATCTTTAAAAACGTTGTTTTAGAAAGATCGACAATCGATTGGAGGTGGAAAATAGCATTTACAAACAGATTCAGTGTATAACACTACCGACCTCGTACAAGTGCATTTAAATAAATGACGTCAGATTTTTTTGCCGTCCAGTACAACCACGTGATTGTCTAACGATTCTCGATGCAAGTCCTGTTAAACCTGTCGCTGACTTGCAACAACTATTTTACAACAACCGCCATAGTTCTCGCAATCTGATTGGCTTATTTGCATATGCAATATTTGGACAGACAACAAAAGCTGACGTCATTTGTCAAGGAGTGCGCGTTCGGCTTTCGTTTGAAGCTAAAAGTGTTTTGTTGTTGTAAAATTAACTACATTAGTTTGTTGTTGTTGTAAAAAACAAATTTAAGTAATTTGTTTATGTGTCTGTCCTAATATTGACAATGATTTCCGTCATAACATGGCCAAAATAGCTGTGGATCCACGAGGCGTCTTCGCCGACATTAAAAACTAACTTCAATTTGTTAAATAAAGCAGCCGTGGACATGCAAAGGGAAGATGCTGATTTTCAAATTTTCCAAAATGCTTACACAACTCAGCACAGAGACGTTCTTGTTATATTATTATATTACTACGCTTTGTGACTACGATTTAAATGGAGAGTAAATGCTTCTATTTGAGCGACTGAAGGCGGAGGCCTCCTCTCAAAAGATTTATTATTATTATTATTATTACGATCATTTGTATTCCATCCACATACAATATAAATGTAGCAATAACAGGGGGGGGGGGGAGAAAAAGATACAACTGGAAAATAAATGCAAAAAAGATAAAAAGCAGCCGAACCCGAGTCAGTTCACCGTCGAGTTCTACCGTTGCCGAATTGTTCTAGCCTGCGTCGCATCCGAACTGAACCCCGGTTAAGTCCGTCTGCGAAACAGTGGACAAAAGCTTGTTCTCGACCCCCAGCGAAGTTGCAGGATTATTTATAATCGATTTTGATTGGCTTTTACTAATGCTCATTCTTACACGTCTTCTGACTGGCCATTCAACTGTCACCAGCCTGTCAACAGTGCGACTAACGGCTAATTTACATTTCAAAATGCGGCGGCTTTTATACACGTCGAAAAGAGCAATGATATTTGTACAATATCAGTTTAAAATCGAGATTCGTTTGCTAGAACAAGAGCAGTTGACCGGAGTTGAGATACTAGATCTTTCTAAGCTGCATGGGGGATGTGTGTGTGTTCTTCGAACGAGCATTTTGTCGTGACAGATTCTATTTAATGTGTTCGGCAAGTTTCCTTTTATCTGGCACTAAACCACGGGCAGCTACCTATTACGTTACATTACTTCAAAACCTGACCCGAAGTTGAAATAAACCTAACCTTCTGCGATAGTAAAACACAGGGAAACGACGACATAGCTCGTCTTGTTGATCTACGGTATTCTTCAGCAGTTATTAGGGCGAGAAATCTCAAGTAAACAGTTGACTCACGCGTGCACGTGCAAACGAAGCGTTTCAACCGGAGCGGCCTCTGACATGAATGCCCGTCATAACAATCTCCGAGGCTGGTGACAGTTGAATGGCCAGCAAATCAGAAGACGTGTAAGAATGATCATTAGTAAAAGCCAATCAAAATCGATTATAAATAATCCTGCAACTTCGCTGGGGGTCGAGAACAAGCTTTTGTCCACTGTTTCGCAGACGGACTTAACCGGGGTTCAGTTCGGATGCGACGCAGGCTAAATTGTTCATGCCTTGAGAGAGAACTACTAACATTATTATAATTAACTAGTACGTCCTTGCCTAGTGTGGAACTTGCTTCCGCTGCCTTTCCTGCCTTACCGCCTTCTTCAATCGTCTTTAGTTCCCATCATGTCTTCCTTGCGCCTATTCCTGTGTCTCCTTGTTGTAGTCTCGTCTCCTTCTAACCTACAGTATTCACATTACACACCCTTTGTACAGTTACACTAACATTACGACTTACATTTCGCTGGGGATACCCTGTGTGTACGTGTGTGTATTGTTACCGCGCGCTAAGGCATGAACCATTCCACTTCAGCCGACCTCTCCAGTTTGCACCCCGGACCTTCAGATCTAATTTCTGACGCTCTCCCAACTGAGCTATTCGGTTGCTTATGAAATAGACGAGCGATTTAATTATTTTAAAACTACAAAGCTCAATATCCCCAGAGAGTAACCATGTTTTTGAAAGTTTGCGCCAATAGTGTTCCCAACGCATGCTGAAATGCGACTTTCTGATTGGCTTATCAGAAGGCACAGGTAATCCAAACGGTTAGATGAAACTAAATTGTCGGAAGAATGGCTGAGAATTCGTAAATTGCCGCCAATTTTACTTGGTAGGATCTCGGTGTAAGCAATGCCAACATCAACGCTCATTTCGTCAGTTTAACCGACCTAATCTTGAGCCCGCAGCTAAATGTAAACTGCAGCCATCGCGACGGATTTTAAAAAAGTAATAAAGAACATGTGAAGGGACATGTGAAGAGACATGTGTAGGAGGGACATGTGAAGCAGTTCTCGTGACAACTCTTGCTTCAAGTAAAGTGTTTAGCATCACACATATCATATACTGTTTACCAGCTAGAAACACGTTACATATTTAAAATGGCTGATGCGTAGATGGCAGGGACGGTTGGTGGTGCCGTGTGTGGGTTGGGTTTTGGGGGTGAAATTCGGGAAAATTTCGCTGTATTTCTTCTCTCGCGCTTGAAGCCTGGCACCGAAACAAACGTGTTACGTGCATACTACCGATTCCTACCGACAGAATAATCTCTTAGTAATCTCTTAGTTAGGCTCTATGGTACAGTGGTGTGCGCTCTCGGATCTGAAGGTTATGGGATTTGACCGAGGTTCGAATCGCAGAACATACAATATTTTTCCCATTTTCTTTCTCTGCATTTTACCTTCACTCTATTTTCTTTTTAAACCGTTAAAGGCCCGTTCAAATGGATGCAACATGTTGGCACAACATCATGCAACATTGTTGGATGCATCATGTTGGATCCGTTTGAACACCCTGTTGGACGATGTTGGATGATGTTGGATGATGTTGGACAATGTTGCATGAAGTTTGAAACTAGTCAAACTTTTCATCCAACATCGTCCAACATTTCTTTTGTTGTCGTGATCGATGAAGCATGTCCCAACATGTTGGATCCGTTTGAACGGCTTTCCCAACAATGTTGGACTCGCGCACGCGCACGCGCACTTCATTCGTCATTCGCGCTGTATCCATGGAGATTTGATTTTGTTTACTAACAGACGATTAGGCGATCATTTCAATTTGCACCATGATGGCGGAGAGTGAAGTATTTTCAGAAGATTTTGAGCAGGAAAACAGGAGCAAAACTCCTAAAAATGTAAAAAGGAAGGCTGTAAACACAGGCCTGAAAGAAAGTGCAAGACGAGAAAGTGGTCAGACGCCGAAGTTGACGAACTGCTAGATCTGTTAGAAGAGAGAGTTTGCCTTTGGGACGTATCACATCAGGAACAAGAGAGAAAGGGCCTACGAAGAGATGGAAGAAAAACTAGATATAACTATCTCAGACATAAAAGCCAAAGTAACATGCTTACGAGCTCAACTCGGCCGAGAAATCGCGAAGACGAAGGCGAACGTAAACAGCACCGGAATCCTTTGCGATATCACAGTACTATCCAACATGTTGGATTGATGTTGGATCCGTTTGAACACCCCCGTCCAACATCGTGCAACATCGTGCAACAATGTTGGGTCCAACATGTTGGACGATGTTGCATCCGTTTGAACAGGCCTTAATTATATTACTAAATTTAATTAAACGGCTCAGGCCTTGACCTGAGAAGTTTCCGAACGATTAGCAAAAACAAAGATTTCTTTCCTCCTGGGATTGAACATGTCCGCCATGTGTCAATGGCTGTAACTTGACCAACTGAGAAGTTGAGAGGGAGACCCCATGGTGTGTTTCAGTGTGTGCTCGTGTCTAGTACAGCGGGAGCATTGTGCAGCTCAGATGCCATGATTAGCATCCCTGAAGACTGGCGAGACAAAGACTGTTATGTGGAATCTGTATCCTTATGTTTATTTGCATTTATCTTTATAAAACTAGTATTTATATAAATAAGTCAGTTTTGACAGGAATTATTGTATTGACTTTTCTTCATTGTTTATCTGATAACCGCGTTTTATTACAACTGAGGACTACTGCTATACAGTCTGTTACGGTGATTAACGATATGTTATCGATCTATTAGCACCAGAAAAAAAAACGCAGATAACTACTACAACTGTAAACAAGCCAATACCCTTTGAGTGGAGAGGTTCTGGTTTTCCTTTATTTTTCTTTATATTACAACCAGCCAGGCGCATAGCAAATTAACGGCATTGTTTCACTTAACATTCGTTCAGTGTATTTCACAATCTCCCCGAGCGCTTCAATTTCAACACCGGCCTCGTTGACATGCCAGTTACCAGGGCTTATGCATAGGGTCTACTGTGGTAGTGTTACCTTAATTAATTCCAAATTGAACCCGAAATCGTATGATTACGTGTTTATAATCACATACATGAACAAATTAACAATCAACTTTTACTATCGGTCGTGCGTTCGTTCGACAGATTTGTTGCCATTTCGAATAACCAGCGCGCTATATAAAGACGTAATGTTGTGCAACAGCGAACTAAATTCTCCCTTTGTTAGGCTTTTATTACAAAATATGTGCCAGAAATACGGGGTATTATAATAATAATAACAATAACAATATTTCTACAGGAAAAACGGCCTCACGTACTGTGATTTTCAGGGAGGTTCAGGGAGGTCCTAGTATTCAATGCTAGGATTCTCCAGATCTCTGATTTTGATATACTTTGTGAAAAGTATAATTTGCACAGAATTACATATTTTTGCCGACTGGGATTATTACACTCTTCTGGTGTTACGCTTATAAACTGCACTTGCTCTGAGCCAAAAAGAATCGATAATTTTTCTCATGTATGTGATTATTTGAGTAAGCTACATCGACGTGCGTGTTGGGGAGTGCCATGCAATTTGCCAAGTGCTACGAACCTATCTTGATTTCAGAGTGTACAGCTGATTAATTACGTGTTATGACATGTATGTTAATTTGTAGGTTGGGGTATAAACTATTACAGGGTCCTCATAATTAAGTTACAGTTCATCTGTTTATCATGGGTTTCTTATTAATAAGTGGAAATCAATGTTTATGACCAACGTGTTGTGTCTATGACGTAATACTCGTTACTTCATGTGTTGTCATGGAAGTTATATTGCTGTGATGTCATAAAAGATCACGTTAGTTTCGTCACTGTCGTGTCACGAAAGGAACATTAAAATAGTCTCAGTAGATTGTTGAGTTTCTGTTTATAAAAGTATGTGTCTTGCAGGAATTCCGACTTTCGGAATACTTAAAGTGCAAGAAGTATCATGTCAAAAAAAATATTGTACTATTGTGTTTGTTTCTCACAAAAAGGTATTAATCTTGCACATTTCTGGCATTTGGTTACTTTTCATGGATCCTGTGACCTCATAAGATGAATCAACTCGCTCCAAAGAAAACTACTACAATAAAATCCCGTAGGTTTTCATTGTGACATCACAAGATGCATCAATCCCGCAATTCGGGTAGCGTTTATTCTAGTTTTATTTCTGCTCCTGTCTCTCAACGAAAACTAAGTTAGACAACTGAAGTATATCAGAAATAGAATTTGGGGCAAAAAGAGTTCATGTTGTTTTATGGCGCTACTTGCACTTTAAGGAATTCTGACTTGAGGATCCTCGCTTTAACACTATTCCATACGTAAAACACACTACTTAGGACCACTGTTATGGTCCAAACTATCACGTGATGAGAGAAACATCTATAGACTGGACAATATCAGGAGCCCTGACAATATTAAGAAAGTAATTAGAAACAAGGACGGTTTACAATCTTAGAACAAGGTGGCTGTAAAAAAAAACTGCAACCTATTCATCAGTTAAGAACTATCTTTATTTTAGTTTTATGGCCGGGAGGGACAATATAAGTTTTATACATAATTTTAGCTTTTTAGTGAGTCCTCAATGGATCTTGTGCAGAATGCAATCACGTGGTTGTACTGTTGGCAAAAAAACTGACTTCATTTATTTAAAGGCACTTGTACGAGATCGGTAGTGTTATTAGCAAAACATGTTTGTAAATGCTATTTTCCACCTCCAATCGATTGTTGATCTTTATAAAACAGTGTTTTGAAGTTTGTTTAGCATGCAGTAAAGCCTTTCCCATGCGCTCAGGAGTTAATGATTAATGAATTATTATACCAGCACGTGACTGTATCCTGCAAAGGGCCTATTAATATATACGTGCTAGAACGTAACGACACGTTAATAAAATGTATTGTGTTGTGTTGTGTTTACTGGTTATTTCATGGTTTTCTATAGAATACAGGCAAATATTTCACGAGAAATTTGTATTATTTGGTATACAACGAGCCTTTTATACCAAAATAAGATGAATTTCGAGTGGAAGTTTTCGCCGGTTTCCATAGAAAATCATGAAATAACCATATTATCCTATAAAAACAAATTTATGGGAAGATTTATCACGAAAAAACGTAAATTACCGGACGATAGACTGCAAATTTTCTCGCCGAGAAACCAAAGTTTCGAGTGGCGGACGCGTCTGCAGACTAATTATGTATTCAAAATCTTGAATTCTTATTGGATGATAAAGAAAGGGCGCGAAATTTCCTGCATTTTGATTGGCCTTATCTTGCCATGAAATACCGCCCTGTATTTCATAGTAAAGCTGAGCTCTGATCGGCTGAAATATAATATTTATATGATAATGTATTGTATTGTATTGAATTGGATTGGATTGTATAGGTTTCGTTCTAGTGGTCAGTTGCATGTCACATCTGTGTCATGTCATCTGTGTCACGTAAGTGATTTAGCGCAAGTGTTATCATAGCTTTGTCACACACTCATATACGTCACAATAAGTGTGTAACTCAACTGGTACTAGGCGAGAGTTTACATGTTTATTCATTATAGTAGCTGTGAGCTTTCAGAGTAATAGCACACAATATAGATTTGTATACACTTCCGATGCCAAGCAGTTACCTGTGCGTGTTCATGCTGCGCATGCGTGTACGTGTTTTACGTGGACGTCACGTTATGGTTGCGAGTTTTACAATGTTTGTCTTGTATTAATTTATTGTTTTTAGTTTTGGTGTTGCTCGGTTACGTTTTTCTCTGTCACGCTAAAATATCTGTCAGCAAAGTTGTTAAGTGTGAATTCTTACATGTTCTTTGTTCTCGTTTTCTGTTCACTGCTTGTCTAACTATGAACCATTCTTAGTGTACGCCGTTCAGTGTATTCATGCTTGTTAGCGTCTGTGCTGTTCGTTTAGTTCTATCTTCGTTCTCGTTCTCGTTCTCGTTCTCGTCTTTGTTCTCGTTTTCTGTTTGTCTAACTATGAACCAGTCTTAGTGTACGCCGTTCAGTGTATTCATGCTTGTTAGCGTCTGTGCTGTTCGTTTCTATCTTCATGGTTATAATTCACATGGATACAGCCATTCATGCCAGTCTCTGTATCTGTTTCAGTGCTCATCAAATGTATTGTTATCTTTAAATATGATAATTGCCTGGTAGCGGTGGAGCTAATCTGGCAATGAATTCGTTATTGATTGTTGTGTACTTTGTTGTCGACGGTGTTCAGATGATAGCTTCCTGTTTGTGTTGGATGTCATCGATTACCTGTGCGTGTTGACTGACTGTCCATTCTATATTTCTTTTTGTCTGTGTGCACATCATTGGTCATGTGATGTATTTACGACACTGCTCCATATTTCGTTCACTACTGCTCATGCGTGATAGGCCGGCTTCGTGAATTGATCGTGAAAAGGTTATTGGCTGCGAAAAACTATGAAGTGGTTATTTAAACAGCTAGAACTGTTATCTTAATGCTTGACATTAGATGTTATTTTTTGAATTAGTGAAACATTGCTGGAACTGTGATTTTGAGCATTTCTCGTGTGCTGTTTTGTTGCGTGTTAGATTTTTGTTCTTAATCGTTGGCTGTTGTAGGCGTTTAAAGGTCTTGTCTCTCCTTTTTAACTGTCAGATAGCATTTGGAGAAATTAGGTCAAGTCATGTTCAGTCAGTACGATCAGTATGTTAACAAGTAAATTAGTTAGTTAGGTTAGTTAATCCTGTCAGTAAAGTCCATTTAAACCAGTGAATACGGTATATAATGTCAAGCCAGTAAGTCAGTCACCCAGGTCAAGCCAACCAAGTGAGTGAAACTTTGTTAACCCATTATGGAGTAAGTCAGTGTTGTCACGTAGGACAAACATTTCAGTCAAGTAGGTCAAACCAGTCACGTCTGTTGAGAAAGTATGGTATGTCAAGTCAGTGAATTAGATCAAACTCAGTAGTGTGCCCAACAAGAAACTCTGTTAAGTCAAGCCAGTCAAGTAGGTCAAACTGGTCATGTTCGTCAAGACAGTCTGGTAAGTCAAGTTAAATAAGTGAAACCTGTAATGTCCGTCAAGACAATCTAGTAAGTCAAGTAAGTCAAACCTGTCATTGCAGTCAAGACAGTCTGGTAAGTTAAGTCAAGTCAAATATGTCAAATCAGGCATGTCCGTCAAGAGAGTCTGATAATTCAAGACAGTAAAAGTAGGTGAAAACCGGTCATGTCCAACAAGATCTGGTAAATCAAGTCAAGTCAAACCAGTCATGTATGTCAAACCTGTAATGTCCGTCAAGACAGTCTAGTAAGTCAAGTAAGTTAAACCAGTCATGTATGTCAAACCTGTAATGTCCGTCAAGACAGTCTAGTAAGTCAAGTAAGTTAAACCAGTCATGTATGTCAAACCTGTAATGTCCGTCAAGACAGTCTAGTAAGTCAAGTAAGTCAAACCAGTCATGTACGTCAATACAGTCTGGTAAATCAAGTCAAGTAAGTCTAACCAGTCATGTTCGTCAATTAAAAGAGTCTGATAAGTTAAGACAGTCAAAGTAGGTGAAAACCGGTCATGTCCGGGGGATCCATCAAGACAGTCTGGTAAGTCAAGTCAAGTAAATGAAACCAGTCATATATGTCAAACAAGTCGTGTCCTTCAATACATTCTGGCAAATCAAGTCATGTCAAACCCGTTATGTCAATCAAGGCAGTCAATTAAGTTAAACCAGTCATGTCTGGTAAGATAGTCTGGTCAGCCAAGTGAACCAAGAAGGTCAAAAAGTCATGTTTTTCAATTCAGTATGGTAAGTCAAACTGGTCATGTAAATCAAGAACGTCCGGTATGTCAAGTCAGTGAAGTAGATCCACGGTTATGCTCATCAAGATCGTGTTAACCTAAGTCATTCAAGTAGTGCAACCTGGTCATGTCCGTCAAGATAGTCCGGTAAGTCAAGTCAAACCATGAAGACAGTCTGTTAAGTCAAGTCATGTATGTCAAGTCATGGTCGTCAAAATTGTCTGGTAAGTCAAGACAGTCAAGTAGGAATAACCAGTCATGTTCGTCAAGACAATCTGGTAAGTCAATGTAGCCAAACAAGTCATGTCCATCAAGACAACCTGGTAAGTCGTCAATGTAGTCAAACAACGGTCATGTCCATCAAGACAATCTGGTAAGTCGATGTAGTCAAACAAGTCATGTCTGTCAAGACAATCTGGTAAGTCAATGTAGTGAAACCAGTCATGTTCATTAAGACAGTCTGTCAAGTCAAGTCAATAAGTCAAATCAGTCATGTCCGTTAATACAGTATGGTAAGTCAATTCAAACCAGTCATGTTCCTCAAGACAGTCTGGTAAGTCAAGTCAGTCAAGTAGGTCGAACAAGTCATGTCAATCAAGACAATCTGGTAAGTCAATATAGTCCAACAAGTCATGTCCATCAAGACAATCTGGTAAGTCGTCAATGTAGACAAACAAGTCATGTTCGTCAAGACAATCTGGTAAGTCAATGTAGTCAAACAAGTCATGTCCGTCAAGACAATCTGGTAAGTCAATGTAGTCAAACAAGTCATGTCCGTCAAGACAATCTGGTAAGTCAATGTAGTCAAACAAGTCATGTCCGTCAAGACAATCTGGTAAGTCAATGTAGTCAAACAAGTCATGTCCATCAAGACAATCTGGTAAGTCGTCAATGTAGTCAAACAACGGTCATGTCCGTCAAGACAATCTGGTAAGTCAATGTAGTCAAACAAGTCATGTCCATCAAGACAATCTGGTAAGTCGTCAATGTAGTCAAACAACGGTCATGTCCGTCAAGACAATCTGGTAAGTCAATGTAGTCAAACAAGTCATGTTCATCAAGACAATCTGGTAAGTCGTCAATGTAGCCAAACAAGTCATGTTCGTCAAGATATTCTGGTAAGTCAATGTAGTCAAACAAGTCATGTCCATGAAGACAATCTGGTAAGTCAATGTAGTCAAACCAGTCAAATGTTCGTTAAGACAGTCTGGTAAGTCAAGTCAAGTAAGTCAAACCAGTCATGTCCGTCAAGAGAGTATGGTAAGTCAAGTAGGTCAAGCATGCCATGTCTATCAATACAATCTGGTAAGTCAATGTAGTCAAACAAGTCATGCCCGTCAAGACAGTCTGGTATGTCAATTCAAACTAGTCATGTTCGTTAAGACAGTCTGGTAAGTGTAGTCAGTCAAGTAGGTCAAACCAGTCAAGTAAATCAAACCCGTAATGTCCGTCAAGACAGTCTGGTGAGTCAAGTAAGTCAAGTAAGTCAAAACAGTCATGTCCTTGAATACAGTCTGGTAAGTCAAGTCAAGTAAGTCACGCCAATTATGTCCGTAAAAGGAGATTGGTAAGTCAGGTCAAGTAGGTCAAACCAGTCATGTTCGTTAAGACAGTCTGGTAAGGCAAGTCAAGTAATTCAAACAAGTCATGTACGTCAAAGACGGTTTTGTAAGTCAAGTCAGTCATGTCCGTCAAAACAGTCTGATAAGTTAAGTAAATCAAATCAGTCATGTCAGTCGAGACAGTCTGAGTCAAGTCAATCAAGTAGGCCAAACTGGTCATGTCCATCAAGATAGTCTTGTAAGTCAAGTAAAGGAACGTTCATTATTATTGGGTGGGGGACAGGTGGTCTCTGCAGATCGAAACACTAGATGAATAATTATGACACCACCCCCCCCCCCCCCCCCTCCCAAAGATAAAGCTAAAAAAATCCTGGACACACCGCACACACACGCACACACACTCCTCACCCCAAAATATTTTGGTGCAAAATGTTAGCCAACATGATGCAAGGGTTAGTTTACATTTTAAATGTTTCTTTAATGAAGTAAGTACATGTCAAGTAAGTCAAACCATGTCTGTCAAGAAAATCTGGTAAGTCACTTCGAACAGTCGAATAGGTCAAACTGTGTCCATCATAATAATAGTCTGAAACGTCAAGTAGATCAAACCAGTCATGTCAGTCAAGCTAGTCAAGTAATTCAAGTCAATCAAGTAGGGTTAACTAGTCGTAGCCATCAAGAGAGAGTCTGTTAAGTCAAGTCAGTCATACAAATAGGTCAAACTGTTTTTTCTACCGTTAGTAGAGTCTGGCAAGTCAGGTCAGTCAAGTAAGTTAAATCAATCATGCCCACCAAGAGAGTCAGGTATTTCTATTCAGCGGTCAAGTAGATTAAGCCCATCCAAGCTGGTGTCTATCATCAGGTCATGTCCGTCTAGTAGTCAAACTGGCCATGTTCTTCAGGTCAGGTCAAGCAGTCAAGTTAGTTTGGTCTGTCAGGTCAAACAGTCACGTTAGTTTGGTCAGTCAGGTCAAACAGTCACGTTAGTTTGGTTAGTCATGTCAAGCAGTCACGTTGGTTTGGTCAGTCATGTCAAGCAGTCACGTTAGTTTGGTCAGTCAGGTCAAGCAGTCAAATTGGTTTGGTCAGGTCAGGTCAAGTGGTCACGTTGGTTTGGTCAGTCATGTCAAGCAGTCACGTTGGTTTGGTCAGTCATGTCAAGCAGTCACGTTAGTTTGGTCAGTCAGGTCAAGCAATCAAGTTAGTTTGGTCAGTCATGTCAAGCAGTCACGTTGGTTTGATCAGGTCAGGTCAAATCGGTGGTCATGTTAGTTTGGTCAGTCAGGTCAAACAGTCACGTTAGTTTGGTCAGTCAGGTCAAGTGGTCACGTTAAATTAGTCAGTCAGGTCAAGCAGTCACACTTGTTTGGTCAGGTCAGGTCTAGTGGTCACGTTGGTTTGGTCAGTCAGGTCAGGTGGTCACATTGGTTTGGTCAGTCAGGTCAAGTCGGTGGGCATGTTAGTTTGGTCAGGTCAGGTCAAGTCGGTGGGCATGTTAGCTTGGTCAGTCAGGTCTTGTCGGTGGTCACATTAGTTTGGTCAGTCAGGTCAAATCGGTGGGCATGTTAGTTGGGTCAGTCAGGTCAGTCGCTGGTCACATTAGTTGGGTCAGTCAGGTCAAACTGTCACGTTAGTTTGGTCGGTCAGGTCAAGCAGTCACGTTAGTTTGGTCAGGTCAAGCAGTCATGCTAGTTTGGCCACTCAGGTCAAGCAGTCACGTTAGTTTGGTCTGTCAGATCAGGCAGTTAAGTTAGTTTGGTCTGTCAGGTCAGCTGATCACGTTGGTTTGGTCAGTCAGGTCAAGCAGTCACGTTAGTTTGGTCTGTCAGGTTAAGCAGTCACGTTAGTCAGTCAAGTTAGTTTGGTCTGTCAGGTGAAGCAGTCATGCTGGTTTGGTCAGTCAGGTCAAGCGGTCACGTTAGTTTGGTCGGTCAGGTCAAGCAGTCACGTTGATTTGGTCAGTCAGGTCAAGTCGGTGGTCACGTTAGTTTGGTCTGTCTGGTCAAGCATTCATGCTAGTTTGGTCAGTCAGGTCAAGCAGTCACGTTAGTTTGGTCGGTCAGGTCAAGCAGTCACGTTGATTTGGTCAGTCAGGTCAAGTCGGTGGTCACGTTAGTTTGGTCAGTTAGGTCAAGCAGTCATGTTAGTTTATTCAGTCAGGCCAAACAGTCACGTTGGTTTGATCAGGTCAGTTCTAGCCGGTGGTCACATTAGTTTGGTCAGTCAGGTCAAGTGGTCACGTTAGTTTAGTCAGTTAGGTCAAGTCGGTGGTCACGTTAGTTTGGTCAGATCAGTTCAAGTCGGTGGGCATGTTAGTTTATTCAGTCAGGCCAAACAGTCACGTTGGTTTGATCAGGTCAGTTCTAGCCGGTGGTCACATTAGTTTGGTCAGTCAGGTCAAGTGGTCACGTTAGTTTAGTCAGTTAGGTCAAGTCGATGGTCACGTTAGTTTGGTCAGATCAGTTCAAGTCGGTGGGCATGTTAGTTTAGTCAGTCAGGTCTAGTCGGTGGTCACATTAGTTTGGTCAGGCAGGTCAAATCGGTGGTCACATTAGTTTGGTCAGTCAGGTCAAGTGGTCACGTTAGTTTAGTCAGTAAGGTCAAGCAATCATGTTAGTTGGTCAGTCAGGCCAAACAGTCACGTTGGTTTGGTCAGTCAGGTCAGGTGGTCACATTGGTTTGGTCAGTCAGGTCAAGTCGGTGGGCATGTTAGTTTGGTCAGTCAGGTCAAATCGGTGGGCATGTTAGTTGGGTCAGTCAGGTCTAGTCGCTGGTCACATTAGTTGGGTCAGTCAGGTCAAACTGTCACGTTAGTTTGGTCGGTCAGGTCAAGCAGTCACGTTAGTTTGGTCAGGTCAAGTGGTCACGTTGGTTTGGTCAGTCAGGTCAAGCAGTCATGCTAGTTTGGCCACTCAGGTCAAGCAGTCACGTTAGTTTGGTCTGTCAGATCAGGCAGTTAAGTTAGTTTGGTCTGTCAGGTCAGCTGATCACGTTGGTTTGGTCAGTCAGGTCAAGCAGTCACGTTAGTTTGGTCTGTCAGGTTAAGCAGTCACGTTAGTCAGTCAAGTTAGTTTGGTCTGTCAGGTGAAGCAGTCTGATGCTAGTTTGGTCAGTCAGGTCAAGCGGTCACGTTAGTTTGGTCGGTCAGGTCAAGCAGTCACGTTGATTTGGTCAGTCAGGTCAAGTCGGTGGTCACGTTAGTTTGGTCAGTTAGGTCAAGCAGTCATGTTAGTTTATTCAGTCAGGCCAAACAGTCACGTTGGTTTGATCAGGTCAGTTCTAGCCGGTGGTCACATTAGTTTGGTCAGTCAGGTCAAGTGGTCACGTTAGTTTAGTCAGTTAGGTCAAGTCGGTGGTCACGTTAGTTTGGTCAGATCAGTTCAAGTCGGTGGGCATGTTAGTTTAGTCAGTCAGGTCTAGTCGGTGGTCACATTAGTTTGGTCAGTCAGGTCAAATCTGTGGTCACATTAGTTTGGTCAGTCAGGTCAAGTGGTCACGTTACTTTAGTCAGTAAGGTCAAGCAATCATGTTAGTTGGTCAGTCAGGCCAAACAGTCACGTTGGTTTGGTCAGTTAGGTCAAGTCGGTGGTCACGTTAGTTTGGTCTGATCAGGTCAAGTCGGTGGGCATGTTAGTTTAGTCAGTTCAGGTCTAGTCGGTGGTCACATTAGTTTGGTCAGTCAGGTCAAATCGTTGGGTTAGTTTGGTCAGTCAGGTCAAACAGTCACGTTAGGTTGGTCAGTCAGGTCAAGTGGTCACTCTAAATTAGTCAGTCAGGTCAAGTGGTCACTTTAAATTAGTCAGTCAGGTCAAGCAGTCATGTTAGTTTGTTCAGTCAGGCCAAACAGTCACGTTGGTTTAGTCAGTCAGGTCAAGTCAGTGGTCGAGTTAGTTTGGTCAAGTCATGTCAAGTCGGTGGTCATGTTATTTTGATCAGTCAGGCCTAGGCGGTGGTCACATTAATTTGGTGAGTCAGATCAAGTGGTCATGTTAGTTTGGTCAGTCCGGTCAAGCAGTCATGCTAGTTTATTCAGTCACATTGGTTTGATCATGTCAGGTCAAATCGGTGGTCATGTTAGTTTGGTCTGTCAGTTCTAGCCGGTGGCCACATTAGTTTGGTCAGTCAGGTCAAGTGATCACGTGAATTTAGTCAGTAAGGTCAAGCAGTCATGTTAGTTGATAAGTCAGGCCAAACAGTCGAGTAGGTTTGGTCAGTCAGGTCAAATCGGTTGTCACGTTAGTTTGGTCAGGTCATGTCAAGTCGGTGGGCATGTTAGTTTGGTCAGTCAGGTCTAGTCGGTGGTCACATTAGTTTGGTCAGTCAGGTCAAATCGGTGGTCATGTTAGTTGGGTCAGTCAGGTCTAGTCGCTGGTCACATTAGTTTGGTCTGTCAGGTTAAGCAGTCAAGTTAGTCAGTCAAGTTAGTTTGGTCTGTCAGGTCAAACAGTCATGCTAGTTTGGTCGGTCAGGTCAATCAGTCACGTTGATTTGGTCAGTCAGGTCAAGTCGGTGGTCACGTTAGTTTGGTCAGTCAGGTCAAGCAGTCATGTTAGTTTATTCAGTCAGGCCAAACAGACACGTTGGTTTGATCAGGTCAGGTCAAATCGGTGGTCACATTAGTTTGATCAGTCAGGTCAAGTGGTCACGTTAGTTTAGTCAGTCAGGCCAAACAGTCACGTTGGTTTGGTCAGTCAGGTCTAGTCGGTGGTCACGTTAGTTTGGTCAGTCAGGTCAAACAGTCACGTTAGTTTGGTCAGTCAGGTCAAGTGGTCACGTTAAATTAGTCAGTCAGGTCAAGCAGTCATGTTAGTTTGTTCAGTCAGGCCAAACAGTCATGTTGGTTTAGTCAGTCAGGTCAAGTCGGTGGTCGCGTTAGTTTGGTCAGGTCATGTCAAGTCGGTGGTCATGTTATTTTGGTCAGTCAGGTCTAGTCGGTGGTCACATTAATTTGGTGAGTCAGATCAAGTGGTCACGTTAGTTTGGTCAGTCCGGTCAAGCAGTCATGCTAGTTTATTCAGTCACGTTGATTTCATCAGGTCAGGTCAAATCGGTGGTCATGTTAGTTTGGTCAGTCAGGTCAAGTGGTCATGTTAGTTTAGTCAGTCAGGCCAAGCAGTCACGTTGGTTTGGTCAGTCAGGTCAAGTCGGTGGTCACGTTAGTTTGGTCAGGTGAGATCTAGTCGGTGGTCACGTTAGTTTGGTTAGTCAGGTCAAGCAGTTACGTTGGTTTGGTCAGTCAGGTCAAGTCTGTTGTCACGTTTGCTTGGTCAGTCGTCAGGTCAAGCAGTCATGTTAGTTTATTCAGTCACGTTGGTTTGATCAGGTCAGGTCAAATTTGTGGTCATGTTAGTTTGGTCTGTCAGTTCTAGCCGGTGGCCACATTAGTTTGATCATTCAGTCAGATCAAGTGGTCACGTTAGTTTAGTCAGTAAGGTCAAGCAGTCATGTTAGTTGATCAGTCAGGCCAAACAGTCACGTTAGTTTGGTCAGGTCAGGTCAAGTCGGTGGGCATGTTAGTTTGGTCAGTCAGGTCTTGTCGGTGGTCATGTTAGTTGGGTCAGTCAGGTCTAGTTGCTGGTCACATTAGTTTGGACAGTCAGGTCAAACTGTCACGTTAGTTTGGTCGGTCAGGTCAAGCAGTCACGTTAGTTTGGTCATGTCAAGTGGTCACGTTGGTTTGGTCAGTCAGGTCAAGCAGTCATGCTAGTTTGGTCAGTCAGGTCAAGCGGTCACGTTAGTTTGGTCGGTCAGGTCAAGCAGTCACGTTGATTTGGTCAGTCAGGTCAAGTCGGTGGTCACGTTAGTTTGGTCTGTCAGATCAAGCAGTTAAGTTAGTTTGGTCTGTCAGGTCAGGTGATCACGTTGGTTTGGTCAGTCAGGTCAAGCAGTCACGTTAGTTTGGTCTGTCAGGTTAAGCAGTCAAGTTAGTCAGTCAAGTTAGTTTGGTCTGTCAGGTGAAGCAGTCATGCTAGTTTGGTCAGTCAGGTCAAGCGGTCACGTTAGTTTGGTCGGTCAGGTCAAGCAGTCACGTTGATTTGGTCAGTCAGGTCAAGTCGGTGGTCACGTTAGTTTGGTCTGTCAGGTCAAGCATTCATGCTAGTTTGGTCAGTCAGGTCAAGCAGTCACGTTAGTTTGGTCTGTCAGGTTAAGCAGTCAAGTTAGTCAGTCAAGTTAGTTTGGTCTGTCAGGTGAAGCAGTCATGCTAGTTTGGTCAGTCAGGTCAAGCGGTCACGTTAGTTTGGTCGGTCAGGTCAAGCAGTCACGTTGATTTGGTCAGTCAGGTCAAGTCGGTGGTCACGTTAGTTTGGTCTGTCAGGTCAAGCATTCATGCTAGTTTGGTCAGTCAGGTCAAGCAGTCACGTTAGTTTGGTCTGTCATGTTAAGCAGTCAAGTTAGTCAGTCAAGTTAGTTTGGTCTGTCAGGTGAAGCAGTCATGCTAGTTTGGTCAGTCAGGTCAAGCGGTCACGTTAGTTTGGTCGGTCAGGTCAAGCAGTCACGTTGATTTGGTCAGTCAGGTCAAGTCGGTGGTCACGTTAGTTTGGTCTGTCAGGTCAAGCATTCATGCTAGTTTGGTCAGTCAGGTCAAGCAGTCACGTTAGTTTGGTCGGTCAGGTCAAGCAGTCACGTTGATTTGGTCAGTCAGGTCAAGCAGTCACGTTAGTTTGGTCAGTCAGGTCAAGCAGTCATGTTAGTTTATTCAGTCAGGCCAAACAGTCACGTTGGTTTGATCAGGTCAGGTCAAATCGGCGGTCACATTTGTTTGATCAGTCAGGTCAAGTGGTCACGTTAGTTTAGTCAGTCAGGCCAAACAGTCACGTTGGTTTGGTCAGTCAGGTCAAGTCGGTGGTCACGTTAGTTTGGTCAGGTGAGATCTAGTCGGTGGTCACGTTAGTTTGGTCAGTCAGGTCAAGCAGTTACGTTAGTTTGGTCGGTCAAGTCAAGCAGTTACCTTAGTTTGGTTGGTAAGGTCAGCCAAATGCACCATGATAACTCAGTTTAGGCAATGTCAGTCACGTTATATCAGTAGTCATTAGTCTGGAGTAAGTAGAACTAGTCAAGACAATCAAAACAAGTAAGTCAAGCCACTCGAATCTATTTAGCTGGGCTGGTAAATTCAGCCTGTCATTTCATAATTGCCAGTAGATTTGTTACTCAAATTCCTGTCATGTCTATGTTTTGTTAAACGAGTCTCTGTTGTAAAGTTCATTGATTCAGCTAGTCTGTCACTGTTTGTCATTTTAAAGGGGCTATGTCATGGTACTGCGCATATATCGAGTAATCGCTCGTTTAGTGGCTGTTAATTGGATACAAACAGTCAAACTTCCCTCCCTCAATGCTTAATTGAAAGGATTTTCAATAGTTTCCCTGGAGACTGTTTATATACACTGTTTGTTGGTCATTTTTGCATATTTGCTTTCGTTTTGAGCATCCCACATGGCCGAGAGGTTCGTTAGATCATATCAAAATCGGGGGAAATAACTCTTTCCGACCCGGAAAAACGAATGCAAAGTCTACTGTGACACAGCCCCGTTAAAATAATTTGTAGGTCTTGTGAAGTTAGTCTTTTTTTGCAAGTTAGTTGAGTTTGTCAAGTTAGTCGTGTTTCTTTAGTGTGTTTGAGTCCCAAGGGCCTGTCCTTCAGTCAGTCTGGTTGGTGATCGATAACGTTCGTCTAAGCACAGGTATCCCAAGCTAAAGTGTTTATGAAACCAAATTTTGCATCTTTATTTTATTGCAGAATAATAAAGTTCATTCTTTTCTAATTATCAAGGGTATATTTATTTTTAAGTTCTGCCTTCGGAAAGGTCTCTTTTTCGCCATTCAAATGGACTACTTTATGCTTAAAACTGTCCGGGGCCTGGAACCGAATCTACCATTACAATGACGTCACTGTGAGGACTCGCAAGTGACAATACCTAAATATGATCATGTAGGACGACACGCATTTCTACAAAAAAAATACAATATAATAAAGCACAAATAATTCTATACAAAAAAATGAAATACAGTAGAACGCAACACAATACTTAACAAAAAAAAGAAGGTTCTCCTTGTTCTATAAAAACAATATTCACGCTCGAGGTCTTGAAAAACTGCGGAGGCACGAGCAGAACGCAGGTACATTTAGCAGCATTTCAAGACCTCGAAAGTACATTATTTTGTGATAGAACAAGGAGAACCATCTGTTATTTGTTTTATAATATAAACTTTAATATAGACAAAGGAAAGTAAACTATCTAATTTGAAGAACCCAAATAAAAATCTACTAAACAAATAAACTGACTACAGCGAAAACTCCATTTTACTGTACTCGACTTGTTTACAACATTTCTCGTCGCTGATTGGTTCAATTCTGACAGCTTGACATTGACGATCTGAAAACTTGTTTCTTATTGGATGAAATAACCTGCTATAAAAAGAACATGTCGATTGATAAAAGTGAAAGACAGAAATTGCAAGACTGCCGGCCACAAACGGGCTGTAAAATTGTCAACTGATCAAAACTGTTGCAGGAAACACAAGCTTTCTTTTCACAATGTATGGCCAGCACAGGAGAAGTTTATCTGCACATTGTGATAGTGTTGAAAATGCCTGATGGAAAAACATTCATACTCATAGAGAAAGCGTTTATAATATAGCGAATTCTGAGACTGAGTTTTCCCGACTATATTTTCTACAACAAATGCATCGTTGTCAGACACTGGCTATTTATTCTGTGGTCTGATCTGAAAAAGGATATTTTCATTATCCCGAGGAACAGTGTTTAACTCAATGCTGCTCTGATGGCAGTGAGTTGCGTAGCTTTTGAGGCTCAGTTCGACTATTCTGGGTTCTTTGCAAGTTTTATCGTCCGTTTTTCATTCACGAACATTCAGGATCCTCTTAAACGAATTTCTACAGGAAACCAGAGAAACCCTATATTGTATTCTTTGCCATTCACTGTTTTGGCTTCAGCATAAAAGTACAAGAGTATTAAAGTTATCGCTGAGTTCTTGGTAAGTCATTTATTGTAGTTGTGTTGTATCAAACTGTGAACGAGTAACACTGTATATTAGAACTTCAATGTCCATTGTATTTTGGCGTAGGATAAAGTTAAATACGGAAAGAAAACCAAGGCCACCATGCAGCCACAATATCTTCCACCTCCTCGCTTATTTTTAGCTTTCTCTGAAACTTTGTCGCTGGAGTCCGCCATGTTTGTAGCAACGAGTCCTTACAGTGACGTCACGCAGCTCATTTGGCCGCGCGGCAACCGGACAGTTTTTAGCATAAAGTAGTCAAGTTGAATGGTGAAAAAGAGACCTTTCCGAAATTAAATATACTCTTGATAATCAGAAAAGAATGAACTTTATTATTCTGCAATAAAATAAAGATGCAAAATTTGGTTTCATAAACACTTCTTCACGGCTACTTTGGTCACTGCGCACCAATTACTTTTTTCTTTTGTTACTTACTATTACCTATCTATCTTCTATAACTGGTCTTGTATAAAGAGCTTATTACACGGAAAGTTGTGTAATACGGCTGGGTATTTTTACGAGTCAGTTTTATTTTTTCGAGCCTGAAAGGCGAGAAAAAATAAAATTGACGAGTAAAAATTCCCAGCCGTATTACACAACTCTTCGTGTAATAAATTGTTTATTATACGACAGCTAACACGAACAAAACATGTTTGTTTTCGCTTACCTTACTGCTCTGTTTGAAGAAAATCTTGAGAGAAGAAATCTCGAGAGAAGAAATCTCTCAGCCCAATGTCGGGGGCGGGCGCGCACTGAAAAGTTTTTTTCGCGCGCTAAAAGCTGATTGGCTGTTACTCAAACAGCCCCATTTCGATTGGCTCGCGCGCTTACAAAACCTTTTAAGTGTTGAATAAACCTGTGCAAACCGGTTTGTGACCCGTGTAATACCGTCTCATATTTGCACTCGTTTTAGCCCGTATTTGCACTCGAAAACGCCAAGTCGTATAATAATGTCTCTTATACCTGCATTCTTGAATCAGTGTAAAATGAAATGAAACTTGAAACTGTAGGATTTTTCGAAATAAAGAAATAAAATATAATCGATCTTGAAACTTCACTCCCTTATTCTTTGTATTATTCTTTATCTCTGAAGAAAATTTGAAGCCATTTCGCCTGAAATTGAGTGAGTCAGAGCGGTTTTATTTTTTAAATTCCCACCAGTCATAAGAAGTAAACATTTATTTTGAACTGGTAGAAATTAAAAAATTAAACCGCTCTAGATCTCTCAATTTCAGGCGAAATGGCTTCAAATTTTCTTCACAGATAAAGAACAACACAAAGAACATGTGAGTGAAGTTTCAAGATCGATTATATTTTATTTCTTTTTTCGAAAAATCCTATACATTCCACACAACAATTTATAAACCACTCATAGCGAGCTAGGGATACCTGTGGTCTAATTCGTCACGTTTGTGTGTTGTCCAGAGAAAGCCGAATTCCACTCACGCTTGAACTCTGTAATATTTTGACAAGTCGTCTGTTGTGTCAAGTCATACGTTTTGTAAATAAAAGTCACGTCTATTTAACTAATAATACAGGTTGAACGAGTTAGTAAGACTTTTTGTTTGCACATCGTGTTTGTCTAGTGACGGTCGGGTTGTTCAATCATCATGATTGTCTCTTCGTACTCGTCCTGTAGAGGTATTCCTGGTTTCGTACGCTGAGTTCATTTCATTTGATTCACTTTATAAAATTAGGAGAATAAAGACTTGGGAAATACTTAAATTTAAAAACAAAATATGCAATTATGCCATTTTCGGAAGAAACTAAATGCTAAATGTCATCATTATACACTTTACTCACTCTCTCAATTCTCATTGGCTGAGAACACACAGCTAATTCTCTGCGCATGCGTACAATATTATCTCTAGGTAGCACTCGATGATAAGAAAGTACGACCATTTACGCTAGAAAGTAGAGACATTATTTCGCTTTTTTGTGCCATTTTGCTACTGTAAGCTCTCAGCTATGTTTCCAATCTTTCGTTTCCGCTAAACTTGTAAATAAAAGCAATTTGTAGCTGGAATAAAAAAACATCTCGAAATTCAATCGCAAACAAACCAATTTACGGCGTTTCATTTAGCTTCGTTTTCGCTAGCTTTCTTTTTGATAAAACGTTTGCTTAAAATGTATAATAAAACAATAATTCCAAGACAATATCATCAGTCAGTCAATCAATAATATGTCAATCAATCAGTGTTATTGGTATTGACTGTCAATCAATGTCATCTGTCAGTAAGTGTCAACAAGTCTGGTAAATCGACTTAAAAAGTGTTTGTTAATCAATGTCAAATGTCATTCAAATTGCCTTTCAGTCAATAAAAAAACATGCATGTCAAACGGTACAGGTATGGCAAGGCAAACTGTCAGACAATCAGTTCAAAACTATCAGTCAGTGTAAATATATCAACTATCACTAAACAAAGGCTGACTGTCAGACAATCATTTCAAATCTGTCAGTGTAAAACTGTTTGCCTAGCTGTCAATATCAGCTATCATCAAAGAAAGGCTGACTATCAGACAATCATTTCAAATCTGTCGGCCAGTTAATGTCGACTTATCTGCCGGTCTATAAATAATAATAAAAAATATTTTGTCAGTGTCAGCAGTTGGTTAATTATTGTCAATCCGTCAACTTGTCTGTCAATTAATGATCGTCTGTCAGTAAAGTGGTCATTATCGCCAGTCGGTCCATCAGGTGTCATTAGTTTAACAATAAAAAGCTATTTAATCAATCAATGCTTTCCTACAGTCGTTCAGGTTAAAGCAGAGTTGGTTGTTCTATATATCAGTTAATAGTTCAGTGTCTGCCGGTTGTTAGACAGTCAGAATATGTCAGAAAATGCTGTCTGTCATAAGTCGGTCCATCGGTCAGTCAGTTGGTCCATCAGTCGGTCGGTCAGTCAGTCAGAATATGTCAGTCCGATAGTGTCTGCCAGAAAATGCTGTCCATCATAAGTTGGTCCATTGGCAGGTCAGCGTCTGGGTGTTATACAGTCAGTCGGTCAGAATACGTCAGTCCAATACTGTCTGTCAGAAAATGCTGTTTGTCATAAGTCGGTCCATCGGTCAGTCAGTGTCTGGGTGTTATACAGTCAGTCAGAATATGTCAGTCCGATAGTGTCTGTCAGAAAATGCTGTCCATCATAAGTTGGTCCATTGGCAGGTCAGCGTCTGGGTGTTATACAGTCAGTCGGTCAGAATACGTCAGTCCAATACTGTCTGTCAGAAAATGCTGTCTGTCATAAGTCGGTCCATCGGTCAGTCAGTGTCTGGGTGTTATACAGTCAGTCAGAATATGTCAGTCCGATAGTGTCTGTCAGAAAATGCTGTCTGTCATAAGTCGGTCCTTCGGTCAGTCAGTGTCTGGGTGTTATACAGTCAGTCAGAATATGTCAGTCCGATAGTGTCTGTCAGAAAATGCTGTCCATCATAAGTTGGTCCATTGGCAGGTCAGCGTCTGGGTGTTATACAGTCAGTCGGTCAGAAATACGTCAGTCCAATACTGTCTGTCAGAAAATGCTGTCTGTCATAAGTCGGTCCATCGGTCAGTCAGTGTCTGGGTGTTATACAGTCAGTCAGAATATGTCAGTCCGATAGTGTCTGTCAGAAAATGCTGTCTGTCATAAGTCGGTCCTTCGGTGAGTCATTGTCTGGGTGTTATACAGTCAGTCAGAATATGTCAGTCCGATAGTGTCTGTCAGAAAATGCTGTCCATCATAAGTTGGTCCATTGGCAGGTCAGCGTCTGGGTGTTATACAGTCAGTCGGTCAGAATACGTCAGTCCAATACTGTCTGTCAGAAAATGCTGTCTGTCATAAGTCGGTCCATCGGTCGGTCAGTCAGTCAGTCAGAATATGTCAGTCCAATAGTGTCTGTCAGAAAATGCTGTCTGTCATAAGTCGGTCAGTATCTGGGTGTTATACAGTCAGTCAGTCAGAATATGTCAGTCCAATAATGTCTGTCAGAAAATGCTGTCTGTCATAAGTCTGTCAGTGTCTGGGTGTTATACAGTCAGTCAGAATATGTCAGTCCGATAGTGTCTGTCAGAAAATGCTGTCCATCATAAGTTGGTCCATTGGCAGGTCAGCGTCTGGGTGTTATACAGTCAGTCGGTCAGAATACGTCAGTCCAATACTGTCTGTCAGAAAATGCTGTCTGTCATAAGTCGGTCCATCGGTCGGTCAGTCAGTCAGTCAGAATATGTCAGTCCAATAGTGTCTGTCAGAAAATGCTGTCTGTCATAAGTCGGTCAGTATCTGGGTGTTATACAGTCAGTCAGTCAGAATATGTCAGTCCAATAATGTCTGTCAGAAAATGCTGTCTGTCATAAGTCTGTCAGTGTCTGGGTGTTATACAGTCAGTCAGAATATGTCAGTCCAATAGTGTCAGAAAATGCAGTCCAATAGTGTCAGAAAATGCTGTCCATCATAAGTCTGTCCTTCGGTCGGTCAGTGTCTGGGTATTATACAGTCAGTCAGAATATGTCAGTCCTATAGTGTCTGTCAGTCCTATAGTGTCTGTCAGAAAATGCTGTCTGTCATAAGTCGATCAGTGTCTGGGTGTTATACAGTCAGTCAGAATATGTCAGTCCGATAGTGTGTCAGAAAATGCTGTCCATCATAAGTCTGTCCTTCGGTTGGTCAGTGTCTGGGTATTATACAGTCAGTCAAAATATGTCAGTCCAATAGTGTCTGTCAGAAAATGCTGTCTGTCATAAGTCAGTCAGTGTCTGGGTGTTATACAGTCAGTCAGTCAGAATATGTCAGTCCAATAGTGTCTGTCAGAAAATGTTGTCCATCATAAGTCTGTCCTTCGGTCGGTCAGTGTCTGGGTATTATACAGTCAGTCAGAATATGTCAGTCCAATAGTGTCTGTCAGAAAATGCTGTCCATCATAAGTCAGCCCATCGGTCGGTCAGTGTCTGGGTGTTATCAGGAATGGGCTCCTGGTGTTACACAGTCAGTCAGAATATGTCAGTCCAATAGTGTCTGTCAGAAAATACTGTCCATCATAGGTCAGTCCATCGGTCGGTTAGTGTCTGGGTGTTATACAGTCAGTCAGTCAGTCCAATAGTGTCTGTCCGGCAGAAAATACTGTCCATCATAGGTCAGTCCATCGGTCGGTTAGTGTCTGGGTGTTATACAGTCAGAATATGTCAGTCCGATAGAGCAAATTGGACAAACTACGGCATACCCGTAGCCTTACCGTAACCGTACTGTAACCACGTGCTGTACCGTAACTCTGTAATTTGATTGGATCAGCAGGACAAAGACAATACAGTAACAGTAACCGTGCCGTAGTCATTGCCGTAGTTTGTCCAACTCATACGAAATCCGCTCTAGTCGCAGTCAGTCAATCAGTGTCTGGTAGTAAAGTCAGACAGCTTCACTGTTTAAAGTTATTCTGAGTAATGTATATCATATATATATATAGTCACTATTCATACATTATTCCGTTCCTAACTGTAAAATACTTTGGTATAAAGTAAGGTATGCTGTTATTAATGTATCAGTCAGTTATATTTTGTGTGGGACACCATTAGTAAATGTCTGTCTGATTCGGACCGTTACCGGCCGTCCACAATCGATTCGATATTCTAAAAAGCTTTTGAAATAAAATTGATTTTGTTAAATACATCGATAAGTTACCATTTGGTAAACCGAATCTTCTACTCATAACATAATCGTGTTATTTCGTGAGGATTAAAATTAATTGTTAGTCAGCTAAGTTAATTAAGTCGTTATATGTATTTCAATTAGTTATTTCACCAATTTACGAGTCAACACATTGTGGTTAAGTCGCACGTTGTCGGTCTGTCGATCAGTTAGGCAGCTAGACCGGTCAGTCAGTTGACTTGTCAATCTCTTATTGAGTTAATAAGACAGTCCGGTGTCATTTTGTGAGTTACTCAATGAGAAAGTGACGTCATTAGTAGTAGGTCGTGCAGAGGTTTTTCTAATTATGTAGGCCCACACCGCGGCAAAACGGTATGCTCCGCTGGCCAAAAGAACGAAGGCTCTGCTCTCAAATACAAATTACCGAGGGTTTCAACTTTTTTAGTAAATAATTTTATAACTTAGTAAACTCACAATGAATTACAAATTAAGAAAACTTCAACCTGTTAAAGTCTTAGGCTCAGCTTTTAAGTAGTTTTCTTAGTTTTTGACAAAACAGTTTACACTGAAATGAATACTTTTAAGCAGAAACGTTAAAATCACGGCATGTGCCTGTTGTTTCATTTCAGTTTTCGCGGGAAACTGGGGGCGGCCGCACGCCGACAAGAAATAGCAAATACGCATGCGTGTGACGTTTTGCCGCGGTGTGATGTAGGCCAGTTATTCGAAGCAAGGGTAAGCGCTACTCTAGGACTAATTCGCTAACACCGCCGCGTACCGCGTTATCCTTGAGATAAAGTTGCTCTCGCTTCGGACAACCTCGTCCAGCAGGTTGAAGAAAGCAGTCAGTTTTGGTTGTCAGTCAGTCAACTTCTGTGCGTGTGTTGTGTGTGTCTGAGAATGGCGTGACTGTATCAGTTAGTGTGCAGATAAAAAGTACTACTTAGTTTGTCAGCAAATAGTTACATCACGTTCGTCACACAATCCGTTTAGTCACACAATGTTCCTTATAAAATCGGGCATTACAAAATTCAGTGTCGGGTCACTTTAGGACAATGAAATGATTTGCATTCTAACATAAAACAGTCATGCTGCATAGAGTGGCTGTCACGTCAATACGCGTGACTGTCACACCAATACACTGTTGATCTCACTTCTGTTACACGAGAAAAAATCGTGTTGTGGCAAACGTTTCTTTTGACATAAATATTCGTCAGAAAGACCCCTCGTCAACAATAAGTTTTCTGTTAATTTTTTAGAAAGCTTTCCTTCAGGGAGGAATTTATTTTTTTGCGTAAGTATTTATCATTTCTTTTTATGATTGCTTTAGAAAAGTGTTTTCATTTTGTTCTTGGATAAAAATATTATTGTAAAATCAAATATCCCGTACTTCTGCTATTGACAAACCCTGAAGGAAGACCAGACTTCAAACAAACAGGCTGCCGAGTGAAAACGAAAGAAAATACAAAGAGGGTACGCTAGTGTTGTGATGGCTCTCCAGGATTTTTCTCCATAAAACACCGTTTGCACCGGTGTAGTAACAAAGTTCCTTAACTCGAAAAACGAGTCCTGGCCCCACAGAGCGAAGTTAGTTGTTAATAGAAAAAGTGCGCCTTGTCTAATAATATTAGCACCTAATTCATCCTGGGGCCTGAAGCGAAGCGCCTTAATTACAGCTGACGCCTGAAGCATCGCCTGGAATAGAATTAGAGTTGACTTGGCGATAGAAAAGTCCGAGATAAGAGCTCGGTTCTTGTATTCCGCGATCCCTGCCGTTAAACAAAGACCAGCGTAAAGAAATAATCCCGTGAAAGAAGCGATCAATAGTGTATCGTCCGGCGCGAACGGGTACCAGGTAAATTTCTGATTCATTAAACACTTTAAAATAACCCAACACGAGATGCACATGAATGTCAATAGGGTGATTTGATACAAATAATAAAACCTGAGTGCGTTCTGCGAATCCTTGTCCACCCAGAGCAGTCCAACAGCAAGCAGCAGTAGAATAGAGAAGAGCAATCCCACCAGTAGACCAGGATCTGAACTCGGTACGGTGTTAGTTCGCATATGGTCATGGTGATCGATACACGATTGACACAACGAAGAGTTCGAGACCGCTCTGTTGAGCGAGAATCGACTGTGAAATCGACTGCTTGTCGCCGAGTCCTTAGAAGGCGTGTGCGCTTCGCATGTGCCGTATCCATTGTCCTCATCATATTTGTCAAACCGTTCACTCAAGTTATCCGATGTTGTGTTGAAGTCTGAAAGTTCGTCGTAGATGTAGATATCCTGTGGGTCCGGGTCCAGGTCTCTCATTCCGCTCCACATGTTGTAGAGAATTCCACCCGCTATCAGCGAGTATTCCATCGTAAACGGATACAAATAAGGCTCGGATGCTTCCCAGATCTTCTTCATAGAGTAATGATGAAACACACAGGCGTGTTCCTCATCAATGTCCAAACCCCCGTGACTTCCTCTGATGCTAAATATACTCCTGGAATGACTGAACAGCGCTCGGAACCAGATACAAACGTTCGTTCCTAAAATATGAAAGAGCACGAGGCGAATGATGGGCGATTTGTGAAGAGTGGCAGTGGCGAATTTTCTAAGGAAGAGAATTTGTGAGAATATAAAAATAGCTTTGAAGACGGAAAAGAACAAACTTGATAAGTTCGATGAACATTCTATGTAGAAAGCGATGTGTAGCAAGTCCATGACACAACTTCCTGCACCAAATACATAAGCACCCGCCATAAGTGGTCTGTGTGAATGAGGTGATGGGGTTATGAAGTCGACAGTCTTACGGTCATTCTGCTTACAGAAGATGTAACAAATCCACAGCAATGCAGGAAGGATACAAGTGATGAGAAATCCATCAATGTGATCAGCGGTGACCCCTGAATCGGCCTTAGAATCGGCCTGTAGCCATTGCGATACGTTGAACACGACCCCCGCTGTAGTCAAACAAATAAGATACAAAAGACTGGCTATTTTTCCGTCCCCCTTTACACCATCGTCAGGTAAAATTGGCTCTAGAACATACATTAGCGACGCCGAGAGCCACCTAGAATACTTCCATTTCTTCTCCTTCTTGTTTCGATCTTGCGTTTTGGCATTTTCATTCTCTATGATCTTTTTCTCGTAAACGGGGAAGACTTCTTTGTCAAGGGCCATGATGTTAACGGCTTGTGTTGGTGTTTGGTCGCCAAAGAGGAGGTGGAATCGCTCCGTTGTTCCTTCCTTCATGACGTCATTGGGGTAGCCCTAACGACACCCGCTCATCTTTGTGTTGGATTTTGATAAACATTGAGTTCTTATTGGTTGTTTCATGACCTCATAGTTATGGAATCATGATTACTTCATGGGACACTGAGTTATAAAATATGCATTGACCTGTGTCATGAGCGACTGACCAATCAGAGGCAGTTGTGCTGTAGTACCCGCAGCTGTGATCATTTGGGATCATAACTCCATGACCGTGTTGACACAGATGGTCAGGGGGGATGGGATGGATATCCCCTCGCCGGGTACACCTCTGAACTCTGATAGCTTGATGTCAGAACATTAGGCGATGGAATGCGACGCCTTTGAACACTGCGAAATGGTACCATGACGGTCTCGTCCTTTTCAACTCAGAGCAGAACGATGTTATGCGATTTCTGGAACAAATGCAACACAGCTCGTCTCAGTGATAATAACTCCCTGTGAGACAAGAACTTCGTCCTGACTGGACTGTGACAAACAGATGTATGTTTGTTGTGAGAGTTTGGCTGCATTAAAATTTGTGAATTAAGTTACAACATAATAAAATGATCCGTACTTACAGACGTTTAATTATGATGCATTTAAACAAATTCTCTCCAAACCTTTTAAATCTATCAGTTCTTCTCCGATCAGTTGTTATATTCAAAGTTCCTCTATCCAAACTACTCCCCTTCAGTTACTCTGTCACTGTATATGCCCCCCCGGTCTGGAGTGACATTGATATAACACTCTATTGCAGGAATCAACATCGTCCTCTCGCCGCGCTCTCCACATTAGCACAACAACCGCAATTCCATTATTAACCTCATGAATGAAATAAAGTGTTTAGAAATTAGGTACAATAAGGCACTAGAAACACACTTGAGACAAAGACTCTACCGTTATAGAGTTCCATGGTTTTTTTCCTATGTATAAGAGGCATATGAGTTCGTTACATGACTCGTAAGGTCCTGACAATGTATTGCTAGATTTAACAGACCGTCGCAGAGACTGGAGATTACGTTATGGCATCGTAAGCAGCGAACAAAGGAAGGCGTAAATAAACTGCTCGCACCAGTAGATCTGGTGAGGGGAGTCAATGAATATTCAATAGTTCACTATGAACTCATAAGCAAAGTTTGTACAAGTTCACTCTTACGCTTCGAAGAGCACAAAGAAGAACAGGGCAGTGTTTTTCAAACATGTCATCTCGTGGTGTTCGTATGATGAAGTATTGGATATCAAGTTCTAGAGTGTGCTTTTTGAATATCAGATCTTTCATTTAAAATTCCTTTATTCTTAGATTTAATGATCATTGAATAGGAAACCTGTTGTTAACCCTCACCAAGTCCTTTGATCTTTAGCGTGTGGATACATTACACGTTGTATATTTTACCTCGCAACTTTCTCAAAGATCAAACTCGCTGATATTGCAAATGTTCATTTTAAGACTATTTTAAGTCGCTTGCTCTAACTTTATACAGGCTGCAAAGATTTATGGGATACCTATTCAATTCAAATGACTAAAGCTATAATAATAGTGTCATTGTTTGACACTGTTCGCTGTGAATTTATTCTAATGTTCTAGTGACCTGTTGTTCTCGGAGCTGTAATGATTAATTAAAAAAATATATAATTTCTGTCATCATGTTTCCTAGTTTTACACAAATATCTCATACTTACAAACCTTCTCAGTTTCTGTACGACCACAGTAGGGAGACATTACAATTGTGAAATCCCTTGAGTTTTCGAAGTCGTTTTAGCCTGTGGTAAACGAGTGCTGTTTCAATTCATTTTGGTTGTTTGTCCTTTTTTGGTATCCAGCTGGATCCGCGCAACTGAGGGAGACGGACGCCTGTACACAGGCTAGCAAGCTCAAACATCACTTACACCCATCAGTCCTAGGAAACCAAGGGCGTGTGTCTGTCAGAAAATCTCCTAGGTTACCGAGGATGCTTATACGCAGAACCTAGGCTAGCGCTAAATCTATAACCCCGTAATGAAATCTTTAATTTTAAGCCCGGGTTACCGAATTTAAAGTGCATGTATCATGTCAAAGAAATAAAAAATTATATTGTACTCTTGTGTTTGTTTCTCACATTGCAAATTTTGTAACATTTCTGGCATTTAATCCCTAATTTTGGTTACTTTTCATGGATCCTGTGACGTCTAAGATGAATCAACTCCCTCCCTAGAGAACTGACTACTACAATAAAATCCCGTAGGTTTCCATTGTGACATCACAAGATGAATCAATCCCGCAATTCGGGTAGCGTTTATTCTAGTTTAATTTCTGCTCCTGCCTCTAAAAAAAAACTAAGTTAGACAACTGAAGTATATCAGAAATAGAATTTGGAGCAAAAAAGAGTTCATGTTGTTTTATGGCGCTACTTGCACTTTAACCCCGGGGGTAGCGCCTATCCTTTCTTCAACACCCGGGTCCAGGCGCCCTAGTGATGGTTTATACCTCATCTAATGAAGCAAGTTAGACTCTAACTTGTGCCAAAAACAACCAAGAGCCCATAACCAAGAGCGAGAAACTCCCATACTACCTCTATATGCTACAGCATTTCCACAAGTTATTTTTAGAACGGTTTCCCGCTATTCTTGGATTGCAATCATTCCTAAGGGAATAAAATCACATAAATAATCGTAGCAGACATGTTGTTGGTATAACAAAACAAGCCGAATGAGGCATATGCTGTTCCGCCACTGGTCTAACCCACTAATTGGTGGCAAAAATAGTCAAACAATAGCCCGACTTGTGAATACGCCGTGTCATCTGTATAGGAGATATGGACGCTCTTGGTTTAGCCTGCTTGCCCGCTCTTCTGTAATTTTTCATTTTTGTCCTCGCCCCATTTTGACCGAGTGCCACAGGTGATCCAATCCGAAAAGAACAACCGAAAAAAATTACAGAAGAGCCGGCAAGCAGGCTACTCTTGGTTATGGGCTCTTGAAACAACCTTAGGGGGGAAGTGAAGGGAAATGTCATATAATGCGAATGAGTTGATGTCAGCAATGACGTTTCTAAAGGCCTGGGCAAAACGTGGAATCTTTATTGGGAAACATTTGTGAATTTCAGTGTTGCCCAAAATAGTTCTTCGTTTCAGCCCGCGGGCTCAACACATGTTGCGAAGCAAACTTTGTTTCCACAACAAATGTTTGCCATTTGCTCAGCGACGCATCACTGAAATTCACAAATTTTGTTTTCGCAACAATGTTTCGTAATTTGTCCCAGGCTTAAGTAATGGTCCAGATAAGAACTGTAGTGCTCTACAGCAAGGAATGTTAAAAGGTGTCAATTTTCTATTATTCTTTCTCGTAATTTCATTGGTTGATACTTATAAATTCAATAGAAACCCATCGAAATAATGCATTTTCATTCGATATTTTTTTGTGGTCTGAATTTATTTTTGATCAAACTATGGTTTAATTTCGAGCAATATCGCATGTGTGGAAAGTTTTCAAATTCGTGAGTAAAATATCTTTTGTTTTCTCCCTTTCGATTGGCTGGATGGTGGCTTCTCTGAGTTTTCACAGAAAAAAAGAGCCAATAGCATAAAAAAATACTTTAGTTTGGACTGTAGACACCTCCTAAAGCACTTAAGGCATATTCAAGCAAAATCGTATGTGAGGGAAGCTCATTGCCGCAAAACAATGGCTTCTACTATCGTTCTTAACTGGATCATTACTTAATAGAATTTGACGCAGCTCTTGTGCTTTGTCTAAGTGACGTCATCTGTGACGTAAACATTTCCATGTGACGTGTCTTACTGGCTTTACCTGTTTACTATCTCGGCTTCCATCGAAACATGTCATTCTTAGGTGTTGATGTGGAGTGGGAACGGATTCATTTAATCCACTGGTTTAGTTTACATCATAGTGTCTTGAAGGAAAGCCGAGAAACACTGGAGACTAATTTACATGAACGCGGGCACTAATCCGAGAATGAAAAGTCCGAAGACTACAGCAAAGCTGATATACAACGTAAAATTCTAACACAAAGCACTACGGTTAGCTAGGCCTGACACGAAAAGCGCTCGGACTAGATTGCAGCCATAGACAGCTGTTTCGTTCTTATTAGAACTCGTCAGTATGGCATAGCAAACAGTACGCGGGCTTCGGTGCCACTGCACTACCGATCCGGACTGCGCTAAGAAGCATCTAGTTACGAGCTCACAGAAAGGCTTGGTTATCGGGTCACACGTCATTACGTGTGGTGAAAAGCCAAAAACCAAGCAAATGCGAGCATGTTATATCTCGAGAGCGGGGATGGCGGTCGCTTAGTGTAGTGGTTATCACACGCTGGAAGGTTATAGGTTCGATCTCTCTCTCTCTTTACTTCTATCTCTTCTCTTTTTCTAGCTCTAGATGAGTGAAAACGTCTTTTCGAAATGGTATGGTAAGTTTTATGGTTCGGGTTAGGGTTTATAGAGTTAGTGCTTGAGACGTTCCCTCCTTCTAGACGGACGGGTATGATCCTAGGCACTATGGGCTGTTATCGCAGTTCGGCCATCTTGGTTAAAACAATAGTTTTGGCCTCGGTAGCCTCGCACTGGTTGGTTTCAGAACGAGTTTACCGGATGAAAACAAAGGTTTTTATTCTCCTGGGACTCAACATGGCCGCCATGCGATAAAAGCCCATATACCGTCCGCTATTAGTCCGAGTCTGATGTCCACGTGTTGTGAAATCTTGCCGAAACCTATTGTTGGTTTTCACTCAATATGTCGGCCATGTTGGTGCCCCAACAAAAGAAGCTAACGAGGAATCTATTGTTTAAGGGCACCAACATGGCGGCTATGACGTCATGTGCAAACCAGCAATTCGTGTTTCACTTCCAATCTTATCCTCATGTAAGAAGTACCCGATTATTTTCATGTACAAATAATCATAATATTGAAGTTAAAGGGAATCTCGGCTAGAAAACAATATTTGCACTCAAACGTTCCTTATGGATGTCTATATAATAATACATCTCCCAGTAGAGCTGGGAGATGTATGAACCCATCCAAGCAACATTACAACCCGGAAATCCACGAGTGCTTTCGCCAGGCTGAAGTGCAGGTAGTCATGCTACCTCCAAAGGGCCACGAGGCTAACCCGACAGAGCTATTCCAAGCTATAATCCAGGCGAATGTGAAGTCCTGGAGAGCTCCTAATCAGTCATTTGACGAATGTGGGCCAAGGAACTTTAAAGAAGCACAGGAAGTCGTATCTGATGCTCTTGGAAGGCTGAGGTTTAACACTAATGCCTTCCATGGTTGGTACGAGGCACGAGCCACCGGCCGCCATCTTCTGTGTCGCTGGGCCAAGGATCGCATGGCGAAAAGAGTCCTCAGATGGCGTGAAAATGAGGAAGTTTTCCTTTGGCCACAGAAACTATGAGTATATAGCTTAACTTTTACTTACCGAGGTTTATTTCCCAGATTCAAACCATGCATAGCTAAAAAAGTGACACGATTTCCCTGTTTCGCAACGAACGTCAATTCGAATTGAGGCCACGTTGATTTTCGTAGAAATCACGTGATTTTAGGTTTTACGTCATTCGAGTTTCCATATTTAGAAAGGCTGTAAAACAAAAACCGTAACATTGTTTTCGACAATAATAAAATTCCATGTATAGAATTTAATAAGGTTTTAATGTCATGCATCAATTGTTCTGTCCAGAGTACTATACTATGATATAAAATGATATGATATAAAACGAATAACAGGGAGGTAATTTGTTCAGCTTGTTTCGAACATTAGGGAGTAATTGCAGAATACCCCCTACTTTGGTTCATTAATAATTCATTTCTCAACTTTTTCATCCAAACCTTCTAAAAACCTAACCCTGAAATAAATAAAAAAATCTAACCATTTCGACCCAAAATCATTCATATATAGAACGAGTCCGAAATACACCTGAACTAAAGTGGAGAATTTAGCGCAGTTTTCAAGCGATATTTTGAGTGGAAGGGGTATTCCGCAACTAAGCCAAAATTAGTAACTGATTTGAAAATTCGTATCTCTTCAGGTAACGAATTCCAGACAAAAGCTGCTATGTAGCCGAAACTCTTTTTCCCATAGCTTGTTTTTAGGAGAGGCAATTGTAATTTCGTTGTCGAGCCTCTTATATATTATATTATATGGCGTCACAACTTTAGAAAATTTATTCATTAAATATTTAGGCGCTTGATTATTATAGCGATACTTCGTGTTGATAAATATTACAATTGTATTCTTCACCTTCTTGCATCAATCTCAACCAGATGATTCTGCAAATTCTGGTATCAAGCCTGTTAGGCGCCTCATTACCCCAAAACTAAGCAAAAATTTAATGAGGAATTAAATAGTTATAACTGGGAAAGTTTATACAACTTTAATGATCCCGAAGAAGCATACAATTATTTTCTTGGAACTTATAAATGTATCTTTGACAAATGCTTTCCATTTAAAACGATAACCCGAAAAAAAGCTAAATTACTTTCCAAGCCTTGGATATCTACTGGATTATTAAAGTCAATTAAGACTAAGAACAAACTCTATAAGGCATTTCTCAGTAACCCTTCCCCTAATAATGAAAATATTTATAAGAAATATAGGAACAAACTCAGCTACCTGCTTAAAGTATCTAAGCGAATGTACTATGATTACAAACTAGACTCTGTGAAAGGTGATATGAAAGCTGTATGGAAACTACTTAATGAGATTATCAACAAAAGGAAAACTAAATCAAAATTCCCATCAATTTTTTTACATAATGACCAGGAACTTAAAGATCCTGTCTCAATAGCTAATACCTTTTGTGAGTATTTCACCAATATCGGTCCTAATCTTGCCAGAAATATTCCAGAAACAAGTACAAATTATAAATCATACCTTAAAGAATCAGTCGTACATTCATGTTTCCTTAAGCCTGTAACTAAGGATGAAATAGAAAATATTGCCCATTCATTCAAGGGGGGAAAGGCTGCTGGCTTTGACCAAGTTAACATTACTGATGTCAAATACAATATCTTATGTCTCTCAGCACCCTTGACACATGTGATTAACTTATCATTGTCTACTGGAACTGTTCCTAAAGACCTTAAGGTTGCCAGAGTGGTTCCTATTTTTAAAAATGAAAACCCAGCTTATTTTAGTAATTATAGGCCAATTTCAATACTACCTGCTTTTTCAAAATTCTTTGAAAAAGTCATCTTCAATCGCTTCATGGACTTTATAAATAAACACCATATTCTTTATGACCACCAGTATGGCTTTAGATCTCAGCACTCTACTGTAATGGCACTTTTGAACTTGGTTGATCAAATTTCTTCCTCGATTGATAATAAGCAGTTATGTGCAGGAGTTTTCTTAGATCTATCTAAAGCCTTTGATACCGTTAATCATAAACTCTTACTAGACAAACTGCAACATTATGGTATTAGAGGGCTTGCATTCAATTGGATTCATGACTATTTGTATAACCGTAAACAATTTGTTGAATTTAAAGGCGAGTGTTCTGAATATCGAACAGTAAGTTGTGGTGTTCCACAAGGATCAATTCTTGGGCCCCTTCTTTTTATTTTATATATAAACGACATTCATCATTCCTCCACTTTGTTAAAATTTATTTTATTTGCAGATGATACTAATGTGTTCCTCTCAGATAAAAATGTTAATAAGCTTTACTATACGCTTAACAGTGAACTAGAAAAGGTATCTAACTGGCTTAACACAAATAAACTCTCAGTAAACATCAAAAAAACAAACTACATCATTTTTAGACCAAGACAAAAGAAAGTATTGCTTAACAATCTTGTTGTCAAGGTTAATGGTGGACCTATTGAACTTAAACACTCTACTAAGTTTCTTGGAGTTTTTGTTGATGAGAATCTGAACTGGAAGCAGCACATTGCAACTATAACTAGTAAAATTTCAAAATCCATTGGCATAATCTCTAAATCGAATTTTTTTCTATCCAAAGCATCACTGCACAAACTTTATTTTGCTCTTATTTACCCATACCTATACTATGGCAATTTAATTTGGGGTGGCACTTATACCTCAACTTTAAAAAAAATTGTTACGCTACAGAAAAGAGCTATTAGAATCATCACCAAATCAGATTATGATGCACATACGGCTCCCTTATTTAAGGACCATAATCTTTTAAATTTATTTAATATACATAAACATCAGGTGGGTCTCTTTATGTTTTCCTATGATAAGAAAATCCTTCCAGAAATTTTCAAAGATTTCTTTTCTACTAATCTCAGTATTCACTCGTATAATACCAGGATAGCTAATGATTATAGACCAACATTCTCAAGAACAAATATAAGAAAATTTTCAATAGCCTATGAAGGACCAAAAGTTTGGAATTCTATCCCTGACGAGATGAAAAATAGAACTTCTCTCACCAGCTTCAAATATAATCTGAAATCCTATTTAATTAACCAGTCATCTCCTTAATTAACTGATCTAATATTGTCTGCTCTTCTTCGCTCCCTTCTCGCAAAAACCTTTTCTTTCGAATCATCTTTCTCTTATCATAATATTAATATTCAGTATAATATTGTTAGATTATTAGCTCACGCTTAAAAAAGGCAACCTAAAGTAATAAGTCTTTGGCTTCCATTTAGGTTGTCTTCCACTGTAATTTATTATATATATATTTTTTTGTATTTTTATGCGTGTACATGGTGGTTTGTGTGTAATAAAGATGATGATGAATTGTTATGCTAATGTGCCAACCATGATTTCAAAAGGCCGCTTTGTGTCAGGAACCAATGGATCTCTGGTTGGCACATTAATGACAATGGATGACGTGCAGTAAGTATCGCTATACACTTTGTACATTTCGATGGCCAATAGCTTAGGCCCAATTCAAACGTCGATCTTCTCATGAGCCGAACCAGATAGACATAAGATCGATATAAGTTCGACTGTTGATTCAGACGTCGAACCTAATTCAATCGCTCCGAATGATATTTAGATGTGAAGCATAGAGGTCAGCGGTAAACAGACAGTGAAACTATGGCGGACCGAATGGCCAACTCAAACACAACTAGAACAAGGGCTTTTCTTCTGGGAATGAATGAACGAAATAGAAGAAGAAGAAGGATGATGCAAACTGCATTAAATTATGTTGTTAAAAGAAGGAGATTGCTGCTAAATGTGTCTCATCACTGCGTTCTTGACGTTTTCGGAGATCAATGAAACGCCGATCTACAATAGTTTGTGTTGCATATGGGCAACGTCCAATTCATGCAGTAGTATTTAATGGTCGCAAAATATGAACTCCACATGTCTTCATGGCCTATTTATCTTCTCCAGGCAGCCATGTTTTTTTTTCATATCTTCTGCGCATGTCTTTCAGGGTTGAAAGGGATTGTGGGAATGAAAAAGCTATTATAATAATTTATACTACATTATAATAATGTATGCATTAGGTACGGCTCATGAAAAGTTCGACGTTTGAATCAGAGTCGCTCGGCCAAAGTCGTAATTCCTGACTGCCCTTGTCGAACTGTACGACTGTGTCGATCATGCCTTTTTCCAGCATTGTTTAGTTGTATTTGAAGATCTCTACTTTCCTTGCGAATAATATATTTTGACTCGCTTGATTCCGCGGTCGTAGTGTTCCAACTGGCTAAACTATAGAATACCCGTCCACTCCACGCAGGTCATAGAATCACTGCCACCGCGGTCCGCAGTACAGTCGTGCAGAATCAGTATTAGCAACTGATTATATAATTTTGTCGTTAGGTCCAGATATAAAGAACAACCATATCAAGATACACGGAAAAATTGGTGGATTTTTATTAAATATTTCTGTCAAAAATTGAGAACGGATTTTTCAAAAAGTATATAATGAGATTTAGAGAGATTTAGAGATTTAGAGAGATTTTCGAGATTTTTAGGGGGAAAATGAGATTTTTAGAACTTTTTTGAGAATATCCGGAAATATTGTTAGGCCATTTTTGGGGATTTTATTGCTAAGCCTAAGTCCTGTGGTCGCTTCGTCTTACCCCAGTTGTCTTTCTTCGGCATTCACTAATCACCACTCTAGACCGGGATTCGAAGAAGTGTTCGACGAAAGTTTCATTTTAAAAGGTATATATACAAAACTTAAGATACAAGAAAGTCAGTTAAACAAATATATCTAGAATAACTACACTATGGCCCAAACTAGAGTTGGATTTCGAAAGATTCGAGAAGTCGCAGATCTTTCTGATTTTCGTAGCCTACGAAAATCATTTGCGCGCGCAACTGACACCGTGAAACGAAAAAGTTTAAATTAAAACGTCCATTATTACGCTGATAATTAATTAGTCATGCACACACAATAATACTCTCAGGAACACTTTTATTTGAAAGAGTCGATTTGCGTCATCAATGGCTGATCAACGGCCGTAAATATAGTCACGTGACCATTGTTACTGCAGTGAGTTCTAAATGACTTTATCGACAGGCGAACAATTGACTTCTGTGATAGGCTGTTTAGAATGAGTGATCTGTACACTCTATCTAATGCTCTCATTATCACTCGGTCCAGTCTCTCGCGGTGAGTGCTACTACAGTTGGAAGTGATTTCTCAACCACGATGCGCTCCTCCCCTCCCCACTGGAGGACATTTTTGGCAGATACTGATACGATACTGAAGGGCAAGATCAGCGCGTCATTGATAGACTATAATTACTGTGTAGGTTATATGCTTGTTTGTTTGTATTCTCGAATATTTAACCTTCCTTCTTTAATGCAGGGAATACTGGTATCAACTGGTACCATAATAGTCTCCATTCCATTGGGTAGGGGAGGAGCAATCCTTTGACGGGTTTGTGTTCTTTGCATGGCCTTGCAGCTTGTAATCTGGAGGAGACCGATTTACGCAAATTCGCGAGTGTTTTCTCATACGCTGTACTTCAGGCTAATTCTTATCGTATTCGTTTGTATTTTTACTACAGTTCCCTCAGTCTTGTGTCTTGACGTGAAGTTTACTAAAACAGCGATTTTAACCCACAAAATATGTTTTATAACTTGATGATCATGCATGCTACGTTGACGACTCATCGTGTAGTCGATAGTGTGAACATATTGGGGCGGAGATAATGCCGGCTATCAGTTTCCAAACCTGTTATCAAGATGGTGAGCATCAAACAATTTCCTTCTATTTTAATTTCCTTTGATAAAGTCAAGCAGCCGGTTCAAAACACAATTAGCATTTACAATTACATTCTCGATTACAGTTGTTTTTTGTGCTGGGAATCTTTAGAAAATGTCGGGAATTGTTAGGCTCAGGGAATTTACCGGGAAATCATCGATATGTCGGCACAAAATGAAAATAAATCGGGACAACGTTCGAGAAAATATACCACAGCTAAAACAGGCTTCATTCGCACGTAGCCCCAAAAACTACAAAATATATTCATCTAACACCTTGGCATTTTTATCACCCAGTAATATATTTTTCCTGCCAAAGAGCTACTGTAGGTTTTCTTCTAATACACATCCTTAACTGAGCGGCAGCATTCACTACCTATTAGGTACACTACTCTTTGGATTATTTTACGATCAAAGTGTTAGAGTAAAGATTGGTTTGTATTAGTTTAATTTGGTTTTAGACACTTACCGCGTGATCAAGAGAGCAATCGCGTTGTGTGTGTGTTGATATAAATAAGTCATTTTTATTTCTCCGTATGAAGATTCGGAAGCTTACTTGAAGGAAGCTCAACTCCATACGTATGTTTGCGTAAAAGCATCAGATAAATCTGAAATAGCAGAAATGTGGGGTTTCGCACTCCTATCTCCTGACTGCCCGAGTGTTTTCATATGTTTTAGAGTAAAACTGGTAAAAACACAGCAATCTTTAGAATAGAGCTTTAGTGCAAATGACCGACAGATGTTTGATTACGATGCAAATGAACGAAACTCCTTTAACCTTGCGAGTGAAAAAAGGTATTTTCCTTTCTCCATGCCGGCGCTTTTCCTGTGTCCATTGTTCGTTTCTTTGTTGATTCTTAACACGGTCGATTGTATCATTGTTACAGCAGTCACCGAACATAAAGCCTCTCTCAGGTTTTACAATGCAAAAAATATTAAGAAGCCAAAACTACCGTATAAACAAAACAAAAAATATATATTTCCCGAAAAGCAGACAGGGCGAACGGTTTGTGAAGTTAGCGAAAATTAGCATAATATTTTGTAATATTCAAATAGGCTATCTTGACCAACTTACAGCACAACATTTAATAGCAATTTCTTGATTTTATTCGATCGACTTATAATTACAAGTTCAGTTTCCTGAACACTGGAATAGTATGGGAATAATATGTACGAGATGCTCAGTCCGCAACTTTCCCGGCTGTTAAATTGTTATTTAACATGAACGACTCGCACGGGAAACTAATCATTTGAATCATATTATCAACCACACTCTTGCGGGGACGCCGGTAAGCGGTTATTAAGGTAGACGAAAAGCGTTCACAGCCGATATCAGTAAACCGTTCAATTCGACCTTGTGTATATACTAGTCTTATAATAAATTCACATAAATTTACTTCAACTTGACGCAAGGTGACCGCATTATGTACATAAATACTCCTTAGATTCATGGCAGACATTTAGCCATCATCTAAAAGTACTTTTTACGCAAAATCCATTGAATCTGAATTTAAACTTCTTTTTCCAGTCATGAGCGCCACTTCCGCATCGAATCCTCCTGCGCTAAAGCAAATGTGTACACACTCACGACCTTTCTAATACGTTTTCGCCTCTAGAAAGATTGTGTTTTCAATGAATATGAGTCAGAGCTTTTGAATTCTAGCGGATGTTTTTAGAATACAAAAGGCTCCCCTTGCCTAGCGAAATAGAGTTCAGTGACGAATTATATTGGAACTAAATACAGCTTTGAACCAGGGCAGGCAGCTGGATGCTACGCCGAGAAAACCACTTTCAAATGACCTCGCTCACTTCCCAGACTATTTCATTTTCATTCTCTTTACGTATCAGTCCATGAAATTCTTAAATCCCTGTTTTGTTTTCAATATGAAAACTAAAGCCCTGTTTTGGTCGCCACCCTATCCATACATCATTTGCTCGCTCTCCTCGATATCATAATAGTTTTTTTATATATCTCAAGGATCACCATGAGAATTTAAGCCAAAACATTTCAGTATTCCAATCAATATCGGACTCCAAGAGGTCTTTACATTAAACATATCTAGAATCCAAGTTACCCAAGGACGAAGTATTAATAACATTCAGTCTAGAAATTCACGATTTTAGTGGGTGTATTTATTCCTTGCAAGAATCTTCTTCCATAGCGGATTCGTAAATTGTGCCCATTTTGCCATCCATGGAGTCATTGGAGAGAGTAAAAGAACGCAGGGTTGCCTTTCTTTGCACTGTTATCCCAGGTTTCACCCCTTCTTCTAATGAATTACTCCTAACGGGAGTTTCAGCGTTCCTTCGACTTATAGCGTCGCTTAAACTCGACTCGGAGATCGTAATACTCCGATACAAACATGACTTCTGTACACTGACTGGATTCGCCTTCGTTGGGGTTGGTTTAGTAGAATGACTGGCTGAGAACTTCCCCCTGATATAAACATACGATGTACACGGCTTTTTGTTCTCCATATTTAGAGAAGTCGAACTGGTTTCACTGCCTATAGTAACTTGTTTCCTCACTTCATTCTGTACCGCGATGTGTGTTTGCTTCAGTCGTTTTTCTTGTGTTTTTCTCTCTGCTTCTCTGCCAGGCGGCCTAGAGTCAATAATTAAATGTCTTGCTATTTCCGTATAGGTTTTAGGGTTATTTTCCTTATCATTTCCTACTCTCGGCAAATCGTTATATTGTAGAGCATTGTTCATTAGTAGTTGATCGCAGGAAACCCTTTTCTCCAGTCTATCTTGGACACCGCACACCGCTTCGAGGTCCAGTGAGTCGCTATTTCTTTCTTTTTCGTCAGACTCCTGACTGAGGCTTCTCTTCCATGTTGTACTGAGTGAAGTTTGTAAACAAGTCACATATCGCTTGCTCTTGTTCTCCTTCTTCGTCGCTTCATCAAAGTCACTTTGACTTGCGGTGTACTTTCTTATGAATCCGCCACCAAAACTAGTCGCCAATTTGCCGCCAGTCTTCCTCTCCAGTAAACTTGGCAGTACGGCCGGCTTTGTCGTTCGTCCGCGTGAATAGAAGGTCAGTGAAGAACTGTATTTCTTGCTGGCGCGATTCGGTAACGCAATCGACGCAGCTGATCCATTCATTGTTTTTGGAGCGCTTGAAGGCACCTCTCTTGTGTGAGCTTCCTTACTCTCCCATCGACTTCGATTTCCCGGATCAAAACCGTTCAACGCAGGTCCTTTTTGATACGGTTTGTAGTAATAGTTGGAGCTGAATTTCGCCAGTGAATTTTTTAACGTGAATTAATCAGTATACGTTTCGTTTAGCTCATAAATTTTAAACGTCATTCACTGTTACCGTACATGGGCCAGTTAGGTGCTCAATTGTTTGAGACATTTACCTGCAACGAACAGCTGTTGTAAAGTCAAAAACTCGTCCAACATGAAGCTCAGTGGCTGACGAACCAAACAGCCAAGTCAGGTGTAAAACAGGTTGATCTGCTTCATGGATAGAGCCACTGAGGGCTGCTGACTGATGTCGAATCAAATGTGGCGTTTCTAGAATTGGCAGAAAAGAAATTGAGACTTATATACGATCAAATTGTACATTATAGCTGATGATAATAAGCTGAATTTGATAGCCAATAGATTGAAGCTAAAATTAGACAGTAATGCAAAACATTCATTCTACTAATAATGATCAACAACAAGCTCAATTTTATATAAAACATTAAACTGGCTATTTCATTAAAAGTCAGGAAACGTCAAATTCAAATTCAAAAACATTAATATAAACAATATGAAAACGACTGTCCTTTATTGAGAAACTCGCCCGATAAGAAATTCGTGATATTATTATTTTTATTTTTAGGGATCATCTGCGTGTAATTGGCGTCCCCTTGTCTGTTTGACTGAAGGGCAACTAAGCACCATTCCCAAACTCAAGCGGCTGTTTTGAGTAGAAAAGTGATTAGCCGGCTTGCGAAGCAATAACAAAAAACACCATTTCAATCTAATTGGACAAAACTGATCGAAAAGGCGATTAAATATGCGCCGATATTTTAATACATACATATCGTAAACATGAACGCTCCATGAAATCTCTCGGCTCATAAAGGTTTAAATACGTCAGTTGGGAAAAATGACAAATGTCCTTTGCGTTTTTAAACTGAGTTCACTGATTCAGGTAATGTTTTACTTCAAAACGAATAAAGCAATTTCATGAACACTTTCAAGACGATCGAGACGACTATAATTATAATCTTCAGGAGGATTTGTGAGAGTAGGAAATCAAGATCGTAAAAACCTATCTTCCAGAGCAAGGGAAATAGGAAAATAGAGATTCCTGACCGATAAGGCTATCACAAAGAAGAAACGAAAACTAGGCGAATATGATTTTAGTTATCGTTTTACGCCTTTTACTGAATCGTCATGAATACAAATTCTTCATTGCCTTAATGAAGGTAAGGAGGAGTACTGGGGCTGACTATCTGCCTATTTAGCTTGTACATTTGTTGTCCCAATTCAGGTCACTTGACTTTTTCCCTTGTGTAATGTTTTATAACTGTTTTTCTGTATCCCAAGAGGAAATGCCCGTGGGGGGGGGGGGGGGGGGGGGTTACTTACATGAAAAATGGGTATGTATGTGAGGCCAAGAGGCTCAAACCCTGACCCTGTTTGACCCAATCCGCGCTCCAAAACCCTGATTGCCCCCTTTTTGGGAAAAAAAACCTGATTGCCCCTTCTTTAAATTGTTTTCAAAACACGGTCGGATATATATCCTGGCCGGTATACCGCGTACCGGGATTTCATGCAAAATACGGAACATTTCAAGTCGGGACGTGGCATTGGGTAAACAAATCAGCAGATGAAGTACATAGATAAACTTGTATTGAAGTACGAATTAGCGGCGTCACGATGTATGGGAACCTCAGTGCTTGCATGTGGGCAGGCGATCAAAATGCGGCAACAGAATGTCTTTTTTTGACATAGTAGCTAAAAAAAATGAACTGCCTAAAAAATACTGAACCCCGACCCTGACTGCACCCAAATTATACTCAAATCCTTACCCTGATCTGCCCAAATCAGGACAAAACCCTGACCCTACCTGCCCAAACTGAGCTCAAAACCCTGACCCACCCGGGCGGCACATACATAATACGTCACAAACAGGAGTACCCCCCCGGGAGGAAATGTACAAATTTCTGTAATTGGAAAACAAAGTACTGAATCCTCTGCAGAGCTGTCACGTGATCTGAATTGGGACAACAAAAGTGTACAAGCTAATCGGCTGGAGGATTGCTGTGAATATCAAGTTAAAAAAACCTTCATAATAGCAATGTTTCGTGTATCGTCATCTATTGTCATTAATGTGCCAACCAGAGATCTATTGGTTCCTAACACAAAGCGGGCTTTACAAATCATGGTTGGCACATTAGCATAACAATTGCAATGTTTATCAACACGAAACATCGCTATAGTCCAGTTTCGTATTCGAAAATTACCGCTGAATGCAATGACTACAGACGCATGTACGCAGGGTTAGCCTCATTCTGAAGTGAAACATTCAAAAATACCAGCGAGAAGGTGCAAAGAATGAGGCTAACCCTGCGTACATGCGTCTGTAGTCATTGCATTCAGCGGTAATTTTCGAATACGAAACTAGACTATTTCATTATCAGCATTTCGAGAGAGCAAGGACCAGCTATTCATTTTATCATCATACTAGTATACCCAATAGGTAGTGAATGCTGCCGCTCAGTCAAGGGAGTGTATTGGAAGAAAACCTCTGGCTGATAAAAATGCCAAGGCGTGAGACGAATACATTTTGTAGTTTTGGGGCTATCGTGCGACTGTTTGAGCTGTGGAGTGTTTTTTCAAAAGTTGTCCCGACTTATTTTCATTTTGTCCCGACATATCAACGATTTCCCGGTAAATCCCTAGCCTGAACCGGAGGAGATGGCTGAAATTCAGGCTAGTTAATTCCCTGAGCCTACCAATTCCCGACATTTTCTTAAATTCCCAGCACAAAAAACTGCTGACCTTCGCGGTGAAGTTTAAACACCGGAAATCAACTGCATGTAATCGAGAATGTAATTGTAAATGCTGTTTTGAACCGGCTGCTTGACTTTATCGAAGGCCAATAGAAGAACATTATTTGCTGCTCACCATCTTGACAACAGGAGAGATCCAGGAGAGGGCCATTATCTCCGCCCCAAACTATTAAACAATAAATATAAGTATTGGCGTTCTTTCCAAGATTAGATATTATGTTGATATTCGAATTCTTATTCAGTTGTATTACAGTTAATTTACCCATATTTAACATATGGCATTCTAGTAGGGGGAAATACATATGAATCAAATTTGTGTCCCCTAATAACTAATAAAAAAAAAGCAGTTAGAATAATATCCTTCTCTAATTATGATGCTCACACAAGTCTTCTATTCAAAAAACTTATATGTTGCAATATTTATGTTACAGTTCTATTCTGGAAATTTGCCTACTGTATTCTCAGACCTGTTTTCCTCTTACTTCAATTCACTCTTATACTGACAAGAGCAGCCACCAAATCTTCTTATTATATACCAAACCGGTTCGTACCAATTATGGCAAATTCAGTATCAGATTCCATGGAGCAAAACTTTGGAATGATATTAATGGCTGTTATCGCAGTTCGGCCATCTTGGATAAAACAATAGTTTTGGCCCCGGTAGCCTCGCACTGGTTGGTTTCAGAACGAGTTTACCGGACGAAAACAAAGGTTTTTATTCTCCTGGGACTCAACATGGCCGCCGTGCGATAAAAGCCCATTGACAAAGAAACAAAATCACTAAATAAAAAGGCCTTCAAGAACACTACAAAATGAAATACGATTTTCTAGATATGCGTCATTTCCTTTTTCCTCTCATATTGTGTAATCACTTTTTATATTCATAGTTCGCTTACCATTGTGAAATATTATTCACTTGTAAGATCTACCTAAAGAAGGCTGGTTTGGCCAGCCGAAATATTGTTAACTTATCAATATATACGTTGTTTGATCAAGCTATTCTGTAGTCCTTGGACTTGTTCACCTATTAATTACCTAGTTTATTCCGGCTCAGCCTAAGCTTCGGTTTGCAATTTCAATTAACTATTATACGTCACATCTAACGTTAACCAATTTGTAGATTTGCCAGTTAGTACAACTATAGAATACCCCGCAACCCAAAGCTGAGTTATGTGAATGTGACGCGAAGCAGGAGCCAGGAGCGTCCATCCCGCATACTAGGCCTATCTCACAGCGTTTTCACAAGTTAGGTTATTTTTAGAACGCTTTCCCGCTATTCTTGGGTTGCAATCATTCCTAAGGGAATAAAATAACAAAAGCGTATATATAAAATAACAAAAGCGTATATATAGCAGCCACGTTGTTGGTATAACAAAAGTAGCTAATGAGGCATCTTTTGTTCCACCACTGGTGCAATTCACTAATTGGCGGCAAAAATGATCTAAAAATAGCCCAACTTGTGAAAACACTGTGACACCTGTATAGGGGATATGGACGCTCCTGCACGTAGCCACTTCCAAACTACCTTCCGATACCTATGAATATGTATCAGTACTTTAACTGCGTAGACGCGTAGCCACTTCCAAACACCTTCCGATACCTATGAATATGTATCAGTACTTTAACTGCGTAGACGCGTAGCCACTTCCAAACTACCTTCCGATACCTATGAATATGTATCAGTACTTTAACTGCGTAGACGCGTAGCCACTTCCAAACTACCTTCCGATACCTATGAATATGTATCAGTACTTTAACTGCGTAGACGCGTAGCCACTTCCAAACTACCTTCCGATACCTATGAATATGTATCAGTACTTTAACTGCGTCGACGCGTAGCCACTTCCAAACTACCTTCCGATACCTATGAATATGTATCAGTACTTTAATTGCGTAGAAGCGTAGCCACTCTGTGTTGTTCCAGTCCCATGTTCTAACAACGCAACAGTATTTTCAACGCGAAGCCGCGTAGCCACTGGCTGCACGGATATATATTCTGTAGTGTCGTTGTACGCGTTCGAGTCAATGCCGTGAGTTTCCTCGAGTTTCTTTAGGGCATCGTTCAGCAGTTCGTGGGCTGGAGATAAATCCTTGGAATACTCGTTTAATGTTCCAACACTCCTGCAAGTTGTTAGATGAACTTTGTTGGCGAAACAGCGCATAAATAAAAAAATATTTTTTAAAGCCGCAATCAAAACTTGTTTAAAAAATAATAAAAATATTTTCTAACTTTGCTTCAAATGTTTACATAAATCCGCAGTCAACCTCTTGGAGGTTTCTTTTGGAATGAATACGGATTTGAATATTTTTATGTGATGTTAAAAATAGACTCAAACTATAAATAGGTGACAAACATGTATAACGGAGATTAAAATGATTGACAGATTTAACGCGTGACCGCTTGTAAGTGCCTTACTCGTCACGAAAAAATAACGTTTAAGGGTTTGAGCACGCTATTCACGGATCTCCTATAAAAATCAAGTCACGCTATCCTTTCTGTCACGAAATCTTGATACAGAAGTCAGTAGTTAAAATATAGATAGATAGATAGATAACCTTTATTTTAACACGATGTATCACTAAATATTTAACAATTAGACCCGCATCCCCGAATGGGCTACGATCGAGTCAATAGCCCATGAGGCGCAGCCGAATGGGCTATTTAACTCGTAGCCCATGAGGGCGAGAGGTCTAATTGTTTTAGTATAAACTAACTAGTCGGACAGTAGAAAATAATAGAAAGAAACAAATTGAAGTTGAAAAAATGTTATATTTCGTGAAAATGCATGCGGTTTTTCTCTACCATGGGCTATAGACCTATAGTATGGGTAGCCAATCAGAATGCAGGATTCGTAATAGTCCACTAGTTGGTTTATACTAAATATATATAGATTATAATAATATAATAACTAACTAACGCAACTAACTAAATAAGTATTGTCAAATGGACCAAAACTCGCGCGAGATGATCGCTGCTTTGCTCGGAGGTGAATATGAAATCATATTCACTGTTTGAGTAGCCAATCAGAGCGCGCGAAAAGTCATATTCACTGGTGTGGTATATACTAAGATGAATTATATATATAAATATTCCTCTAGCCTAAAATTAGCAGTCTGCACTGAATTAATTGCAAAATTAAAATCTCAAAAAAATTCATTTTAACTACTTTGTTTGCTAATGCCTTGGTGCTAACTGAAGAGACAAATGTCTTTGTTCTCAGCGACAATTGTGTTCCACAGTGTCGAGCCTCTAAAGGCAATAGTGTTTTATATAACGTGTATTGAAACGTGGCGTGATAAGTTGGTCAATAGCACGGAAAGAGTACTGATTTTGATTGTCGCTTTTCAATTATGCCTGACATAACTGTTGGTAACATATCGTGATATTGCTTTATGAATAAGTTTAACAATAGCTAACTTATATTCATCGAACAGCGTTGACCATTTAGCATGGTTTAGTAGGTCTTTAGAAGGCATATCCGGCATATCACTTGGTAAGTTGAATATTATTCTTGCTGCGCTACTGTGTAATCTTTCAAGAGAATTACTGAAAAATATCTATACAATTACATTGTATTTATTTCGATCATGTCAGTGTAAGATGCTTGTGTCGTGACCTAGACCCAGTCAACCTCAGCGTGTGTGTGTTTCCAACACAAGAAACCATTCATTGAAGACAGGAAGTTATTAAGAGGCTTGAATTGTCACCATTGGTGATATGAGGCCATAGCATGAATGGAGTTGAACAGAACAGCCAGAGTGCACTCGTTTTGGCTTCAGTGTTGCCAGTATTTGGAGGACTGTCTTGGTATTACATACAGTCTAATAACACACAAACTGCTTCATATTTAAGGTAAGCAATCAGTTCTATCAATTTTAATTCATCAAGTTCATGTCGATGAAAAGAAGGAGGACATTATGCACCGAATATATTGTTGAGGTCCTTCTAAACTGAAGAATGTTTCGCTTCAGTTAAAGTTCTTCGCTTTAAAACTCTATCTTACAAAACGTCCCTCAGGTTATGAGGAAAACGGATAACTGAAGTCTGATACAAGCTCTTTTCCAGATGTGGCCTTTCTTCGCCTTCTATGTCGTCGTTGTTGTTTCATACAACAAGAAAAAAAGTGCGTAGTTCTGTAGCTGTTTTAGAGCTCATGCTAATCGACATGTGCTGAGGGAAAAACACTGCGGAAACACAAAATGAGTTATCATAAAACTTCTTTTGAATTGGAACCAGTTGTACTGAATAAAGTTCCTAACAGAATAAATGAGTCGAGAGGGACCACATGAACGCCGTACCGTTATGTTGCTTATTATTTCATAGCAGTTGACCTGACACAGCAATCCACGTAATATCCTTTACTTTTATTATGATAGCAGACTTGTTCAATATAATTAATTTCACCACCAAAACTGTCACAGCGATGCCGCGATCTGAAAGATAATCAAAAGGGAGGGCGAGAAACTCCCACGCTGTTCTTGTTGTGTATCCTTTTTCTACCCCAGCTTGGCCGCTTTCTCTCCTGCTCATTGCTTAAGTATGGTACAGGACTGGGTGGTCAACTCCGTGCGGCAATTAAAGGAAGTTATAAAACGTTATCGCATCATAAACAACGAAACATTTCCACCGCCCAACCCACTCGAGTCCCACCTCCTTGGTGAAACTGATTGGCACGATTCAGTGGCGTGTGCTAAACTCCTTGATACATTATGCTAGAGACCGTTTCAATATAGGGAAAAACTCGAAAGTAAAAGATAATTCCAATTTGTATTTCTCTCTTAATACTGACCTTCTACGTAGTTCTTAGCACCACGGTTAATTAGATATACATATACTCACTGGTATATTAAGGCCTGGTTCAGGGGTCAAATTTCGGGTAAAAACTCTTTTCCTGATTACAGCACAGCCGAGTATGGTAAGTACGCCACATTTCTCACGATAATATATATCGCCATTCTTGACTACCTTAAGTGGTTTGTGTGTAGTAAAACGTGACACGTGGTCTGTCACGTGACTTAGAACACGAAATCAGTAAATCAAAAACGCGGCTCCGAGTTTAAAACAGCTAGGATGATGAGTGGATATGTTTAGTTAAGGTTGAAGCCTTTTACCTAAATCAACTTAGAAAAGATGACTACAATGTTTCGTTAACGAGTAATTAAGGCGAACATATGCAAAATAGGTCACGTGACTTTTTGTACCCTTAATATCTCCTTATCTTTACATGATAGTCATGTTTTCTAAGCGTGATCTGAAACACTGCGGGAGGAGTAATGTTTTAGCAGGGTTACTTTATATTCATATGTTATCGTCACAGCCGCATTTCACTTAAACGATTTTATATAATGATGACGTCATCGATCACGTGATACGACAGCCATCCACTTAACAAATTTAAGGAAGTTGATATTAATATTACGGTGTAATTAGTTTTTGTTTAAACTGTTATTTCTGTCAGAAAACATTTTTAACGTACATCTATTTTCCGTTAAATGAACCAGGCCTTAACATGCTTGAGTAATTATAAACCGTTCTGAGCCAGTTGCTGTTTGCTATGTCACACGACCGCAGTACAAGTGCTTCTAGTGCTCCCAAACTCTCCCCTGTCTCCTTGACGTAGGATACCTCTCTAATTAGCCGTTCTTAGCTTGCTGTTTGCTATGTCACACGACCGCAGTACAAGTGCTTCTAATGCTCCCAAACTCTCCCCTGTCTCCTTGACGTAGGATACCTCTCTAATTAGCCGTTCTTAGCTTGCTGTTTGCTATGTCACACGACCGCAGTACAAGTGCTTCTAATGCTCCCAAACTCTCCCCTGTCTCCTTGACGTAGGATACCTCTCTAATTAGCCGTTCTTAGCTTGCTGTTTGCTATGTCACATGCACGACCGCAGTACAAGTGCTTCTAATGCTCCCAAACTCTCCCCTGTCTCCTTGACGTAGGATACCTCTCTAATTAGCCGTTCTTAGCTTGCTGTTTGCTATGTCACACGACCGCAGTACAAGTGCTTCTAATGCTCCCAAACTCTCCCCTGTCTCCTTGACGTAGGATACCTCTCTAATTAGCCGTTCTTAGCTTGCTGTTTGCTATGTCACACGACCGCAGTACAAGTGCTTCTAATGCTCCCAAACTCTCCCCTGTCTCCTTGACGTAGGATACCTCTCTAATTAGCCGTTCTTAGCTTGCTGTTTGCTATGTCACACGACCGCAGTACAAGTGCTTCTAATGCTCCCAAACTCTCCCCTGTCTCCTTGACGTAGGATACCTCTCTAATTAGCCGTTCTTAGCTTGCTGTTTGCTATGTCACACGACCGCAGTACAAGTGCTTCTAATGCTCCCAAACTCTCCCCTGTCTCCTTGACGTAGGATACCTCTCTAATTAGCCGTTCTTAGCTTGCTGTTTGCTATGTCACACGACCGCAGTACAAGTGCTTCTAATGCTCCCAAACTCTCCCCTGTCTCCTTGACGTAGGATACCTCTCTAATTAGCCGTTCTTAGCTTGCTGTTTGCTATGTCACACGACCGCAGTACAAGTGCTTCTAATGCTCCCAAACTCTCCCCTGTCTCCTTGACGTAGGATACCTCTCTAATTAGCCGTTCTTAGCTTGCTGTTTGCTATGTCACACGACCGCAGTACAAGTGCTTCTAATGCTCCCAAACTCTCCCCTGTCTCCTTGACGTAGGATACCTCTCTAATTAGCCGTTCTTAGCTTGCTGTTTGCTATGTCACACGACCGCAGTACAAGTGCTTCTAGTGCTCCCAAACTCTCCCCTGTCTCCTTGACGTAGGATACCTCTCTAATTAGCCGTTCTTAGCTTGCTGTTTGCTATGTCACACGACCGCAGTACAAGTGCTTCTAATGCTCCCAAACTCTCCCCTGTCTCCTTGACGTAGGATACCTCTCTAATTAGCCGTTCTTAGCTTGCTGTTTGCCCTCTCTATGCAACAAGATACTGAGTTCCTAGTTACAAATATTTTATTTGTTATAGCAAGCTGATTATTGCAGCTGATGTGGACCTGCTTGTACTCCTCACACCCTCCTTAATCCTTATTACATTAACTGTTTTGGACGCACAACACTGATGTAGGAGTCAGTCCAGTATGACGAGCAGTTGTCTCTATCTTGTGAAGGTTGATGACGTCTAGTTTATTTAGACTGAAGGCGACCTCTTATGAGCACTCCGTACACCAGCCGAGTGTTTATCTGTTTATCTGTTCACTTTAATTCAGTTACAGATTTTGAACGGAGCTGTCTTTTATCACGCTCAGTCCTAAATTCCCTTCATATTATGTCGTCTATAGTTTCGTTTTGTACCGGTTCACCTGTCCAGTCACATTAATAATAATTCCTAACGATAAACATAGAAATAATACAATCATTAAATAATTAATTAATTAATTAATTAATGTTCGGTATCTAGCGCCTAGTTGCTGGCATAAAAACCAGCCTATCTTATGTAATTTCACCCAACTAGATGATTTTTTTGCGTACTAATTCGCGCAAATGAAGTTCAGGGGGGGTTAAGGCGTTTTTTCTCGCTTTTTGCTTGGCCGAGCGGGGCCTGGGCAACTGGTTAACGTCAATTCTGTGTTTCGGTGTTGAACGTGAAAACTTAGAAACCGATCAGTTTTGTCATGAATGATATTCCGAAAACATTTTGCTAAGACAAATGGGTATACCATTTCCAGGGGGAGTGGGGTAGGGAATAATTGTAATTTATAGCTTGGACGTGTTAATGTTTGGTATGTTGCGCTATGTTAACGGGAAATAAAACTAGCCTATCATATGTAATTTCATCCAACTGGATTTAATTTTTGATGTAACCTTTCGCGCAAATGAAGTTCAGGGGGGGTTAAGCCATTTTGAAATTTTACTTTGGCTGCCATTTCCTCCCCTGAACTTCAGCGTTAACCAAATTAAGAAGACCCCCTGGAGTTTTCTATGTGTAACATTTTGGTGAAAACCCCATGTCTCTACGACGTTTCTTTCTATCCGTAAAAATCCATCGCCCTTTCCGTTTTGGCCGCAAAGCATGCTGGGACGGTTTCATTTGCTATTTCCCAGTCCAGAACTGGATTAAATAAGGTTGCAGCGTCGAAATCATAGTTTTGGTAGTAAACACGACGAACACAACATATTGGTTGCAAATTTGGGATAAGATCTGCGAACCTTGCAAAACTGAGGGGGGAGGGGTTGAAAATCATATGCCTTTCCTGATAATAATGGTACCCTCCCCATTTAGAAGTGGGTTGAATGAAGTTGAAGTTTAAAAATCGTAGTTTTGGTACTCAACACGAGGAACACAACATATTGGTTGCAAATTTGGGGTAATAAATGCGAACCTTGCAAAACTGTGGGGGGAGGGGTTGAAAATCATATGCCTTTCCTGATAATATAAATGGTACCCTCCCCATTTAGAAGTGGGTTGAATGAAGTTGAAGTTTAAAATTCATAGTTTTGGTACTCAACACGAGGAACACAACATATTGGTTGCAAATTTGGGGTAATAAATGCGAACCTTACAAAACTGTGGGGGGAGGGGTTGAAAATCATATGCCTTTCCTGATACTAATGGTACCCTCCCCATTTAGAAGTGGGTTGAATGAAGTTGAAGTTTAAAAATCATAGTTTTGGTACTGAACACGACGAACACAACATATTAGTTGCAAATTTGGAGTAAGATCGGCGAACCTTTTAAAACTGTCGGGAGGGGTGGAAAATCATATGCATTTCCTGATAATAATGGTACCCTCCCCATTTAGAAGTGGGTTGAATGAAGTTGAAGTTTAAAAATCATAGTTTTGGTACTGAACACGACGAACACAACATTTTAAAGTTTATTTACAAATAATTAAAAATAAGTCTATTTATGAAACTACACTTAAAACGTTCGGTATTTACTTTAGATGTACAAAAGCTAAGCTGTCTAAGATTAAGATTAGAAAATTTGTATTTAGGTAGAATGGACTGCAGTGGGTGTTTAATAGTACATTTGGTCTTTTTTAAATGCGGAGGTCACGTTTCTTTAAAAGTGTCTAAAATACTAACAGGATCACACAAATAGCGCCTTTTATGGCAGCGGTCCAAAAAGCACTGAATAGTTGTGAGCTCTGGTATAGAGATAAAGCGTAACATATTTTAGGCATAACTATTGATCTAAAAAGATAGTCAACTTCTGTCGCGCTATAGTTCTCTTTTCTGAGGCTACGTATTACGTATAGGCATTTATTGGCACTAGTTAGCAATTCTTTAACATGAGCGTCAAATCGGTTGTTTGATTGGAATGTCACTCCTAGCATTTTTAACTGATTGCACTGCGGAATATTTTGTATCTCGCTGTACACATCATTAACACCTCTTTTGTAAGTCCTGCATGTTTCTTGAGCTCCTTGTCATCTCTTTCCTTGTTTGAGTTGTTTTTAAAGTGCTAGTATACTTTCTCGGTCGAGTTCTCGGTTTCTTGAGTTGTAATTCCACGTACTCGTTTCTTTTTTAATTGTCTATATTTGTTTCCAAGTCGTTTTCAGTGTTTTTTCACCGTATGAAGTCGAGCTCTCCTCCGTTACATATCTGTCTATTTTGTTATTTTACTATGCTCTTTGCTTGCTCATCTGTTTACTAGTCCTTGCTTGCTCATCTGCAGTTTACTAGTCCATGGGCCCAGACTACAAAAATAGGGTGTTTGGTACCACTCGGTGGGACAAATGCTATCATATATTTTTGAAATCCTTGTACCTTCTAGTTTATTTTGGTTGGTGATAGAAATGTGGAAAGAGTAGCTTTAGTGCTGAAATCACGTGATATTATGACGTCATCAATGTGAACGCGAAGTTCAAAGAGGGTCATGAATTATTTGTTTATTGCAGCTTAAAGTGGTGCTGAGTCGCGAAAAGAAGTTAAACAGGATCACAAAAGGTTGCCAGAATGACAAAGAGCTGCTGACGCATAGTTTGTTATATACATGGTTACCATGGCAACAGTTTATTTGTTTCAAATCAAGGAATAATGCTACGAACTAGCGATTTTCCCCTTATTATCTCATGTTTGATTTTTAACCCATCAAAAGAGTATGAAAAAGCGTGGATACTATATATCTACCTTAATTGCTATCTACATCTTCGTCCTCATCATCAGAAAAGTCGTAATCATCAGCAGGAATCTCCTCCTCTGGTCGGTTATTGCAGTCTTGCATGGAGACGGCACATGTCAGTACATTTCAGACCACTGGTGAGACAAGTACAGCTTGGTAGCTTGCAGGCCCTCGCACATGAACAAGAGAGGAACTCCAGGACAGCTGTTGGGGCTGGTTCACCACTCATCCAGTCTATATTCAGCTTGCCATCCTCTTGGACCCATCCGCATCCTACGGGTGAAGGAACTTGTCAGCAGCTTTGTATACATCTTCTCCAGATAGCTGCCTGGTAGTTCGCCCGTGCAGAGTACTTCCGTAGACAATCTGCACAGTGAGATAGCAGGAACACCCAACGAACTGTTCTGCAAAATAACTGTTCTTCTGGGCCACTCGGCTGGCAAATTCTGCACTTTGGAATTTCTTGGCTGGCAAATTCTGCAGTCTGATACTAAATAATAATATAACGGAGCGATATTTGTCAGCTGGTAAATTCTGCAGTCCGATATAATTACATAATAATAATATAACAGAGCGATATTTCTCAGCTGGCAAATTCTGCACGTACCTGTTGTTTCACAGGTTTTTAAAAATACCGAATTCTGCAGGTTAGCTCAGGTTTTTATTCTTAAAATAAAAATATAGCGTTCTATATTTCAGTTAAGCCCTGTACAAACCGTTTCAACATCGGAACAATATTTAGTGTTGGAGCCGATCTTGAAGTTAGGTTGGAATATATTCAGCTGGGAATATATTCAAAAAAATATTTTGCTGCTGGCAAATTCTGCACTTAAATATTTCAGCTGGGAAATTTAGAAATTCTTCATGAACTTTAGGCTGGCTGGCGCTGCAGAACAGCTGTTCGTCTGCCAGCTGAAAAACAATTCCCTTAAATATGTTTAAATACATCTGATTTGTTATAAAAACATCAGAATGTTTGTTTTTATGAAGTTTTACCGTTGGGTGTTCCTGAGATAGTTGATTTGAGTCAAGTTTCCCTTTCATTGCGCAGAATAACCGATAGCGAAGTTCGTTGACATCGCTGGTTCCTGGGGTGGAGCTGTACATCGTGCATGTGAATTGTTGTAGCCTTGCGAACAGATCATCTGTTAGCTCCCACTGCATTCCAATCTGTCGGAATAGGTCTTGGAACGACTTGTTTCGTTTGATAATCTGTAATGCAGCTAACTTGCCCTTTCCAGCAAAGGCACTGACGCTATCACAGCCAGTGAAGGCATGCAGACCAGGGAGAGATTTGCATAGTTCTGACCCAAACACCTGAACCACACTTGTATCTTGTTCGAGCCTGTTTGCCGCATGTCACATACAATGAGCAAAGAATGAAACTCTTTAAGCCAAGCATAGAACAAAGACATCTGTATCCTCTGATGATATTATAACTGCCTGGTATCCTGATTTTGCCGCATGTGCTGCGTGGAGTAGTACTCTTGTATCGGCCTCCTCCTGTGTTGATCTGAGGTCTTCCCTTGCTTCTGCACTTCCTGTCGAGAATTGATAGCACTGATCCTCAGTTGTCAGAAAGAGTGTCTTCTCAGCCAGTTTCACTCTACATCTTTCCTTTTGCCATTCTTCAGCGATGAAGTTAATTAGCTGCGACTTATTCTTTGGATTGGATAGGAATTTCCGCCATTGGTGAAGCTTGTGGCATGGTCTGGTTTGATATTCTTGAACTCATTGCCTTTCTCAGAACCTCTCTTCTCTCGCACGGCATTTTTGATCGATTCCTCTTTAAAAACCACATCGATCCACTGGCTGTCTGCTCCTTCGTTTAGGGTCATAGACAAAAGACAATCTGCTACCTCAGCAAATGTCTTCTGGTCACCTCTTATCTTCTGAACCATTGCCATCCCGTCGATCACTCGTGCGCAAGGCTGCGGTATCACTTCTGCTGCTGTGATGTTCTTCTGGAGCTCCTTTGCAAGCGACGACTTGTTGGTTTTCCTTAGAGATCCGTCAGCGGAAGCCAAGACCCAAGGCAGGGGTCCGAGTGGATGGAAAAGTACTTCGCTCATCTTCAGCTTTCTGTCTCGGCGATAATAATCATTTGAGCAAACAATGCTCGATCGGCCCTGAGGATCACTTCCTTCGCAGTTCCTCTTTGGTTCTTCATCTTGTTGGAGAGATCACCAAACGTTTTCAGCTTTAGTTTTGCCATTTTGTCATGGAACTTCACTTTCTGTGGGTTGGATTCAATTATTTCCTCGCTGAAAGTCTTGTAAGCCTTCTCTCCCATAGCTTTCGCCTGTATCAAGTCTCGTTCTATCTCTGGAGTGGCGAGCTTACCAGTTGACAGACAAACGAGATCTTGTTGGTCGCTCTATAATGGATTGATCCAGTTGCCTTCCAGCAACGATTTTACGTCTGCCTCGTCTCTCGCAATTCGACTTGGTTGTAGAGTTTTTTGTCAGTGTGTTGGGCGCTGGACGTGCCCAGATGAAGCATGTTCTTGAACTGCCGCATGAATATGCTTCGATATTCAGCTATGAGGTAGTATATACTCACCGCTCTTGGCTTCAGGCTGAATCCCTTGGTACCTCCGGGCGTCTGAGTGTCTTTGTTTACAGTCTCCTCACAGGTTTGGTCCACTGGTATTCTACCAAATGGGTTCTCGTCTCCAATCTGGACAGAAAATCCACCAGATCTGAAATACGCTAAAACGTCTGGGTGATCTTCTTCAAGATGTGACATTTCCGACAGGTAAGCAGATAACTATCTGGCGTAATTGAGGTTATCATATGCGAAACACCAGGGAATCATTAGACTGATAGAAGACACATGAAGTTCCCAGTTTCCTTCTCTGGATGCTCTCAGAAGTCCTAACAGAATATCCACAATGTCAATATATGACATCCAGAATTATGTGAGCTTGCCATTTTCCCGTCGCAGGAAGTCCATATATACATCTCAAAAAGCTTGATAACTTTGGCAAAAGAAGGGCTAGTCATGTGCTCTTGGAACTCCTCGCAGATATTGTTGTACAGCTTCTCAAGACCATTAAAGGAGGCATCAGCCATATTATTCCTATCCTCGTGATTCTCTTCGACCCAGGACCGAAATCCCGTCCACACCAGTCTCGTAAGGGCTTCATACATAAGCTTATGAAATCTCACGGCGCGAGTATAGATGCGGCCATCCAGAACTCAAGCATGTTAAGGCCTGGTTCAGGGGTCAAATGTTTGGTAAAAACTGTTTTCCTTATTTCAGCACAGTCGAGTATGGTAAGTACGCCAAATTTCTCACGATAATAGGTATCGCCATTCTTGACTACCCTAAGTGGTTTGTGTGTAGTAAAACGTGTCACGTGGTCTGTCACGTGACTCAGAACACGAAATCAGTAAATCAAAAACGCGGCTCCGAGTTTAAAACAGCTAGGATGATGAGTGGATATGTTTAGTTAAGGTTGAAGCCTTTAACCTAAATCAACTTAGAAAAGATGACTACAATGTTTCGTTAACGAGTAATTAAGGCGAACATATGCAAAATAGGTCACGTGACTTTTTTGTACCCTTAATATCTCCTTATTTTTACATGATAATCATGTTTTCTAAGCGTGATTGGAAACACTGCGGGAGGAGTAATGTTTTAGCACGGTTACTTTATATTCATATGTTATCGTCGCAGCCGCATTTCACTTAAACGATTTTATATAATTATGACGTCATCGATCACGTGATACAATAGCCATCCACTTAACAAATTTAAGGAAGTTGATATTAGTATTACGGTGTAATTAGTTTTTGTTTAAACTCTTATTTCTGTCAGAAAACATTTTTTAACGTACATCTATTTTCCGTTAAATGAACCAGGCCTTAACATGCTTGAGAACTGCCGAAACAGATCCTTCTGACTCGACACAAAAATCTCTTAACTGCCCAGCGTCTTGGAAACGTTTTCCAATAATTGACAGCAGGATGCATGCTGTATGAAATACGCCCATCCTCAACACGATTACCTTGAATTTCTCGCTTTGTTTCCACTGGATCTCGGTTGCTTTTGCGTAAAGCGCCTGGTCAAAGACCACGATGATACTCTGCAGCTTGGGCGTGTTCTTTATCTTAAGGGACTGTACGAGAACTTCATGAACTATTGCCATGTCAGTAGCAGGTGCATCAATAGTCGGCAGATATCCAACGTTGTCTTTTGAGACTTGCACTTCATTGCGGACGGATATGTTAAATCCAGTCCAGCCGCTTGCTTTTTGTTTCTCTCTTGCATGAAGACGCACCAATATCCATAGCAAATTCTTCTTTCTTGTGTTTGCTAGCACCTGTGCAGAAGTTACTTCCACGAAGTTTCTAGCACGAGGACCACAGCGATCGCCGGCATTGTAAGGAGGAACTTCAGTGCTTGTTCAAGGGCCAATGCTTCTCTTTCTAGCTATATCTTGTTCTGGCTACCTCAAGTGTCGGCTCTGGAGGAAGTTGGGACCAAAGCTAAGTGTCTAGCCTGTACAGCGATTCCATTTACTCTATGCGACGTTCCTGCTCCAGAGAAGGTCTCTTCTAATCTGTCAATATTGTCCCACGCAAGCGTCGTACTTAAATACAGTTGGATATTCTCGGGTAGGGGAATATCGTTTTCGGGCGTCAAGGCCATTTTTTTAAGACATAGCGCTGTGTTCATTTCTTCGATTTGCGAATAAGCAATACTGTGTCCACACCGATTTAACATCTGGATAAGTTAGACGTTGTTTGTCAGCGATTTAACTGCGTATGGCAACAGTATTTGCTTGTGGGGTTTCTGCCGTCCCCCACTCACGCCATATATCAATGTCCTGTCCGAAAAAGTTTACTAGGCGCTGCACTCTTTGAGGATATTCCTTTAGACTGCCGGGATTTCCAGTCAAAACAGTATAAAGAAAGACCTTGAGTTCCTCTGGAATATTTACCGCGCTGTCACATAGTTCTGAAGGTTGGGGAGACCATGACATTTCTGTATCATTTGCACGAACTGCATCTCGAATGTAGTACTAGCTTGTTGGATTTCTTTGATCCTAGATGGCGCATTACTGTTCTGCTCTTGTTGCAAGAGACGGGCCATGTCTCTAGCCAGTTGGAGTCTCGAGAGGTTATTAGGAATAACAAAAACTTGTTGTTCTCCAGTAGATCCTCAAACTGCAACAGACTACCAAATTCGACTTCTAGCTTCCTTCGCATGTGTTTCTTGGTCGGTTCATTAATTTCCACAATGCCCATTGAACGCATGAAGGACAACGGTAATTCTCTCAGGTCCGCCATCTTGATTAATCTCGGCTTCTCTAGCAAGTCGAATCTTATGTACTCAAACAGATGGTTGTCATCAGCACTACCATCTGCATCTTTACTCTCGGCACCTTTGTCGAAATTACTCACTTTTGCGGGGCGTGTGTAATCACGATTTGTGGTAACATGCTTCTGCTGCTACTAATTGGCGCGATACAAGGGCAATAATTCTAACTTAGAAACAGCGGTCGTTCTGATAGAGTTATCTGCGCGCAAGTCAGTGCATTGAATTAATGGCTCTCGACTTTTGGAGTCTTTCATATATTTGCTTTTCTTTTCGCAGAAAATACATATCTGATCGTCAATTCTACTCGTGCTATGAGCCTGTTGATTAGACGATTTTTTCTCTTGGGCCTCCACCACAGTATCATTATGGTCTTCATCACAATGAGTTTTAGAATTTTTTTCTAATTCCCGCTTCATTGTAAAAACACTGCGGCATTTTCTGTGATACATCACTGGGGAAATTTCTCCCTCATCAACATTCTTTGCAACATCCAGTACTGGCTTATAATTTCGAATAGTTACAGCCTTCAGCAATGATCTCCAAGAGTCAATGTCTTGAGGGAAAGTTAAATAATCACTATTATCATCAGTGCAGTGAATAATACACTTGACATCTAAACGGGGACGCTTTTTTGTATCACTGGAATCTACCATTCCGCCAAGCTTTTTCTGATCTGTTGTATCAAACACAGAAAAAAATGCAGCGTATTCAGTCTTATCTCAATATTTTAGCACACCTCGAATTTCTGTAAGTTTACAAATAATTGGCTAAAATAGTAATAAGTTTACATAAAACTCATACTTTTAGGTTCTTCATAGGTACTTTAGACATTGATAGTTCTAATTCGCTTAACTTTTACGTTATACGGCTCTTAAATTGGGACAATTTCTGCAGAACTCAAATGTACTAACCAGACAAGGCGGCCGCCATCTTGGAATTACCCATGATGCTTTTCGAACTTCCAAGCAATCGTTTCTCTTTATGTTTTATGTGACTGATTTACAGTTTTGACCTAGCAATCGATGTAAATCAATAATAACAATGGTTTCAATCTTATATGTCGACAAAACACCTGTAGGTAGTAATAACGCATTTTTAATTCTTGATATTATTTTTAGCCTCGTTTTCATGCTGAAGCAGGATTTGGCGAAAATTGAAGTTAAAAGACTACATCAAAGCTACTTGTTTACGATTGCTATCAGGTGAATTTCGAAACACCTCCAGATAACCTTTAACCTGATACCACTCCCCTTTAGTGGTAACGAGAACCTGCTCTGGACCATGGACTATACGGCTTATTTAATACAGTTTTTGACTCACAGATCTGTCACATGGGTTTCGGTTATTTCTTTTCTTTTTAAGAAGCAGTTTTTAATCTTTTGTGTACTATGTACTGACATATGTGGACATTAATTTTTAGATATTTCGTTTTAATGGCAAATGCGCTATATAAATATGGCATTATTATTATCAACCTTCAAACTTTTTTAATTTTTCGTCCTTCCGCTTAACTTATTTCTACGAGATTCTTTTTGTACTTCACTTTCGTCGGGTTTGGTGCTAATAATCGTTCGTATGTCTTTGTTTCTCACTGCCGTACAAGTAGGTAGTATCACTTTATTATATAGTTAAGTAATTTCGCGAGCTGATTGGTCAATTTTCGGTCCACGACTTCCCGTACGGACCTTCTGCCCACTTCCGGTCTCAAAGAAGACGAATACGCCATATAATAAACATCTTATTAACCTCGTTTGGTCGGTCCGTTAGAAGAAAGGGTGAAATAAACATAGAGATTACTTCATAACAAGTGCGGCGTTTGAGAAAGCGAACGAGCGAGTCTTCGAGCTAGCGCATGGCGTGACGATCCTAATAAAGGCTGCGAAGGAGACTAGATAGATAGATAACACTTTATTTAAAAAGGGTGCACAATTACAGTAAATTGTGGCCCTAACAAAGAGGACTGGAAATAACAAGATTACTCTAAAAAAGTTTGAAAGCGAAAGCGATATATGCAAAAATATAAATCCTAATTTATTTAGTTAGCTAAATATATATCATAGTCCATTAATAAGTTTTACTAACACGAAAATTATCAGGAGTGTACTTAGACATTGAAAATTGAAAATACAGTTTCTTAAGTGAAATTATTGATTTACAATCTTTAATATCATTCGGTAGAGTGTTCCAGATGTTGATAACTGAATAGAAAAATGTTCTGCAGAGACTGTTTGTGCGTGGGACAGGAAGCCTATACTTAGTATCGGATCTGGTATTGTACACAGAAGTAAATTTAAAAGAGGTAGCTTGTTAATGAGATAATCAGGCGCCCGTTTGTCTTGAATTCTTTTCAAAAGAGAGAGACGATTATCGATACAACGCTTATCGACAGGTTGCCAATTCAGTTTATTAAATAAAACAAGAGATCTAGTGACTATTGGGGCGTCGAGGATAGTGTGAGCACAGCGTTTCTGAATTCTGAAGACATCATCTAGATGGCAGACTCCACAATTTCCCCATATTGTTGAGCAGTAGTCAAGTAACGGTTTGATGTTTGCGTTGTAGAGTAGGATGCGGTACTTGACTGGTAGATGACGCTTTATGCGAGACAGCACAGCTATCCTCTGGACGAGAATCGATAAGCGCTCCAAGCAGATTCAATCACATAGAGACGACGACGCCGTTTTTAAATTTGGAGAACTACCAGTCAGCAATGACATCGTTGGACTTTGGTTTAAGGCACTGACGGCCTGAGATAATAAATGTTCCTCCTTGAATAGAAGCACCATGAAAAAGAGTCTAAAGAGCTGTCACAAGAAATAAAGCGAGAAAAGCCTTCACAACCTTCAGTCATTTTTCAAAAGCAAACCGAGAAGCCATCCGAGTGCCATTCACATGCACACGTGAATCTCATTGGCTGAGTCGCTGTTTTCTTGTTGCTGATTGGTTATATTTTTCACATGTGAAAAAGCTATACGCGATGGTGATTGGACGTATCGCTATATTTCACATGTGAAAATATAAAATATAGAGAATAATACATATATGAGATATGGAATTTATCTTCGAGTGTTCAACTCGATATCTCACGAGTGAGAGCAGCGAACGAGCGAGATATCCGAGTTCAACACGAGAAAATAAATTATATATCTCCAAGCATCCATGTATTATTTTATTTATTTTATAAACAATACTTGGACCTGGGCCCGGTTGTTCGAAGCAAGGGTAAGCGCGTGACGTGGACATCGCTGATTGGCTGAAAGGCGATATCCACACGTAAAATTATCGTATTTTTACGTGTATTCAGATACGATTTTTCTCAGTGCTGGAAATTCTTGTAAAACACTGTAGTTTATAGAATAAAGAGTAATACAGTGCCGCTCGAGGCCTGTATTTTTTATTGTACCATTATGCTGTACATGTAGCTCTATTGTTTTTGTACTGCTCGTTCTAAAGGTGTTTTGTATTGTTGGGTACGCCAATACTGTGACTCGTTTCGAGCGGTAATGTCTGACTCGAAATATAAGAAAGAAATAATAGCAATATAATGAAGAGAAATAAAAAGTAGCCCAATGCCAAGTACTTATGGCATGGTACACAGTCTGACGTTCTGTTATTAAAATGATATTCATTAAATGCTATTCAGCCACAGTGAACATCAATATGCCGGACATGATAATAAAACCGAATTTATCTCCAGAAGTGGTATTATTATTATTAGTGGTACAGATACTGCCAAGTCTTGGTACAGGACAAACGAAAACAGACACAACAATACTACACTAAACGGAGAAACGAAAAAAGCCCGCCATCTTGTCATACCACCGGCCGCTGACCAGTGGCATGTGACCGGGACCCCCCGAACCCCGACGCGCGCGCGCAACCTGAAAAAGTGATGCACGTGCGCGCGCACTGTTGAGATCGAAGTTTTCTTTCTTTTTCATTTTCCGTCATCTTCTTTTTTCTTCTAAACCTTTTGCACTGATTTCCCTTGATTCTATAGGAAAATCACATGCCTGACGAGGTAATTCCACGTTAAATTGCACGAGAAAACCGATATCGCCCGAGTCGCTTTTTCCTTGAATCGCATAGTCCGATGAATTACTTGAAGATTTAGTACTTTTGTTGATATTTTGCTAAGTTATAAATAGCGCGCGTAGTCTACGGTGGTGCCTTTGTGGTGACTCCACTCTGAATCACCACTCCGTCTCAGCCAATCAGCGTCTGATTTTGCAAATGCACCGTCCGATTCAGCTTTGGCTATGCGATTCTATCAGTTATTTTTGTTTTTATTGGTGTTCTCGGGTCATTAACTCAGTTCTGATAATTGGAAGCTCCGCTTTTAGACTTGCCTCAATATATTTATTAGTGATGTATGATCCATACCTATATTTCTGTCACATAATACAGTCGGTGTATAATGTAGTAGAGAGTAGAGACCATTACGAGCCAGAATACTTAGACCAATCAATCAAGACTCACCACACTTCAGTACTTCAATATTATATTATGTTCATTGCTATACGCTACAGTAATTAAGGGAGTTCACTTCACTGAAGATCAAATTGAAAGCCGGGCAAATTGCGAGGGAAGTTAACGGTATTGATCGTACGACACTGAACTGCACCAGATGTTCAACAAAAAGTAAACTATGATACAATTTTTATATTCACCCGTTAAATAATATATCAGATTGATTCCAGTTCCATAGTATTGATTATCGAAATTACATTTGCGCCGAAAAACCTGCAAGAACCTGTTTGCCTTCCAAATTCAGGAAACCATGAACAATGTCCTGCCTTTCAATTCATTTGTGCAAAAGCACTTGAGAGTTCTTAACCGTCCTTGCGCGAAAGATAAAAAGCAATAAAGACATAATCAAAATATTGCATCTAACTCACAAGTGACCAATAATATAGGACAGTTATTAAAGTCGGCCGGATCAGAAAGCTCAGTACAGAGGATATATATAAAGAAGAGAGACTAGCTAGACCAATGTCTCGTATGAACTGCAATAGCTGGCGATCATTCAGAGAAGACTTGAAATAGAAACTCAACTTTGAGGTATTTCAGTTTTGTCTTTATCAGTATGAAGTAAGGTTTGTGGCTGACGCAACTTTTAGTACTCTTATCATATTAAGAAAGAATCGTTTCAACTGTTTCCATTCATTTAATCAAAACGTCCCTTTGGTTTGAAAATCTAAAGTTGTCGTCAAAATACCATGAATGTTTGTCACCACCCAAAGCTAACTACAGTGTAGTAGAACTTTCACATTTCACTTGTCCTGTTAAATAAGTATAAACTAAATATTTCCGTTTTCATCCAGTAATCCATACAAAGAAGACAACTGTAGCAAGAGGTCGACCTTCATTTCGTTCTAGCTGTTCATGAGTCCGTAGTCATTTGTCATGATACACGTTTTAACGTTAACTAATAAGATCCCAGAACTAGTCCGTAAATACCCCCGCATTTGTCTTGCCATTCGTGCTCAACATAATTCATCTAAAACATACTTCTCGCTCAACGAAATGTAAAGGGTCCAATGATAAATCGGTAGGGGATGCCATATTTTAGCCAAAAAAAAACAACGATTATTTGGTTGTTGAGCAAAGTAAATGTGATGATGTTCCTTAAAATCACGTGAATTTATGTCTACAAAATGCGTTTGTGGTTGTGTACGGTAGTTTAGTTGGAATTCCTTTCTTTGCGGGCCGTAAAACTACAGTTCTTATGGCTCTCTAAGGTGAATTTCTATAGGGTCTTTTATTTGATTTCCGTTTTATATATCGTGATAGTAATAGTCAGTATTTATTTCCAGATCAAGCATTTCGATTTCAGTTAATAACTCGGCTTTCTGCGGACGTAGTTTTTACCGGCCTCCCACACAAGTTGTTGCCGTCCTCCAATTGTAAATGTCATTTTACAATAGTGAATTTCCTCGTAATACCAAATTTCTTGATTGGCAACGAAAAAACGAGGCGGTGGGAAATGGAAATAGACGCACTCAATACTTCTATAGAGTTTTATACCGGCGCAATCGGCGAGTTACATTTAACAATGTACAATAGCTGTTGTCGGAATGAGCTAAGACGTAGAACAAAATGGTTTTGTAAAGACAGATCCTAGCTGTGTACATTGAACAATAGCTGTTGGGATTCAGTCGCCTCTCCAGTTTTCTAAAGTAATATATACACTCATTTTAATTAAGACAAAGTTTGAGGAAAGAAGTGAATAAAATAAGAAATAATTGTAACCAATAAAATCAATAACAATAGCAGGATGCCTAGTTTGCAATTAGATTAGACATATAATTTACTGGTAAGTAGAACCGGGAAGTGTTATTGCTGTGGTCTTTGTTCTTGACTGTCGGACCACAATTGGACTGTCGTCCAGGTCACAATACACAATTCAGTGGTAAACCATCACAGTTCAATTACTCGTTGTACCTTGACAGAGCCCCAGACTATTCACTGCTTACTAATCTCCTTAATTGAGAATATTATTCAAAGGATTACTGTTAAGCGACATTTAACTACTTCTGCGGTTTCGGTAGCGCGATGAGTTTACATGATTCTCCCAACTTGCCCTGCAAGCCGGGCGAAGTTGAGCTGTAAAAGTGTCCATCACATCTCGCTCATAACATCTCCGGTAGGACCAGTTTGGAGTTAAAGGTAAACAAAATGAGTAAATTGTTGGATACGAGGCTGACGGATAACTTCAATCAGTTCTCGGTTGTCATAAAAGTGATAAATGGAGTCATGTGTGACTGAACGATTTACAAAATGTCATTTGTTTCTCTTGTTCGGAATTCGATGCGAAAAGCTCACTTTGATTTTTCCTTCGTTTGGATTTGTAATGATTCGAGGCGATGATGCATGAAGTAGGATGAAATACTTAACGTGATATTAGTAAGAAATTAATCGAGAGAAACTGACGATCGAATTGTTACATAACCTTGTTACACGATTGGTCATAACATAAAACATAACTATTTGCCTTAGTTTTATTTTTAAATATTTATCTCTTTGATTTTTGTAAACTGATCATTTCATTCAGGTTTTATAGCGTTAGATATCTTAACTTATCAGTGATAGTGTTGTCTTCTCTCAAAGCTGGGCATCTGTTTGATATTTTATTGTTGTTCGCCGAGTTGTATAACCTTATAAAAGTTCCTTGAACCTGCTCCTATCTAAACAGAGCTGATTCCTCCCAGCTGGCAGTTGTGCAGTCTGGCTCAGTGTGAGGCGACGCGAGGCAAATGTTTCTACTTACATGTAATATGCATATTACTAATCAAATAGTCAAACGAACCATAAACAAATAAAAACAGCAGGGCAACCACTAAAACACAAGTAAAACAATCATGTTTGTAGCTGAACCAGCAGGTTCACTATAGCACTGTTAGACCCCACCCTAGCTCTCCCTCTCTACTGATATGTGTTTATATCTATATACATATCCCTTATGTATAACAGCAATTGATGACGAACTGGATGTTTTTTGTATATAATTATATGTATAAGTAATATATATATATATATATAATATAATATTAATCTTTTATACTTGTTTACAATTTTGATCAAGTTGTTAAGCGGGGTTTGCAGTACATGAGTCCTTCATCGCCTTCCTCTCCCGCTATATTCGACCTCATTTTGGCCACACATCAAACTTGAAAGCGCTGGTCCAACTTTTTCAATTTTTCGTAATCTTACCAGCTCCATTTTAACTTAGTTATCTTTGTTATCCATTTTCTAGTAAATTCACTCCGTTTATGAGGTATCTTTGAACAAACCGGGACCAGTTCTTTTTAGTCTTCCATTGATTTGAATATGTGATTTTCAGAATGTCGCCGAGCATTGCCTTGGATTAGCCCACGTGTGGTCTGGAAGACCAATGAATTTGAGGACAAAGTCCTAGAATTGATAAAGTGGCCAAGCTCGATGACAATTACAAAGCTTGTCAGTACAGTATTATGCAACGTGAGCCTGGCGAAAGGGACAACAATCCCACTGCGAGCTCCGTATATCAGTGGCGCCACTGAACACGAACTTAAGATTTCTCTTGTTACGACAAAATAGTAGAGGTCAGGTGAGTTGATTGCTGAAAAGGAATCCTGTCCATTTAAAGGGCGTGGACTCTGATGTTATATAAAACTGAATATCAGACCCTGTAAATCCAGAGTATAGCCGTTCCGTCAGTGTAGTAATTCATTGGCAGACATGAGTTACGAATTCTTGATGTGGCATTCTCATGTCCACTAACTTTGTGTGTGGTTTAACTGCAGTTTTACACGGCCCTACATCACACATTATACGACTATTATAAATATATGAAACATAAGAATTTAATCGTCTGAATCGTTATATATTCCTTGAGTGTGACATATCGATGGTAAAGATTTTGAATCCCAGACTAACACACCTCGTTATGACGTGTCTGATCATCAAGCCATGAACTAAACTGACACATATAACGGCATTACTTCAACCATTTCACGTTCAGCAGATTTTTAGCAGCCACTTCGTACCGTTAACTTCTTTATGTAAGAGCAAAATTGTCCAAGACTAACTTTAACCGTATTATTTTCTCTAGCTAGTGAATACCCAGCCATGCTTCTTGAAGGCATTGCCGTTCTACTCGTAGCTATGTCGGCTCTGGTGCTGTACACTATTACCACTCATTACACTGAGGACAAGCGTCTACCGCCCGGACCCATACCTCTTCCCCTCGTGGGCAATATGCTTCAAATGGGACCCACGCCACACCTCGGCCTCACCAAGTTGGCCAAGACGTACGGTGAGATAGTCCGGCTCAAAGTCGGAATTCATCGGATAGTCGTCGTGAACAGCATTGAAGCTGCTCGGGAGGCGCTCGTGCGTCGGGCTAATGACTTCGCTGGAAGACCAAAGTTGTACACCGCCAGTTTGATTTCCCGAAATGGAAAGAACATCGCATTTGGCGACTTCGGACCGATTTGGAAACAGCAGCGAAAGATCGCGCACTCGGCGCTAAACATGTTTGGTAATGGAATCAAACCTCTGGAGGCAAACATCTGCCTGGAGGTGGACGAGTTAATCAAGAGGCTGTCGCTGGCTGAAGGAGGACCTCACAACCCACAGCATGATATCACACTGGCCGTTATCAACGTGATCTGCTCGCTGGTGTTTGGTACGCGCTATGACCTCGATGATCCTGAGTTCTACACTGTGGTTCAGTACACTGAACAATTTGTACAGGGATTCCGTGCGGGGAACCTTGTAGACTATTTCCCCTGGCTTAGGTTCTTCCCTAACAAAGGTACGTAGCTACCTCGTTACCAGGTCTCGCGCATTGCGATCATGTGCGCTTCATGTCCGCATGGAAGTGGCTGGCGTGTACACGTGTCTGTGTATTGACGTCGCTCATCTTTAGTTGTGAATTCGTGGTCTTTGTCTTATATTCGCTACCTTCCTAATTACTCGGGCTGCCTGTGGCAGCGCCGAGTCTTAAAATGCAAGTGGTTTTTTTTTTTTTTTTAAATCAGTGTCAGACGGCTTCTGCGCATGCGTTAAAGGTCAAATTCGAACCAATCAGATTGCACTATGCTGGTCACGCAAACAAAGGTTAGATTTCCTCAGGCGCGCTCAGATAAGAAAATTCAAAGCTCAGACTAGGCGAGACAAGGAGATATCAATTTCAAATAGTCATTGTCAGAAATCTATTCCATCGTGGGCAATGATGCAATACAACCTAAATTTGGGTCAGGTCCATGTTTTACGACAGAATAACCAGAGTCTTTCTACTGGATTCGGAGAGCTCGAGACATTATACAAGTCTGCTAATATGGGGAAAACTGAAACAAAAAAAATGAACTTTGACGGCAGAAACCCTCATATTTGAGCCAAGCGGAATATTTACATGATCCGCTAAGATTTTTACAAATCTAATTAGTTAAGCAGATGTACGCAGTGTATGCCAACTGAAATCATGTGCTCGTTTTGTGGTTACGGCTCAGTGGGGCAACTACACGTACAAGAAGCATGAACTGCCAGCAAAGAGAGAGGAATTGATCGGAGACGTTAAATTACGTTACTGTGAAGAGGATCAAAATTCAAGTTTTGTAGCTTGAGACTGTCTTCTGCCGTGACTCGTGAGAGAAATTGGAAAAGATCTAGCTGTTTCATTCAGACACTGGCAAATTTATTGAAAGCTACGGGCTTACTTTATGAGATTATTATTCATTGTGGAATGAAAGGAAACAGGTTAGCTGAAAGTTAAGTTCGAGGTAGGCTTCGACTTTCATTCCGATTCAGTGCATATGTGCACGAAGGTGTCAGTTACGTAAGTACTGTAAGTAAACTCTTTTTGATTTGAATAAATTTCCTCTCAGTTTGTCTGTTAATGTACTTTTCCTTCTAATTATCGCTTTATTTAACATCTGATTTAGAGTATGCGTACCTCAGAATAAATTATTTGAAAGGTCAACTGAATTCTTGTGTCGATAAGCGCAAATGTTTTTTGTGAAACAGTCTGTGTATATGAGAAGCGGCTTAATAGAAGAGCTTTCTCATTTATAGGAATTACAATTGTTTTTCTTGCTATGAAATTTATGTTTCATTTCACATTTATTCATACAGTTTTAGCCGGACATTTCCCCGAGTTTTGATCTATTTTCAATCAAATTCAAAGTCTGAATATGTCATTGTATTGCATTTATACACTTGAATTTGCCAGTATTCTGTTGTTCGAATCCTGCGTTATCATAGTCATGCCATAAAAGCGATTAATAGACCAGTCTGTTTTTTTTGACGTTCTCACTGGCGAATTAAAGCACGACTTGATACTAAGAGGATTTCAAATGAAAGTGTATTTCATCTTCAATCTCATGTGGCCCGAGTGAAAGCCCAGATGGGCTCTTGTTATTATTTTTAATTAGTGTCAGACGGCTTCTGCGCATGCGTTAAAGGTCAAATTCGAACCAATCAGATTGCACTATGCTGGTCACGCAAACAAAGGTTAGATTTCCTCAGGCGCGCTCAGATAAGAAAATTCAAAGCTCAGACTAGGCGAGACAAGGAGATATCAATTTCAAATAGTCATTGTCAGAAATCTATTCCATCGTGGGCAATGATGCAATACAACCTAAATTTGGGTCAGGTCCATGTTTTACGACAGAATAACCAGAGTCTTTCTACTGGATTCGGAGAGCTCGAGACATTATACAAGTCTGCTAATATGGGGAAAACTGAAACAAAAAATGAACTTTGACGGCAGAAACCCTCATATTTGAGCCAAGCGGAATATTTACATGATCCGCTAAGATTTTTACAAATCTAATTAGTTAAGCAGATGTACGCAGTGTATGCCAACTGAAATGCTGTGCTCGTTTTGTGGTTACGGCTCAGTGGGGCAACTACACGAACAAGAAGCATGAACTGCCAGCAAAGAGAGAGGAATTGATCGGAGACGTTAAATTACGTTACTGTGAAGAGGATCAAAATTCAAGTTTTGTAGCTTGAGACTGTCTTCTGCCGTGACTCGTGAGAGAAATTGGAAAAGATCTAGCTGTTTCATTCAGACACTGGCAAATTTATTGAAAGCTACGGGCTTACTTTATGAGATTATTATTCATTGTGGAATGAAAGGAAACAGGTTAGCTGAAAGTTAAGTTCGAGGTAGGCTTCGACTTTCATTCCGATTCAGTGCATATGTGCACGAAGGTGTCAGTTACGTAAGTACTGTAAGTAAACTCTTTTTGATTTGAATAAATTTCCTCTCAGTTTGTCTGTTAATGTACTTTTCCTTCTAATTATCGCTTTATTTAACATCTGATTTAGAGTATGCGTACCTCAGAATAAATTATTTGAAAGGTCAACTGAATTCTTGTGTCGATAAGCGCAAATGTTTTTTGTGAAACAGTCTGTGTATATGAGAAGCGGCTTAATAGAAGAGCTTTCTCATTTATAGGAATTACAATTGTTTTTCTTGCTATGAAATTTATGTTTCATTTCACATTTATTCATACAGTTTTAGCCGGACATTTCCCCGAGTTTTTGATCTATTTTCAATCAAATTCAAAGTCTGAATATGTCATTGTATTGCATTTATACACTTGAATTTGCCAGTATTCTGTTGTTCGAATCCTGCGTTATCATAGTCATGCCATAAAAGCGATTAATAGACCAGTCTGTTTTTTTGACGTTCTCACTGGCGAATTAAAGCACGACTTGATACTAAGAGGATTTCAAATGAAAGTGTATTTCATCTTCAATCTCATGTGGCCCGAGTGAAAGCCCAGATGGGCTCTTGTTAGCTATAGTGTTGGCCATTGAAATCCACTTAACATTTTCAGGAGGCCTTCACCTCTCAAAACCTTGCATTTTATTGGATCCCATTTGGACTGCACTGACAAAGAATTCCATTGTTTTAGGGTTAGGGTTTGTATTGTTTCAGGGTTAGGCATTGTTTGGATAGCCGAGGAGGTGAAGGCCGCCCCAAAGTTTTGGGATCTGACTAACTCATTCACAACATAATATTGTTTTTACAATCAGGTTTGAAGCTGATCAAACAGGCTGTCAGGACCAGAGATGCTGTTCTACAGAGAAAATACCAAGAGCACATGGACACGTACAGGGACGGTGTGATAAGGGACTTGACTGATGCGCTACTCAAAGTCACGAAGATGTCTCAGGAAGAAAACTCCTCCCTAGACCTGACGGAGGATCACACTATAATGACCATGAATGACATATTCAGCGCAGGGTTGGAGACATCATCAACAGCCATCCTATGGGCACTCATCTATTTAATACGCAACCCTAAAGTACAGGGTAGACTGCACAAAGAGCTTGATGAGGTCATCGGCCGCGAACGAATGCCAGAGTTGAAAGACCGCGAGAACTTACCATATATGGAGGCAACCATTGCAGAGGTCCTTCGATTTAGCTCCTTAGTGCCACTCCTCTTTCCGCACTCGACAACGGCTGACACCACCCTCCGTGGTCACGTGATCCCTAAGGATACTGTGGTACTGTTTAATGTGTGGAACATGCACCACGATCCAGAGAAATGGGCCAGACCTTATGAATTCGACCCAACAAGATTCCTCGATTCGGATGGCAAGTACATATGTCCTGCTACTCTAAGCTATATGCCATTCTCAGCCGGACGAAGAGTGTGCTTTGCTGAGTCCCTGAGCAAAATTCAGTTGTTTCTGTTTATCGCTCGTCTTCTGCACAAGTTTCATTGGAGTATGCCAAGCAATACTGAGCCACCAAGTCTGGAGGGGATATTTGGAGCGAGCCTGTGCCCCAAGCCATACGAAGTGCTAGTAGAGAGGAGATTTTGAACATTACTGAAATGACTAACATAAGACTTTATTAGCTAAATACAGCGGTTTTTACCCAAATAATATAACTTATAGCCACAACCTAAATGGTAGAAAACATGACTCAATAAATATATTTGAACTGGCGAAGGCAAAGCAGCAATTGAAGTTATAATCAATCTCTTACAAAATAGTCCGCTGCATATAGCAATTTGAACCCGAGAGCTAAATGGCAGCCCGCACGCCCCTTCGTATGTTTCCTAGACTCAGGGGCATAAAGGTATGGGTCTAAACCTATTCCAATATGGCCGCCGCAAATCAAGAGGGGGTGGTCTATCTCTTCGTGCTTGTAAGATTGATACATTTTGTGATAGTATCTATGGAAACGTGTAATGTGACCTTTGAATTCTAATTTGAAGTAAATTTGAGAAAAGCCTCCTGGAGGACGGTAAAAGGTTTTAATATAGCGAGGATTTTTATGAAAGTGAATAAAAATTAGCGCCCACTTTGTTACTCGATTTTAAAAGTCTAGTACATTACATATACAGTATATATATATAATTTTTTTCTCATAAACTTCATCACCGTTCCTTTTCCATAGTGTTTCCAAACTTCGATCTTCTTCTTTTCTATTAAATCACCAAACTACATATAAACAGTAGCCAACTCGAAAGCTTATGCTACTTTGGCTACTGTGCACACTTATATAAATATAGTAACTTTTCTTTTCTCACTTTTAATTACTGTTATTATGTCCTTTTATTTATAAATTTCACCTAAAATGTATTATATATGTATTATTCAAAAATAAACTTGAACTTAGTTGGTTATTTTAGGAGAAGGGTAATTACGGCAAGTGTGAAATTTGATATCCTCAAGCACTTCTGGTGCCTTTACTTTTGATTTTTGTGCAATTTACTTTCCTCCCGAAGCCTTGTATTATACTGTTCGCTTTTCTTAAAACGAGTTCAAAGGTCATAGCTTCAGTCGCCATGGCAACCATATTTTTATAATGCTCGACGGATGGTTTTTCGTGTAAAACCAAACTAAAGTAGGCACATTTTCATTCAGTTACTTTATCAACACGAAAAGTAGTGATGTCGAAAAACACCAACACGGGAGCTGAGCTGAGGTAGGATTTGTAATCCATTATTATCTGATTGTGTGGCTGCGTAAGGGATTTAAAATTCGCCAAAATTCACTGAAACTGCATACAGATAAGTTTTATTCATTCTATTACAGTATATTTATCGAAAAGCTAACCCTTATAAAATTTACATAAACAGAGCATGGGCTTCCTGTGGTGTTGCCTTGTCTCTTTCTTAGGGAGAGGAGTAGACTTTCTCAAAGTTCTTTAATTTTCCCCCACTTTACTTCGTCGCTCGAATAAACTGAACATAACATTAAAAGAAAACATAAAGAGAGCGACTCGTGGCAAGTGTAGGAGAGGAGATCCGAAAAGGGAAAGAAGCCCAAATCGCTAATAAACGACAAACTGACAACAGATAAAGCAAAGGTATGTTTTAAGATTTCAGTTGTGCTGAAATTATGGTGGATCGCATGTTCATACAATCATAAACATATTTTGCTGATATTGTTGTGACTTGGCTCGGGGATTAATTATTGCCGAAAATAGTTATTTTTCTGTCATTTTTCTGCTATCTAATTTCATTAGAGTTCAGTTAAGGAGGATAGAAATCATGTCTGCATGATTGTCTGGTAAGTTTTGTATCTTCATCAATAGTAGTAAGTGAATTTCGTCTTCCATTTCTTGTTTGCACGTTGGGAAAATTCGTTCTTCTGCAGGTTTTATATAAGTTTAATATAATAATAATAAGCTTCTATAGTGCATATACAATACCGTTCTATGCGCTTTACAATATTATGAATAAGTATAATAATTTACACTAATAATTAAAAAAGTGTGACTAAACTAAGTAAAAATCGAATAATAAGAAAGATAATGAGTAATATGTACATAGTTGTTGTAACTAATGTATAAATAAATGGTACTTTAGTTTCGACTTAAATTGATTGAGACTAGTACTTGATCTGACGTTGAAAGGAAGACTGTTCCATATAGTCATATAGTCGCATGAGCGGTAGCGAGAGTGGAGAAACATAACTTCAGTTTTATCATTGTTTAACTTGAGCTTATTTTTACCCATCCAATGTTCTATATCCAGTAAACAATATTCAACATTCAGTTTAGCAGAGGCAAGATCTTGATCACTATTAATGGAGAAGGTGGTGTATAATTGAATGTCATCTGCATACAGATGATAAGACACTTTGTGCTTCCTCAGGATATCTCCCAGAGGGGACGTGTAGAGAAGATACAGGATGGGTCCCAGTACCGACAGAAGCTGTGGGACGCCGGAGGTCAGATCATGGATAACGGAGTAGAAGTCCTCAATCATAACAAACTATTGTCGATTAGACAGATTAAGGACTGAAGCCATCTCAAGGCTTTGCCCTTTGATGTTAAATCTGGAGGACAACCTTGATAGCAGTATATGGTGGTCAACCGTGTCGAATGCACCAAAGAGATCTAACAGGACCAGAATAATACCATGCTGCTCATCAATTGACATTAGTATGTCGTTTTGCACACGAACGAGCGCAGTCTCGCAGCTGTGATATTGTTTGTACGCATAGATCCTGTAGATCATACATCGCGTAGATTGTGTAGATCGCATAGCCATGAGGTGAAATCATGTAGATTGCATAGATCGTGTAGTTTGCATATCGCATAGAACCTGTAGATTGCATAGATCTTGTAGATTGCCGATAGATCATGTAGATCGCATAGATCGTGTAGATTGCATAGATCGTGTAGATCGCATAGATCCTGTAGATTGCAAAGGTCGTGTACATTGTTTTCCCAAATTTTGACTTTTTATGTTTATTCACGTACTGTTGTTTTCCAATGTTGTTGCCGCTTTTATACACCTTTAGCATCCTTCTATTATATTTGATTAATTTTCAGCCAATTTAGATAATTTTCTAATGTCAAGAAAAAAATCCAAAATGGCGAATCAGTCATAATGACATCATAATTCGGTACCATGGCAACACAATACTTAGCTTATACATCAACCTGTAAAAGTTTGGTAGCCATACGGCTCAAGTGGTTTTGTAGTTACAGAGGGGTGCCCAAATCCCCCCCCCCCCCCCCGGGTCTGAGAAGACCCAAAAGAGGCCGGTATGGAAACCTTGCCGTTCTCGTAAATTGGCCGTGTCAGCCGAAATATTGGTTAATACATATATAACTCTTTCCAAATTTTCGCTGATTAGATCCCTCCAATTAAGGTGATCCGGTATGTGTGCACTGATCTACAGACATGCGCGTTCCGGCCAGCCTTTACGCGAAGTACGCAAGTGCGTAGCAGAATTTCCATTTTTTTACAATATAGAAGATAACGTGGGCGCATACTGCCGAGAAACACAATGGTCTAGTGGAGACCATGGAAACCACGAGTCAAGTGTTATACCCAAACGTAACAACAGTTCTTACGATTCTTCTTAACAATGCCAGTGACTACTGCGACACCAGAACGGTCATTTAGCACCATGCGCAGAGTCAAGACCTACATGCGCTCAACCATGAGAACTGAGCGGCTCTATGCTCTGGCGCTTATGCATGCCTATAGAGATATGTATTTCTTTTAGCTGCTAATGAGGTGTTTTGTAGGCCCTGGTCCCTTGGGTCCCATAGAACATACTTAAACCACTCCTTCACGTTATTCATGCCCACACAGCGGTCAAACGTCTGCGCATGCGTTAAAAGTCTTGCAACAACGACGTTTCCAAATCAAATTCAAAGCGAGCCGGCGGCCGTCGCTGTTCACACCTCGAGAACTTCTTTGGTAAATTACGAAACAATTTGGTAAACTCACAGTTTCAATTGAAGTTTGTTCAATTTCCCGTCGACTGTGAAAATAAAAAGCTTAACTTTCACGTATTTTTCTTAACTTTTGGGGGTAGAAGTTCACTGTAATACGTTTTAAGGTAATTTTGCGCGGAAAATCTGACCGTAATACGCACGCGCAGACGTTTGACCGCTGTGTGGTTCATACCACTCCTCGTGTTCAGTTGTGCTCTCGGGTTCGTTTTTCCCGTTGTCATAACACTCATCAGTTTCCCTGGATTTTTTCTGGGCGTCTAATAGGTTTTTTCAAACTCTTAACCTCCAGGAGTTTTTTCGGGCAGCCATGCACTGATGATCAAACTTTATTTAACCACGCTGGCTTCATTCAACTTAAAAGCTGATTTCCAAGAGAGGCGTGCATTAAAATTATATATAAACATATCAATATCTGATTATATATAATTACTAGTACTTATCCTAAATGCTAATATACATAATTGATAAAGTAATCTATATGGTAATATAAAAAATAAAAATAGTGTAATACACAATAAAAATATTAATAAAAGTATTTCTATGCACAATAACTAGTTTACTAACTTCTAAAAGTAAAGCCTGAGGAGGAAAGTTTGTTGCAAAACGATTCATATGAGTTTGAACCCCTTATGCTCTCTGGTACCTTATTCCATATTTGAGCTCCGCTATAGCGAAAGCCCTTTTTTAAACATTCTGTTCTAGGTCTAGGAATAAAAAACTTAGTTGAGGATCCCCTTAGATTGTAATCAGTTTTTGAGTCTAATTTTTTTTAAATATTACAGTCTTTGATCATGAGGTGCTAATTCGTGAATCGTTTTGTACACGAGTTTGGCCTTTATTTGTGCTCTGTTCGTCTAAAGATGTCCACCCAAGAGCGTTTAGAGCCAAACTTGATTTGCCAGCTTCATTTCTGAAATTCGTGATGACTCTGGCCGACCTGTTTTGAAGTTTCTGGAGACGTTCATTTAGACCTTTACCCAACGAATCCCAAACCTCGCAACAATATATAGTCAAAATGAGGCTGAATTAGAGCATTGTAGACCGATACAATTAAGCGTGTCTCGATCGACAAATTCTCTAAGTTTTCTAATAGCCACAATTCCAGACGAAATTATACTTGCAATGTACTCAATGTGTTTCTCCCATGTTAGAGATTCGTCGATCTGTACTCCAAGTACTTTATAGTTCTTTACTCTATTAACAGGTTGATTATCAATGGTAACTCTTGGTTGGACATGCATCTAAGTTATTTATCTTATGTTTTGAGGTAATCAAGACATACTCGGTTTTGCTATATTTAAGTTTGTTAGCAGACATTTATCAGGTCCTCGTTTATTCTCTCTTCCTTTTGCTCTGACGAAGGGCTAGCGCTCGAAACGTCAGCTGCTACTCACTTTCCACGGCGGTTAGCATACCTCAATCGACTTTAGTTGATTACATACCATTGTTTATCTTCCCCGCCGACGCAGACCAAAACTAGTTTTTACAGGAACTAGTTGCCTATCATATTCTCTCTTCTGTTTCATTTAGTGTTTCACCAAAAGCTGTCAAGCTAGTCGGTCATCAGCGAACATTCTAGATGTTGTGTGCTTTAAACAATTTGGCAAATCGTTTATATAAATAATAAACAGGAGAGGGCCAAGAATGGATCTATGAGGAATATACCGCAACTTATTTTTCTCTGATTTGAAAACATGCCCTGCAACTGACACTTTTGAAGTTTTTGAATTATTATTCCATGATTTATGGTATCAAATGCTTTCTTTAAATCGAGGAATAATGCAACTAGATTATAAAGTCCCCGGTCCATATTAATATACCATTCGTTAGTACAATGCAGGGGCGTAGCTAGCCATTTTTGGTTTGTAATTCCGTTCCAAACTTCGCGAGTTTAGTGAGTGTAAGGGAATCAAGAACAGACTAATGAACAGGCGTAAAGTTTGTAAGCCCGGGCTTACGGCTTAAAGGCAGCTACGCCCATGCAATCCAGTAATGCGATGGTTGTCGATTGAAACGTCTAAAACCGAACTGATGTTCGGATAAAATATTTTCCTGGGTTGGAGAACACGTTTCCAGGTTTTTTCCTGCAGCAAGGCGGGTAAATTGTTCCCCTGGTTTTCGTGTCCGGCAGCCTTCCCACTAAAACAGTACTTAGTTATTATACCTTTTTATATGGTACTTTACAGACCATTCTTTATATTACTGTTATCACTGATATACGTGTAATAGCTTGTAACTATATCATGTTTACATTAATAAATGCGTGCTGAACGGCTACCCTCCACATCATTGTGTTCTCATTGCTTATAAATAGAAATGTTTTCTGTTCGGCTGAACGAAATAAAAGAGAATAGAAACTCCTATCGACACAGACAGTGTAATACGGGACAATTTTGCGCTAAGGAGAACAGAAGGTTAGCTTTAGAATTGCAACTACTTCGTAACAGGTCCACAAGTCTCGATTTCAATTTTTATTTACCTAGAAAATAAGAGAAACACTAGTACTATTACGTTATGGAAAAGATTGTTACCAAACGATCGTGATGTTACCAAATATCGTTTACGAATTCATACATTTATAGCCAGAAGAAGCAACATTTAAGCAGCCTCCTTAAGAACTAGTAAGTGAACATTTAATGATGTACGTATTAAAACTGGCTGCGTACGATTGTATTGCATAGGAAATCCAAACAGTGCTATAAATCGCACTTAGACTAGAACAAGAGAACAAGACTATGATTGAAATAATAAACAAGTATTTCTGACTGTAATCCTATGGTGTAATTATGCTTGTCTCCCTTCTGCTTAGTATCGGACACTTCGTGCATGCGTACTTGCAAAATATGTCTAGGAACGCACCTGATAGAATCTATAGAATCTATACGATCTATGCGTTCTATGCAATCTATACGATCAATACGATCTACAGAATCTATACAATCTATACGATACGGAAGCGAAGAAGAAGCTAAGATCGGGTTAGAAAATCGAAAAAGAAATCGAGAAGAACAAAGAAAAAGAAATCGAGATAAGCAAAGAAAAAGAGAACCACGAGAACAGCAATGAAATAATGAGACAAGTAGATAAAGCTACAAGGCAAGTGGCGAACAAGCAGTAGCGAACAGCAAACTTGTTCCGAATACCGTTACCAAGAATTTGAATCTTTCATAGAAATACAACGCGATTTCAACAAGAAGATTGAGCAACAGGTATCCTCCTCAAGCATGTTAAGGCATGGTTTGAGCATGAAATCGAGGCTAAAGCTATTTTATTGAATAGAGTGGCTTATGTTTGCCCGAATTCTACAAAAATAGTAGATATCACTAAGCTCGGCGTTCTGAGTCGTTTCAACAGATTTTGTTGTAAAATGTCTATCACGTGACCAGCCACGTGATTACAAAATCTGGAAATTTCATCTCAAAATGGGCCGGTTACACTGCATTTTTAAAGTAACGGTTTCTTGCTTATGTGATTACACTTCTGGCTGTTTCTAAAGATCTGCTTGGAATGGTTGACCCTGATAGATTGTTAAGGCGAAAATAGAGAAAACAGGTCACGTGACCTGTTCTTGGAACCAGTTTTCCCCAACTTTCTCACCTACAATGGGAAAATGTCAACCATTCCAGACAGAGATTTACGGACAACCAGAAGTGTAATCAGATAAGCCAGGAATCGTTACTTTAAAAATGCACTGTGACCGGCCCATTTTGAATTCTTTGTTTTATCAGCCTTAAGATCACGTGACCACCAAAACACGAGAATACCTAACTTAAAATGTTGATACATATGATTGCTGCCTAATTACCGATTTCTATGGTATTTCATTGAAAAATGACAAAGTTAGCGAATTTAGAGTGTATAACAGAATTGCTGAATAAACCATGCCTTAACATGCTTGAGTCAAATGTGATTTTGGCACCAAAAAGTAAAAGCCCTGCTCTGTCATATATAGGGCTAGGGGAAATATGGACTAACGTACAAACATAAATTCCTGATCGCAAAACCATTTTGAGTCAAGCCAGAGACTAAAGGACATAGAGTAACAAACTTAGCTTAGTGACATAAATAACGATAAAGGAAAAGATCCGCAGATTCAAGTCCAACTATATATATAATTGTGAAGACTACCTGTCCTTATACAGGTCACCAATATGCAATACACAGAATAGCATTGACAAAGCATCACAAATTAGCAATTGAAACTGGGCGTTACTCGAAACCTTATCGGCAAATACCTGAAGAAATAATTTGTCCTAATTGTACAAATGGTGTCGAAGATGAAGAAAAATTTTTGATAAATCTCCACGGCATTTAATTCGCTCTCGCCATATTAAAGTTGCGCCTATTGTTCCCAAAACCAAGCGTTTCGCTGACTTTTTCACGATTAGATATCAGGACCATTTCGCGGAGTGCTTCCCTTATTATTCTCAGTAGTAATTGTAGTATAGCTAGTATATAGTATATAGTATATAGTATATAGTATATAGTATATAGTATATAGTATATAGTATATAGTATATAGTATATAGTATATAGTATATAGTATATAGTATATAGTATATAGTATATAGTATATAGTATATGGTATATAGTATATAGTATATAGTATATCAACTAATACACCTTTCCCGCATTCGATCGAACAGTGGCACCAAGTCGAGATTGGGGTAGACAAAAAATGCACTGGAGCGCAATGCGGGAAATGTCTATTGTTTATCGTATGTGTTTTGTAATGATGTATGTTGACCTCTCCTTGTAATTCAGCTTATGCTGCAAAAGGGACGAAATAAACTATTATTATTATTATCAAGGCTCCAAATAAAATCATCTGTCTGTCTATCTTAAAATGTTCGGTAGCCCTCCCCCTACCTGTACAAATAATTTTCATGATCCCTCACCTAAAGCTACAAGAAATGTATGACCCTCTCCTTTATAATCTCACGAAAAACTATTTTTGGAGGGTTTCTCATGATACTCTTACTAGTCAGGTTAAAAGAAGGAACATCCGTGAAAATGGCCATTTCCTCGGCTCGTGATTTGTCATCTAAGATTTTCTTTACAACCCTGACACCAATGGAATTATAGAATAAATAAAGAATGTGATCAGTATTTATTTTAGCCACCCCCCAGGAATTTTGGGTGGGAGTGTGCCTCCCCCGGTTTCAAAACCCAGACCCTATTTCAGACCAAAAGGGGAGCCGGAGTGGCGCAGTATAGTTAAGCGCTTCGCCTCTCACCTCTGTGATTCAGGTTCGATTCTCGATCGCGGCGCCATACCACAAACGCCAACACGCTAAGTTCCAATTCGATATGTGGCTTAGTCTCCCGGGGTGGGGGCCCCCCAGAAATTTAGGATAGGGGTGTGCCACGAGATATCGAAATCCTGACCCTATTTAACGGTGAAAACTCGTAAAATGGGTACCCTTTCCATGCAAGGCTTCAAACTAAAATATGAGACCCTATTTAAGGAACAAGTGAATTCTCAGAATTTATTGAACAGATCGTTTATTTCTCTCAGTCTGTGTAATGCTTTACGTTTTTTGAAGATTGTTACGTTCAGCGGGCGTTGAGAAAATGCACGATATTGCATAACAAGAGCGGTTAGGGGAACAAAAAAACCATATCCTATTTAAGGATCGAATATAGGCATAGACAAGTCCTTACGCAGCCTAGTATCTCGGATGTGAACCAAATACTATTTACACAGATATACTAAATAAGATATATCAGGTTAAATGGAATCTAACACTATCATTTCTAATTTTGAGACATTCAAAAATAAATTTGGCAACCAGATTTTTAATTGGATTAGGTGGATCAATAATAAGTAGAAATAATTTATCTTCACTGTAACCTTTAAGATTTGTTCTATTGATTCCAAAAGATGGTGCCGCACAGAATTGTATTTAGCGCATCGGATTAAAAAGTGCCTTTCATCCTCAGTTTCTTTTATACATATTGGGCATATCCTTTCTTCCGGGATCTTGGATCTTGAATATTTACTTCCATTCTAGTATACATACGTATGATTAATACCGGAAGATATATAAAAATAATATTAAATAACAATGTTCAATTTCAATGTTTAAAGTCCGAGAAATAAATAAATGACTTAATTTGAATAACTTATTAAGGGCGCGGGCGCATATGTTATGGCAGGGCCAACGGCGGCACGAAAAGACGTTAATGTTGCTGCATTAATTACATCAACGGGTAGGCGATTCCACACCCGGACAGTTCGAACGAAGAATGAGTAGCTAAATGGGAGCACTCTATAATTAGTCGTACAGTAGTATTGATCCTTGTGCCTTGGGCTGGGAATAATGTTGGGAGGGTAGTCTATACCCACCAAGCCTTCACGAATCTTATTAACAATTCGGACCCGCAGCCCGAATGTCAAGCATGTTAAGGCAAGGTTTGAACATGAAAACGAGGCTACAGCTATTTTGTTGAATAGTCACTTGAATTTGCTCAAATCCTAGAACAATGGTGGCTATAACTAATCTAAGCATTTTTAGTCGCCTAATATAAAATTTAGGCGACTACCGGTGATCACAAAAATGGTCGTTATAACTAATCTCAGTGTTTTTAGTCGTCCTAATATAAAATTTTGGTAAAATGTATATTACGTGACCAACCACGTGATCACAAAAAATTGAAAATTAAACTAAAAACGGGGTGGTGAGATCCACATTGCTGTAGCGCTTGTTAACATCTCTAGCTCCCACACGTGTAGCGTGGTGGCTGGGGTTTAAAGCAGCTTTCGAGCTCCGGCCGCTAGAGTAACCAGATTCTGAGGCCTATGATCTAAATTGAGGCTGACGGTCTTGGGGGCTATGCCATGCTGATGAGTCCTAACAAGGACGAAACAGCTGTACATGGTTGCCACTCTACCGGTAATAAGATGTGAGCATGCGTATTAGACGCTAGCTACGTCATAGCGTGTGTTGGGTAGTGCCATGCAACGTGTTTGGTGCATTGTATATTTTAAGTAACGATTTTATGTTTATCTGATTACACTTGTGGTTGACTTTAAAGATCAGTTCGGAATGGTTGATCCTGATAGACTTAAATGTTAAGACACACGATTACCGTATTATTCCAAAGTTATAGGGTATTTCATACATAAATGACAAAGATAGCGAATTTTGAATGTTTTATCAGAACTGCTCAAAAACCATGCCTTAATATGCTTGAGATGGGCTACTTAACGATTAGACCCGCAGCCCGAATGGGCTACGAGTCAATAGCCCATGAGGCGCAGCCGAATGGGCTATTTAACTCGTAGCCCATGAGGGCGAGAGGTCTAATTGCTTTAGTATAAACTAACTAGTCGGACAGTAGAAAAGAATAGAAAGAAACAAATTGAAGTTGAAAAATGTTGTTATTTCGTGAAAATGCGTGCGGTTTTTCTCTACCATGGGCTATCACAAATAGACCTATAGTAGGGTAGCCAATCAGAATGCAGGATTTGTAATAGTCCACTAGTTGGTTTATACTAAGAGCCAATAGCCCATGAGGCGCAGATCTGCTTCTCCCCCACCCCCCTCCCCCCTCCATTTGTCATTCGATCCCAGGTCTCAATCGCGCTCGGCCAATATGGCGGCGATGATCCGTTTGCTGCGCGAAAAACACCCTCCACCGCCTGCAAGCAGGCTACGTACATGGTCAGAGGGGTTGATAGTACCTATACATAAGTCCGGTGATAGGTTAAATCCTGATAATTATAGGGGTATATCCATTAGTAGTTGCTTAGGCAAATTCTTCACTCTTATTCTGAACACTCGCTTCAATTCATTTCTAGACGAAAATAACATAATAAATAAAAGTCAAATAGGTTTCAGGAAAGGTTTTAGAACATCCGATCACATGTTAGTATTAAAAACCATAATAGACTTTTATAAATCAAAAAACAAACCTCTTTTTGCCTGTTTTATCGATTTCAGGAAGGCATACGATAGTGTATGGAGAGAGGGTTTATTTTTCAAACTCATCAAGTATGGATGCAGTAGAAATTTCTTACGAATCTTACTCAGTATCTATTCCTCTGCTAAATCCGCTGTGAAAATAAGTAAAGGTACGTATCACACCCTTTTTTCATTCGGAAGTTGGCGTTAAACAAGGATGTAACCTTAGTCCTACACTTTTAATATTTTCATAAATGACATCCCGGATTTATTTAACAACAGTTGTGACCCAGTAAATCTGAATGGCACTAAGTTAAGCTGTTTGTTATATGCTGATGACTTAGTTCTGTTGTCTGAATCTAAATCTGGATTAGAATCGTGTCTCCGGGAGCTACATTCATATACTAAAAAATGGAAATTATGTGTGAATCTAAAAAAATCTAAAATCTTAATTTTTGCGTCATCTTCTCAGAGACTAAAACTAAATAAACTCTTATGGTACTTCGGTAATGATATTTTGGAAAGTGTAGAAGAATATACGTACCTAGGTATCATCTTTCACTTTGCAGGTAATTATAAAATTGCCCAAAAATTGTTGTACAACAAGGCGTTACGGGCGTATCATAGCCTTTTTAGATGTTTTTCGAATGTTGAGAATGTCCCCGTGAAGGTGCTCTTAAAACTCTTCAACTCCGTGGTAACGCCTGTGTTATTATATGGTTGTGAAATTTGGGGTTTTTTGTGTTTGGGAAAAATATCTAGTTTCGACCATTTTAAACGTAAACTATTTACATCCGTAAGTTGTATAGAGAAACTTCATTTGAAATTTTGTAAGCGTATTCTGGGTGTTCACAGTAAAGCATCAAACCTGGCAGTATACTCAGAATTAGGAAGAACACCTTTAATAATACAGATCGCAATATTGACTTTGAAATATTGGTTACGTTTAAAAGACGCTAATTTCAACGATACTCTCGTTGGCAAAGCTTCTAAGTCTTGTCTGACTTCAAATTCCAGTTGTGCCATTTTTATAAACTGAATACTACAATTATGTGGCTATGGTCATATTTCGAATCTCCACATATCTCCCTCTCATATAGGTACTTTTATTAGAACGATTAAGTCTAAGCTTTTCAATTTCTATGTCAGTTTCTGGCAAAGTCAAATTCACAATAACAGAAAACTACGTACTTTTAATTTATTTAAGTCAAATATGAATTTTGAAAGGTACTTGTATTACGTTACGAATGGTAAACATCGTCAGGCTGTGTCTAAAATTAGGATTTCAGCTCATAAGATGCCTATAGAAACCGGGCGATACACTAACACTCCTATTGAAGAACGTATTTGTTCGTTTTGTAACTCCAATGAAGTAGGTGATGAATTTCATTATACAATGTCTTGTACAAACGTTAATTTCATGAAAATTAAACAGGATTTTATTAGTGACCTATGTAACGTTAATGATAGTTTTCGGTTATTTGATAAGAGGTCCTTGTTCCTGTATATATTAGCAATGAATGATGAATGTATTTTAAAGATTTCCGCTAAGTATTTGTACAATATACTTAATTTGGTAGAAAAAGATATAGTTACTTAATTATTTTAATTTAAGTAAGAATTGTTATGTCCAGAAACTCCAATGTACTACCTCAGTATAAGGATTAATAAATTATTATTATTATTATTATTATTTCTAGAACAAAATGGGATAATTAAGCCAAACCAAATTGGTTTTCGTATAAATCATATAGAATAGCAAATCACATTTTTGTTCTTAAAACTATATTAGATTCTTATTTTAATCAAGGTAAAAAAGTTTATGCATGTTTTGTCGATTTTAAAGGGGCCGTCTCACCCACAGTGCTTAGCGTGCTTTTGTTATTGTTTATATCCAGGACTTTGACCCCTTGTTCACGGCGGGAACCTCACGAACTAAGCATATTCTTTATGTTGGTGACATGATAATTTTGATTTGAACATGGATGACCTTGATGAAACTAATAGTACCTTACAAGTTGTGTGAAGTCAACAAAGTGTTATACAGCAGTACTTGGCTGTACTGTAACATTTACTGCTCACCCGTCGCTGCTATAAACAGAGAACACTCTCTCCGGGTAATAAAGCGAGATGTTTCTCTGGGGTTTCTCTCCTCGGTTTTATTTTTACTTGCAGAGAGAGAAAGAAAGAGATCTGCTAGCAGGCAATCTCGTTGCTGGCTGTACCAGAGAACCAGTTCAAGAGAGAACAGTGAACGAATTACAGTTCGTTTGAATGGGACATTATTATCACGGCGGCTCTGTTGTCAAATTTCGTGCGAGCATAAACTTTGATCAATCATCTCGGCGAAATCACTGTGTGAAAGACCTTCGAAACCAGAGAGAGACTTATTTCCACAAGTTAAACGCAGAAGCCCTCAAAATGATTTTAGGAAATTGCTCAATTCTTTTCTGGTCGACCAACCGGAGTTTCGTTGCCTATAATATTTTGTCGACTATAATATTTACCGCTCACCCGTCGCTTCCGAACCCTGCCATCAGTACTATAAACAGAGAATACTAATAATTATGAAAAGAGGTTTCTCCCCTCGGTTTTATTTTTCCCTGGAGAGAGAGAGATCATCTGCTAGTAATCTAGGTAATCTAGTTGCTGGTGCCAGAGAACCAGATCAAGAGAGAACAGTGAACGAATAACAGCTCGCTTGAATAGGAAATTATTATCATGCACGCAGTCTCGGCGGCTTTGCCGTTTGTCAAATTTCGTGCGAGTATAAACTTAAAATGATCAACCCGGTGAATCCGAAAATCTCGGCAAAATCACTGTCTAAAAGCCCGAATTCCGCCCTTCGAAACCAGAGAGAGACCTGTTTCCACAAGTTAAACGCCAAAGCCCTGAAAATTATTAGGAAACTGTTCTTCAAGTGGAGTTTTGTTGCAAAGCCAGCCATGGTGTCCAAAAACCCAAATCGGCTCGAAGATAGTAGATACTCGAATTAAGCGCTAATATATCTTTACATATAAAGAGTAATGGCCAGAATAGGTTCTCCATGTTGTAGGTGGAAATCGTGGACACAAACGGACAATTGTTTCCTTTGGCATCCATCAGAGAACTACGGCCACCTAAAATGAAACTAAAATTTGCATGACCAAATAATTTAAAACACTTAAATAAGAGGCTCAACAGGAAGAGCAATAAAAAAGGTTCAGCCTAGTATGATTTTTTTGACGATAGCTGGAAGGATGGCAGAGATGTAGAGAAGATTAAAACCACTACCATAAAACTCTGGATTTCGATGGCATCGAAAATGGCCGCTATGCTATGTCAGTGCGCTAAGCACTGTGGGTGAGACGGCCCCTTTAAGAAAGCATGTGATTCTATTTGGAGACATGGTGTTGATTTCAAATGACTGGTGCATATAAATTTCTTAATGTACACAGGCGATTATTTGTGCAATTCTGTCGCGATTCCCACAGCAATTTTGCTCGTCAGCGAAGTTGCACTTTCAAATCGCGCGTGTAAACTAGCGGCGATTTTGATGCAATTTTATGGCCGCGATAGTTGACGAAAAAATCCCCCAAAACAAAAACGCCTGCTTGGTAGGCTATATATTATCGGGCGGAAAGAATGTTTATTCATCGGCGCTGCGCACGTGGCATGACGTCATGAGATTAACATAACACGTGCGTATATTCATTGGATCAATAAATTGACACGATGCTTATATCAACTGCCGAAATAGCTCAGTTGGGAGAGCGTCAGACTGAAGATCTGAAGGTCCCTGGTTCAATCCGGAGAGTTCGTAGGAACTCTGAACAATCCCGGGTTTCGGCAGATTTTTTTTTCTCTCGCTCTGAAGACCCTATGTTTGTCTTTTCGGAGAATTCGTAGTCTTGAAGTGAAATTAACATCGAAAATATGGTAAACGACTCCGTAAAATGATTTTTATTTATTTATTTATCTATTATAACAAGAACTACTGTCAAGGAGAGGCTAAACAGGTGATAAACACCTATAATAATTATAAGTCCTCCAGACTGAAGGAAACCGACTGAAGACTAAATGCAAGCAAGAAACAAAATGTAACATGAAAACGCTTAGAACGACTGCAAAAAAAAATTTGTTAGAAAATTATAGAAAATAAATATTGGTCTCTCTACATGAGGGACAGCGGCAACTAGTGACCCAAGTACAAGAATTTGAACTATCAAGCGAAATTTACCACATTTTATGATCGTCTTTGCTGGCAGGCTACTTTGCTGGCTACGAAATGATCAAATTATTTATGTATTACCTCAGGCCTCCCCAGTAGGTATTGGAATTGCTTACTTCAAAACGAGGTTCTTCCTTGGTTGGAAAGTAGAAGATGGCGCTTGGTCGTTTAACGAGTTACCACTTTGAGGCCGATTTTACCGGGGTCTCTTAACCGGGTAAGCTATCTTTACTTCTTTAAAAGTATCACTTGAATCTCAACTTTCATTACCGCCAATGTTTAGTCACTTTTTTAGTCTGGCTTTAGCGATTTTGAAGACTTTTAGATCGTCTTTGTCTCGCCCTTTGAAGAGGTCAGATGTTGAGCCTCGCGCACGCTTCTCTTCTGGCCTTGAAGGCAAACTAAATTGTGCGCCTTATTACGTTTGAACACTCATTATTTTGACGAAGAGGAATATGTAATATGTTCAGCAAGCCGTGTTTAAAATCTGTATTTGATAGTTGGTATGAAGTAAGGTTGAATATTACGTTGTCAACATACCGGCGTTATACATACTTGTAGTTAAAACGCGTTGACCAGTCCAGGGTACAGCACTTTTGATTTGGATAGTGTTTAAAAAGGTGTTGTGTTCTGGAGCTGTTGGAATCTCAATCTTTCAAAGCTGCTTTGCCAGAGCATATACAACTAGCTGGCTGGTGTTCTGATGAAGTGATTGAATTAATCAAGTTTATTTGCTCAAATTATTGAATAGAAACTGAAATGAAGTGGCCAAAATGACTGAAATGCTGGTATAGCCTATAGGGCCTGTTGGCACTAGACAAAATTGTGTTTGTTTTGCCACAACATTTGTCAACGCCAAACATTTTAAATGCAAACAAACTTTTTGGCAAACCAAAATGTTGTTGAGCACTATAAATTATCAAAGATGCTGAAGAGCAGCTTTGGAGGCCATCATTTTTTTTGTCACATGCAACAATCCATTTTCCCATGACAGCCTACATCAAATTGATCTCGGCAAACAATCAATTCTTTGGGTTTCTATTTCAATTTGATTGGCGTTGTGGTTATACATATACGTGTAGTTCTTAGGTCTCGAGTGCAAACACGATTACCAAGATGAAATCTTAATTACAAAATTAGCAATATTTTCGGTAGACCTAAATCAATTTTTTGGCCTAGTGTGAACAAGCCCATAATCAACTGAAAGTTGATCAAGGGAATTGTGAGTGGAGAAATGGTTTATAAAGTGTAATCATGTATTTCACATTTTATAAATCATTTCCTTCATGCACAATTCCCACTTTTGCTCTGACAAAGGGCTAATGCTTGAAATGTCAGCTGCTATGGCGGTTAGCGTAATTAATCGACTTTCAGTTGATTGTATCAGTGGGAGTGTTTATCTTCCTCACTGATACAACACCAGTTTTTACAAGAAATAGCCATCCATTAACTAAACCAGATATGGACAATAAAAAATAACTACATATATGCTACATGTATGGCGATTACCAGTGGATGATCAATGTGTGTGATCTCGTCAAAATCATTAAAACAAAATTGTGTAAATGGCATTGTATTTCCCATGAATTATAGTATGCTTGCTCTAGCTCACATGTGAGTACAGCTTATGGCAGGGCATGGGAGCATGCATGTCGCATAGCACATAATACAGTATACAAACTTGCTGTTTGGTACACCAACTTGTTGGACTTAACAAATTAGTTTGAACATATATGGCAGTCAAACCTTTGTTTATGATAGATTGGCCATGAGTAGCTCTGAAATATTTAATATTTTCTTCATAACAGCTAATCCAGATTGTTGCTGGAGGAGTGTGATTCACCAATATGAAGCTCATAACAGGGTTTCAATATACACCAGATAATGTGCAACGTCTGGAAAAGGTATGGTTTATCAACAAAACTTTCCAAAGTTCTATTTAACAGCTTGTGTAATATTTTCCCATACAAAAGATATCAAGATGCCCACAGGTTTGTATGAAATTCACAGTTTTTGTTGTGGAGAAGACATTTTTGTTGTGGAGAAGACATTTTTGTTGTGGAGAAGACATCTATAATAGAAATACTTCAAAAAGCATTCTTCTATCTATCTACAATGTAGATATAGCTTTTTCTACTTGTTTTCCAAATAAGTAAAGAATAGGCTTTCTAAAATAAATATTTAGAGAATTGTATCACACCTCTAGCATCTGGAGGCCTGGAACTAGTACTCAGTTGACTGTTGCATTGTGGGTATTTTATCTAGTCAGCCATCTTTGATGAGCTTGTCTACTGTGATCAGACTTAATTTGTTGAGATAGCCATGTCAAGCAGCACTGAGAGGAGTAGAACATAGATCTTTTAGCCAGCTTCTTAAAGTGGCTTATTATCAAATACCTGAGTTTTGTTGTTATTTCACATTAGAAACTTTTTGTCTTCTCTGCAACGTCTTCTCCGCAACAGGACCAAAACAAATAGCCCACCGTCTTGCTAGTATTTCTGAACATTTAAGGTCGGCACACAGGAAGGGACAAGTCCTAGGGACTCTTGTTGTGTTCAGACTTGTGGCCTCGCGCACGAAGTTGGTGTACACGACGAAAATGGAGAAAATTTATACAAAATTTGTTTTAGAATTGTTGTAACTTTGTCGTTATTTAATTGAATGTTATTAAATTCCAACCACTCTGACCTTAGTTTGATGTAGTTTCTCGAATGTGAATTTTTATCTTCGAAAGAGGGAATAACATGGCGCTGAGAATAAAAATATCAACCGTTCTCAACAGAAAAAAACGTGAAAGCCGCGTAACAAAACTTCTCAATTTCAGAGTGAATTTTCATCGCGCAAATCGTGCCTTCCGGCACGCTCAATTTCTATTTTGCAAATCGCGCACTTTTTGCATTTTTTGCACTTTTTCCATCGCGCACTTTTTGCCTTTTTTGCACTTTTTGCTATCACTTTGCCAATAAATATATTTACATCAATGTGAAACTATTCATTTTATCACTTAAATTTGAGTGTTAACGTTGAATGACAAGATTATGACTTAAATGTATATTCAACAAATGAATGTTTTTAATGGCTAGTCACTTTCGGCTTTGTCAGAAATTTTATTATTGCTTTATGCAAATTTTGCTATCTTTGTGATCCGATGGAAATCAGCCTTAAAATGTGCACAGATCGACCGTCTTAATTCACAATGCGATGAAGTTCATTCAAGTTAAACTCCAGCACACTAGAATCCAAGAAATATTATGTAGTAACTCCAAGAAAGACCTTTCACTTTCAGTGAGTTGATCTTTTGAACGTGCCAATCTAAATTGTCTGATGTCACAATACTAATTGAGTTGTTTACAACTTCCAACTTTGAAGAATTTCCACAGGGGTTGAATGGACTCGTAGTCTTTATGTAAACTGAGCTTAGTTTCTTTTCTTTTTTTCCAAGCTAAACAGAGGAAGTGTGTTTTTCTTTGGAAACAAAGACGTTAAGTTTTGGAAGCATCGTGCACACCACAAATGAGAAATCTTTGATACAAAACGAGGGTTTATTTCACCCGCTTTATTTCGCAAGAGCTGTACTTGGGGAGTTTATAAAATACAAGCAAAAAAGCCGCTATGTTTTAAGGTGCACATTTTGTATTTACTGTTTGTATTTTACAAACATGTCAGCCTACGATTACAATCTACTCACTCGGGCGCGATTTGCATGATTTGCGCGATAGAAAAAGGGCGCGATTGGCGCGATGGAAAAAGGGCGCGAAATGCGTGATTGGCGCGATCAAAGGCAAAAAAGGCACAATGAAAGCTTGGAACGAGAGTTTTTTTTCCGACTTTGAATTTTTTCTAACGCTAGTTTTTGACTGATATTTCCTTTGAAGAAAGCATAAAGTACAAGAAAACCACAACGTTTTGTGGCGAATTTCAAGTGCACTTCACCTAGAAGTACATATGCAAATTTTCTTCTCCGATATTTCTTAAACGATAAAAATAAATTGTGATGTGGAGTAAAAATCGGGTGGAAAATGACGAACTTTTTCAGACAGAATTCGAACAAATTCGTTTGTTTTTTCAAATAAAACCATTTTCGAAAGTATTTTGCTCGTTTTTCTGTGCACCTAGACTGAAGTTTTATTTTCTGAAGTCCTAGGGTTATAGGATGTTTAGATTTTGAGAAAAATAATAAAACGTAGCGTTAGAATTTTATGTTACGCTCGTGTACACCAACTCTGTGCACAAGGCCTTGTCCCTTCGTGTGTATCAACCTTTAACTTAAGAATGAGGCTAACCCTGTATAAATGTGTCTGTAGTCATTGCATTCAGTAGTAAATTTCGAATTACATGTAAATGTACTCACATTTTTGTACATTGAACTGTTTTCCCAAAACTTCAAAGGTTGACGTGCTTATTCAAATGCACTAAATTTCTGTCAACAAGGAAGTGGCAATTAGCATATTATGATTGTCTCACATCTCTATCTGAGCGTTTGTATGGAGCTTTGCAAGTACTTAATATGGAGTTTTTATGGAGCATTTATAGTGAGCTTTACAACAGTTTCAATCAAATGTTTTACATTTACGACTTTTCAATGCTTTAAATAAGCTGTCGAACACAAACCCCAGCATTCAGAATTTTGAGCATATTCCTGCGTGTAAACCGAAACAAATACAGCCTAAATCCCAACTCAATTCCAACTCTGAAGATGGTTTATCACTAACCAAAAAGGGGACAAACTACTTCTGCCGAGAAAGGTGGGGTGCAGTCATGCCTACCGTTTGAAATTAAAAAAATGTTTGGGGTTCTTCGATCACTGAGATACCAATACATCAGTTCGCAACGTAGTAAAACCTTAAATGTGAGAAAAGTGAAAGTGTAGATAGACTCAAATACCCTTGTGTTCATTAATTTTCATTCTGCTTGTTTACCTTTAGACATACCGTCAGCATGTCTAGCAATTTATTAGGATAACATTGATTTTGTACAAATTCGTTGGAAAGAATGGTAACATCTGAGATGCCATGACAACAACATTTCTTGATTTGCAGTTATTACAACAAAATTTTGGTGAAAAGACACTCATTGTGTCATGACCACAGCTTTTATGGTGTCTCAATTGAAACTCCAAAGACACTTTGCGAATTTAAACTAAATGTCATAACTTTTACGATTTTGATTCTGCTCAAATTTTCACAAACAGTACACAATTCAATGATATAACTGATAATATAAAAATATTGACCCAATCGCACATACTAATGACATCATATTGACATATGTACATGTAAGTCAACCCAACTTTTTTGACATTTTGAGCCGTTACTCGAAATCTAGTCGAACAATTTTTTTCAAACAACTGGAAACTATTCAAACTTAGAACACACAGTGCAAATTTGATCAAAATCCCATGGGTGGAACTTAGTTGGAAGTTGGTGTTGGGTTATGAATTTCTAACCTTTCTGATGTTGTCAAAGTTGAAAGGACCGTGTACATGTAGCTTTCTGTCAATAGAAGTAATTAGAATCCAAACTGATTAAAAGTATGCCCAAAGCTTACTAAATCTTGATGGCAAATAAAAATTGTGCTAGCAAAAACAGAAAAAAGTTGTGAATAGTTCTTTCGGGAGAGTAAAAAAAATGGTAAAAACCTCAAAATCTACAAATTTCAGGTTTTCTTGAAAACTGCTCCAGAGAATAGTTTAAAAGTTTTTAAGCATTAAATTCAACCTTTTGTAAGAATGATGCACCAACTCCTATTGTTGAAAAAGATATACAATTACATATATGATTTTTCACAGAAAAACACATCAGAGCCAAGGTTTTGGATAGTGCTTTGTTTACATCTAGAGCGGCCACGGCTGACTAATGGAATAGGCACATGCCTGTACCCCCTAACCCAGGGGGTACAAGGGATAACTAATTTCTGTAAAAATGTGTGTAGGTTGTTACAGAAACTGGGTGTGCATTGTACATTGTACCTCCTGGTCATTATGATAAATTCTCAACTTTTGAATGCACATGCATATTCTGTTACTCAGCCGTGGCCGCTCTAGATGTAAACCAACCTCGTTAGCAGGGTCTTCTCGGTCAGATCCAAGATGGCGGCTACTCCCAGAGAAGACCCTGGTAAAGGCTGAATCGCGTGACCAAAAATCTCCAGAAATCCTGGAGATTTTAATCACGTGATGTGGGCATCCAATATGGCGGCCAAGCTAGATATGGAAATGTTTAACACGTGCCTACAAACCATAGGTATCCCAATCCAGAGTGAGCAAGATGCGATTAATGGTATTTCCACTTGACGAATGATGTAGTGAAAACAGGTCTACTAAACGGCTCGAAATGGAGTTTACTTGGATAAAGAAACAGTGGAAGGGTATCACAATGCTGCCAGGATGTATCTAAGCTAGAAGAGAATCCTAAAAAGCTGTTCATTTCCCTTTAGCGTTGAATTGTAGCGATCGATAGCACATGCTCAGGTTAAACAGCTTCTCCAGGCTTTCCCACTGATAAAACTTACCAGAAAACTACCCAGTAATACACTTCATCTATTAGGCTGTGTAGGCTCTACCTACACAACATGTTTTAAGGTTATTTAAAATCATTTTTTGGATAAAATTTGAGAAAATTAAACTATAATACATGTACAAATCATCTCCGTGGTCTCAGCCTGTTTGGCCAATAAAAAGCATTGTTAGAACAACCTTTGCATCATAACTGAAGAGCCAATCAGAATACATCAGTAGTTCGGCCTTTACCAGGGTCTTCTCTCGGAGTAGCCGCCATCTTGGATCTGACAGAGAAGACCCTGGTCACGAGGTTGGATGTAAACAAAGCACTATCCCAAACCTCGGCTCTGATGTGCTTCTCTTTTTGTACATATTGTACATATTTTTTAGCAATAGGCCTAGGATTTAGTGTATTATTCTTATGAAAGATTTAATTTAATGGTCAAAAAAACTTTTAAAAAATTCTCTGGAAAAACCTGAAATTTGTAGCTTTTGAGATTTTAGCCATGTTTCGACATTTTACTCTCAAAAGAAATATTCACAACTTTTTTCTGTTTTTGCTAGCACAATTTTATTTGGCATCAAGATTTAGTAAGCTTTGGGCATACTTTTAATCAGTTTGGATTCTACTGGTAATTACTTCTATTGACAGATTCCAACATCGGTCAGGTTAGAAATTCATAAGCCAAATTTTCCACCAACTTCCGCCCAAGGGATTTTGAAAAAAATTTGCACTGTGTACATGTACATGTGTTATGAGTTTGAACAATTTTGAGCCCTGATAAATTGTGTACTGTTTGTGAAAACTTTAGCAGAATCAAGCCAAAAACGTAAAAGTTGACATTTTGTTTAAATTTGCAAAGTGGCTTCAGAGTTTCGATAGAGACACATTAACTGCTGTGAATAATTTGACCAAGTTAAAGCCACAGCAAATTGATTGTCTACTGCAGCTTTACCACATTCAATGACCACAGTAAACCTGTGGTTTGACTGCATCCATATGCTTCATTAATTTCAGGTGGTGCTGTATTTACATGTAGTTTTGGTATGACACTTTGCTAACTCTAGAGTATCAGAAAACAACTGCACAATGTATCAGTGAAATACATCTAGTTATTGATGATGTTATCTTCTCACCAGGCCCTCCAGGCCATGCAGGAAAAGGGGCTTGAGAACGATCCTCGTTATAGCCAATTACTGGCCATTATGCGTGCACGACCACCAATGATGGATATGTCTGATACCACCCATGGAGTGGGTAACATGCCTTCTGGAATGCCCCCAATGCATCATGCTGATTCAGGTCCAAGTGGAATTATGTCTGGGCCACCTGGAATGACAGACATGACACAGCAAATGGCACCTGCACCACCAAGTTTGTCATCTGCAATTGTGAAGGCATTTAATTCTCAACAGCTTCTACAACTTAGAGCCCAAATCATGGCTTACAAGCTGCTATCAAGAAACCAACCCTTGCCTGATCACATCAAAACAGCCTTGGCAGGGAAACCACGGGAACAGCCCAAACCAGCTCCACTGGGGGGTAGTGTGGGGAGCAGTAGTACCCACCAGCCTCAACCAGCAGCTGCTACTCAAAGTATCCCTACTGGTCCCCCCTCAAGTCAAGGAGCAGGGTCTATGACAAGTGTACCAGTGACTAGTGGTAGTCCTGCTCCTAACCAAACAGCATACAATGTACCAGGAATGACTTCATGTAAGAATGATGAGGGAATTATTATGTCACGGGTTTAATTATTTATTGAGGAAGGGGTTGGAAAAATGTAAGATACAGGTTGGAGATATCAAAATATTGCTGATATTGCTGTTTTCAAAAACGTTATTGCTGTTTCTGAAAAATGATATTGCTGTTTCTAAAAAACGATATTGCCTTTTTTCAAATGATATATCGGCACAGTAATTGCTGATTTGATTGTACAAAACCCTGATTCGTAATTATTTAGTTTACCTGGTTCGCTATCTTGAACATCGAAAGAACCTGCACATAGTTGATAACCTGCTCTTTTTTGCTAAACCACAGCAAAAACGCACAAAATGTTTAAGAAGTTGATGCCCCACTTTTCAGCTCAATTGCTAGAAGTTAAACAATGCAAAAAGTTACAAGACCAATGCAATGAAAGAATTTCGAGTTGCGAATAGAAATGAACACTTAATCTTAAAGTGCCTGTGAAGCTTATTTTTTTATTTTAGATATCAATTCTAAATCAAGTGAATAGTAGAATGGTACAATATATTTCGCTTTGAATGCTGTGCCGCTGAGTTAAGGAGGTTTTAATATCCAAAATGCTAATTACATGACGTCAGGGGAGGTATCTGAAATCACTTCTTAGTGGTTGTGAATGGACGTTTCTACTGATTTTGAAAAACAAATTTCTAACATCATTTTATTTCAACCATGGGTATAACACTGATAATTTAAAAAAATTGTTTAATTGTAACAAAAAATATTTGTATAATAATTGATGCCTCCCCTGACGTCATGTAATTAGCATTTTGGATATTAAAACCTCCTTAACTCAGCGGCACAGCATTCAAAGCAAGATATATTGTACCATTCTACTATTCACTTGATGTAGAATTGATATCTAAAATAAAAAAATAAGCTTCATAGGCACTTTAAATACAATTTTCACACAGCAAGTTATTTTGACAGCGTTTCGGTTAAAAAAATTAATTAACTTACTTTCAAAGACATTGAGATGTCTTTTACCATTTTGATTTTGTTTGTGACAGTGTTTATTAATTGCTTACATGTATGTACCGTATTCACTCACGGATAAGCCGCACTCGCGGATAAGCCGCACCCCGAGTTTAGAAGCTTGATTCAGAGAAAAAAAGTTTTTTGGAAGAATATCAAACATACATGTACATATTTGTATAAACCTTCATCGGACTTTCAAACTGGAGAAAACTCAAGTTGTACCTGTAATTTCAGATCTGAAATAGTATAAACTTCATGTCTACATACTTAGATATATGATTTATCTTTCCATAGGGTTTGTTTACCGAGATCTTTTCATTCAGGTCACTTTTTAGATCGAATTTTACATGTCAACGAAGCCAACAACGTACGTGCTCACGTTCGTCCGTAGCTTAGTAACCAGGCACCTGTGGAAGAGAGAGAACTGGACACTAGAAGTTTTGTTTTCGCTGAACGAAGTCAAAATAACATGGAGTAGTTTGCTTTTTCATCAGCTGTCTGTTGCTATCATGCCTAAAAAGATATCCGGAAGCCATCTATTGGAGGAAAACTTGTTATTCAAAGAGAGGTGGAACATCTGTTCGACAAATTTGCTAAAGTGCAAAGCTGCAAAGAAACATTGCCATTTAGTGTGGTATTTAATCGCCACCAAACTTGCAAAAGCAATGGCCAGCACTTACTTTCCTTTGGTTTGGTATAGTATGTATTATTGTAGCTTAGTATTTCTTTTAAATGTTAATTTATGGAAATTTCCAGACCTTTTGTTTGGTAGATGTTCTCGCAGATAAGCAGCACCCCCAATTTTAAATGAAGATTTCCGGCAAAAAGGTGCGGCTTATCCGTGAGTGAATATGGTATTTGGTTTGCCAGGTTTCCCTGATTTTGCAGATACTTGAAGTTCGATCCGCGTCTTTGACTTGCACGTGCATTTAGTGTTGTTGAGATGATTGTAATATGCTAATTTTGACCTTCAATGTTTTGGAAAACTTTCAATGTATTAAAGCATAATTTGCATTCAACAGGAATACCACATTCCCAGTAGAAGTTTTCTGGTAAGAGTATATAAGTTTTGTGCACGTCTTTCATTACCAATTGGCTTCAAAACTGTGTTCACATTCCCAGATAGTTTCATCGATTTTACAGACTCGACAAAAGTCAGACTGTCACGTTCACGCCTGACTGATTGCACGTGAAAATTCACACTCCGAGAACTTGAGATTTTAATTTTCGGAAACATGCCAGGAACTCAAACAGTTGTAATAATTTCAGCCGAAACTTTTAACTATACCAGGATCTACCGAAAATGTGAAAGCACAGAAGCTAAAGTTTATTCACTGTTATGATTTGCGCTTAGCGGCAAACTTTAAAGTGAGTCCCGTGTTGGTCATGGGACTAAACATGCGACCGCTAATCGTTTTGTTATTATTTTGTGTCGCAAGTTGAGGCTTCCATATTCATGCTAGTTCTAATATTTTTAAGTATAGGTTTCCAGTAAAGGTTTGCAGAAGCAATGGGAGGATGCGTTATAAGCGAGCTGTGAAGCAGCAAGGAGAGCATGAAGTTCTTTAGTATAGGCATGCATATGCAGGATCTATTGTCATATATGTATTGAGCTCGGGTTTTGCCAATGGTCAAACTTCTCCAGATTCAGCAGTTTTCTTTTTGCTAAAAAACCTAAATTTGATGGCCCTGTCTTGGGAAGGCCCCATAACGGCTCCCTCTACGTAAAAAAAAACCGTTTGCATACGATTACGGAAAACAGCAATTTTGTACAAACTCATTAGAATATCGGAGATGTTGCTGTAAATCAGCAATTGCCATTTTACTTACAAAAACTATATTTCGTTTTTCAAAAAAGCGATATTGCTGATTGCTGGCCAAATGATATTGCTGATTTCTAAAACAGCTGTTGCTGTTCGTTAACAGCAATTGCTGAACAGGCCTTTCCACACGTGACAAAGTTTGCATCTTGACTGTAGCTCATTAAGAGAAATTAATTTTGCATGGTGAATACACTGTTACCATTTCGAACAATTGATTTTATTGTTTTGAAGTTTGACTAGTTCATCAAAGTTCGTTCCCCTCCAGCTCACACTTTGATACATACATGTATGTGCTGTCATTTTTCATTTGATCATTTGTGTTAAACTTCCAAATAAAGCACTCAGTATATGCCGACTAGTTCACTGATGTTCAATCTCCTACCCAGGCCCCATGTGTTTCTTACTGCACATGCTCAACGAAAATATAGTGCTCTGGAATAATCCGATTTTTGTATAATTCAAATTGGCTGTTCTGAACAGTGCAATTTCACCGGAAATCAAACATTCATGAAGCCTTTTTGATTTATTAATTGGGGGTTATCTAAATGTTAAAAACCGTTGGATTTTACCTAAATGGTTGGTGCTAAAATAATTCAGGGATTTGCTTGCATCCTATCAGGAGTTCAAATCAATTCACCAGCAACACAAATTGCACAGTACATGAAATCGAACCCAACCTGCAATAAAATATAATCGGACAGAAAATTAAGACCAGGAAGATAGAAATATATACGAATCGGCAATTGGAAAAAAATACTAAATAAGTTTAAAAAAATGTGTGTAAAGGTTGTAGGAATTCATGGGAGCTGAGGTAGAAGAATATAAACTGATAACAGGTTGTAGGAATTCATGGGAGCTGAGGTAGAAGAATATAAACTGATAACTATCTGATTAGAAGGATTACATGGTGAGTGTCACATACTTCCTGTTATGTGTGTGAAACGAAATACATGTGTAGTGCCTGTTGTGTTAGAAACTAAAATATGCACTGAGAAATGTGAGAAAGAAGCATGCCAGCATGAAATAAATTGGGAAAGTGAAAATGCCAAAAATAAAGTAATAATAATAATACTTAATAATAATACTTTATTATTTGCTATAGCGCACTCTCCAGAAATGCCCAAATGCGCTTTACATATATATACAATTCAAATCTAAAAACCTAAGTTGAAGTATAAATAACGATAATGGATGCTAACTATATAATAGAAATATCGGAACTTATATGAACAGTAAAAAGTTAATAATATACTAATTTAAAAAGATGTGTCTTGAGTTTCTGCTTAAAAATTACAACACTAGGACTACACTTAATGTCCATAGGTAATTTGTTCCACATATAAGGAGCGCAAACTGAGAACGCTCTGGACCCATACGATTTGGCATGATATGATGGCTGGCAAAAAAGCAACTTGTCAGCAGATCTAAGAGCTCTCTTTGGAACATAAGGTACAAGCAGTTCACTTAGGTACATTGGTGCTAGACCGTTAACTATCTTGTAGGTAAACAACAAAATCTTAAAATTTATGCGCTGTTCCACTGGAAGCCAGTGCAATTCTATGAGCAAAGGCGTGATATGATCAGCCTTGCGCGACAAGGATATGAGCCTCGCAGCCGAGTTAAGAGCATACTGTAAACGCTGGGTTAAGTAAGAGGGATAGGGGACGGGGAAAGCCGAAATTAGTGAGCTGGTGTGAAAGCTGAACCAAGAAGTGGTCCCAGAGAGCACGAACAATGGCTTGTCTCTTCAGGGGAAGAATACTGTGTCACAACACGAGGTTGAGCGTGTTTCAAAAACGTTATCCAATTCATTTTGACTTTGCAATAATTTGAATAAATATTATTTAGCATTTTGTCTAAAATAACTGTTTTCTTTACTAACAACTCACACTCTCAGACTGTGTATATTCTCTAAAATTATATCGGTTGTTGTGATAGAAAGGTGGCATGGAAAATAATGCATTAATGAGGTAACATACGATCAGGAATCTACCCAGGATTTTTCTTATGTGGCCATGGGTCAGGAAAGGTCAAATTTTCACCATTTCAAACGACCATAGAACATACATGTAGAGTATTCTCTGTAAGCTAAAAATTTTCAAAGATTCATATGTATAAAAAGGGGACACTTTAACAAAATGTAAACTAGCACAGTCTCAACAACACACCAACTTGGGAAAGGAGAATAGTGAGCATGAAATAAGATGCCCAGTGAACTACAGATGCTGTCAATTATTTTCCATGCACTGTTTTTGGCGGAAGATCAGAAAGTCTCATTTTCATGGTTTAAGTAAGGTATTTTAGTAGATTTTTTGTGATGCTAATGTACATTATTAAGGCTTTAAGATTTGAAATTTGTGAAAAACATGTTTTTTTAAACCTTTAATTGAAACCTTAAGTTGTTAATCTTTCAGTGTTAAAAAAAATGATGCTGGCTAAAATAAGATACATAATTGTATGCATGTGTGATGCCAATTTTTTTATGCATTTTCCCCTTTTTTAGCTCAAAAACTGCAGGCTAGCCTTGGTAAACAGACTGGAAATACCAGTCAACAGGCCAGCAGTGGTGCATCATGGGCTGCAGCCAAGGGTGCTGCTGCCAGTGCAATAGCAGCTGCAACCCTGCAACAGAAATTAAAAGAACAACAAAGACAGGCTCTAGCACAACAGCAACAACAACAACTAAAACAACAACGCAAGGTACATGGTCAGATCCAGATGCCTGCTAAGCCTCAACTAGCACCTGTTCCTAAACCCACTGGCCTGGACCCTGTTGCTATTCTGAAGGAGAGAGAAAACAGGTCAGTTTGTACTGATAAAATACTGTAAGACTGGTGTATAAACCTCCCTGGAGTCTCTCTAGAATCATGTCACCCTCTACAACAGGCACCATAATGTTCTTTTCAGCATAGTTTTGTTTACATGTTTGTGCAACAGCCTTAAAGGAGCGGCGGTTATTTTTTACCATAATTGTAGTTTTGATTTTCATACCTTTTAATGCATGTTTCGTGGTTAAACTTCATCAGGATCCAAGCAAGGATTGTGCAGAGAATCAAAGAACTGGAGGGTTTACCAGGAAATCTGCCTGATGATCTGAGGGTCAAGGCAATGATCGAACTAAGAGCTCTCAGGCTTCTTAACTTTCAGAAACAAGTAAGTTACAGCGTGGTTCTGTTCTATTCATGTTATGGCAATCATTATCTCAAGGTATCATGGGTGACATTGTGTCATTTCCTTTCAGTTGAGAAGGGAAGTTGTGGCCTGCACTCGTAGAGATACCACCCTAGAAACGGCACTGAACTCAAAGGCATACAAACGAAGCAAGAAACAGTCACTTAGAGAGGCTAGGTTAGTACTGTACATGTGCTAAAGTTAAGTACGTTCGACAGAGCTCCCTCTCTTTTTATTGATGGTGCCTCTGTTAATCGGGTTACATCCACAAAATGTCTTGGAGTGCATATTGACGAACACTTATCTTGGAATGTGCACGTAGACAAACTGTCAAAGAAAATTGCCTCTGGCATTGGCGCCCTGAAACACACAAGCGTTTCGAGCTATTCTCTAAGAGACACTGAGGGCAAACTAGCTATTCCTCTGCCCTGTACCAATTTTCTAAAGAACAGCTTCAGTTATAGTGGTGCAGTGCTTTGGAATAGCTTACCTGTCGAGCTGCGGCAAGCAAACTCTCTCACTCATTTTAAATCTCACTGCAGCGATTTCTTTAACAATTAATAAATTTCATTAAACACACAGCATTCATGGATAGCAGGCATCTCTATTTTAATCAATTGTTTTTTTTATTCATAGTTAATATTAGTTAGATAATTATAGTCAGTTATTGTATAGTTAGATATTAGTTGGGTGCATGCGTTATTCAAATTATTAGATATTAACATTGTATATGATGTCCTGATTAGATATTTTAACTATACCTACTTTTTATAATGTAATCGAAGGCCTGATGTTTTTAACCGTGTATAAATAAAGTTATTACTTACTTACTTACTGCTGTCAATGGTGTGTACGATACTGTAGCTTGCGGACTTTGTTATCACTGTGTTCATGAAGCTATATATTCACAGTGTTGTTATCACTCTGTACATGCAGCTATATACAGGCCTTCTGATATTTCGCGCGGGTGCGGGGCCGCAAAATTTAGGTAAATCCGCGAAATCCCGCGAAATTCACTAAAGTCCGCGAAATCCCGCGTAATTTGCCAGAATTTTGCAAAAAGTCCGTGAAATCGCGTGGAATTTGCCAGGAATTTTGCAAAATACATACCATTGAACTACAATAAACGCTTGTCACAGTTATTGAGGTCATTTTTATGCCATAAAGTCCAAATGTGTCGGGAAATTGCCTTCAAAACCGATTCAAAATCAATTGAGTACGTTGCCGCGACAAAAAACTGCAAGGCTTTCCAAGTGTAATACCGCGGAGAACTGGGCGCTAAAAGCGATACTGCAAGGCGTTCCAAGATTGGATTACCGCGGAGAACTGATTTAAAACTCAGCAATGTAGTATTTCTCAAGTATGTAGTCTTTACCGCATGCGGCGGCTTTAAAGTTTCAAAAGTATGGAGAAGTTTCTGACCAAAAAGAAGGACAGCCACACTGCCCTGAAGACCAAAGCATATGATCGGTTACGAAGCTATCCCAAAGGAACTCTTCACGTCGACGATGGCCTCCTATTCTGCTCAACGTGCAACGCTGTGTTGGACCACACGAGGAAGTCGACTATTGACAAACACTTCGAATCAGTGACACACGTTCAAAGATCGAGAAGCGATAAAAGCAAAGCCGCTGGCAAGCAGCAAACCCTGAAAACCTCTCTTAACGTCAAAACAACTGCCCAGGTATATTTTTTAGACCAATATTTCCCTTGTTTTAAAAAGGCTTATTTTCGATTTAAGCATGGTCGCTTTTATTTATTCACGTGGATCAATACTACATATCAAACAATTCGCCTTTATCGCACGGCCGCCATCTTGGATTTTGTAGCATGAAAACGAGGGCACACATCTAGACTGTGCCAAAGACTTTCTCAAAAATACCCAAGTTTACTCGATATTCCTTGCCGAAATAAACTAATTGGACGTGTGCATTTCCTTGCATTACCTAGTGTTTGTTTAGTGAGATAGGCATTATTATTAGTATTACTAAAACTTAGCAAATGAACACTCTTTGCTGTGTGCCCTTTAGAAAACAGTTTTGGTTTAGTTCTAAACGCATATACTGGTGTGGTAGATAGGTGTGGTAGATCCAAACGCATTTCATTGCAAGACAACCAATTTTCCACAGCTTGTCAGCGATTTTTATTGCTATGTTTCTACTTACACATTTTAGTACGACGCATGTTGTACAGGTTGGGTTATTTTTTAAACGTGAGAACGTAATGTTATTTGACGTTTTCAGACCGAATAGTAGAAGAACGTGAAAGTATGCTGCTTTTCTATTTGCAACCTGTTGATGTAAATGATCAATAGAAGGAATCAATAAATACATGATGTTTTTGAAAACTGTGTGTAGTCATTTTCGGCTGAAGCGGCAATTTTTACATTTGTAGAGCAACGACTGTTTCTGCTGAATATAGATTGCATTCGTTTCCCGTAAAATTAACTTTTTACATGCAAAATGTGTATCACAAAAGCGCCAATATTCTATACTATAGATACGTTCGCAAAAATAGCAAAAGAACGGCGAGAAAAGTTTATTTTCGCGAAATTAAGCACCGAAATTTTCCGCGAAATGCCCACGAAATACACCTTAAAATACCGCGAAATTCGGAATTTTTTTCTGCGAAATATCAGAAGGCCAGTATATAGCTGTTGTGGTACAATTTTAGATCTGATGCAATTATCAAGACTCTTAAAGGGATTTTTTAAAGTTTAAATATATTTTTTTTTTGGGGGGGGGGGGGGGTTGGGAATGAGGAAATAAAAAATAAAATAAAAAACACCCACCCCTCCCCTGCCAGTAGAGGGGAGGGGTGGGTTGACAAAACAATATTTTGTAGGGGAGGGTGGAATTTGTTTTTCTTTTTAAATCTCCCCTAAAAAACTTAACCCCTTTTTTATGAATGTGTAGTTCCAGAAAATATCCATACCTTTTTCGAGTGTGCGCGAGTGCCTTTGTATGAGCACGCAATTGAATAGACCAAAGTATTACTTATTTTTCCCCTTTATTTATTCAGGTACATGTAATCATAATTGCTTTTAAGTAAAAGATTAACAAAGAATCGTCTGGTTTTTTGGTATAATTAACAATAAATACCACTCATACTTTTCACGAAATGCTTCACGAAAGATCGGTGTGAGTATACATGAGTACTGATATCCAGTGAGCGCAACATTTTGTGAATGGTATCGAAATACCTTCAACAATATTATGCATTTTCAACGGCTTTGTAAACCTCTTAAACCTGGAGCCCTTTGGAGCCCTTTGCAAAAATTAGACACTTAATTTATTTGTCACTGCTCATGCTAATTTCCAGTAAGGTTAGTCCCCCAAAAGGTTTGTAGTTAACTTCTTTCAGGGTAAGATCTACGACATGAGTTCGTGGGAAATTTTTCCCAAACAACCTCTTGAGAAAAGTGCCCTATAAATATGCTCAGATTGTATGAAAAGTGCAAAAAATGAAGATCTTTAGCGAGTAATAAAGTTAGAAAGTATATTTCTGACTTTGTCGAATCCATCTCTAGTTTCTAGTGTTAATAAACTTCAAGGAGAAATTTAGTTGGAAATGACAAAACTTGTGGGAAACTTCAAGTTTCTTGCCTTTTTGACAAATTTTCAAGCACAAGTGTCCATGTAGCCTGATTTTCAGACGGTATGAGGTCGTCCGCTCACTTCCTCCCCCTCCCCGTCTGATGGACTTCATAGACTTTCATGTTCCTGACGTCATCAACCTTTGTTTTTACAATAAGCCAATACAAACACGCGTAAGAATTGAAGCGTGAAATGCAGAACAGTATTGCAGTAGCGGCTTTTACTAGTTGGATCTATCAGCTTTCATGCACTGGAAAAAACATTCTACAGCTTCAAACTTCTGTCGATTTCTCAGAATGGTATCCTGTATGAGCTGCTGTAGTTCTTTGGAGAGCAGGAACTTTTTAAACGGAAGTTTGAGTGCAGTCTTTGCAACAAGAAATATCAGCCTTGATTCCATGCCGTAAAGTTTATTACTGTGATCTTGGAACTTTTACGCTGTTACTTTTATTTTTAAAATGTTTTGAAGTTTGATATGTATGTCGATTAGTCACACAAGACCCTAAAGTTGTCCTAGGGTATTTTTTTTGGGTATCGGAGGTTGTTTTAACCTGACTTTATGTGCAAAGTTTAGATGCCATTGCCGTACATGAACTTACGGAATTGAAGTGTGTTCATAATTCTGAAAACATAAATATTTACCCAAGTGCCATGAAACTTTTTCCATAACATACTCAGTATGTGTGTTCACCCTGCAGGGAAAAATCATAATATTCCATGAAAGATTTGGTCTTCTAAAAGCCAAAAACCTAGGAGAATGTTTCAGACCTATTTATATAAGCGGAGGATCACAAACACATCGTTTCAATGAATACACGATTCCAATGCTTTCTTCTGCTCTGGATATAGCTTCGAAATCCTGAAAACTTACAACTTCGGTTGACACACTGCTCAAGTTCTTCCCCACCGCCATTTAGAAAACTATGCGAACACATTACTTAAATTCCAGACTTTGCCAAAAGTGTAAAGTTCGCTCTGATTGGTTGAAATTATGACGTCAGGAACATGAAAGTCTATGAAGTCCATCAGACGGGGAGGGGGAGGAAATGAGCGGACGACCTCGTACCGTCTGAAAATCAGGCTAGTGTCCATGGGAAGGCCTTCCAATCCTCCTTGGAAACACCCTAACCATCAATGAACATAAGTGCTTACTATAGGGTTTTTAGGGTTAATCACAAATTTAGGGCTAAGTCTCTTACAACAGACTGTAATCCTTCTTCAATAATAGTCATATGAACTACATTTTTGTAATCCAAATCCTAACCCAACAATTAAAAAACCCTAACCAACAATGAACGTAAGTGGGGAGTGGTGCAGTGGTTAAGCACTTTGCCTCTAACCTCGGTGGCCCAGGTTTGATTGCTGTTCGCGGTGCCATGTGAGTTGAGTTTGTTGGTATCACGCCCTTGCTCAGAGGGTTTTTCTCCGTGTTCTACGGTTTTCCTCCCTCCACAAAAACCAACATGCTAAATTACAATTCGATCTGTGGATTAGCTGGGTTCTGACTTTTATCAGCCTCTATGGTTGTTTCAGGTCCCGTTAGAAATTGAGTTTTTTTTGCGTATAGTTGTAAAAATAATGTTTAGAATCTTGAAAATCTGTACCAGTGCAAAACAAATTGCACCAGGGGTTAAAATTGAACTACAACATATCAACAGTGTTAATTCTAGGCTGCACCCTTGCAGAATTAGAGAAGTTGTGCATTCATAGTCCACAAAAGATTTAGAAGAAATGCAAAACAACAGCGAAACTGTATCCAAATTTAAACATGTATAGTGGCTTTAGGCTTTTCTATAGCCATAAAGTAGATTTGATAACACAAATCTCATACTACTGATGCTTGGAAGACCCACTGTGTTTGGATAATAAATTTGATCAATGGAAGCAAACAAAATATTGTTGTTATTGTTTGTTTGTTTTGAAACTCCATTTTGCTCAACTGCATTTTTTAAATGTATAGTCCCAGTACCAATGTAGTATATCCTATCATGAACACGGTATTCACTGATAATACCACTGACTTTTGTTGGACATGTAGGGATTGTTTTATAATCACTGGTTATTTCATGGTTTTCTATGGTTCACCGAAGTGAAGGTGAATGGTGGTGGATATTTACCGAGCCGCTTCGGCGAGTGAATATCACTTTTTGCGGACTCTGATTGGCTACTCAATAATATAAATTTTGAGTGAAATTTTCACCTGTATTCCATAAGAAAACCATGAAATATCCATATTATCTATGGATAAGAAATAGTAAATATATTTTGTCTTCAGAAGGAGAGGGCAGATTTTTTTTTTTTTGAAGCCAGCAGTTGTGAGTGGCGGCCATGTCTTGAGACCAAAAATATATTGTGTATTAAAATATATGGACTCTGATTGGCGTTTTTATTGTTTTATCTTGCCATGATACACTGCTCTTAAAAACCATGAAAACCACCATGTACATGTATTTCATAGAAATGCTGAGCTCTGATTAACTGAAATATATAATTATTTTATAGGATAACATGTATTACTGAACAATGTACATGTAGTTACACTTTAGTTACATTCACTTATTTTGAAATTTAAGGATAACTGAAAAGTTGGAGAAACAGCAGAAGATGGAGCAGGAGCGTAAACGTCGCCAGAAACACCAGGAATACCTGAACATGATCCTACAACATGTTCGGGACTTCAAGGAGTATCATCGGTCAGTCCAATCCAAGGTGGCAAAGCTGAACAAGGCTGTTATGAACTATCACTCTGTTACTGATAGGGAGAAGAAGAAAGAAGAGGAGAGAATTGAGAAAGAGAGAATGAGAAGGCTCATGGTAACTGGATAACATTGAAATCCCTTTGATCTGAGTACTCTGAAATCAACCTGTAACACTGTGCTTCATCAGTTAGTATTTTCTCTTTGTATTTCTAACAGGCAGAAGATGAAGAAGGCTACCGTAAGCTAATTGATCAAAAGAAAGACAAGCGTCTACACTACCTGTTGAGCCAGACTGATGAGTATATAGCGAGCCTAACCAAAATGGTACAGCAGCACAAGAGAGATCACAAGCGCAAGATACACAAGGGACGAATCAGAAGAAAGTCAGACTTTGATGACGATACTCCTGATGATGACAAACATGTGCCTGTCGTCGACACAGAGACTGGAAACGTACTCAAAGGTGATGATGCACCAAGAGCAGGTGAACTGGAAGACTGGCTGAACAACCATCCTGGGTGAGTAGTTTGTTTATCTCCGTTCAACCAAACGATTCAAATCTTACAGCACCGAGCAAACCCAAGGCAATGTTGGATCCTCGCCTCTTGTAAACTCCTGGTCAAATTAGCAAAAAAAAGTTAACTTCACACAATTGTTTCTAGGTAATAGTTTAGAATAGGTACAATGTACCAAGATTGGTTGTTGGCAGGTTGTTGGTAGGTTACCAGGGTTCCCACGTTCAGGGAAAAGTCGGGGAAAACTTTTTTTTTCAAGGTCAGGGAAAAGTCAGGGAATTTAGTATTTGGTCAGGGAAATCCCAAAATTAATTTCAATGAAAAGTCAGTGAAACGTCAGATAATTTTTATTTTCAGGCTTCACATACATGACCTATTTTTTGGACTGTTTTGTTCAATGTTGCTGTCCTAAAATAGCGATTTGAATATTTGTAAAAATACGAGCGTGTGCTGAAGGTCAGTGCTGTGGACTAGGGGACTGATGTCAAGTACATGTGGTGCCAAAACAAAATGGTGTCGCATCGAAATATAAACAAGTCCGTCTTCAGTGGTGACACGAACTTGCATGGCGTTTCTCAAATGATATCATTGGTGACCTCTCACAGGAAAACGTACACTAACGGATATCCGTTAAACAGGCAAAAATTAATGCTTTTACAGAGCAAACGCTTTTACAGAGCTTAAAACCGGTTTAGTTAATGGTTCTAATGGGCAAGCTAACATTTCTAACGGTTTATCAAAACGTTCTAATGAACAAGCTAACAGCTCTAACGGGCAAGCTAAAATTTATAACGGTTTACCAAAGCGTTCTAAAGGACAAGCTAACGGGCAAGCGAACGTTTTTAACGGTTTACCAAAACGTTCTAACGGATGGTCTTAACTATCTAACATTTATCAAAACGTTCTAACGGATGGTCTTGGCTATCTAACGGTTTATCGAAACGTTCTAACGGATGATCTTGGCTATCTAACGGTTTAACAAAACGTTCTAGCGGATGATCTTGACTCTATGGTAAACCAAAACATTTACAGTGCATTCTGTCAGCAAAAGACAGGATTGCGTTACGAAACACCATCCCAGCACTGGTTTGGTGTTTTCCGTTCATCTGATAAACTTTAGCTTCTGTAGTTTCAAACTCAGATCCATCAGTCCTTCAGAATTTTCGTTGAAGTAATTGCGTATGTTTTCAATTGAAGAAGCCAGCTTTAGCTTTTTGGAGATACAAAGATTCTCTGTTGACATGTGCTTTCAGCCATGAAGACTGATTGTCTGGTTTTTGACACAACAAGAATGCTGCGAACTTCACAGGAATTGTCATTTTATTGCATTGAAGTTTAAATCACCACAAAGCTTCTGAACTTTACTGGCAAATGATAAACGTCTACTAAATAGAATATTCTGGAGTTCTTTTTGTTTAATGTGGATCGGTTTTCAAAGGTGAGGAGGTCTGAGTCTTGAATTCCACGACACAGAAGTGTGACATTTTCTGCGAACTGATTTGAATAATCAATGACTCCGCAGTGTTTGTTTTGCGTTGAGATCGCACAAAAAAATAATCTACAGATGCTTATGGAATCAAACGGTTTGATAATTTTCACTTCATTTACGTATCTGAACAGTTTCCACATGATGCGAAAAATTGTTTGAGTCTATAGTTCTCGATATTCACAGTTTGAATTTGTTGTCTGTTATTTAGCGTGAGATCAGATCGCACGAACCGTATCGAATCTTTTGGAGTTTTGATTTCAGCTTTTTTACTTCATCACTTTGTGAGGAGTTAATAAAACATCCAAACCTGCAGGTACATGTATGTCGGCATGTATCTCGTTTTATAGTGTTCGGAAAAGCATATAAAGGCGATCGCGCGTAATCCGAGTTTCTAAAGTTGTTGTGTGACTTGTGTGTGTAGCTAACAGATATTGCTGAAACCAACGGTGATCGTCGAACTATTTAAACGCCCAATGGATGAATGTTTTGATCGATCTAACGGATGAAGGTTTTGATCAAATGGATGAAGGTTTGGATGTATGAAGGTTTGTATCTAACGGATGGAAATTTTTATCTAACGGATGAATATATTAGTCAAACGGCATGGACAGAATTTCTAACACTTGCTCTAACGCTTCTAATGATTTCTCAAACCATTCAAACGGCATGGTCAAAATTTCTAATGGGTGTTCTAACGCTTTCTCAAACCGTTAAAATGGCATGGACAAAATTTCTAACGGTTGTTCTAACGCTTCTAACGATTTCTCAAACCATTTTAACGGATACCTAACGGGTGATAAAACGGTCTGGCCCATTTAACGGATATCCATTAGTGTACGTTTTCCTGTGAAAGGTCACATTAATTTGGCCAACAACAAATTTTGGTACCCAATTCTAAACTATTATCAAGTGAGCCTCATCCAATCTGGTATTTACAAATAATACAGCTTCACTGAATTAAAATAACTCTGTCTTTTATTTCAGTTATGCTGTGGCACCCCGACAGGAGGATGAGACAGATGATGAAGATGATGATTATGATGATGATGATGAGGATTCAATGGAAAGATATGAGAAATTAAAAGAGAAAAGTGAAAAGGATAAACGCCGAGAACAGTATGGCAAGGATGACGAAGGGTGGGGAGCTAAATGACATTTCTATTATATTTCTGAACAAAGTGTTCAAACTTGTACATATATGTATATGTGTAATGGTCCAATAAAATGCAGACAGACAACAGAAGTAGCTGCTAGTCTGATGATTGGCAAACATATGGAGTTATACAGTAAGAGCAATAACTTACAATATTGCATTTTCTGTTTTTAGGGATTTGATGCAGGAAAGTCGAGAGGAAGCTAACTACTACAGTATTGCACACAGCACTAAAGAGAGCGTCGCAGAACAGCCTAACTCGCTAGTGGGTGGAACGCTCAAGGAGTACCAGGTATGTTGGTCTGGAGAACACAGTTGTTGTTTTACTGCTCTGGTATTGGTGTTGACATGTCACAGACCTAGTTGGTGGAACGCTCAAGGAGTACTGGGCATGTTGGTTTGGAGAACACAGTTGTTATTTTACTGCTCTGGTATTGGTGTTGACATGTCACAGAACCAGTTGGTGGAATGCTCAAGGAGTACCAGGTATGTTGGTCTGGAGAACACAGTTGTTATTTTACTGCTCTGGTATTGGTGTTGACATGTCACAGAACCAGTTGGTGGAATGCTCAAGGAGTACCAGGTATGTTGGTCTGGAGAACACAGTTGTTATTTTACTGCTCTGGTATTGGTGTTGACATGTCACAGAACCAGTTGGTGGAATGCTCAAGGAGTACCAGGTATGTTGGTCTGGAGAACACAGTTGTTATTTTACTGCTCTGGTATTGGTGTTGACATGTCACAGAGCCAGTTGGTGGAATGCTCAAGGAGTACCAGGTATGTTGGTTTGGAGAATTCAGTTGTTGTTTTACTGCTCTGGTATTGGTGTTGACATGTCACAGAGCCAGTTGGTGGAATGCTCAAGGAGTACCAGGTATGTTGGTCTGGAGAACACAGTTGTTATTTTACTGCTCTGGTATTGGTGTTGACATGTCACAGAACCAGTTGGTGGAATGCTCAAGGAGTACCAGGTATGTTGGTCTGGAGAACACAGTTGTTATTTTACTGCTCTGGTATTGGTGTTGACATGTCACAGAGCCAGTTGGTGGAATGCTCAAGGAGTACCAGGTATGTTGGTTTGGAGAATTCAGTTGTTGTTTTACTGCTCTGGTATTGGTGTTAACATGTCACAGAGCTAGTTGGTGGAACGCTCAAGGAGTACTGGGCATGTTGGTTTGGAGAACACAGTTGTTATTTTACTGCTCTGGTATTGGTGTTGACATGTCACAGAACCAGTTGGTGGAATGCTCAAGGAGTACCAGGTATGTTGGTCTGGAGAACACAGTTGTTATTTTACTGCTCTGGTATTGGTGTTGACATGTCACAGAACCAGTTGGTGGAATGCTCAAGGAGTACCAGGTATGTTGGTCTGGAGAACACAGTTGTTATTTTACTGCTCTGGTATTGGTGTTGACATGTCACAGAACCAGTTGGTGGAATGCTCAAGGAGTACCAGGTATGTTGGTCTGGAGAACACAGTTGTTATTTTACTGCTCTGGTATTGGTGTTGACATGTCACAGAACCAGTTGGTGGAATGCTCAAGGAGTACCAGGTATGTTGGTTTGGAGAACACAGTTGTTGTTTTACTGCTTTGTTATTGGTGTTGTCATGTCACAGAGCTAGTTGGTGGAATGCTCAAGGAGTACTGGGTATGTTGGTGTGGAGAATGCAGTTGTTGTTTCACTGCTCTGTTATTGGTGTTGTCATGGCACAGACCTACATGCACAATGTAGTTGGTGGAATGCTCAAGGAGTACCAGGTACATTGTGTATGTTGGTTTGGAGAATGCAGTTGTCTTACTACTTTGTTATTGGTGTTGTCATGTTACAGACAGAACTAGAGTTTTGAATTTTTGTATCCAACAGGTCAACCAATGACAATACCTGCTGGGAAGCAGTATGACTGTGTTAACAGATTGTTTGAGTTCCTAGTGTAACTAGATTCCTAGTGTAACTAGATAAAATGTGTTATTTTGTCAGGTGCTTGGTCTAGAGTGGATGGTATCGCTACACAATAACAACTTAAATGGCATCCTCGCTGATGAAATGGGTCTTGGCAAGACGATCCAGACTATTGCACTCTTCGCATATCTTATAGACCATAAGAGACTCAGTGGTCCTTTCTTGGTTATTGTACCTCTTTCGTAAGTAGTCAAAACATAGCAACCTAATTTCTAAATAATTTTTTTCACTAGCAAAAATTAAGAGGCTACTGGCAAAATGAAATCAACAAGTTTGAATATTTTTAAGAACCTTCTAAATCAATAGAGTATTTTTATGTAGTAACTTTTTACTATACCGTAAAGTTCCGAAAGTAACGACTCCCCAAAAGTAATGTTAAAATTATTATTGATGCCTGCTAATAAATACCGAAAGTAATGACCCCCCAAAAGTAATAATTCAGTTTTTTTTATCGATTATTGATCTAGAAGTTGATGTATGAACTTGATATTTTCTACATGGTATTTGACTTATCAAATTTACTTACATACAACTGTTAATCTATTTCAATGCCTATCTATACAGTCACCAAAAGGGAAATTTCATTTCACGTGAAGACATTGATCCATGCAGAACTTTGAAAATGACTATTTTGTTAAAGCGGCTTCTTGTGTTGTACATTGTTATGCAAAGAGTTAGCGTTGAATCTAGAGCAGCTTCCGTTCCCGATAATTCAACTTCTAGCGCATCGAAAACCTCCCAAAACATATCATTTTAAAGCTTGAGATGCATGGATTTTATTTCTATAGGCGGCTATGATGCAATGTTATGAAGAACTTTGAAAATGACTATTTTGTTAAAGTGGCTTCTCGTGTTGTACATTGTTGTTATGCAAAGAGTTAGTGTTGAATCTAGAGCAGCTTGCAAGTGTTCCCGATAATTCAACTTCTAGCACATCAAAAACCTCACAAAACATATCATTTTAAAGCTTGAGATGCATGGATTTTATTTCTATAGGCGGCTATGATGCGATGTTTTGAAGAACTTTGAAAATGACAGCTTCTTGTGTTGTGCATTGTTGTTATGCAAAGAGTTTCTATTTTCTATTATTACTCGGTACAGCTATGCGCATTTACAAGCCAAGGTGGTACTAACAAAAAAGAAAATAATTACAGGAATAATAAATAAATGAGTAAAGTAGATACCTAAGATTTAATAATGAATAAATAAATAATAAATAAATAAGTAAGGTATAAGCTAGACGTGTAAACAAATTTTTCAAAATACCTTTCTGTTTAATACAGAACTCTATCTAACTGGCAACTGGAGTTTGAGAAGTGGTCTCCCTCCGTTGTAGTAGTGAGCTACAAGGTACAGTAACTTATTATGTTGAAATTTATTACAGTGAGGAAGAGAAGTGTTTGATTTATTAGGATGTCTCTAATTCTCTTCTATTTATAAGGGGAGCTGCACAATATTCATGTGCATCAGTTAAATTATGTCCAGTAGTTGGCAACTTTTAAGCTGTTACTGAACAAAGTTGTTATTGTTTGAATGGTATACATGTTGATTTACAATAATAGTAATATATTGTTATTGCACTTTAATCTCAGGGTTCACCTAACATGCGTCGTTCAGCTGCGGCAGTTTTCAGGACTGGCAAGTTCAATGTTGTGTTGACGACATACGAGTATGTGATGAAGGACAAGTCTGTCCTGGCAAAGGTACTTTGTACTACAGAGGTCAACAAATCACATCATGGGTATGCCCTAAACAGCACCACCCACAAACTAGTTTTACAATGTATTATTTTACTAATGTCACGGGCACGCCCCAAAACAGCACCGCCCCAAAACCTTTACAATAATTTATATTTACTAACTTCATAGGCATGCCCCTATACAGCTGCTGTATTGCCCACAAACCTTTAGAATGTGTTTAGCCAATAGAAAAGCTAAGTAACTGCAAAACCAAAGCAATGTTACTTTCACCATTCAATCAAAAACGGGTCTGAGGGGTATCTAACCTAAGTTACAGATGAAAAGGAATAAAATGTCTGTTATTGCCCCTTGATTGCATATTAATCATGATGGATAACTTCATTGCTGCAGTAATTTAATTTGCTACATCTGTGTTCCATCCCTATCTCTACTTACAGGAGCCTGATAATTAATAATTGTAATTTCCTTATTATTATCATGTATTGTAGGTCCGTTGGAAGTATATGGTTGTAGATGAAGGTCACCGAATGAAGAACCACCACTGCAAACTGACACAGATCCTCAACACTCACTATACTGCACCACACCGAATCCTCTTGACAGGAACTCCCTTACAGGTATTAAACTACTGCAAATGGGCAAGTGTCATTCTCACGGACAAGCTGGAACAAGTATTTAATGATTGTTCATGCAGGAAATTTTACTAAAACCTGTTTAGCGTGAGAAAATCCCCCATTTTAACATCCATTGAATGCTCATTCCAGCTTGTCTGTGAGTATATAAAACCTCCCTACTCAATAGTGTTCTCAGCAGAGTAACAGTTTTTTCAGTGGTAACAGAGATTGTTTTGATTGCATTGTGTTTGTAGAATCGTCTGCCAGAGTTGTGGGCATTGCTGAATTTTTTGTTACCCACTATCTTCAAGTCTGTCAACACATTTGAGCAGTGGTTTAATGCCCCCTTTGCTATGACTGGAGAAAAGGTGAGCTATTATTATGATAACTAGATTACTCACTGCATGGTAGTTTACATTACTGTAAGTATACCATTCCCTCTAACATATTCTTCTGACAATTATTGTATTTCTTTAATTCTACAGGTTGAACTCAACGAAGAAGAAACAATTTTGATCATCAGACGTCTGCATAAGGTACATATACAATGTACTAGTTTGTGGCGTGACAATCATCTAGTTCTAGTTAACGTCTAGTTTGCTTTTGATTCAGGTGCTCCGTCCTTTCCTCCTTCGTCGCCTTAAAAAGGAAGTGGAGTCACAGTTACCTGAGAAGGTTAGTTAGAAATTATGTATGAATAACAAGGGAGGTGAGAGGAAAGTGGAGATGCAACTGCACATATTAACACATTATTTTTATCAATTTGATGTTAGTTTCGCCCCTCTGCTCAGCCTCCATACAATCCATTTAATGAGACTATTGAACATGGCAACAAGAGGTATATTAGTGCAGATTGCGAGTTTAAATTCAAGTTTTTTGACTTTTGAGACTAAACTACATTGTACATGAAAGTGATTCAGTTCTTGAGGATTTCATAACTTTTTCGACAGATGGTAATTAGTTTTGCAATACTTTCCTCACTTTGAAGCAGAGAATAAGCATAGAACACAATACATAATATTCTTGCCTCCCATAGACTGCTTGCCTTCCACTGTTCTCTGTTGCAGCTATAGATGAAGCATATTTCCATAGCAACTTCCTGAGATTGTGACACATGTGGATTGCTTGTGCATCGAGACAAAAGCAGCAGTTATTGCCAAAGTCAAACAATCAACCAATCACAGCATTGCATTTGGTTTAATGATATACAGTATCTTCCTCTCACCTCCGTGGAATAACAGCATTATTGTCATTTATAATGCATTTACTAACAAGTGCTGAATCAATGGCAGCAATTACTCTTATTGTTTGTGTAATTCTCCTTGTAATAATAATACATTATTCAGGTCGAGTATGTGGTGAAGTGCGACATGTCCATCCTCCAGCGTATACTGACCAACCACATGAACAAGAAGGGTGTACTGCTGACAGATGGCTCAGAAAAAGACAAGAAGGTATATCTCATTCTTCCTTACTCTCCCCCTAAACAAACATTACAACACATCCTTCCATCTCCAGAGTGATCTGTGTGTGACCTCCTTCAACACTCAGGGTCCTGAAATAACTGATTAGAAGGTACTGCCTTTGTGAAACAATCTCGTTCTCAAACGACAAGAAATAGTTAGACCTCATATTTTCGGATAAGGTTGTAAAATCATAGGTCCCACATCTGCCTCAAGTTTATCAGTTTCACCAGACCGTCATGAGTTACCAACGTTAAATAAGGTTATTTTACCTTTATCTGTGGTGTTTCAGTGGCATCTATGGAGAAATGTATTTCTTGAAAAATCATACAGTCTGACTTTGAGATCCCTGTGTAATTAAGGGACACTACGTGTCTTATTCATGCCTTTAATTGAAATCTATTATTATGTCATGACAGGGTAAAGGTGGAACCAAGACCTTGATGAACACTATCATGCAACTGAGGAAGATCTGTAACCACCCATTCATGTTCCAGCAGATTGAGGTAACCAGCAGTTAGCTGCTGATAGCTACATTTTCCAGTTGACTCTTATTAAAACAAAGCTTGGTAGATACATGTATATGCTGTATGTTTTAGTAAATAATGTTGATGAAACATTCCTTTGTAGCAAATACTGAATGAATTTAATTATAGAAGGAATTTTAGATTGATCATTGACAGGAGGGTAGTTGGTGTAGAAAACTTGGTGTAGTAAAGGTGTTAATAAGAGTGTTTATTTCATGATTGAGACGGTTTTCTTTGTTATTCATAGGGCTTTATCTACGATAAAGACTGGTCATTATAAATGCAAGGGCTTTATCTGTATATTGACCCGGGTTGTATCCAGATAAAGCCCTTGCATTTATAATGACAATGCAAGTTGTGCTCTCAAGCTGACAGTCAGTTCAATGACCCGATATGAGAACTCAATTACGATGCTTTCACTCACTCCCTCTTTAAGAATGCGAGCCGTCTTATCATTATGGGACGTGATTTTTTTCACAATACTCCAGCTGCGCATGTTAGTGACGTACCTTAACGCCAAAATAATTATTCTATTGTATGAATCAGTGCTTTGTTTAATTTACAAGGGTATTGTTTACTTTTTCTGAAGGTCAAAGAATTGTTTTCTCATAGGAAAGTTTTTTTTTGTGTGAAGACCTTGTCAATCTTGAAATAAGTTGATTAAAGACCTCGAACCTCGGTCTTTAACTCTTCCATAAATATTGAAGGACTGTGTGCAACAAGGATGTAACTGACTCCTGATCACATTTGAAATTCTCGTTCAAATTCTTTGTTTTCTAAGGGAGAATTTAGATTGCAATCAGGAGTCACTTAACATGATCACATTTTAAATTCTCGTTCAAATTCTTTGTTTTCTAAGGGAGAATTTAGATTGCAATCAGGAGTCACTTAACATGATCACATTTTAAATTCTCGTTCAAATTCTTTGTTTTCTAAGGGAGAATTTAGATTGCAATCAGGAGTCACTTAACATGATCACATTTTAAATTCTCGTTCAAATTCTTTGTTTTCTAAGGGAGAATTTAGATTGCAATCAGGAGTCACTTAACATGATCACATTTTAAATTCTCGTTCCAATTCTTTGTTTTCTAAGGGAGAATTTAGATTGCAATCAGGAGTCACTTAACATGATCACATTTTAAATTCTCGTTCAAATTCTTTGTTTTCTAAGGGAGAATTTAGATTGCAATCAGGAGTCACTTGTGCCCTTGTTGCACACAGCCCTTCAATTTAGCATTGATATATTGCCCTTAACCAAAATGAGTAGGAGACTAGGTACTAGCTTGTCGCACAGGGCCTGGGCAACGCGTTTGGGTAGACAGGACTTGTATGTCTGTCTGTTGTCTTTGAACATGGCGACAAGTGTTTGAATGTGTTCCAAGAGTTTAAGGAGAAACATGCCAAAGCCAGTAAATTGCTGCATTCCTCTCGAGTTTCCCAAGGCAAACTTGCACCAGGAATGTCCTATTCAGCTAAAGAAACATGAAAACATTGAGAAAATTACTCACTCGCTGCACTCGCCGCCATGTTGACAACAGACAGACAGACAAGTCCTGTCTACCCAAACATGTTGTCCAGGCCCCGTGTGACAAACTAGTACCAAGTCTCCTACTCGTTTTGGTTAAGGTCAATTGTAACTGATCTTCTTTACCAGGAATCCATTGCAGAACATCTTGGCTTCCCTTCTGGCATCGTTCAGGGGTAAGATGATTGTACGAGTGTACAATAAACAAAGCTCCTACATGTATCTTACAGAATGCACATGTACCATGTCATGTTGGTTTATATTCTATCTGCATACTTTTATGCACATGTACAGTAGTAACTAGATTACTGACAGAGTTCCCACTAGTTTTGAAAACCAGGGGTCCTTGGTTCAATCCACTGTTCCAGTTAACTGGGGGTCCTTCTGAATATTAATGAGATCTGAAACAACCATAAAGTAAAGTAAAGTAAAGCAACTTTATTTAACGTCGGTAACTCGTGACAGTCTGATGAGACTGATAAACTTGAGGCCGACGGGAGTCCTACGATTTTACGTCCTTATCCGAGAAGACGTGAAGGTCTAACCATTTGCAGTTGTTTCACAAAGGCAGCACCATCTACTCAGTTATTTTAAGACCCTGAGTGTTGGTCCTATTTGTCATCTAACCATGGGGCTGATCAGGACCTGGCTAAATCACAGATTGACTTGGAATTTAGCATGTGTTTTTTTTGGAGGGAAGAAAACCAGAGAACCTGGTGAAAAACCCTCAGAGCAAGGGTGAGATACAGTTTGTACAAACAACCTAGACTCACAGTGGCACATGGAATGGGAATCAAACCCGGGTCACACAGGTGAGAGGCAAAGCACTTAAAACTTTATGCTACCCCGGCTCCACAATTTGCTCCCTTCCTATTTGTCAAGGGTCACCAGCAAATAACCATCTATTTGTCACGTGTGTGAATCATACATAAAATGGTGATCTTTTGAAACGTGAAGATTCTGGAGGTTGAAGTCTCGGTAGGACTATAGTCTTCTGAAATTTGCATTCTGAGAACATGGTAGTGACGAAGATTGCATCCTTTTTATTTGTTGTGCATAAAATCATAATATGATGTGTGCATACAAAATGTAGTAGCTGTGTGTTATTGAGACTGACTTACTGTACAGTATATTAATTATCCTTTAGCCCTGAATTGTACCGAGTATCTGGAAAGTTTGAACTACTCGACAGAGTCTTGCCGAAGCTGAAGAGAACAGGACACAGGTAATAAAATTATCCTAAGAACCTATACCATTTCAAGCAAATAAAATTGGCCTTGCAAAAAAATATTGCTGTTGATACAATGATGCAAATATCAATCAATGAAGCAAGGAATAAGGTGATATTTTTAAAATGCAATTCAAGCTTCTAAACATTGTGGTGTGGCTTATAGCTGATGCAAGATCACTGAAACCAATGGCGAATGTTGAACTATTAAACGCCTAATGGATGAAAATTTTGATCAAAGGGATTTAATGGACTGAGGTTTTGATCTAACAGAGGAAGCTTTTGATCTAACTGTTGAAGATTTTGATTTAACTGATGAAAATTTCGATCTAACTGATGAATATATTAGTCAAATGGCATATGCAAAATTTCTAATACTTCTAACGATTTCTCAAATCATTTAAACAGTATGGGCAAAATTTCTAATGCTTGTTCTAACGATTTCTCTAATGGTTTAAACAGCATAGACACAATTTCTAATGCTTCTAACGATTTCTCAAACCATTTAAATGGATACTTAACGAATAACGAACGGTCTGGCCCATTTAACGGATATCCGTTAAAGTGTATATCCGTAAAGTGTATGTTTACCTGTAAGAGGTCACACATGATCAGTATTATTACTGTCTGCTGGCCACTTCAGGAATTGTCAGTGAACAATTGAAATAATGGAACATTCCAAATAAAATATGGATATGGCTAGACCCTGACAGGACCCACCACATTATTGTATATAAACAGCACATGGCTAGACCCTGACAGGACTCCTCCCCACATGATTGTATATAAACAGCACACGGCTAGACCCTGACAGGACTCCTCCCCACATGATTGTATATAAACAGCACACGGCTAGACCCTGACAGGACTCCTCCCCACATGATTGTATACAAACAGCACATGGCTAGACCCTGACAGGACTCCTCCCCACATGATTGTATATAAACAGCACACGGCTAGACCCTGACAGGACTCCTCCCCACATGATTGTATATAAACAGCACACGGCTAGACCCTGACAGGACTCCTCCCCACATGATTGTATACAAACAGCACATGGCTAGACCCTGACAGGACTCCTCCCCACATGATTGTATATAAACAGCACACGGCTAGACCCTGACAGGACTCCTCCCCACATGATTGTATATAAACAGCACACGGCTAGACCCTGACAGGACTCCTCCCCACATGATTGTATATAAACAGCACACGGCTAGACCCTGACAGGACTCCTCCCCACATGATTGTATATAAACAGCACACGGCTAGACCCTGACAGGACTCCTCCCCACATGATTGTATATAAACAGCACACGGCTAGACCCTGACAGGACTCCTCCCCACATGATTGTATATAAACAGCACACGGCTAGACCCTGACAGGACTCCTCCCCACATGATTGTATATAAACAGCACACGGCTAGACCCTGACAGGACTCCTCCCCACATGATTGTATACAAACAGCACACGGCTAGACCCTGACAGGACTCCTCCCCACATGATTGTATATAAACAGCACACGGCTAGACCCTGACAGGACTCCTCCCCACATGATTGTATATAAACAGCACACGGCTAGACCCTGACAGGACTCCTCCCCACATGATTGTATACAAACAGCACATGGCTAGACCCTGACAGGACTCCTCCCCACATGATTGTATACAAACAGCACACGGCTAGACCCTGACAGGACTCCTCCCCACATGATTGTATACAAACAGCACACGGCTAGACCCTGACAGGACTCCTCCCCACATGATTGTATATAAACAGCACACGGCTAGACCCTAACAGGACTCCTTCCCACATGATTGTATATAAACAGCACACGGCTAGACCCTAACAGGACTCCTCCCCACATGATTGTATATAAACAGCACATGGCTAGACCCTAACAGGACTCCTCCCCACATGATTGTATATAAACAGCACACGGCTAGACCCTGACAGGACTCCTCCCCACATGATTGTATATAAACAGCACACGGCTAGACCCTGACAGGACTCCTCCCCACATGATTGTATATAAACAGCACACGGCTAGACCCTGACAGGACTCCTCCCCACATGATTGTATATAAACAGCACACGGCTAGACCCTGACAGGACTCCTCCCCACATGATTGTATATAAACAGCACATGGCTAGACCCTGACAGGACTCCTCCCCACATGATTGTATATAAACAGCACATGGCTAGACCCTGACAGGACTCCTCCCCACATGATTGTATGCAAACAGCACACGGCTAGACCCTAACAGGACTCCTCCCCACATGATTGTATGCAAACAGCACACGGCTAGACCCTGACAGGACTCCTCCCCACATGATTGTATACAAACAGCACACGGCTAGACCCTGACAGGACTCCTCCCCACATGATTGTATATAAACAGCACACGGCTAGACCCTGACAGGACTCCTCCCCACATGATTGTATACAAACAGCACACGGCTAAACCCTGACAGGATTAACCACATGATTGTATACAAACAGCACACGGCTAGACCCTGACAGGACTCCTCCCCACATGATTGTATACAAACAGCACACAGCTAGACCCTGACAGGACTCCTCCCCACATGATTGTATATAAACAGCACACGGCTAGACCCTGACAGGACTCCTCCCCACATGATTGTATATAAACAGCACACGGCTAGACCCTGACAGGACTCCTCCCCACATGATTGTATATAAACAGCACACGGCTAGACCCTGACAGGACTCCTCCCCACATGATTGTATATAAACAGCACACGGCTAGACCCTAACAGGACTCCTTCCCACATGATTGTATATAAACAGCACACGGCTAGACCCTAACAGGACTCCTCCCCACATGATTGTATATAAACAGCACATGGCTAGACCCTAACAGGACTCCTCCCCACATGATTGTATATAAACAGCACACGGCTAGACCCTGACAGGACTCCTCCCCACATGATTGTATATAAACAGCACACGGCTAGACCCTGACAGGACTCCTCCCCACATGATTGTATATAAACAGCACACGGCTAGACCCTGACAGGACTCCTCCCCACATGATTGTATATAAACAGCACACGGCTAGACCCTGACAGGACTCCTCCCCACATGATTGTATATAAACAGCACACGGCTAGACCCTGACAGGACTCCTCCCCACATGATTGTATATAAACAGCACATGGCTAGACCCTGACAGGACTCCTCCCCACATGATTGTATATAAACAGCACATGGCTAGACCCTGACAGGACTCCTCCCCACATGATTGTATATAAACAGCACATGGCTAGACCCTGACAGGACTCCTCCCCACATGATTGTATGCAAACAGCACACGGCTAGACCCTAACAGGACTCCTCCCCACATGATTGTATGCAAACAGCACACGGCTAGACCCTGACAGGACTCCTCCCCACATGATTGTATACAAACAGCACACGGCTAGACCCTGACAGGACTCCTCCCCACATGATTGTATATAAACAGCACACGGCTAGACCCTGACAGGACTCCTCCCCACATGATTGTATACAAACAGCACACGGCTAGACCCTGACAGGATTAACCACATGATTGTATACAAACAGCACACGGCTAGACCCTGACAGGACTCCTCCCCACATGATTGTATACAAACAGCACACAGCTAGACCCTGACAGGACTCCTCCCCACATGATTGTATACAAACAGCACACGGCTAGACCCTGACAGGACTCCTCCCCACATGATTGTATATAAACAGCACACGGCTAGACCCTGACAGGACTCCTCCCCACATGATTGTATACAAACAGCACACGGCTAGACCCTGACAGGACTCCTCCCCACATGATTGTATACAAACAGCACACGGCTAGACCCTGACAGGACTCCTCCCCACATGATTGTATACAAACAGCACACGGCTAGACCCTGACAGGACTCCTCCCCACATGATTGTATATAAACAGCACACGGCTAGACCCTGACAGGATTAACCACATGATTGTATACAAACAGCACACGGCTAGACCCTGACAGGACTCCTCCCCACATGATTGTATATAAACAGCACACGGCTAGACCCTGACAGGATTAACCACATGATCGTATATAAACAGCACACGGCTAGACCCTGGCAGGACTCACCACATGATCGTCAGGAGTAGAACTTGTGCCAGATCAACTCAGGATTTCGCTAACACCATCAGAGCAGCATGTACATGTGTGCTCAGTGAATGGGGTTTGATAGTAGACCCTGAGATATTAGCTTCTGCACCATCAAACAAAATTATTAGACAAAATTTAAGCTTTTTGGATGTTGTGTGGAAAACATGCTAAGCTCTGTAGTTTTAATTTATATCTCCTGCAATTACAACCTCTACTGTGCATTGTACTGTGAAACAAATTATTGTATGTTACAGACAAGATATAATCCCCACAATTGGCATTTGTTTATCTTAATTTTTCTATAATATATACATGTAGTTATTAAATTGTAACTTACTGTAACACTCGTCAATGTCCTTGGTCTAGAGTGGCGAGGAAAGCCAAAGAAAGACTAGAGACAAAACAACTATACAAATAGGTCTGAAGAGAAACGTTGCAGTTCAAAAGGACTGCTATCAATGTTGGTTTTCTGTTTTTTTTGTTGCACGTTGGAAAGTCAAATCGAGGCATACAGTAGGTATATCGTTTTTCAAAGTGTTATCCACTTACGAGTGATACTTCAGATTTGCATTCTTATGAGCAAAGCTTTTCACTTGAACCAAATTATTGTAAGTATCAGATTTTGTATCTTAGGCCAAAATTTACAGTCCTGCAACAATTAATGTGTGCTTCCCAGAAGACTATCAGAAGGTGTATTTGGACATGTTGTGTGTTAAACTTTAAAACGGTCTGAGTACAGGCTGTACACAGCCTCAAGTTGACATTAATTTGTAACTACATGTACATGTAGTATGATGTTACCCTGGGTTCCAAAGGTTAAATGTTTTGCCTTTACCATTGTACATGTAAGTGAGCAAGAGTGTGAGAATTTGGTCTGTTTGAATCTTGTTTTCATGCAGAACTGATTGACAGCTCCCAGCCTGCCACTTAAAGTAGCCAATGAAAGCAAAGTAGGAATATAATGGCAGTGGATGGAACATTTTGGAAGATGTGATCAGTATCAACCAATAGATCTTTATCATGCCAAAGCCATTTTTGCCTACAAACAATAGATTTTGCACTTCTATACTAATCTTCAAGTGCATTAACAAAGGTTTTTACTCTTCTGGGATATAACTTGGTCAGAGCGTGTATATCCGTAAAGTGTATGTTTACCTGTAAGAGGTCACACATGATCAGTATTATTACTGTCTGCTGGCCACTTCAGGAATTGTCAGTGAACAATTGAATAATGGAACATTCCAAATAAAATATGGACATGGCTAGACCCTGACAGGACCCACCACATTATTGTATATAAACAGCACACGGCTAGACCCTAACAGGACTCACCACATGATCGTATACAAACAGCACACGGCTAGACCCTGACAGGACCCACCACATTATTGTATATAAACAGCACACGGCTAGACCCTAACAGGACTCCTCCCCACATGATTGTATATAAACAGCACACGGCTAGACCCTGACAGGATTAACCACATGATCGTATATAAACAGCACACGGCTAGACCCTAACAGGACTCCTTCCCACATGATTGTATATAAACAGCACACGGCTAGACCCTGACAGGATTAACCACATGATCGTATATAAACAGCACACGGCTAGACCCTGACAGGATTAACCACATGATCGTATATAAACAGCACACGACTAGACCCTGACAGGACCCACCACATTATTGTATATAAACAGCACACGGCTAGACCCTGACAGGACTCACCACATGATCGTCAGGAGTAGAACTTGTGCCAGATCAACTCAGGATTTCGCTAACACCATCAGAGCAGCATGTGCATGTGTGCTCAGTGAATGGGGTTTGATAGTAGACCCTGAGATATTAGCTTCTGCACCATCAAACAAAATTATTAGACAAAATTTAAGCTTTTTGGATGATGTGTGGAAAACATGCTAAGCTCTGTAGTTTTAATTTATATCTCCTGCAATTACAACCTCTACTGTGCATTGTACTGTGAAACAAATTATTGTATGTTACAGAGAAGATAATTTTATAATCCCCACAATTGGCATTTTTTTATCTTAATTTTTCTATAATATATACATGTAGTTATTAAATTGTAACTTACTGTAACACTCATCAATGTCCTTGGTCTAGAGTGGCGAGGAAAGCCAAAGAAAGACTAGAGACAAAACAACTATACAAATAGATCTGAAGAGAAACGTTGCAGTTCAAAAGGACTGCTATCAATGTTGGTTTTCTGTTTTTTTTTGTTGCACGTTGGAAAGTCAAATCAAGGCATACAGTAGGTATATCGGTTTTCAAAGTGTTATCCACTTACGAGTGATACTTCAGATTTGCATTCTTATGAGCAAAGCTTTTCACTTGAACCAAATTATTGTAAGTATCAGACTTTGTATCTTAGGCCAAAATTTACAGTCCTGCAACAATTAATGTGTACTTCCCATTGTTGTGTGTTAAACTTTAAAACGGTCTGAGTACAGGCTGTACACAGCCTCAAGTTGACATTAATTTGTAACTACATGTACATGTAGTATGATGTTACCCTGGGTTCCAAAGGTTAAATGTTTTGCCTTTACCATTGTACATGTAAGTGAGCAAGAGTGTGAGAATTTGGTCTGTTTGAATCTTGTTTTCATGCAGAACTGATTGACAGCTCCCAGCCTGCCACTTAAAGTAGCCAATGAAAGCAAAGTAGGAATATAATGGCAGTGGATGGAACATTTTGGAAGATGTGATCAGTATCAACCAATAGATCTTTATCATGCCAAAGCCATTTTGCCTACAAACAATAGATTTTGCACTTCTATACTAATCTTCAAGTGCATTAACAAAGGTTTTTACTCTTCTGGGATATAACTTGGTCAGAGCGTGTCTATTAGAGCTTGATCTGAACATTAGCCAATCACTATTGGTCTCTATATTATGGATGAATGAATTAGATTCAAACAGACCTGGTCCAGAGGTTAAATTTTTGCCATCTTGCTCACCAAACTGCTCATTCCTAAGGTGCTAGCTTACAACAGTAAAGGCAAACCACATTGAACCTCTTGAAGCTGGTAGTATGAGTGAACTCTTTGTATTTTAAACGAACCTGTAGTATAATATTATGTATTTGCAAATTAAACACTGATAGTTGAAAAGTAATGAGAACTTCTGCTGGTCATTACCAAATGCAGTAGATAATTACTGTCTGCTTACCAGTTCAGGAATTGTCTGCGAACGATTGACTTGGAACATTCCAAATAAAATATTGCACATGGCTAGACCCTGACAGGACTCACCACATGATCGTCAGGAGTAGAACTTGTGCGAGATCAACTCAGGATTTCGCTAACACCATCAGAGCAGCTGTGTTGTACATGAACATGTGTGCTCAGTGAATGGGGTTTGATAGTAGTCCCTGAGACACCAGTATTTGTTTTCATTGAATTATACAAGTGTACTACCATAGTTATTATCTAACATCTCACTGTTTCTTGTTAGAGTGTTGATGTTCTGCCAGATGACATCACTCATGACAATCTTAGAAGACTTGTTTAACTGGAAAGGTGTGTTATCTACCAGATACTAGATTCAAAAGACTGGGAGACTAACTCTTATAATTTACTGAAGGCCTACAGGGTAATCTGTCATAGTGTCATCAAAGCTGCACATTCCTAGCAATGTTTTGATGCATTTGGTGTTAATCTTGCGAGGGTCTCGGCAGCATAACTGGTACTATCCACAGTACTCAGTTTTGTGTTAAATCTCTAATGTTATTTTTTAATGTTGATGTTTTCAGGTTTCTCTTATCTTCGATTGGATGGTACAACCAAGTCTGAGGATCGTGGTCAGCTGTTGGCAATGTTCAATGCTCCTAACTCACCTTACTTCATCTTCTTGCTTAGCACAAGGGCTGGTGGTCTAGGGCTCAACCTGCAGGCGGCTGATACTGTTGTTATCTACGACAGTGACTGGAACCCTCACCAGGTAGGTTACAGTGCCAATAGAAAGTAAGTGTGCAGACAAACGTGCAAATCTGTAGGCAGACTTTGGGCAATCCACAGGCAGGCACCTAATGAGTTTTGTATCCAAGTAATAGTCTACAATTTTGTTCTTTGTTTACGATTGAAATTTCGAAGGAATACCAAACTTATTTTTAAGAGAGAAATACTTATTCCTGAAGTTCAGTTGGTTGCTTATCTGTTAAGTTAACGAGCTTTGAATTTGACGTCCATTGTTTCTTTGTGAAAACAAGAGCGTTTTTATTTTGTTAACATTTTCATTGAAGTGCGACTGTTAAAGTTTCTTGTTTGGAAAATTGCATTTAGCCGACTGTCAATGAAATGCGTAGTCTCAAAACAAAGCTTTCAAAGGCATACCACAGCAGTACTTGTTTGATTGACGGTCGGCTTAACACAATTTTCCAAATGAGACTTGGAACTTTTACAGTCGCACTTCAATGACAATGGTAATAAGCAAAGTAGCCGGAACATGTCATAATTAGTATATTTTCTGCTACAAAATAAACCAGTAATATTTCAGATTAGTCTGTGACCAACTAATTAAAAATGAATGATGAAACAATTCAAAGGAGATTATTCAGTAATCTGAAAGCCCTAATTATCTAAGAAAATCATCTACTGATTTCACACATTGACTGTTCTTGCTCTAATGGCATAAGATAAAATGAAAATATCTCATGGTTATGTTCAAATCGCTTCCTAAACAAGTTTCAAAACAGATTCTATATGCATGTCGCTTTCAAATGAGATTTCATTCAAGATTGTAGGTGTTCTAGAATTCGAGATACTGAAAAAAGAGTCTTGGGTAGTTTTCTTAACAAAGTGAAATATCTCTAAGTGGCAAACTTTCCAACCAAGACTTTCTTTGGTACATGTGTGTTCATTTCTTCAGTTAAGATATTTATTTCTTCAGTTACAATGTTGTGAACAAACAAGCTGTATGAGTCGTAAAAGTTCATGTGAAGTTTACGACCCAAGTATGTGCTATCATTTTGTGGTGAGTCGTAAACTTCACTTGACCTGGTTAGCATGGTTAGGGGCAACTTATGGTAAGCTCAGAATTTTTGAATTGTTTTTCTTGTTTGTACTTCTTCAACACTACACTTATTTCCTTTAATGGCTCATTTAAAAAATGGATTGATTGACTTTTGACCAAACCGTTATAACAAATTTTACATGTGTACAGTGTATAATTATGTGTTTGTCTAGTTTGTGCTCAAACTTCGGTTGTGCTGAAACATTGTACTCTATACATGTATATGAATACGGGCACCTGCAGACTACCCATGGAATGTCCAAAGTCTGCCCACACACTTTCTGCAGATTGCCCGAAGTCTGCCTGCAAATTGCCTGTAGGTGTCTGCACACTTACTTTTGAGTGGCACTGTACATAGTGACTGGAACCATCACCAGGTGGGTTACATCATCAGGTGGGTTGTATAGTGACTGGTACATGTATCCTCAGGTGGGTTATACTGTTACTGGTACCTCACCTGGTGGGTTATACAGTGACTGGTCCCCTCACCAGGTGGGTTATACAGTGACTGTTCCCCTCACCAGGTGGGTTATACAGTGACTGGTCCCATCATCAGGTGGGTTATACAGTTACTGGTACCCTCATCAGGTGGGTTATACAGTGACTGGTCCCCTCACCAGGTGGGTTATACAGTGACTGGTCTCCTCACCAGGTTGGTTATACCTTGACTTGTCCCCTCATCAGGTGGGTAATACAGTGACTGGTCCCCTCACCAGGTGGGTTATACAGTGACTGGTCCCCTCACCTTGTGGGTTATATAGTGACTGGTCCCCTCACCTTGTGGGTTATACAGTGACTGGTCCCCTCACCAGGTGGGTTATACAGTGACTGGTCCCCTCACCAGGTGGGTTATACAGTGACTGGTCCCCTCACCAGGTGGGTTATACAGTGACTGGTCCCCTCATCAGGTGGGTTATACAGCTACATGTAACAATCTTGACAACAGTCTGTTGGCTGCATTTTGACTCAAACATTGAAAATAGTTCTAGATGTTTTCTCTTGTTTTAACAGACTTCTGACAAATACATGTTGATATGCTGAGACCAACTAAAACACTTATCACTTTTAAGGTTAAGTAATTAAATTTTCCAGTCAATCAAAGGAAAGTAGCAGAGATCACGTTAGTCATTCTTTATTTTGACTGAGCTTAAATACAAGTGTACTGTTACCATACTGTAGCTACTATAACTCATGACCATCTAATGAGATGCTGCTTGTATTAAGGATCTACAAGCACAGGATCGTGCTCATAGGATTGGTCAAGAGAAGGAGGTGCGTGTGTTAAGGTTGATGACTGTCAACAGTGTGGAAGAGAAGATCTTAGCAGCGGCAAGATACAAGCTGAATGTTGATGAAAAGGTATGTTCAAGATTAGAAATTTACTCAAAGGCAAAGTCAGACCAAATGATATGGTGAAATACATTTGTAGCTATACTAATAATGGAAAGGGGAAAATAATGCACTTCTCATTGATGTAAAATGGATTGCTACTGCTTCAAGAGAGTTGACAGTAGTATATGAATTGTTGCTTCTGGCCCGATTACAACAAAATACAACGAACACACTGTTGCATTTGTTGCATTTTATAACATCTCACCCTTCGGGTTCGTTATCATAAAATGCAACAAATGCAACAGTGTGTTCGTTGTATTTTGTTGTAATCGGGCCAGAGAGCAACAATTTATCTTCTACTATAGTTCGTTTATTGTATTTTATAATTATATATTAAATAATCGGTTTTTCCGGATTAAAGCAGTTTTGTTGTACTATTTTTTAATCATATTTTACATTTCAACGTCCTATTAGAGGAGTGTGATTATTAGGTATTATAACATATGTTGTCATATTCATTATTTACTACTATAGTCCATTCATCATATTTCTATACCATATTAGATCGAGGTATTACATTTCACCACCCTATTAGATGAGTGCGGCTATAAGTTTATTATATCATGGCTGATCATATACTAGCGTTTGTCCGAGTACGTGCTTTAAGGAATTATTTACACGGATGGAAGATGGATATTCCGGATGATAATCCTCTAGGAGCAGATCCGGCTGCTTTTCTTGCTGGTGTGCGTAAGCAAACTACCGAAAAGCTTAAAGAAGAGATTCAAGAACATAATTCCTTTAAAGCTCAATTAGGTTTAAACATAACTTTCGTACTTGATAAACCTGATGGTTATATATACGAGACAGCCACCTTTTATAGCCTTCAATCTGTTTTGATCAACGACGATGGGATCCGTAATGTAATAGTAGAATCACATGCTCAGATATACAACCAAATCGAGAAGTGGATCAGTCGAGGATCTAATTGGGTCGTAGATAGGGTCAATATTCTATGGTTAAACACCGCTAGATATCAACCACTACGTGGAGGCTCATATTTACCACTACCATCAGAAATAGCTAATAAGAAAGCAGTGATCAATGTGAACAACAAAGACGACAATTGCTTACGTTGGTCGTTACGCGCAGAAGCTCTTTCAACAGCAAGAAAAGCAGCAAAACTTCCAACCATAAAAAACCCTCAGGAGACATCGAAATATAAAGGAGATGATGGGTTTAACTTTGATGGCGTGGATGCGCCAACACCAATCTCACAAATAAAACGCGTAGAGAAGCAAAACAAAATCTCGATTAATGTGTTTGGATGGAATTCGAAGGAAAAGCAAGTGATCATACACTACATTTCGAATGAGACTTTCTTAAAGCATGTTAACCTATTGCTAATAGAAGACCAAAGTAGTGGTAAGCAACACTATTGTTGGATCAAGAACTTTAATCGCCTCCTATTCGATCAAACGAAGAATCGTAATAGGAAGTACTTTTGCGAGCGATGTCTACATGGATATTCCGATGAAGCTCTTCTTACGAAGCACATTCCAGAGTGTAATGGTATCAATGACAGAGCCATACGCATTGAAATGCCTACCAATAATAACAACAAAGTCTCATTCCAGAATATCCACAAACAGCTTAAAGTACCCTATACTATCTATGCAGACCTTGAGGCATTAACCACTAAGATCGAAGGACCTGCTCAAGACCTAAAGAAGAGCAATACTATTAAAACAGAAGAACATATTCCCTGTGGATTTTGCTATATAGTTATACGTTCCGATGGTCATAGCGAACCACCAGTACTATATAGAGGCACGGATACTATCGAACGTTTTCTACGATGCATACAAGAGGAAGAGGTGAAGATCAAAGCCCAAAAGGCTAAACCACTATGTATGTCATGGAAAAACTATAGGGTTTATAATAGCGCAGCGATTTGTCATATCTGTCAGAAGCCCTTAATTGGTGATAAAGTACGTGATCATTGCCACATCACAGGTGAGTTTCGAGGTGCCGCACACAAAACATGTAATCTAAAATTACGTCTATCACCTATAATTCCAGTTGTATTTCATAATCTACGTGGTTATGATTGTCACTTATTGATGCAATCTATTTCTAAGACTAAAGGTAATATATCTTGCATACCAAATAATATGGAGAAATATATTTCATTCTCACTTGGTAACCTACGATTCATTGATAGTATTCAATTCTTACCATCATCTCTTAGTAAGTTGGTATCAAGTGCAGCTGAAGACACATTCCAACAAATCGCAAAACGCACACATGATCAAGAGAAAACCAATCTATTAACTCGTAAAGGAGTGTATCCATATGAGTACATGGATTCATGGGATAGATTTGTAGAGACTTCTCTACCACCGAAAGATGCATTCTATAGTAAACTAACTCTAGAGGACATATCCGACGAAGATTACGAACACGCAATAAAAGTTTGGAATGTATTTGATTGTAAGACATTGGGTGATTACCATGACCTTTACCTACAAACTGACGTACTTCTTATAGCAGATGTGTTCGAGACCTTTCGCACAACATGTATGCAAAACTATGGTTTGGATCCTGCTCACTACTATACTAGTCCTGGTCTATCGTGGGATGCATTGTTAAAGAAGACAGGTGTGGAGCTTGAACTATTAACTGACTATGACATGCATTTATTCGTTGAGAAAGGTCTACGTGGTGGTATATCTATGGTGTCTCAGCGTTATGCCAAAGCGAATAACCAAAGTATACCCGATTTTGATCATAATAAACCAAATAGTCACATACTATATCTTGACGCTAATAATCTGTATGGTTATGCTATGAGTCAATATCTACCAACGGGAGGATTCGAGTGGTGCACACCAACGGAAGAACAAATCATCGAACATGCAATTGATTCAGATAAAGGTTATATCCTTGAAGTCGATCTAGATTATCCTCGAGAACTTCACGATGCACATAACAGCTATCCACTAGCTCCAGAGAGAATGCCAGTCGATAAAACTTGGTTCTCAGAGTATCAAACCGATCTATTCGAGGAACTATATAAAGGTAATGGATCTTTGAAAGCGGAAAAACTCGTACCTAACTTATATAACAAAGAACGATATGTGCTACACTACCGCAACCTACAACTGTATCTATCTCTTGGTATGCGTTTGAAAAAGATCTACAGGGCATTACGATTCGATCAATCCCCATGGATGGAACCATACATACGAATGAATACAGAGTTACGAAAACAAGCGAAGAGCACTTTCGAGCAGGATCTATACAAACTGATGAACAATAGCGTATTTGGTAAGACAATGGAGAATCTACGTAAGCGTGTAGATATCCAATTAGTGCGTGCATCAGAAGGAAACAAACTACAACGTCTATTGAATAAACCTAGTTATGCTCATTCGACGATCTTTGACGATAATCTAGCAGCGGTACATAACTACAAAAGCAAACTACTTCTTAACCGTCCAGTATATGTTGGAATGTCAATTCTAGATCTCTCAAAACATTTGATGTATGACTTCTACTACAACGAGCTCAAGAAGCAATATGGACAACGCTGTAATCTACTTTATACCGATACCGACAGCCTACTACTACACATTAAAACTGAAGACGTCTATTCAGACATGGCAACTCATAAACATCTATATGATACTAGTAACTATAGCAAAGACCACCCGCTGTATAGTATAGACAACAAGAAAGTACTTGGTAAAATGAAAGACGAATGTGGAGGTATTCCAATTGTAGAATATGTCGGACTACGATCTAAGCTCTATTCTATATTAAAAGTAGGTGGCGATGAGATTCGTAAAGCTAAAGGTACCAAGAAGGCAGTAGTGAAACATCGTATTCGTCATGATCAATATAAAGAGTGCTTGATGGATAAGAAAGTATTCAAACATGGAATGCATATGCTTCGAAGTGAAGGTCACAGGATGTATGGTATGCATATGAATAAAGTATCTCTATCACCATTCGATAGTAAGAGATGTATTCTAGCAAACGGAATAGATACGATAGCCTACGGTCATGGAGACTTTTTTCCAGATAATGAAGAAGTAGCCGATTTTATTAGCAATATAATATCGAACGCAATCGATACACTATCCTACAATCGTAAAAACATCATTACAGAGGATGAAGGTATGGACGACTTTATTAGTGACTTGCTTCTATCTTAGAATACCTTTTGGTGGTAGTTCTGTATCTGGTGGTATCACTTGTATCTCTTCACGAACGAACCCTCGCTTTGGTGCATCTTTTCCTAAATAGTATAGAACAGGTTGATTTGATGATACCACACTTCGAGAAATATAATATGTCTGTAAACTCCATACAGGATCAGTTGCTCGTTTTACTCCACCTTCCAATTCTCCCGGTGAGTATAGATATCGAACTAAAACATCGAATGGTAGTCGCTTTTCTTTCAATCCAATAATTCGAGAATATATAGGAGTCTTTATGTTTACTTGTTGTGTCTCTATAGAATTCGAAGGCTCTTTACCAGTAAGTCGAGTAACTTCATTGTTCATAGCCTTGATAACATCAGGAAGCCTCAATACCCATTCTCTACTACGCGCATCCGATCCTTCAGATGTAAGTACCATCTCTTTTGCATATTGATATCCAAATAATCTTTCAGCTATCGTTCTATTTGCTCGTTCGACAAAACTTTGTGCTCTATGATGACCGGCTTCACCTCGTTGAACCTTCGTACCGTGTAGTTCTAATGTTTCAGACATACGTCCCATGAATTCTCTACCAGGATCAACTTGCAATGTTTTTGGCCATTCTAGTGGACTACGTTTGTAGATCCGACCAAATGCTGCAGACACTTCACCACTATCTTTCGATGCTAAAGGTTCAGCCTCTTTATATCTAGAAGCTACATCGATTACCACCAAAGCATACTTATATAGTTTCCTTCCACGTCCAGGTCGATCGTGAGGTAGAAAGATCAAATCAGCTTGATGAACTTCATTAGGTTTCGATACAGTCCAATGTGGTCGTGGAATATAGTGTGGTGGTGATAGATATATTTGCCACATGGCTTGTTTCTCTAACCAACCCTTAGCTACATCTTCCGATACCTTTGCAGCCACCGATAACTTACCAATTGCAGCATAACCTTTCCAATAGCCCATAGGACCATAGAAGATATTCGCAAGTTTAGCATCCATTATATATCTATGTATTCTAACCTTCAACAAGAAGAAAAAAAAGGAATAAGAACTTATCTAACCAACTAGTTCTTATTCTTTTTTTTTTCTCGTCGATCGTAAAAATTCTCGTTTTTTAAAAGGCATATCGACTAATAGCGTATCCAGCGACTAGCATTCCACCACCAACATAGATCAACTCACTAGTTTTCTGTGCGTTAGATGGTTGATGGTAGTCAGATAAACGAGGTTCTTTCATTGCTTCGAGTCGTTTCAGTGCCTGACGTAACTTATCGGATTGTATGAAAGCTCGGTTACTATCAAGTTGATTATTACGAGCATCGCGTTCAGCAACTTCCTGTTTATGCGTCCAATCGGACAAATTTTGACGTTCTTCGATATAAGCCTCCCTATCAGCATCGAATTTTTCCATTTCCCTATCATGTCTCTCTCGTTCTATATTAGCAGTTTCATCTTTCCTACCAAACATCCTAGCAAGCACTCCACCACCAGTAAATGCCGTTGAATTCAAAACTGCTCCGAAAATAGACATTCCAACAGCTGCCCACGTCACCATTATGGTACGATCTTTTGTTTCTCGAGATATTGTTTTGCATATATGCTACCAGCTATTACTGCAGTCCACTTCACGTAATTTATAATAGAAGTAGAAGGATCACTAAGCATAGATTCCTTGGTAGCCTTTTTTACGATCCAACCAATACCAGTAGCTATTCCAGTTATCATAGCAGCATCGGTTGCTGTTTTCATCAACTCCTTATCCATCCTAATATATATCGTATATCTCTAGTCTTTAATTGTTACTCCATATCTGGTACCGTAGTCTTTATCGGGCTCGCGGGTCGTATAGGACTAATGTTCTTAGAAGTGTCGTCTCTGTATCTTTTGTATTGATAGTATGCGCCAAACAATGCAGCACCCGTACCAATAACTGCGATAGTAGTATTAGTAGATATGTTTTTAGTCCAACTTTCATCTTCGTCTATTTCTTTAGATAATTCACTTTCACGCGAAATCTCTCTCTTTTGAGCCTCTCTAGCAAGTTTATTACTTAGTGGTAATGCTTTCCCAGCAGCAACCCTCTTTGGATCTTTTACTTTAGTTGGTGTTGTTTTCGGTGGATTCGCAGTTATCTGATCCGTCTGTTCCTCCATCTCGATTCGATATAGTAGTTACTTGCGAAGGTTCAATAGGTGTACTAGGAACGACTATGTGATCAGCTACATTGAACAAGACACTATCTAGAGCTACAAATAGAACTGCTTTAAGTGCTAATCGACCAGCCGCAGTATATATCTCATTGCGGACTAGTTGTTCATCTAGTGGAACTACGTATGCAACTGCGCGAGTAGCTAGACGTAGTGCACCATCTACTAAGCATCCTGTTATTTGATAGCATGCGCCAAACAATACAGCGCCTATACCAATAGTTGCTATAGTAGATACGTTCGTAGTCCAACTTTCATCTACATTGATTTCTTTAGGTAATTCACTTTCACATGTAATCTCTCTCTTTTGAGTCTCCGCAGTTATCTGATCCGTCTGTTCCTCCATCTTGATTCGATATAGTAGTTACTTGCGAATGTCTAATAGGAGTACTAGGAACGACTATGTGATCAGCTACATTGAACAAGACACTAGCTAGAGCTACAAATCGACCGTGTTTAAGTGCTAATCGACCAGCCACCATAGATATCTGATGGCGGGCTAATTGGTTTTCTTGTAGATCCTTAAACAGTGCTTGTTGGTCGTCTAGTGTAGCTACGTATGAGACTGCGCGAGTAACTTGACGTAGTACACCATCTACTAAGTGTACTGTTATTTGATTTGCTACTACAGCCTGGTATCTACTATGTAAACGTTTTACGTCCTTCTCAGATAGTTTAGTTATATCTGTTAGGGAGAAATTCTGTCCTAGACATTCTTTCGTTTTACCTAATACAGCTAAGGTCTTAAGTTCTTCCCGCCATTCTTCGATATCCTCCAATTCGGTTGAAAATTCCAATTTGGGTGGTGGACCTGTTAAATCCTCACCTTCCAGTTCTTAAACGTATTCATCCATGATAATATGTTATAGGTGCGGGTATCTCTAACACTACTGCAAAAGGATGTCGCAAACAAAAACATATGCGAGCAAACTTGTGAGATCGAAGTATCGTTCGTAATTCATTACATTCTTGTGAACCTCCGTAATCATCGAATATCCTCTTTCCATCTATAACCGATGCAGTATGAAATGCTACTACGATAGCTACGTTCTCACGAAATGGTTTACATATACTCGTTAATTGTTGGGATAGTACCCAAACAGATAGTCCTATATGTCGAGCAGAGAATGCTAAATCTACTAGTTTGTCAGTTCTTCGTTTTACATCTTTTGATGCGGCACAATCATCTAGAATCAATAATGTATTGGTACCTGACCAAAAGGTTGCACAAATATTTAATGTGGTATCGATAGCATCCTGAGATGGTGATATGACATAAAAATGCGGATCTCGATTAGCAAATCCATGATATGTTTTGTTGTGGGCATACGTAGGACAAATTAATACTATATAATCGAACTTACCACGAAATGGTCCACGAAGTTGTTCTATGAGAAATGCAGTCTTTCCGCAATTCGTTGGACCTACTATAAGTGTGTTGAATGGAATGTGTTCTACGAGGGAATCCATCAGTATGTTATACTATCTAAAGATCTGTTCAATATCTTGAGCTGAGCATCAGCAAGGACATAGATATGCATGCTTACGTTTCCACTTCCTTTTAAAATTCTATGTATACGAATATCGATATCTTTTCCACCGCCAGTTTGTGCCATTCCATCACCATGAGCAGAGGAATCTTTTGCTGTACGACAATCGACTAGGATGGCAAATCTGTTATTGTAAAATTTGGTAGGAGTCATAGAAGTATTGGATTTACCAAACCATCCTTTTGCGGACTCCCAAAAATCTGGTGTTAACATACCTCCTGGAAAGAATCTATTTGGAACTCCATTTACGTCTATCTCTATCTTTGAAATATCAGGATTTACGAATGCTTCGCTATCTCGTGAACCGGCGGTGGGAGGATCTACGAATAGAAAGAGTAATCCAGCGAATGATCGTCGTGGAACATTTATATTCTGAGATATCAAAGTATCTGATGCTTTAGCGATAGGTACTGTCTTAAAGTGAACTGCGTGATCGTATAGGAATGCAGTACCTTTTTCATATGCGTGAAATGCCTTCCTAGCTAGCGTTTCATTCTTGATTGCTTCGTATTCTAACTGGATGTTGGTAAGCTTGTACGTACCTATCTTTGTCGAATCTGATCCAACGATTATATCGATAGAGCGGGCTAGAGTTAATTCGAATGAAATAGTGTCTTCTAATGCATGTGGATATAGAACTCCATGTTGTGTAAGAATATCAACGTCTAACGGAATTCTATATTTTGAACCATATGCAGCTAACAATGCATTCTCACCAACATCTGAAGTACCTGCATCACCAGCCTTAGATCGTAGCTTATTTGTGTTATCTGATTGGATACCTTGTTGTACTCTCGATTCTCTCTCTTGTGTAGATAGATAGATATCGGAATATGTTTGTAATAGGTCCGATCGAGCAATGTCTTCTACTATTTCAGCTCCTATCTTACAAACTCGATGTATAACTAAGCAACGTCCAACATTTGCAACGACTCGATTATTAACATCTCCACCAGACAATACGATATCACCCAATAATGCTAAACTACCAGGTACTAATACGATATCTTCTCCCATCGTTGGAACTTCCACATAGAGCGTCTCACCTGGATTAGCAGATGATGGTGTGAAAGTTTTTCTATATAAGGTTCGTTGAGCTTTGAGTGCGAGTTGCACTCTTAGTGCTTCCTTAGGAATTAACTTCGATGATATCATGTTGAATATACCATGATATATAGTTATGTTCAATATGGAAGATAGGGTCGACGTTGATGTGAGACCTGAGGATAATACCGATAGATATGAAGAACGAGATGAAGAAAACCGACGACGGCGAGATGAAGAAGATCAACGAGAACGAGAAACAAATGAAAGATACGTGGCTTACTTATTGAGTGACAATCAAGATGAAGCTGGAGGTAGTGAGACAATTACCATGGATAATTTGCATGACTACGCTATAGAAGGTGACCCACTTCGAGGATTCACATTCGAACAAACGATTCGAGATTCGGCAAAAGAAATGCTGGTTGACATAGTAAAGGGGCAATATCCGGATGCCGGTGTTCGGCATAATATAGAAATCTCCTTAGTAGATGGAAACATCACCGTTCGCGAACTTGGAAGCAAAGAACCCTTTAATCGTCTATTCGTCGGTAATGATGATGATAGGAAATTACGCGTGAAGATGAGGAAAGCTCTCAAAGATGCTTTAGGTCCAAATAATGAAGAGGCTGCTAATGAAGTAATATTTGCAGAACGACAACTCGCCGAGCGGGAAGCAAATAACGAATCTATTCTTGAAGACTCCGAATCGACTGACGCTCAGAAAGAAATAGCTAAGACAGAATTAACATTTATCCATAAGGCAAGAGAATTACTTGAACGTCAAGAAGAAGCCATACTAGAACGTATATCGCTACATGAAAGGGTTAAATACATTTTCAGGAAGTATGGAATGACTGTTCTTGCGGTGGTAACTGCTATTGGTGCTATCGTTAGCGTAATAGTTTCCCGGCTATCGAAAACCGTACCGAAACCAGTAAAAGATGGTATCGACAAAGTGGCAGATACAGTAAAGAAGGGATTAAAAACGACAGGTGATTTGTTAAAGGAAATGGGAAAGAAACTTGGACAGATACTACCTGGAATGATTGGATCAATTGCGAATTTCATATTTACTATGGCCGGTAAAGCTCTAGGAGTATTAGCAGAGACGTTTGGTTATTTATCGTAGCTATAGTGGTGATCACAATAGAGCAATACAAACGACGTTAGCAAAATAACACCCACGCAATTCCAGCCCCTACGATAGATACCATCACTAGATTGGTCTCATGTTGTGGAGTAGGATTCGGTAAGATACTATGTGAAACTCGTTGTGTAACTTGTTGTGGTAATTGTTGTGGAACTTGATGTGGTAATTGTTTCTTTCGTTTCTTCCCTTTCATATCTGGTGGGGACTTGGTTTCGAGAATATCTGCATTAATATCGTTTACGCCTAACACCATACCTTCTGTGGCGTTCGGGATTGGATTTTTATAACCGTCCTTCTTACCGAGGTAGTACTCGAGGTTGCCTGGTAGTAATCGTACCCCCTTAGCTATTGCTAGGTTCAATCTCTTATGTGTGTGTAGTATAGCTGTAAGATAGTTTTTATAGCTTACCACTAAATCCTTTTCGAGAATAGCGTCTTCGACTGATCTCTTAAATTTTTCTTTGACATTGAAACTATCTATGATGGATTGGTTAAGATCATTCTGAGCAGCTAGAACGCAATATCCAAAAGCTTCGACGGATCGATTCAATCTACCTAATCCAGCATTAGTTAAACCCTTTCCGATTGGTGGTGTAAACCAATTGTATTGTTTTCCTTCATGTTCATCGTTCCGAATGAATGCTACAAGATCGCCCTGACCCTTCTTACCTCCTTTGTCTGCAAATAAATTATTGTGATTTGGCCAATTATCTGCTTCTTTATCGTAACCTCTGATTACGTGGACGTTTGTGAAACTATCACCGTACAAAAGGAATACATCTCCTAATCCGTTATTCCTACCTCCGTGCCATCGGAAATCTGGTGTTCGAGATATACCAAATTCGATGCATAATTTCTCAAGAGCTGGTTTGCTATAGAGGTTATCCATTTGCTTGAAAGTAGATTCACCAGGTAGAGGAACTCCATGAGCACCACCAAGTTCATGTAGAATTCTTCGTATTGTGAAATAAACGTGAAATCGTAGTAGTCCTTGAACAATAGGAGGATACGTTTTGAAAATAGGATCAAACAATGACACTCCACATCCAGAAGTCGCACACCACGTTGCGAAATTCAATTGTTGAGGCCAATATTTGAAATCTGGACCATGTAACCAATGGTAGGACTCATTTGCTGTCATATGCTTTATAACGGTCTCCTTGAATATGTTAGGAACGCCCGCGTTGAACTTTCTTATTGGTGTGACGTATATCAATAGATTAATGAGATCGATATCTTGTGCTTTTTCAGTAGGTGGGACCGCCGTAATAGGATATTTCACACTTTTATCTAGTGTTAACGTATGTGGAAAACCATCATGCACATCCCACAATGCGTTATCGGTGTGTTTTTGAATGGTGGTAGGTAGCTTAGAGACATCGTCGCCATAAACCACATAACCATTATTCCCATCTCGAAACCAAATACTAGTCGAATATTTGCCAGGGCCGTCTATATCCGTTGATACATAGAACTGATGAAAATCTGCATGTGGGTATCTTTTCTTGAACTTCGCTAATAGATCGGCATTCAATGATGCGACCTTCTTATCTTCCTCAGCTATTCTCTCTCTATCTCTACTAGCTATTCTCTCAGCCTTTGACCGTAAATTAGCATTCCGTGTTGGGGTCTCATCATCTCTCTCGTCGTCTCCACCCTCATAATGATAGCTGAAATTACCTCCGTGCCTCCTCATGTTAAAGCTAATTATGTATGTAGTTCATACCTTTAACACATAATGGTTATATTAAATGTCACATGTCCTACGGCTGACCATACTGTCTACTTCGATAACCCTATTCTTATCAATAATATTTCGCTAGTTGAGGTCACTCTTAGTCACAATTGGTGGAACCTAGCAGAGAAAGGGGGCTTTCAGTGGATTACCCCCAATAGTTTGACGTTTCCATACGAAATTAAGCCGGGACATTATGAGATAGAAAATTTGATAACCTACTTCGACCCCGCAGTCGCGGCTGGTTTCTTGGAATTCATAGACTACCCATTTAGGAAATATTGGCTTATGAAGGTCAAGAAACCAATCCAGTTCACTAAGAATGTCTGCGACTTGTTTAGTATCGAAGTAAATGAAGATGTAACAGATTATGTGACTATCAATAAAGGAAAATACGTCCTGGTGCCAAAAGATATTAATCACATATATATCTACTGTGATGTGGTGGATTCAGATTTCTCACTTCTTGATGGGAAGCCATCTAAAATCCTACATACTTTAAAAACGGCATCACACGTTTTTGGTGAAACGACTTATTTTCCACTAACCCTCATACCCATTCGAGCCTTAGGAACGATACGGAACTACATTCGCCTCACAGTTTGCGATGAGAAAGGCAATCTCATAGACTTCAACAAGCGGCCTCTACATTTCGTATTGAAGCTTGAGTAAATCATACGTATATACAATGGATGGCGATTCGATTCAACCGTTTCCAACAGCACCAGGTATCTACCCATCGGGAGCTATAAAGGAACTTAGCGATATAAATGGATCGAGTTTTAGACTGCAAAAAATCTGTGATACGCTTGCTGAGCTAGAACAACAAGCAAAGCACTACGAAGTTGTTCGCAAAAAGTATGCTCGAGCGCGTGGTATCGTTCATGGGATTGCTGTGGCCACAGGTAGCCTGAGTGGCGTTTTATCAGCTTCTGCGTTAGGTTCATCATTTACGGGGGTTGGGATACCTGTGGGTATTTCCTTAGGATCAGCGGGTTTCCTGTGTGCCGCCATATCGGCTTCGATGGCTGTCGTTAGTAAGAAACTTGGCGTTCACGTCTCGAAGCATGAAAAGACTGTTATGTTAGCAAAAGCTAAGGCGAATTCCGTGGAAGTTAAAGTCTCAAAAGCTCTAGCCGATTGTAACATTTCAGAAGCCGAGTTCAGAAGCGTTATTGATGAGAAAATGAAATATGAGACGCTTAAACTCGAAATACGGCAAAAAAAACAGACAAGAAAGAGGATCAAAAAACGTAGAACAACTTCGATCCGAAATCCGAAAGGAGATGAGAGCAAAACTTGGCAGTCTAATGGGGTAAGAATAAATATCTCCTTCGAAAGAAACCAGCATGGATTTCATTTTAACTTTGATAAAAACAACTGCTCTTAATTCGTATAAATTACCGTGTTGTTTTTGGTTCATATGCTAATTTCGAGACAATTTCGAGACAGCAAGAAAGAGGATCAAAAAACGTAGAACAACTTCGAGCCGAGATCCGAAAGGAGATGAGAGCAAAACTTGGTAGTCTGGTGGGGGGTAAGAATAAATATCTCCTTCAAAAGAAACCAGCATGGATTTCATTTTAACTTTGATAAAAACAACTGCTCTTAATTCGTATAAATTACCGTGTTGTTTTGGTTCATATGCTAATTTGGAGACAACGCGTGGGTGACGCTAATTAACATACGTCAACTGCTTAAAACATAAGTACGATATTTTATCACTGAATACTTCGTCTAGCACACATAGCCCAACGGGTTTGTCCCTGGGACTTGTGATCGAGATGGGAGCCGTTCACGAGTTCTGGTGTTCAAACCTTGGCGGACTATAGATCGGCTTGTGTTGGGTAAGAAGCTCCCAGCCCAACACAAGTCTTAGCGCGTCTGCCAATGTGGCAGAAGTTAAAGTAATACAGTAGAAATCAGCGGCCAGAGTACAAGATACCTGTGTGAGAACCAAATGTGGTCAGAAGCTGAACTACAGTAGAACGAATACAGTGAAAAAGCCGGGCCCGGCAAGAATAAAAACCTCTCTAGGAACAAAAAGGAGAAAGAAGGAAAAAGGTGAAAGTGGGTTCCTAGAGAGGTTCTGGTGAGACCAGTTTTGGTACTTTGGTTTTTTGGTTTTTTCATTATTAAACGTTTTTCTTCTTACTGTCTTAGACTAAATTCTTGAATTAGTACATATCAACGGATGTCGTTCTCACGAATTAGCCGTTTTGGTTAAATAGGAAATGAGTCGTTAAACTTTTGGTTAAGTAATCGCACATATGTTATTCGAGGTAATTAAACTTTATCACTATTTAGACCGTGTCTCGTATAGATGGGCTCAAAGTGGGAATTGTAAGCAATCAACTCATTGATAAAACGCACGACCGCACCCTTATATATACCACACCGTTTAACAACGTTGATAAGAGACATACGAGATCCCGAACGATGTAGTACCTCATAACTCGCTCCAACGACTTTAGTTCTAAGTATGGAGCTGGTACCTATATTGTTTTCTATTGCCTTATGAACAATCTCATAGACTATTTGTTGGACGTTCTTAGGTGCTCCTTGGGGGTCGAGTTTATCAAAAGTCGTTGTAATGTGAGGAGCTATTCGATCGGTATTCAAATCTATATCGATCTTATCATCATCGTGTAGAGAACGTATAAAGATATTTCCACGATATATGCTTTTATCGTTTAGTTGCATAAAACGAGCGACCTCTCCTTTAGATCTAACGAACCCACATTGTATACATGCTTGATAAAGTATAGCAGCTAAAATAGTTCGTTTCGTATAGCTACGTTTGAAACAAACTTTCCGTACTTGAAGGAATACGTCGGATACGATTACTAATACATTTGTGGGAAACGAGAGGTCGTAATTTTGTTTATAAATAGTGTTGTATGCCTGTAGTTCTAGCATTATCGTTCGTAGTTGCAATTCTTTGTTATAGATTTGCTTTGGGATTGTGCGGTCTAGATCATGTTGATACCGAAAGCTATCCGGCCCTACTACGCGTAACCTAGTAGTAAGATTGGTAGTCGTTTCTTCACATGATTCGGTCTCTGAAATAAGACCACAGGTGGGACATATGAATTCCGTTCCTTGCATTTCCATCGGGCATAGACATTCGGAACATGTTTCACCAGTGTTAATATGTAACAATGGTTTGATATGCGACAATGGTTTGATATGTAGGCTTGCACAAATTTCTGGACCAAGTAATCTGATAATATCATCCATACTAGTCGTATACCGTGTGCCTGTCAATTGTCTAATTGTTTGTTTGTTTAAAAAAAAAAAAAAAAAAATGAAGAGAGGTCGCATAACAATTTCTCTTCATTCTTTTCTTTTTTTCGTATCGTGATTTCTACTTATCCTCCGATTCTACCACATTTAGATCTTTCTCACTGATGGAGAGGTCATCCAATGCATTATCGAGATCGTGAATGTCCACCACATTTTGATCTTTTTCCGATTCCACTACATTTAGATCTTTCTCAGATTCTACTACATTTGAACACGCGATATTCGCCGACTCGTTAGCTCGTTTCTTATCAAGGTTCTTCTTATTGCGAATGGTACGGCGTTGAGGTGCACCACATTTTGCACAAAGTTTGTGAGTAGTACGACAGCCTCGACCACACGTCAAACATGGAACGAATATAGCACATCCTCTTCCTATCTGGAAGTTATGTTGAGAGCAATACTCTAACATCTTTGAACACTTCCTTATACATTTCGTGGTCTTTCCTCGCATCAACCAATCACAAGTTCTTGTATCAATCATCGTGCAATATACCTATGTACGTTATGTGTCTAATTGGTATCTTAGTTGTGACGTCCACGTTGAGGTTCTTCAATTATACGCACTTGTCTAATCTGTGTGGTATTAATACGTACTAAGATAACAGCATACGTTAATATCGTGAAGTAGAGAATGTATGTTAGTACCATGGATGGATATAATGTAAACTAATCATTCCTTTAATAGGTGTTAAAATATAAAAATACAATGAAAAATAGTACAACGAAACTGCTCCAATCTGGAAAAAGCAGTAGAAACCGGAGCTGTGCTCAAGTTTGGATCTTTAGGTGTAAGAATGCCTAGGGACAATTTGGACGTTGCGAGAGATTCTATGTGGCAGCATAAGCATTTATGTAGTAATCTAGTAGAGCGTTTTCGTCCTCTATGGCGAGCTGGGGGCGCTTAATGATCCATTTAGCGGTATTAAGATGACCATTGCTACAGGCGCATAGTAGAGCATGATGAACGTATTTATACTCTATAGTTATCTGAAAGCGTTGAATGAGCCACTTAACGGTATTGAGATGGCCATTCCTACAGGCGTTTAGTATAGCAAACCCGACGGCTTTATCCTCTTTGGTGAACTGGAAGTGCTTAGTGAGCCACTTAACGATATCAAGGCGGCCATCCTTACAGGCAGCGCATAGAACGTAATCGGTGTGTCCATCCATTTTATCGAACCATAAGTGCTTAATGAGCCACTTAATAACATTAAGATTACCATATTCACTGGCGTAGACAAGAGGAAAGCTATCATCGATGTAGTTTGCGGAAATACCGAAAGTCCCAGCCAAATTGTCTCGATCGTTGTCATTACGAGTAGACCTAAGACCGAAAGTGAGTACTCGTTTACGGAACTCTTGGTCTATGTTTTTGTAGCGCACGAGAGATGCGGCACCGTTTAGGTGTTTCGATGTCCTTGCGATGCTTGCGAATGATTCTGGGCCTGCATGCTCTACTATCTTGACTAAGATTTCTATGGGAAGGCACGGTATGCTATCCATAGTGGAAGAGATCGATATACTGCATAGTAATCACTTCTCTAATAGGACGTTGAAATGTAAAATATGATTAAAAAATAGTACAACAAAACTGCTTTAATCCGGAAAAAAGCGGTAGAAACCGATTATTTAATATATAATTATAAAATACAATAAACGAACTATAGTAGAAGATAAATTGTTGCTCTCTGGCCCGATTACAACAAAATACAACAAACACACTGTTGCATTTGTTGCATTTTATGATAACGAACCCGAAGGGTGAGATGTTATAAAATGCAACAAATGCAACAGTGTGTTCGTTGTATTTTGTTGTAATCGGGCCAGAAGCAACAATTCATATACTACTTTGACAGCTGTACCTTTGTTATTCATTTCAGACCTTGAACTTTGGTTTCATTTGTCTCAACTGTGTGTGCTTGTAAACGTTATTTTCCTCACCATAACCATTTAATTTACCATACATTTAATGTATTTTAAACTGAATGTTTCACTAAACTACTGTCTCACGGCCACAGGTGATTCAAGCTGGCATGTTCAACCAGAATTCAACTTCCAGTGAACGCAAGGCCTTCCTGTTAGCATTACTGGACACACAGAATGAGGATGAAGACCTGGTGGTAAGTATTGTTATATGTGTAATGAACCATGTAGCTAATACTAATAACAATAATAGTAATTACTGTCATAATGGACAATCACGTGGTTGTAGTGGGTGTACTGGTTGTACTGGGTGGCAAATAATATCTTCATTTATTTAAAGGCATTTATATGAGATTGGTAGTGTTTTTAGAAAACCTGTTTGTAAAATGCTATATATTCCATTTCCTATCAATTGTCGATAATTCTAAAACTGTGTTTTTGGAAGATTGTTTGCCATCCAGTTAAGCCTTTCCCATGGGATCACGATCTCAATTCATTCCCTATTGAAGTGACATATCAGTACGTGACTGTTTCCTGACCCATTCATTGGTTATTGAAGTGACATATCAGCACGTGACTGTTTCCTGACCCATTCATTGGTTATTGAAGTGACATATCAGCACGTGACTGTTTCCTGACCCATTCATTGGTTATTGAAGTGACATATAAGCACGTGACTGTTTCCTGACCCATTCATTGGTTATTGAAGTGACATATCAGCACGTGACTGTTTCCTGCAAAAGGCCTGTTGAGGTAAAAGGCTCCTCCAGAGTACTCACCATAACATTGATTACTTTTTGTGGAAGCGATATGACATTTTTGTTGTGCTGTTTAATCAGGAGGAGAGTGAAGTTCCAGATGATGAGACAGTAAATCAGATGATTGCCAGGACAGAGGACGAGTTTGAGCTTTTCCAGGTCAGCACAGAACATACATGTACACTTCTCTGTTATTGCTTTTCAAATTGTACTGAATTCTCTAATTATTTTTCCTCAGAGGATGGATATGGAACGTCGCAGAACAGAAGTGAGGGTAAGTAGATCACTAATTATATACAGCTTATCAAATGAGGCTTGCTAGGTTTGTTAATCAGAACGTTGATTTGCCTCTGTGTTTATAGGACCCAGCCACTCACCGTCGTCGCCCACGTCTCATGACAGCCAGTGAGCTCCCAAGATGGATCCTTAAGGATGATGCTGAGGTATGTCCCAAAATGTGGTTTAATTAGGGTTTGTTTCTAGTATCAACACCAGTTTTTATGGGAAGCATTATTTCTTTATTTACCCCACTTTACTTACATGAATTTCTCTGAAATGTATGTTACTGAAACTGTTGTAACCAATAAGTTTAACTTATATGTCTGTGAGAAAAAAAAAATTGCGTTCAGTACATGAATTTGTAGACTGTTTCACAGTCTGACCAAACTCCTACTGGGTGATGTTAACAGGTAGAGCGACTGACTTGGGAAGAAGAAGAAGAGAAGTTGTTTGGGCGTGGCTCACGACAGCGCAAGGAGGTCGATTACAGTGAACACTTGACTGAAAAGCAGTGGCTAAAGGCTATTGAGGATGGCTCTCTAGAAGCGATAGAGGAGAGACAGAAGACAAGGAAGATGTCCAAGAAGAGGAAGAGAGAAGGAACTGATGACCCTGATGCACCAAAGGTAAAATCACGTAAACACTCTTGCACATCAACTGGCAGGCTAATAGTGTAGCATGTACTTGTATGTGATTAATGGAAGCAAAATTCAGAGTAGTCATCTTTGTTTTCAGGTGAAGAAAAAGCGTGGCAGGCCCCCAGCAGGTACTTGATTATTGTGTGAATGTTTTATGTGCCCTTATTTTCGTTTATTAGTAGTTTTATTCTCATATGATTCCGGTGTGAAACATTATTTTGCATCATTTTACAATATTATATTTCCCAGTGCATTCAGTGGTAGTAATGACAGTAGATAGACAAACTAACATTTTCGTTGTTATTTCTCTGTTAGTCAAACTCTCACCCAATCCCCCTGAACTGACCAAGAAGATGAAGAAACTTGTCAAGTACATGATCAAGCATGTAGATGAGTAAGTAGATGATGCCATGTATCTCGTACAACTCCACAGACACTCAACATGCTGTTACAATGCCCTTCGTTTTGACACAAACAAGATTGTGGATAAAATGTTAATCAAGACAATTAAAGAGACATTAGAGATTTCTTTGCCATTTGGATGATTTAAGTGCCATCAATTAGGAGAATCACTGGTGGTGTAAATAGGCTGGTAGTTTTCAATTGGATCGTACTGAGGTGTGTAACACAATGGGTTAGTGCACAATACATTGAGCATGCAGTCCCGAGTTCAATTTCTGTGTTCGCCTGCCACATCTGTACCGACTGTTCTCTGATCAGAGTAGCTTGTAGGCTCGATTTCAGCCGTTGGGGTGTCGTTTCTCCAAAACCTCCCCCCACTAATGGCTGGGCACGCGGTCAACACACCGTGTCCGTGACGTCATCTGATTAACTTCAATATTATTCATTTATTTGTGTGTAGCATAGTATTTGATTCCGCGTAAACTTTCAAAACACATTGGAATTCTTTTAAGTAAAATTCCAAGTGTGACATTAATTCGAAGTAGGTAAAGGTTTAATTTAATACCTGTTATTATTAGCTCTCATGTTCACAGTCCAAGTTTTCAAGGAAACCCCGGCTGTTGAGAAACCAGGCTACTTTATTTGTTTTTATTAAAGTGCCGATCAAGACACTCGCTGACAGAAATTAAAAGCCGAAATTTACGGGGATAAAAATTAAGTTCAGATGTTATCTCGGAACTCTGAGCTAGAGTCGAGTATTCCCGCTCAGTACTTGTGTAGAGTATGTCTTGGAGACAGAAATTGTACAAACTTAGTACAAAGGACTTGAAGAATTGTAAAACTCATTTGATGCAGCGATTTTCAAGTGAATTGTGATTGCAGAGTTAAACGCGTAAACATGGCCTGCGTCAGACGTGATTTCCTCTCTTCTATAAACTTTTTTAATATGGAGTCGTCCGTCTTTTCTTCTCCGATAAAGGCAGTACTAACTGAACATTACGAGCTTCGCGACCTTTGGCTTTGAGCTGACGGTTTCCCAAGTGACTTCCAGAGCCAGTGTGTTTACTGACAGTGTCTTCACTCGAAAACTAACTCTCTTACTGCTTCTTTGTGTGAATCCTTGAATTCTTCGAAACCAAACTTTTCCAGAGCAAATTTAAACGTATTTTGGAACAGCAATGGAAAGCCTTTGGGCTTTCGAAAGTTTACAATGTAAATTATGCAAATCAATTCAGCGACAGGAATTTAGTGGCAAGTTTTTTATTGGCTAAAACCAACAATATCTCAGCTCTCGCGCCCAGCCGTGAGTGGGGAGAGGATCGTGGGCTCACCGAAACCCCCACGGCTGGAAACCGAGCCTAAGTAGCCTTTACAGCTTTGAATTCTCTTAATCGGGAGCTCTGACGGGTAAGGAGTAAAGTGTGAGAGCAGCGTTGGCCTCAAGTTTATCAGGCCCTTAAGAAACCGTCACAAGTTACCGATGTTAAATAAGGTTGCTTTGCTTTACTTTCTATTATCTAGTGATGGGGGCAGCCTTAACCTCCTCGGAACCTGGAATAGTACTGGCTTCCCAAACAATAGCCTAACCCAAAAACAATACAAACCTTAACCCTAAAACAATAGAATTCTTGTCAGTGCAATCCAAATGTGGTCCAATAAAATGCAAGGTTTTGAGAGGTGGAATCCTACTGCTAGTGATAGTAATCATAGACCCATTGCATAAATGGTGTTGAATTTTAATAACCATTGTTTACATTAGGAATTGTTAGCCTCACATTCATGTGAAAATGCTTTTGTGGCAACGTGAACACGAGGCTTAAGTCTCCAGGACAATACCTATTTCAATTGGATGCCATTTATACAATGGCTCTTTGTACTTTGTAGGGACAGTGGCCGCAGTCTGGCTGAGATTTTTATGATTCTTCCAACCAAGAAGGATCTTCCTGATTACTACCAGATTATCAAGCAGCCTGTTGACATCCGTAAGATACGGGTAAATATATTACCATGTGTCCTATGGTGAAGTCACCATTTCCTTCGTTTGCCATTTGTTATATTAATTCTTTTCATGACCTTGTCAGGTACTGGTTAAAACATTGCTTTGAATCAGTTCATTGTACATTTTAGGTACGTGATTGTGTTGATATTCAATGTAGAACCACACCTACACTGTGGTAAACATTCTATGATAAGGAAAACAGTTAGTAGTGGATTAAACTGAGTAGCATGAATAGAAATATGATAATGTCACATGTTGTTTATGTAGGAACGTATCAATTCCCACAAATATCGCAGCCTGGAAGACTTTGAAGAAGAATTTACCCTAATGTGTAGGAATGCACAGACGTACAACATGGAAGGGTCTGTTGTAAGTAAACCTTAATTAGTTCAATGATCAGTCTCTACCATACGAACACAGTGGCAGAACCTATATGACTATGTCTGTGTCAACACCTACGTATACATTGTACGTTATGAGCCCAAGGAGTGTGAATATGTGTTGTGAGTCCATATGAGTGCATGTCACCCATACTCGAGATTAACACAGTATTGTTAAAGGGAACTTGCACTGAAAATGTTTGCTCTCAGATGTTCCTTATGGATGTCTAAATGTAATGCTGTTTGTTTCCTGTAAATTGTACACTAGATGTCAGTTCTGGACCGATTTTTCTGTCCACAAAACGGTGATCCCTTCATGTAGGCAAACATGAATTGCTATCAAAATACAATAGAATTCAACACAATACAACGCAATACAATACAACGCAATACAATACAACGCAATACACAATACAGTTTGGTAGCAATTCGTGTGTGCCTACATGAAGGGATAACCCCATAAAACTCATTTGAATTTCCTGGGCACTGTCTTATGACATCACACGGTTGCCTCAAATGCCAGAAAACAATAGTTCTTTTGTTTTGTAACAATAGGGACAACGTGACGTCATGAGATGGCGACACCTAAATGATTCAGTCCATAACTGACACCTAGTGCATAATTTACAGGAAACAAATACAGCATTAGATTTAGATATCCATAACAAACATCATTATATATAGGAATCCATAACAAACACGGCATTAGATTTAGATATCCATAACAAACACGGCATTAGATTTAGATATCCATAACAAACACGGCATTAGATTTAGATATCCATAACAAACACGGCATTAGATTTAGATATCCATAACAAACACGGCATTAGATTTAGATATCCATAACAAACACAGCATTAGATTTAGTTATCCATAACAAACACGGCATTAGATTTAGGTATCCATAACAAACACAACATTAGATTTAGATATCCATAACAAACAGTATTTATATTTAGGTATCCATAACAAGCACATCATTAGATATCCATAACAAATACAGCATTATATTTAGATATCCATAACAAATACAGCATTAGATTTAGGTATCCATAACAAACAGCATTATATATAGGAATCCATAGCAAACACTGCATTAGATTTAGGTATCCAAAACAAACACAGCATTAGATTTAGATATCCATAACAAACACAGCATTAGATTTAGGTATCCATAACAAACAGCATTAGATTTAGGTATCCATAAGAAACATTTGAGAGCAAACATTGTTTTTCAGTGGAGGTTTCCTTTAAGAGAAGGTTTAACATTCCTCACAAACTAGTTATTTTTAATGTGTTTATTTCCAGATTTATGAGGATTCTATCAAGCTGCAGGTGAGCACATTAATGTTAAGTGTCATGTGCACTGCTCTATCTACACTTCATTTAACAGGCAGAAATTACCCCGTGAAGGGTAGGGTTAGTCATAACTCAACAATGTGTATTTAAAAAAATGATATAGCTTACATGATATGTTCAACTTTCAACCAGCTGGATATGTTGTCTTGTTATGCGTTTGTAACGTTTCATTGTGTCTCTCTGTGACCAGTCACTGTTTCACCACACCCTGAGTAAAGTTAAAGCTGGTGAGGAACTGCATATCCCCAAGACATCACGTGACCAGGAAAGCGACAAGGACCTGACTGACAAAGAGGAGGTAAGGAGGGTGGGGAGGAAATGTTACACGACCAATATAAACAGCACACTGCTAGACCCTGACAGCACTCTCCACATGATCGTATATGAACAGCACATGGCTACACCCTGACAGGACTCACCACATGATCGTATATAAACAGCACACGGCTAGACCCTGACAGGACTAACCACATGATCGTATATAAACAGCACACGGCTAGACCCTAACAAGACTCACCACATGATCGTATATAAACATCACACGGCTAGACTCTGACAGGACTCACCACATGATTGTATATAAACAGCACACGGCTAGACTCTGACAGGACTCACCACATGATTGTATATAAACAGCACACGGCTAGACCCTGACAGGACTCACCACATGATCGTCAGGAGTAGAACTTGTGCCAGATCAACTCAGGATTTCGCTAACACCATCAGAGCAGCATGTACATGTGTGCTCAGTGAATGGGGTTTGATAGTAGACCCTGAGATATTAGTTCTTGGTACGAGAACCATAAAGACATGAAAAAGATTATATGCCAACAACAACAGAAACCCACAGTAACAAACAAGTAGAATAACAGCCTCACAAAGAACATAGGTGCCGGTCGTTAGCTTTGTGCCTGTCACTGATGAGGTGTTTGGTGAATTTCAGGGCGAAGGTGATGAGAGAGAGTCAGTGGGTTCAGACATTGAAGGTAAGCCTGCTGTCTTGTACTGGTCAGACCAGTAAGCACGTAGTTAGTTTGTGTGTTGAGGGTGGTTTATACCTAGTTAGTTTGTGTATGGCTATGTTTGTGTGTATTGAGGTGTGTACCTGTGTAGTTTATAGAGCGGTTTTCGATTGAGTGTAGTAAAACCAAACGCAAACTACCCACAGTCAGGCAATCATAGGAGCGAGTAATCACAAGTAACTCATAAATGGCTTCTCTGTGAACCAATGACAAACCAAAGCAAAACCAATTTGCGTTTGGTTTTACTTTGGATTCTGATTGGTTGCTTTACTTTCTCAGACAATAGGAGAACTTAGTAAACACAAAACCAAAACACTTCCGACAGTCATTTGAAATCTGCTCTATGTGGTATGAGTGATTATTGTCTGTGTGAGCCTGTTGTGACCTTGGTTTTTGTTTGTGTGTGGTTATGGTTGTGTACGTATTTGAATTTGCTGCACAAGGCTAGACCCTGACAGGACTCACACATGATCGTCAGGAGTAGAACTTGTGCAAGATCAACTCAGGATTTCGCTAACACCATCAGAGCAGCACGTACGTGTGTGTGCTCAGTGAATGGGGTTTGATAGTAGACCCTGAGATATGGACAGCATAGCACACGTGTGATGTACCTTCATGTGTATATTGTATGTATTGGTATTAAATACCAGAGGACAGTGTACCTATGTGTATCTAGGTGTTGTCTCTCCAGTGTTTAGTTCCAGTACAAACAGCCATGTGTATAGTGCATGTATTGGTAATACAAGAGGACAGAGTGCCACTTGCATTCATGAGGACACTTGCATTGTGTCTTCATAACGTCACTGTGGTGTATTTATGCGTAGCATGTTATTTGACTGGTGTATGGTTGTTGTCGATTTTCATGTGGCAGGCGGCAGCGTGTCATCACTCAAGATGCGCATCAAACTGGGCAAGCAGTCTGTTGAGAAGGCCCGTGCCGAGATCAGTGGTGTAAGTATGTGTTCTACAACTGTTGAATAGAGCACGGCATACCCTGGCTTTGATATTGTTTCCTTGTTGTTTTTGTACTGCTGTGCCAATCAAATTACAGAGTTACGGTACAGTAAGTTACAGTGCGGTTACGGTAAGGCTTCGGACATGCCGTAGTTTGTTTCATGCGTACGATGCAGTATGTACGAGTATGGGAGTTAATTATTTTCACTGGAGTTGTACATAATACATTACATACACACTTGAGCAGCACACAGCCATGAGTGTGGGATATCATTAGATCGAATCCCGGCCGTGTGGGACGTTGACCTAGCTTGTCTCCCCACACATTCTCTTCATAAATGGGGGACATTAAAGAAGCTGTTGTACTATTTAGGTGTGCAGAGAAGGAGATTGTTAACCGGAACACCAGCCTGACCTCGTCATTTCCACCACCACGTCCTTGAGGAAGACATTAAATAATATGCCTCTGATTTAAATCACCTCGCTAATTAGCTGATATAAGCGAGAGGTCGAAGAATCCGCAATCAGAGAATACATGACTACCCTTACAGCTACCGCATGTGTCACCCACACCAGTACATACGCACCGTTAGTATTGTTGTTAATCGAGTTGTGTTGTTTACTTCACTCGTTAGTAGTGACCCCACACTAGTACATACGCACCAGTAGTACTGACCCCGCACCAGTACATGTGCACCGTTAGTACTGACCCCGCACCAGTACATGTGCACCGTTATTACTGACCACGCCAGTACTGCGCACCAGTAGTACTGACGCCACACCAGTACATGCGCACCAGTAGTTCTGACCACACACCAATACTACGCACCAGTAGTACTGACTCCACACCACTACATGCGTACCAGTAGTACTGACCCCACACCAGTACGTGCACACCGTAAGGACTGACCCCACACAAGTACATGCGCACCGTTAGTACTGACCCCACACCAGTACATGTGCACCAGTAGTACTGACCCCACACCAGTACATGTGCACCAGTAGTACTGACCCCACACCAGTACATGCGCACCAGTAGTACTGACCCCACACCAGTACATGTGCACCAGTAGTACTGACCCCACACCAGTACATGTGCACCAGTAGTACTGACCCCACACCAGTACATGCGCACCAGTAGTACTGACCCCACACCAGTACATGTGCACCAGTAGTACTGACCCCACACCAGTACATGCGCACCGTTAGTACTGACCCCACACCAGTACATGCGCACCAGTAGTACTGACCCCACACCAGTACGTGCACACCGTAAGGACTGACCCCACACAAGTACATGCGCACCGTTAGTACTGACCCCGCACCAGTACATGTGCACCAGTAGTACTGACCCCACACCAGTACGTGCACACCGTAAGGATTGACCCCACACCAGTACATGCGCACTGTTAGTACTGACCCCACACCAGTACATGTGCACCAGTAGTACTGACCCCACACCAGTACATGCATGCGCACCGTTAGTACTGACCCCACACCAGTACATGCGCACCAGTAGTACTGACCCCACACCAGTACGTGCACACCGTAAGGACTGACCCCACACTAGTACGTGCATACCGTTAGTACTGACTCCACGCCAGTACGTGCACACCAGTAGTACTTTCCCCACACCAGTACATGCACACCGTAAGGACTGACCCCACACCAGTACATGCACACCGTTAGTACTGACCCCACACCAGTACATGCACACCGTAAGGACTGACCCCACACCAGTACGTGCACACCGTAAGGACTGACCCCACACCAGTACGTGCACACCGTAAGGACTGACCCCACACCAGTACGTGCACACCGTTAGTACCGACTCCACGCCAGTACATGCACACCAGTAGTACTTTCCCCACACCAGTACGTGCACACTGTAAGGACTGACCCCACACCAGTACGTGCACACCGTTAGTACCGACTCCACGCCAGTACATGCACACCAGTAGTACTTTCCCCACACCAGTACGTGCACACCGTAAGGACTGACCCCACACCAGTACGTGCACACCGTTAGTACTGACTCCACGCCAGTACATGCACACCAGTAGTACTTTCCCCACACCAGTACGTGCACACCGTAAGGACTGACCCCACACCAGTACGTGCACACCGTAAGGACTGACCCCACACCAGTACATGCGCACCGTTAATACTGACTCCACGCCAGTACATGCACACCAGTAGTACTTTCCCCACACCAGTACTGCTGTTTCGGCCCTTTTTCCTTTTTCTTCGCACCGTTTCTTGGGCCAGGTAACTCAGGATCGTCACTGAATGAGCAGGCGTTCTTTGAGTTGTTCTTAGTTTATTCTAGAGAGCCCCGCTCTCTTCAACGCTTTCTTACAACTCTGTCTTCTAACCCTTGTAAAATATATTTTATCCTTACTCGATGTTGATTACACAATCTGATAATGCCGACTAAAAAAGCTAGAATAATGAAATAGCTGCTATAGGTCAGCTTTTGACAACCTATAATATTAGAAAGTTCCTTTGATTATAAACTCTGATATATAAAATAACTGAAAGACTGAACTTGAAAAGACACCAAGATTTATACTAAGCTAACAAAATAATAATTCTTATACGTAATTCTATCCTTTTTACAGGCTTTCTTAGAATTTGCTCTCACTTCTTATAAGTCAGGATCACTTGTTTTGGACCATACCCTTGTTTTTAATATAACAAGTGAGAAGGACTAAGTTTCTGATTGGCTAATTAGCTATTAAGAAGCAAGTGTTGTAAATAAACCATTTGCACTTTGGATACAAATTTCTGCATCGTAAAAACAGCTCTAGCATAACAGTAATTATGACCATTACCACCTGCTGTTATTAACAAAGCCCATTGTAGTTCTAAACTATATCCTTACTCCTCCTTACTTATAAGGGAACTAAGAACTCAACATCATTATTTTCAGCGTAAGGTTAGCGACACAAGGTTAACTACTTTTTTCTAGAACAAGGGTAGCTGTCAACGCTCATGCCACATTTCATGACGGCTAATTTAGGGTAATATCCGATAATCCCGTGACTAATTAAATCTTGTTTAAATTGATTATAATTCGATATACGTTTCTTAGGAACTGTTAACCTTTGTAGTGTAACACTGCGCACCAGTAGTACTGACCCCGCACCAGTAGTTCTGACCCCACACCAATACTGCGCACCAGTAGTACTGACCCCACACCACTACATGAGCACCGGTAGTACTGACCCCACACCACTACATGAGCACCGGTAGTACTGACCCCACACCACTACATGAGCACCGGTAGTACTGACCCCACACCACTACATGAGCACCGTTAGTACTGACCCCACACCAGTACTTGCACACCGTTAGTACTGACCCCACACCAGTACTTGCACACCGTTAGTACTGACCCCACACCAGTACTTGCACACCGTTAGTACTGACCCCACACCAAAACTTGCACACCGTTAGTACTGACCCCACACCAGTACTTGCACACCGTTAGTACTGACCCCACACCAGTACTTGCACACCGTTAGTACTGACCCCACACCAGTACGTGCACACCGTTAGTACTGACCCCACACCAGTACATGCGCACCGTTAGTATTGTTAATCGTAAATCGAGTGGTGTTGTTTATTCCAGAAGAAGAAGCGTGGTCGACCGCCTCGTCCCAAGCCCTTTGGAGATGTAGACTCTGACTCTGACAGGGCCGACAGTAGCGACGTAAGTTAACATGACGACCCCCTCACTAGCCTGCTATGCAGACGTATTTTGTTACTCTAATAAATTCGAAGAAAGAAGTAACCTCTGCTTGCCCGAGCGCTTAATTAGTTTCCAATATGCAGGCATGACGCCAGCACTTTTGTTTTATTTTTCTGCCCAATCAAAGCCATTGTTAGAATTTTTTTAATTGGCGCGGCATGCAACATCATGAACTCTCAGCTGGTTAGCGCCATGGTGCAAATATATCAAAACAATCAAGTTACCAAATCTGTTTTTAGATTCTCTGAAGCCAAAATTGGACTCGATCTGTTTCTGCTGTTTCTCTCATAGCTTTAGATATAATTTTATTGTTTGGTTAAACATACGAGAGACACGAAGTGAAAAACAATGAAATGTGAAATGTACAAATTAGTCTCGTCTCAAGCGTGGGAACACTCCTATGATTGGTCAATGGTAAATGTATTGTCTGAATTCCTTTTTATATTTAATATTACGCACTTCCCAGGATATGGAAGGTAAAATCTGACTGGTTCATAACACTAGGTGTGCATATTGGAAACTAATTAAGCGTTCGGGTAAGCAGACGTTAGTTTTTCTTACTTTTTCGTAAACCCCCCCGGTTACATATATTGCTTGTTTGTGTGGCCAGCTGACTCCAAGTGTAGAAGAGGAATTCTCCTTCCTGCTTTTGCCCTTCCATCTCTCAATAGCAACATGGCCATATATGGTAAAGACTAGTGACGTCATTAACAGCCAGACATAACACGGCCATATATGGTAAACAGACACATGCCGGGACATGTGGTAAAGACGTCATTAACAGAGTGAACTCACTTGCACATTAGCTGCGGTTACACTACCCCAGATAAAGTCGTTTACCTAGTAAAACTGGCCCCAATAAAATCCATCTGGGGTTTGAATTTATCTGGGTACAGCGGTTACACGAAGACCGTTGAATATCACGCCCCGGTAACTTTGTGGCGCGAAGGCCTATTGTACCGGCGGTAGCTGTCATCCTCGAAATGTCATTGGCTAAACTATCTGGGGTCGGCAGCGACCCCTAAGACTTATCTGGGGTGCTATCAAGGGAAAGTTCCATTGTTCTTTCTTTCGTAACTATGGAAATATACCTAGGTACGTTTTCTCCTGGGGAAATCGGTTAGACACGAAAACACGAATTTACCCAGGTAAATTTCCAATATACCTAGTAAAACTGGTCTAGTGTAACCGCAGCTATTTTGTCCGGCTGCATTTCACTTGAGAAAAAAATCCGTTTACGTTCATTAATTTGTGTCTAATTCTGTAAACAACAAAATATCATTTTTTGTTAATTAAATATAGTGGAACCTGTCAGAGCATCTCTCCTATGCGGCGGCCATGTTTTATAATGTCGTTTAATTTGTTTTCTAGTCAAATCGCTACATTTGAAAACTTTTGGAAGCGACTAATTCTCTTTAGCGACCACCTTTGTTTGACATTGATGGTCGATCGCATACGAGATGTTCAACTGTATCTAGGACTCTAGGTAGCCCGAGGTCCATTAGTGAGACACTACAGCATACTTAACAACTGTCTCAACGTACCATTCATGAACACAGACTCTACACTTAATACAAACACCTTCATTCCCTCGGCCATGCCCTTATAAATGTAGCGTTCAATTTTATTGATTTTGTTGCCTTGTCTTATTCGCTTGAACAGGAGGGCTCTGACATGGAGACAGACTCGGTGGCCACTTCTATCGACACTGCCGTACCCTCCCCCTCACAGAAGAAAAAGTAAAACACAACCAGTCACATAAAGCAGTCGCCGAACAAGACTATCAAAGACTGCCGTACCCTCCCCCTCACAGAAGAAAAAGTAAATCAATCAGTCGCAAAAAGCCTTCAAAAGACAGGATTAGTGGCCGAGCCGTTTTCACATTTTTATAGCTCTGATTATTAAACAATAGGGCGAAACCGTGTAAAGCAGCATCTCCTTGATAGTTAAATAGTACAGATTTAGTTAATGATAGAATTCAGAAAGTGTTTATTTTATTAGCTTGAGTTTCCCACTATACTAACTTACAATGACGACATGATCCTCAGTGAACATGTTATGACTAAAAAGAGTTGAACTAATGCACAAACAGTCCAGTGTAACCAAAAGCCTTCCTTGCACTTGATCATTCTTCCAAGAGATGCAAGAGATATCCATCGCTACCGGGATGTACTTTTTCTTTTGTTTCTAATGTAAGAAAAGTTAATGAATAAACTGTGAACCGTTCCCATGCGTGTTTATATTCACGCGACCCACAAGTTCACGCAACTCGAGTCGCATTCGATAGAGCGGATTTCAATTGAGTGTCGGAAGTGTTTTGGTTTTGCGTTTACTAAGCTCTCCTATTGGCTGAAAAAGTAAACCAACCAATCAGAATCCAAAGTAAAACCAAATGCAAATTAGTTTTGGTTTTGCTTTGGTTTCTCATTGGCTCACAGGCCTAGGAAGCCATTTATGAGTTACTTGTGATTACTCGCTCCTATGATTGGCTGGCTGTGGGTAATTTGCGTTTGGTTTCACTACACTCACCTGAAAACCGCTCTAACTAGAGTCGCTTTCCCTCTACCGTCTGTCATGTAAATCACTCCGTTATTCGTTCGCGGGCAGACGGAACTGTATCGTGATCATATTTTTTTGAAAATCTGGTTGTTAAAAGCAAATAAAGGCGAATAAAGGGAATTATTAACTCCAAATTTCAGGAGAAAACACTTCTACGTCCTGTTATCACTGTCGTCTGGCTATAATAATAATAGGAAGAAGAAGAAGTCTTTATATCAGGCTTACGGGGCTGTTAACATGATAAGTACACCTTTTGCTGTTCATTACCAGAAAATCTGCATACATTTGCGCGAACAGTTAGACCAATAACGCGAGAATACTTCCAATTGCTTCCAAATGACATTCGTTTTAGTGTAATTGACATTCATTAACGATTTTCCAGAAACATTCAATTGGGCAATCCCTTTATGTAGGACGACACGAATTTTTACCAAAAATACGATAGAACACAATACAATTCAATACAACAATAGAACGCAACACAATACAATAGAATACAATTTGGTAGCAATTCGTGTCGTCCTACATGAAGGGACTGCCTTCAATTGCATGAACAGGCAATCTTTGCATCTTTTGCCATACATTTGTCGGAAAATGTACTTTCATTTGAACAGTAATCAATTTCAATAACAGGAACCACCAATCATTTTAGTGTAATTGAAATTCATTAACCATTTCTCATAAACACTAACATTCAATTGCATTTACAGACAACCATTAACACGGAAGCGACATTCTTTAGTGCGATCATACGAACATTAACACGTTTTAAACACACTAAGGAAATACAAATTTTCAATAACGTAATAGTCATTCCACGGGATATTGCCAAAAGCGTTCATGAGAATCTTTCGCATTCAGTACAAGAGAGATTATGTCTCCATGAAATTGTAAACGAGAACTGCCTTCTAACGTTATCACAGAAAAACTGCGAGCTCAGGGCGCGCCTCCCTCGGAAACCAAGATCATGACCGTACTGTGGCGAGGACTCTAGACTGGATGCTGTTTCGAGTGAAACTGGTCATGCCGCTCCCAGCTGACAGAAACAGACCAGATGTAATACAGAAAAGGGTTGACTACGCCAACTGGGTCATGGTGTGGTGCACCACTGTATCTTTGTAGACGAGTGCGGATATAACATCTGGACCGCAAGAAGTCACAGCAGAGTCAGACGCGGAAGAGGGCATATCGGCAAGTATGTGGCCAGCGAGGGAGAAACGTAACGGTCACCATGGCTATCTTACCGATCAATGGCCTTGTCTTTCACTCGGCAATCGTTGGAGGCATGAATGCACAAAGATGTAGCGACATGTTAGTTCAGGCGAGGCTAAACCTAGACCCTGACGAGCAGGTGGGCTTTATTTATGATGGAGCACCAGCCCACCGTGCAACCCTGCTGTCCCCGGACCAAACACAGAGCTAAAAATGTTACCATTCTTAAACATAGCCCATTCTTAAACATAGTTGAGCAGGCAATAGGTGCACTTAAGGCAGCCATTAAAGCAGATATTTCAAGGCCTGAGGTGCAAGCACAGATGGATGACAGAGGAGAGGCAATACGCCAAGGAATTGCTCTAGGAGCCTATCGCCCACAGTTACTGCTGCAAGCATTAGCGCAATATCGGTACTATCACGGGAGCTAAATGCGCACAATGATATCGCTTTATGCAGACATATTTACCGCGATGCTTAAATGGTGAGGCTATTGAAGGCTAAACTACAGTATAACACAGAGTGAAATGAAATAAATGCGCAGTTGAATTTAAGTTTTTGTTGAATATTATAACGACGTATGTTTGTATGATCGCACTAAAAAATGTCGCTTCTGTGTGGACAAATGTACAATTAGAGGACTTAAGTGGTTACATAATCGCTCTTGTACTGAATGCGAAAGTTTCTCATGAACGCTTTTGGCAATATCCCGTGGAATGACTATTACGTTATAAAAAAAATGTATTTCCTTTATAGTGTGTTTAAAACGTTAATGTTTGTATGATCGCACTAAAGAATGTCTGTTCCGTGTTAATGGTATCTGTAAATGCAATTGAATGTTCGTGTTTATGGAGAAATGGTTAATGCATTTCAGTTACACTAAAATGATCGTCAATTCGCGCACTTGATTGGATGGTTCCTGTTATTGAAATTGATTACTGTTCAAATGAAAGTACATTTTCCGCAAATGAATGGCAAAAGAAGCAAATGATTGCCTGTTCATGCAATTGAATGTTAGTGTTTCTGGAAAAATCATTAATTAATTTCAATTACACTAAAATGAATGTCATTTGGAAGGAATTAAAAGTTTTTCGCGTTATTGGTCTAACTGTTCGCGCAAATGTGTGCATATTTTCTGCTAATGAACAGCAAAAGGTGAAGTAGGGTCAACCACCGCCATTGTATTCTGCGTTCTGTTTTAATACGTGTGAAGGGTGGAGTGGTAGGATAATCCTAGTAGTAGGGCTATGCTTTGCCCTTGTAAACGGTTCGCTAGGGTTAACTCATCACCCGGGACTACTATTGTAGGCCCAAAATAGTTTCACATAGCAAGTTGCTGGAGTTGTCTGGCAATTAGTACGCGAGTGTGACATAGCAGCATTCTAGGACACTAGACTGCAGCACTAAAGGGAGCCACAGAAAGAAGAATCCACGTTAAGCGATTAAAACCCGCCAAAACTCTACTCGTGTCCGCCATTTTCTTTTCTTGAATGATTTCAGCTGCTGTAAGCCCGCCCTGAATCACTCCTCGTAAACCCGTGCTATATTTGACCCTAGTGCTTGGGTAGCCCTATTCAATTTACAACTTAGTATATAATATGTATGTACGATTTTAGGGAGAATGTAAGTGTGGCCACGTTCCCTAAGTTGGCAGGCAACAGCTCATTAGGTAGTTATTTGGATGGTTCAATTTACATGCAACTATAACTGCTGCTTGTACGAAACACATGCATACCCCGATGCATACATCTCGTACACATTTTAAAACTGAAGCTACATGTAGCACTTTATCAAGATCTTTTTGAAAATATACTGCTGTACGATATTTAGTACCTAGAAAATTTTGTTCTTGAACGTTACCTGTAAACGTTTCTTTACACTAAGATGACTAAATTCGTTCTGATAGTATGACTTAAATTTCCAAGGCAAAATATTACAATCGACAACTTCAGTAGTTCGACTACGGGATCTAGGATAATCGACCGTTATTCTTGCAACATTTGATGGAAGATTCTTTCTAATTTTGAACCACTTGCGGTTGTAGTACTGTTGGCGCTGTTAGGCCTGTTAGCAAAGTAAACTAAAATCACTATTTATAGAGGATAACTCGTTTACCGCTAACATGTAGCTCAGTAATCTTCCACATGGCCCTCTCGGTTGACTTAGTTCTACCATTTTACGTCTTAATCCGAGACTTGACCGCCTCCCGGTTAGCTCAGTGGTTAAGCTCCAGTCTTGAGCGGGAGATCGCGGGTTCAAACCCCGGCCGGACCAACACTCAGGGTCTTAAAATAACTGAGTAGAAGGTGCTGCCTTTGTGAAACAACTGCAAATGGTTAGACCTTCACGTCTTCTCGGATAAGGACATCAAATTGTAGGTCTCCCGTCGGCCTCGAGTTTATCAGTCTCGTCAGACTGTCACGAGTAAAGTTACTTTACTTTACTTTGATTATATGTTGAAAATAATTACTATACCGGCTAACAATAAGATGTTACAATACATCATCTACTACTATATAAATTAAACGAAGAACTATACTACACTGAGCTGCAATCTGTGCTTGTAAGTCTAAGTAAAATATGATCATTAAAATAACAATCAAATGCAGCAGAGTTTCGGGTATATACTTCATGGACATGGTAGTGTTTCGTTCCATATATAGTCTCCCTGCATAATACTGTAAAACGGTAGAGGAAATGATTATGCAGGGAGACTATATGGAACGAAACACTACCATGAAGAATATACCGAGTTTCGAAATAGAGAACGCTGGCGGAAAAAGATGAGTATCGATGGTTGGTTTAAAACAGTCCAGGGAGTCTATTTTCCTGATGTCCTTTTGGAGACTGGTCCATAATTTTGGAGCTGACTGGAACGCCCTGTCCCCCAGGGAAACTTACACTTCACACTCGCTGGCACTAATATAGCACTGCATTGCGTCGACGATATCGTGAGGCAGGCCTTTAATACAGATAATAAGTCTGCTAAATACTGTGGCGCTAGGCCATGTATACACTTATGTTACAAGTAGGATCTTAAAATGAATCCGATACTTGATTGGAAGCCAGTGAAGGCTGTACAAATCAGTGTAATGTGGCAAAACCGAGGCAGGCCCATAATAAGCTTTGTACACGCTGCAGTTTAGCAATAGACCCTTTGCACGTGACGTCATAGCCGCCATGTGCTTTTGTTCTGTACACCCGCCAACATGGCCGCCATGCCCTTTGTCATTTGAATCTCTGGGGATTGAGTGCAAACCATCTGTGTGTATCAGGAAGGCCATACATACATATATTTATTTATACACGAATAATCTGATCAGTAATAGCATAACATTAAAAATAGTAATATAGTTAAGAGAATGCCTACTGGTTAATTTACATGAATGTGGTGTGCGTGGTGGTGAATGTGGGTATATCGTTAAAAGATTAAAAAGGCCGGTACATATTTCCTTAATCTGTCCTTAAAACTATTTACACTACTGGACTTCCTAATGTCCTCGGGTAATGCATTCCACAACTTCGCCCCATCATAACGAATACGTTTTTTGCCAAAATTTGTTCGTAGACGAGGTAAAGCTATTTTTGTGGACGAGCCTCAAAGGTTATATTGAGTCATTTCACTGCGACGTTTAAACTTATTAGTGAGATACTATGGGGCAAGGCCGTGCAAAGCTTTTGCTAGATGATCACAACTGCTTTTTGTTTGGTTCTTTGAACATGTAGTCTTTCCCATGCAGCCCAGAGTACTTAGGAGCTCGTCTACATGTGTGTCGTAAGGCAGGCCTGTTAATAGCTTGTACGCCAATCCTGTATTCAGATTTTCCCAAACGACTGGATTAGGGCCCTATAGACGCTCTGTTTATGTTATTCAAGGAAAAAAAAAATCCCAGCCTTGACGCCGGATATATTTATCTTTTCAACATTTCATGTGGCGGTGTCAGCTAGAAAGCTTATTGCTCCTCTGGTCACCGCACACTTCATTATCTAATTTATTTTTCAAATATAATCTTATAATTCTCTTATTGTGATATTACTTGTAAACTATCCTGTATAACCTGCTTCTGAAGTGTAAATAAACTGAAACATTGCCGTGTAAGGGATAAATGTTTGACACACCTAAGAGCACCTAAACCCGATGAAATTTTCTTTATGAGTTTCTCTATATTCATGGGTACTCTAGGATAATGACTCATCGAGGTGTATCCCAAGGTATTTGACTGACTGCACTCTCTTAATGGTCTTGTCACCAACTGAAAATTTCATGTCTTTTGAGAAATGTTGTGTTTTTGATTTGAGCCAACAAACAATATCTCAGTTTTCGTCGCATTCGGTGTAACGGCTTGTTTGCATTTAGCCATTCACTGACATCTCTGAGATTAGTATTGTTCATGCACTAAATCCTCTATTTGCTCAGAGTTATTTCCAGTTGTAGTCAGGGTTGTGTCGTCAGCGTACATGCGAGTAGTAGGGTTTGGTGAACAGGAAGGCTAGGTAGATCGTTTTATATATATTAAAAATAAAAGAAGTCCAAGGATGGATCCTGTAGTAGACCGCATGTCACAGCTCTCAAATTAGAGGATTTATCATTGACACAGCAACTTTGTTGTCTATTATCTAAATATGAGCTAAACCACTGCAGTGGTAAACCATAGAATAAACTATTACGATCTAATTTACTCGTTATAAAGGCATAAACTATTGATTCTATCATCTGACGCGATAAATATTTCCTAATTCTACGAATGTTATAAAGATGGTAAAATGCAGCACTACAAGTTTTATTGATGTGGTCGAGCATATTGAGTCGTGAGTCGAACCGTGCTCCTAGGTTGCTAACAGCAGTGGCTCGTGGTTTAATAAAGGAACAACCAACTTGTAACTGTCAAGGGCACCCAACGAGTACTTTTTGAAATTCGCTTGAAACCAGTTGTCTGCAGCTTATCTAGCCATTTTAAGGCGCCTACTATGTCTTTTGACGTATTCTAGAAAGCTATTAGCTGTTCTGATTTTCTAGGTGGAAATACTATGGCAAAATATTCCCGGCCTACGAATTTGTTAGTAGTCTAGAACAGAAACAAGAATTTTCTAGCCCAAGTAACTTCATGCTGCAAAGTTTTGTGGAGGTACGAATTTTTTAGGGATTCTTTTTTCCTTTAGGGATTCTTTTTTCCTTTAGGGATTCTTTTCTCCTTTAGGCAATTCTTAGGGAATGAAAATGTGTTGTTCTGACTCTATATTGATCAGACGAATTGGGACGTACGAATATTTTAGGGGAAACCTTTTAGTCTCCCTTTTCTTCTATAATTTTCTAGGCATTGAAAACAAATTTTCTAGCCAGTATTTCAGAAAACAATTTTCTAGGGACAATTTTTTCAAATCCGAACTTACTCTCCCGAACAGCTTTTTAATCGAAAACTTCGTTGGGCCGGGTGCCCTTGAACTGTGCTACTTCAACTTTCTCCAGTTCAGTGTTGTCTCGCACCAATAATCAGAAATTCAGTTTACCCGAATTGAGTTTAAGTTTATCAGAAAGCATATCAGCTATGCAGGCCTCCATCGCAGATATAGCTGATCAGCTCCAACCATGTTGTCTCCAGGCTTGAAAGTCGTGTCATCAGCATACGAGTGTACTTGAGGAATTCTCAATAATCTTAACAGTTTACCAGAGTACAGCAGAAATTATAAAGGTCCAAGGTAACTATTGCGGGACACCGAAATCAAGGCTAAACGGGTCAGACAGCACACCATCGATCAAAACTCGCCGAGACCAGTTCCACAGATATGATGCAAACCAACTTAGAGCAGATCCAGACACGCCAAAATCGTGGGACAGACGATTCAGTAGGATACGGTGGTCAATTGTACCGAAGGCGGTACTTAAATCTAATGGACAAGCAAAGTAATACATTGCCGGTTTATCCAAATCCGTAACAATATCGTTCTTGACCTTCAATATAATAAGGCAACCGTCTCTGTACTATGTTTAGGACGGTCTGATCAGGACATGCCATGTAGGCAGACTGAAGAACAGGCAGGAATCCATTTCCAAACCATGTATAGGAATATGTCTGATCAGGACATGCCATGTCTGCCACAAACAAGTATAAAAACGAGTATCTTCAATGCAAATGCATTTTATTTCTAACTTTAGAAAACACTAAATTTAAATGTAGTGTATTTTAATGGTATTTTTTATGATATAGATACCGAGGTGTACAGCAAATTAGCATTAAAATATATTGTCACAAAAATAAATTTAAAAAACGTCTGTTATTTATACTTTGAAAAATGCTACACAAGAAGTGCATTAAAAATAGCCGAAAAGTGCTGTATTTTAAACGTACTTTTTATGAAGTAGATAACGAGAATAATAATTCGGTTCCAATCAATGTTTCCATGAAAAGTTGTAAAATATATAAAATATAATTCAAGTAGGATATATTTTTGCTAAAGGCCATATAGAATAAATTTGGGTATAAAAAAGTACTTTTAAAGTAGCTTTCCTGTATTCTATCTTTCTTCTATTCTATCCCTACAAATTAGGACGGGTGTGCCGCTGAGCCCTGGAAACACTTACCCTGTTCCAGGCCAAGAAATTGTATTTTTGTGACCCTGTTCCAGACTAAATGGCAAAAATGGTACCCTGTTCCAGACTAGAAACAACGAAAACATATCCTGTTCCAGGCAAAATGACAAAAAGATATCCTGTTCCAAACTAGAAACAAGAGACAATGTGACTATGTTGTCCGAGATCTACATGACCAGGACTACATTCACATGCAATCACAAGAAGCTGCTTAATCCTTTGGACCATGCATCCCGGATACTACCTGGTCCGCATGAACCGCACATTCAGCTGGTATACAACACCTTCCCTGTTCCAGACCAAAACATTTACTTTGATACCCTGTTCCAGACCAAAACAGTGATTTATATACCCTGTTCTAGCCTCCTAGTTAAAATCGAAAAAATCGAGAAAAAAGATGTGAAACCGGGCTTCCTGTTGTATAAGAGGGACGAGCAAGGGTCTGAGGATGAAACAAACCGGAAGCCGGCTAACCCTGTTCCAGGCTAAGAATTGTGAAATAGTTCTGACGTACTATAACTCGCTTGGGCGTACTCGACAGGTTAAGACCTACTTAAGCAACTTCCGTTCCTGTTTTTTTTTTATATTTGTTCTTCGCGTCACACGCCAGCCGTGTGTTTCTCGATCCGGCAGTTTATCTCGGCTCCTCGACCTGTTTATTCAGCGCTCACATGCACACACAGATGTCGGCACGTGCGCTCTTGAAATTCCTGAGCAAGAAAACTGAATCAGAGTTGAGAATCATCGGAGAAAACAAACTTATTGTTATATCTTTTTGGATACTGTCCAGAAACGTGTGTTCCTAAGATAATACATTGGAAGCCTAGCCAAGAAATCATTAGTTCAATTGACACTGAAGAGATGTACACATGATTATTTAAATTATTTAAACTTGTGTTAACAAGACCTTGCCTCGAATACGTGGTTTACACTGGGAAGATCACAAGAATCGCTACACTCTACAGTGTTCGATTTAATGCCAACAATTAAGTTGTAGCTAACCGTGGCCCTGTGTTTGTTTTTATTCAGTTCTTTAGTTGGCAGAGTTGGCTCCACAAGTTCTAGGCCAAACAATAGCTTAGGGCACGTTTCCAGTGACTTTCTCGAACAATCGCAGGTCAGACTGAGTGGCTTGGCCAGGGGCAAGCGAGCGAGCTGTTCTGACGCCTGTGTCTAATAAAGGGGTAATTAACATCCTAAACAGCTTTAGTCAAAGCGTCGCTACTAGTATATAAATACCACTACCTATTAAATACGTATACGGTTCGGGCAAAACCTTTGATAAGCAGGTACAAAGCAAGAGACTGAACACATCGAGGAGATTTTAGCAGTGACTCTTGTTACCATATTAACGGAATACATGCATCACCAAATGGGTGCGATCAGTTTCTCGTCTAGTGTTTGCCATGGCACGCGACCGACTACATACCCGCTTAGGCAGCACGAGCTGGTCCGTACCTTAAGTTATGGACCGACTGGTTTTTGTTTCGCGAGCGGGCTATAAGTAAAGGGAAAAAAGTGGATCCATAACTTAACTTACGGAGGAATCTAATAAGATTTATACTATAATCAAGGGAGCATCCTAAGAACGCGCGATTTCATTGGCTGCGTAGCGTGCTTGATACGTGCTCAAGCATTTTTTAACGCGTAGATCGAGTTTTATATTATAAAACAAACGGAAGCTGTTTCTCTTATGCCCTATGACAAAATAATCATGGCGCTTTCGAGGTCTTGAAACAGCTGGTAAATGCACTCGCGCTCCGCTCGTGCATCCGCAGTTTCTCACTGAAGACCTCGTGCGTGCATTATTTTGTTTTATAATATAGATACGATAGTACGCGCGCTCTGATTGGCTAAAAAGCCATGTTTTATCAGAGTATATAACATGGTTTGCCGTGTTTTATTGTTTTCAACTGGCGGTTTCCTTTCATCGCGCGCGTAAATCTATATTATAAAACAAATAAAGAAGCCTTAAATCCATGTTTTATACTATCATAAAACACTCTTGTCATTTGAGAACACTCGAGAAATGTTGAAAGCACGCGCCTTCGGCTTGTGCTTTAATATTTCTCTCATGTTCTCAAATGCCCATCGTGTTTTATGATAGCATAAAACATGGCTAAGGCTTCTTTATTTGTTAAATAAGACATGGAGTACCATCCGACCATGCCAACCGACCAATCATAGCTAACGAAGTTATGCAAACTGACCAATAATAGCTAACGAAGCTATGCCAACTGCTCAATCATAACTAACGAAGGTATGCCAACTGACCAATCATAGCTAACGAAGTTATGCAAACTGACCAATCATAACTAACGAAGTTATGCAAACCGACCAATCATAGCTAACGAAGTTATACAAACTGACCAATCATAGCTAACGAAGTTATACAAACTGACCAATCATAGCTAACGAAGTTATGCAAACTGACCAATCATAGCTAACGAAGTTATGCAAACTGACCAATCATAGCTAGCGAAGTTATACAAACTGACCAATCATAGCTAACGAAGTTATGCAAACTGACCAATCATAGCTAACGAAGTTATGCAAACTGACCAATCATAGCAAGCGAAGGTATGCCAACCAGTGACCAATCATAGCTAGCGAAGTTATACAAACTGACCAATCATAGCTAAAGAAGTTATGCAAACTGACCAATCATAGCTAACGAAGTTATGCAAACTGACCAATCATAGCTAGCGAAGTTATACAAACTGACCAATCATAGCTAACGAAGTTATGCAAACTGACCAATCATAGCTAACGAAGTTATGCAAACTGACCAATCATAGCAAGCGAAGGTATGCCAACCAGTGACCAATCATAGCTAGCGAAGTTATACAAACTGACCAATCATAGCTAAAGAAGTTATGCAAACTGACCAATCATAGCTAACGAAGTTACTCGGAAAGTGTATTTTGATAATAGAAGCGAGACGTCCAAGGACTACATCAAAGGTGAAACAGAAGAGGGAATTGTGGGTGGGGTAACGGTTTATATAGTGTTGAGTGCACGATTACCGCTGAGGAAACATGTACTCGGATCAATTGGAATCAAAGGAAATTGCGCCAACAATAGAAATGTTACTAGCCGCAATACAATAAAGAGTGTCGATGAATAAAGTAAGCTTAATTCGTGTACCTTTTCTGGACGTAACCAATTCTCCTTACATGACGGTTACATTGAAACTGATCTTTACACTAAACTCACTGATAAACACCATGCAATATCTTCTTAACTCCTCGTGCCATCCCTTGCGGCACACTAAACAAGCTATCCCTTTTAGTTTAGCTCTCAGTTTCTAACGTTAGTTTAGCTCTCAGGCTCTAATGAGGAGGCTTTTAAACTCCGCACTAACGTCGGAGATGTGATTAATAGGTTTAGTTGAGTGATTATATCCTGGGTCAGGTTGTCCGAAGCCCGATTAAGCTAATTCAGGATGAAGAGAAATCTTTAGTTCGATTTGCTAACTTGAGGTTAAAAACGTATTCCTATAGAGAACAAATAACAAGTACTTGTCTTGCTAGATTTGGAAACTAATACCTTTAATTCTACTGAGAGTGAATGAATCCATGCAGGATTAGTGTTTATCGGGCTACGAACAACCGGGCCCTGTTCAATAGATGGGTTGACGTCACGGCGGCCATGTTGGTGTACCTTTAACAATAGATTCTTCGTTAGCTTCTTTTCTTAGATACACCAACATGGCCGCCATGCCCTTTGTCATTTGAATCTCTGGGGATTGACTGCAACCCATCTGTAGCGTTTAAGAAAACATTTATATGGCAGGTTCCCTATCTACAGGGAGAGTCCATGAACTTCTGTTATGGATTGGGTTACAAGGGGTGGGATTAAAACTGTAGCCGTGAAAAAATTCAGCGAGTCGCATGCGTCGAGCACGTATACTGAGGCCCTTTTTAATAGGAGGTAAGCTAGTCGTGTCGCAGTCTTGGAAGGTGGGCATGGTCGCTGTTGAGATTTCGACTATTTTATTATTTCTCCCTGTCGCTCTCGCAATTTCAGACGTTTGTCGTTACTCAGTTCCTTCATGTCGCTATTTCAATGCCGTGTCGTCGGTTAGTCGGAACTGCACTGGGCGATATGCACGAGTAGTGTGCTGTTTGTTGCGCCGTGTATATATATATGCAGCGATAGTGCACGTGTCATAGTGTGCTGTTTGTTGTGCCGTGTATATATATGCAGCAGTAGTGCACGAGTTGTGTGCTGTTTGTGTGCCGCGTATAATGCAGCGATAGTGCACGAGTAGTGTGCTGTTTGTTGTACCGTGTATATGCAGCAATAACTAGCTAGTGTGCTGTTGCCCCCCCCCCCCCCCCTCCCGGCTGCGCCGTCCTTGTATTAGAATTTAACCAGGTGTACGTAATCATCTTCTTTACCCATGCAATCTCTTTAAATATCTAGTCTTATATGATTAATTGATATTTTATATATTTAGCATGCTAATTATTTCCAAAAAAAATTCTTTGTTTCTCCATCATTCTTTCATCACGTTTTGGTGCACAACATTCCGTTTTTCTAAACAATATTTTACTTTATTCGTTTTTTTATATAAGAACATACGGATCAAGTCTCTAATGAGTTGTCCAACTTGGGGAAGGTTTTGCCTTTGCCCCATTATTTAACTGGTGTGATCTAGGTAACTGCCATTCAAAATTCTCGTGTTGTGGTGTTGACTGTTTGTGTGAACAGCGTCACGTACTATCTACAATATAACTCAGCCATACGGCTACGCACATAACCTCTACACAAATCAGTATATTTTTAGACGTCTGTAAATTAGATTAAATAATTTTCCACGGACTTTTACAACTGACTAAACTCAATTGAAAGCTCTTTTAAATGCAATTTTAACTGCGCAATAACTCGCCTAAACTGGTATCAATTTCTAGAATAAGGCTGCAATGAGTTTATGAATCGCTTTGGTTTCAAATGCTGATAACACTGGACGGAAATCCAAAATTAAAACAAATACAGAACTATGCTTGATATTCAAAACAACCCACACATTATCTAAATATCTATACTCTACAACAATTGTATCATTCTTCCCAGGAATTTTGGGTGGGAGAGCACCGCCAGGGTCAGACCAAACTGATATACGATTTTTCATACCCCTTTTCAGACCTGTACTCTATTTCATAACTGAAGAGAAATATATGAAAATGTGCAGTCTCATTATCAGTCATACCCTATTCCAGACCCTATTTAAGAGCAGGCACTAAACAGTACAGAGCTCTAGAACGGATTACCACATGTATTCTTACTTTCCGCGAACGATTAGAGAGTGGAACGGCCTTCCAGATGATGCAGTATGCTTACATTCAAGGAGAAGCTTACTGCACTGGGGCATTAATCAATACAATTGGTTGCCCCTGACCATTGTTATTAACAACGTATTATTTTTAAAATTTATTTATTATTATGAATTATTATTTATACTATAAACGCTCACAATAATCTTCATTAGTGAAGGAGGTGAGTCAAACTGGAAGAAGAAGAAGAAGAAGAAGAGACTAAAAATGCGAAATTGATGACCCTATTTCAGATTAAAACAACTCGAAACCCATACCCTTTGGGGCGGTACATACTCGTATAGCTTATATATGGGAGTACCCCCTCCCGGGCATTCTTCCAAAAGATGCACGAGATAAAATGTCGTCTACTGGCTTTTTCTGATGTGCTTTCAGTTCTGAATGTAACGGAAACTGAGATTAATAAACTGCAAACGGTTCTGCCGTGTTGATATCAAATTGGCTGATCAAAGAATTGTTCGTATCAAAAGCATGGAAGATATGTTATATACCACAGACTTTAAACAGTTTCCTTCTGCCCGGCCCGATTTCTAGTGTTTTGTGCTAGAACTTTGTTAGTAGTTCCGGTTCATTAGAATGTCTGTCACGTTTCAAACGAGGTTTATTCGAAGCTAAAACAATATATAAAGGAAGTAGTAATTTGCGTTACGAGCTACATATCACTTCCTGTATCATCTCAGTAGAGTAGAAAGTAAAAGTTTCTCTTGTATATGTTTAACATTCAGTTTTTCGTGAGTGATATACTCATCCGGCTTGTATAACACGGCATGTAGTAAAATGAATATGAAGTCGTGTAGTTATAGCATTTAGGATCACTTGGGATTAGCTGGAATGCTTATCGTAAAAGATAAAAATATTTTAATTAGGCCACTGAGTAGAAAGATAAACATGTTTATCGTCCGGACGTTTGATAAAAAGAAGGCTGCGGCCGTTTTTAGTTATTTATTTATTGTTGTTAAAAGACTTGGTACGAGTTTGAGGATGTACTGTGTAGCGACTTCAAAAAAGGAGCGCGCGAGGACGATAAACATGTTTATATTTTTACTTGGCCTTTGATAGCGGCATCGGAATAGGCACTAGATAGAAGATACGCACACTCCACTGGTCACAAAACAACATGAGTGAAAAGGATCATTTGCGAATTCATTTCTTGTTTATTAAGATTGCAAAAAGTCGTGGCGGAGGATAATAAGAAAAGTAACGGCAGACTCGTTGGTCCACTTGATGTAATCTAAATCTTAACTTCCACTTCCATTGTGTTGCTTGATAACAGGGAAACAGGTAAGAGTGTTCTACGTTAGTTTTTACGGCAGGGAACTATCTAGTTTGCACAATTGTAGAATCTCTTAGAGCGACTCGCGATAGATTAGATGTGAGTCAGTCAGTTGCCAGAGTGTAAGTTTTGCACTTTACTAGTTTCCAAACATCCCATATATAGTATAAAATCAATTGACCGTGCATTTGACATTTCCATACCGTGACACGAGGCCCACCTGAAACGCGTTCGAACTGCGGGCGATAGAAATAGACCATTTCAAGGTCTCCATTAACACTGCGATATCTACTTCAATTAGTAATAGCACCGGTACTACTACAAAGAGCACCTCAAAATTAGTCAAAATCCCAAATTTAATAGTTATATCTTGTATGTGAGCAAAGATACAGTCCCACAAAGTAAGACAATTTTACAGACATTTGTATGCGGGGTGCAAATTGTTGCACCCTCTCATACCACGTCTGTAAAAATATCGCACTTTACTTGACTATATCTTGGCTTCTAGGTGAGGTATAACTCTCAAATTAGGGATTTTGACTAATTTTCAGGAGCTCATTTCAGTAGTACCGGTGCTATCGCTAATTGAAGTAGATATCGTAGTGGTAATGGCGACCTTGAAATGGTCTATTGAAACTGAGCTAGACTGGAAATTAATTCTAACTCGCGGCGGATTCCTTTGACATTCTCAAGGATGCAAGAAGCCTTTCGTTTCGACCTTGACCCACAAAAACCTTCCGGCAGTATTTGCTGAACCAGAAGAAACGTAGTTGTAGCGGCCGTAATGACTTTTCGTGCTATACCATTGACCATGAGTGACGTATTGGCTTGCTCCTGTACACAACAGTTGTCATGCATCGTTGCTGATGAATACTTTTAACGCTATCAGTCCCTCCTTCATTACCACTCATGATATTCAGAGCTGAATATTAAAGGAAAATATTAAAGGACTTCATTAAACGTGGTTGTTAAAAAAAATTGTTTCACTAGTTACGATAAGAAAGTTAATAAAGTATCTTATCGTATAATATCATATACGAGGTCCGTACTCGAGGTCCGTAGCATAAGTCTTAGTTTCACTGGTTACGATAAGGAAGTTAATAAAGTTACCAGTATCGTTTCATATCATATGCGAGGTCCTGACTTGAGGTCCGTAGCATAAGTTATGGCAAGAGTATATTTAAACAGAGGGTTCCTCTGACACTGTAGACCGACGGTAGAGTTATTTTTAGCATAGAGTTTCCCGCGAGAAGAAACAAAGGCCGTTACTTTTAACCAATCAGGATGCACTGAACAATTGTAATTAACATAGCTCAAACTGCTAACAAATATTAAAGCGCAAGAGAACAAAAGACAACGTAATCGCATACCAGAACTTCACGACTATAAATAGACACACCATCTACCGTGTTAGGGGCCAACACAAGGGCACAGGAACACTCCTGTGTAATATACTCCTGGTTATGGACTGAGTTTTTTTCTCCTGCTTTACCAGAAAATGGGCAACAAAAACGATAATAATCTATGACCGAACGGTACGGACCGTTAGATATTTATTAGTTTATTACAACACTGACTGAGATTTACGAATGGAATTATTCATGTGAAAACCCACTTCACCTGAATTTTCCTTAGCGAAAAGCGTTTCGTTCAATTCAGAAAACACCTGCCAAAACATATCGGGATTTTCAAACTGGATGTTGAGATCGGAGGCGCCACTTTCATCACAGGCAGCCCAATCTATGGGTTTGTGCATGAAAATAGAATTTTTATAAATCCTTTCAAATTGCCGTACAATGTATAAATAAACATACCTTTTCGTTTCCATGTTGTTTCCTTTGCAGTTTTTCTTCTCTTGGAAATATTTTAGCGTGTTTTAGGAGATGTGTTTTTAGAAGGAACTGCCCCATTTTGGAGTAATCTATCCGGTACACAATCGTCGACAAGAGCAACCTCGTCCCCAGGGTCTTCTCGGTCAGATCCAAGATGGCGGCTACTCAGAGGGAAGACCTGGTAAAGGCTGGATCACGTGATCAAATACTCCCAGATTTTGGTAGTATTTTGTCACGTGATTTGGCAATCTAAGATGGCGGCCAAGCTAAATATGGGAATAGTTCATGACGTGTACAAACCATAGGTATCTTCACGGTATTTTCAACGGTATTTTCACGCGGCGAACGATGCAGTGTAAACATCGTAGATAAATCATTCATGTATCAATTTAAAGCTTATAAAATTGGCTACAAGAATACATAAAAAGTTTTGAGTTCTTTGAAAATCTCGAATTTTCCGCCATCCCGTTTCTCCGATCTAGTGAGATGGCTTTCAGAAGCTCCGATTCCGAAAATATTTTAAAGTTTAAAAATCTGTTTGGTTTGTCGTATTTCAGAGGAATCGTATTACAAAATGGTGGCGGGCAATTTCAAAATTCGATTTAGTTCAAAAGTTATCATGCTTTCCGTGAAAAGGCGAAAAATAATCCGAGTAGATATGCGGGAAACGTCGTCCAGAGCTCTTTTTTTAGAATTTCCCAATTCCCCGATACAGTTTTGCAGTTGAGATATCAATTGACATTTTGTGAAAATTTCGCACAAATCGAATAAATTGCTCTTGAGTGGGAGCTTTTTTTAAAATAACACTTCAAAAAATCTAGCCGTCTGTCGTGCGTGAATCTGAAGCCCCGCCTCTCCAACAATTAGCAAGCTCTTGGCCAATCATTTCTCATCACAGTTCAACTATCTGTCAAAATTTCCCGCCAATGTCGATTTCCGATCAAAGCTACGCGCTTTTTTGTGTGACTTAAAAAATGGTAGTGGAAGAGTCGGCTGCTAGAAAAATGGGAAAGACAAAAAGACCTCGTGGGGCAAAGGCAAGGTGAACACCTATTGCTGGCTTTCACTTGACGTCATAGCCGCCATGTTGGTGCCCTTAAACAATAGATTCCTCATTAGCTTCTTTTGTTGGGGCACCAACATGGCCGCCATGCCCTTTGTCATTTGAATCTCTGGGGATTGAGTGAAAACCAGCAATAGAGACGCCTTGAATGCCAGCATAGTTAGTAGAGGAGACAGCGATTTGCAGGCGTCTGAAACACCACTGCGAGATCGTGGTTCAACCGATTCAGGGTCACCGTCAGACGACGTTTCCATCTATTAGCTTTCTTGGAAACAAATATTCTCTCGGCTGGCTCTTATCAATTCTTCTTTATGTTCAGATGTGGACCACTCCGTCTGAAAGTGAAAATACGAACGCTTGTCGGATTTTGCGAGGACTCCTATTTGGCTTTGTAGTCGTATGTATTGTTTGGCCACATTTTGCTTTTCTTTTTTCTTTGTTTTTCAAACTAAGGGCATCCTGCTTGGTTTTTGTAAGATATAAGGCCAACAACCGATGGAATTGTGGAATCGTGTGTGGAAAAACTTTTCTCAATAAACGGAAACATTGGTATATAGTTACAGGCGAGTGAGCACTTGTCATGTGTTTATTGAGCTGCTGTCAATCAAAAAGAACCTTTCGCTTCCGGTTAAAAACTTCCTTTTGGTATTTCTCCGTCAATTGTTTTTTTTTTTGAACGGAGTTTTTTGGTATATGAGACACTACTACTAAAACTACATTTCTGTGCGTAAAAAATATTTTCCCATCTTTTTCGTTTTGAAGGTATCCGGTAACCTTAAATGGCTCGAAATGGAGTTTACTTGGATAAAGAAACAGTGGAAAGGTATCACAAAGCTACCAGGATGTATCTAAGCTAGAAGAGAACCCTAAAACTGAAGCCGTTCATTTTCCGTTAGCGTTTAAGCGAAGCGATCGATAGCACATGTTCAGGTTTAACGGCTTCTCCTGGCTTTCCCACTGATGAAACTTACCAGAAAACTCCCCAGTAATGCACTTCATCTATTGCTCTAGCTACCCAACGGGTTATTTAAAATCATTTTATTGATAAATCATCTCTCTGGACTCAGTCCGTTTGGTCAATAAAAAGCATTGTTAGGACAACCCTTGCTTCGTAATCGAAGAGCCAATCAGAATACGTGACAGTTCAGCCTTTACCAGGGTCTTCTCTCGGAGTGGCCGCCATCTTGGGTCTGATCGGGAAGACCCTGGGGACGAGGCTGCGACAAGAGGCCATCACCCAGGAAGCCATTAGACTGTAACATACTTATAAAACATCGTTTCGAATAAATATTTTAGAATGCCAGTCGTACGCAATCATTTTATGAGATTTATCAGTGATCTTGAGTTACATATTCCAATATGTAATTAAATAATTAAGTAGAAGGATTATCTCATAAGGGATGGACCATTATATATATATTTTTCGGGGGGGGGGGGGGGGGGGGGGAGGGGGGAAACAACGTACAAATTTGTCATTTGTGCAATCTACTTTGTATACTGAAAACAATTTTTTTTGCAAGCTAACTGTGTGATAAAAATAAAATCTTACAGAGCTTTCAGTCGTAAAAATAAATTATACCAGAAGCCCATATTGGGCTCCTGATTATATCCAGAAAAATTCTCCAATCCTCTCCCTGAAAAATATAATGGCATATCCCTCCCGTCAGGATCGGTGCATTGGGAAATAATTCGATATTATAAACTCTCCATGTGACATTATAAACTCTCCTTTTGTCAATACTCGTTACTTTTGTTCAACATCCACAGTTGTATGGGTTTCTTGAAAAAAAATCATGCCTCTGTCTCCCCATGTCTTTTTGACCAGCTTAATAATTTCCTAACTTTTGTTATATTTCTTAATCCCCTAGCCTTTACTGAAAGTAGACTAAAATTTAGGAATCTTACAGTCCTCATAACATTTCAATGTAATTTTCAATCCGATTCCCGCATTCAAACAACACAATAAACTTACATAAACACACAAAATATAAATAAACCCAATATCTAACACAGTACAAGTATAATATTTTAAGCCCGTTACACAATACTTATACTCAAAAGAATTAAAGAAATAAAGAAAATTGCACTCACCATGCATATAAACATTAATATTTCTTGGCCATGAAATTAATCGCGTAATCTACACCTCTCATCCTTACTAATAAACTCAATAAAGTTCTTCCAAATCCGACTCCTTGCTGATATGAAATTGCTTCTCCCCTCTTTTTCTCCTCACTAGAATTCTTCCGTCAACAGTGTAACAACTAAACCACTTGTTGAGTTTTACTTTCTTCCTAACTTCGGAGGACAGTTTTTCAGTTAGGTTTTCATTAATAAAAAAATTCTTCGCTCCATTAAACTCAGGGCGGCTGGCCGTGAAGTCCTTCAATTTGTATCTTGCCCTGTAGAGTTCATTCTTTAGCTGGTGAGAATGAAACTTGACGATTAACGGCTTTATCTCGCTGGACGAGCGAATACGATGACAAATATTATTTAAACTGTAAAGACCGATCAGCTAATCGAAAAGGATTAGCTGGTATCAACCGGTGACCAGTATTATAGATAATGTATCTAAAAAGTTCCAATATATAATAGCATAACAATAAATCAAGCACGTTGCATGGCACTACCCAACACACGCCATGACGTAGCTAGCGTCTAATACGCATGCTCACATCTTATTACCCGTAGAGTGGCAACCATGTATACGTCATAGCGTGTGTTGGGTAGTGCCATGCAACGTGCTTAATAATAAATGTATGAATGAATAATATTATAATAATAAAAAATACATATAACTGTACAAAGCTTAAAAAGGACATCTAAAATAATTATCGTAAACTACATTGATGATTGTTGTCATCACGTTCTAAAAGAATAGAATAGAATAGAATAGAATAGAATAGAATAGAATAGAATAGAATAGAATAGAATAGAATAGAATAGAATAGAATAGAATAGAATAGAATAGAATAGAATAGAATAGAATAGAATAGAATAGAATAGAATAGAATAGAATAGAATAGAATAGGATAGGATAGGATAGGATAGGATAGGATAGGATAGGATAGGATAGGATAGGATAGGATAGGATAGGAATTTATTTATCCACGGAAAGCTCATCACAAAAGTGTTCTTCCTGAGCCACGTGCTAAAATATTAGGTGCAATAAATTAAATCTAATCATATTATGATAATAATCTAAAATGTATCTATCAGATCTAATATGACAATAATTGTCAATAAGAGAAACTACAATATATATAATATATATATATAATATAATGATAATATAGTAAAAGCTAGAGGTAAAAACCAACAGACGCTAAATTAATTGTAATAGACAGGAACTCGGTACCAGCTAAGATATTATGTTTGGTATCATACTCTTAAACTCATATCAATAAAATAGCAAGCAAAAGTGTCGTTTTGAACTTCCCGCGGCCTCTTCCATATTAGGAAAATTCCATATTCCATATTTGGAAGACCTGCCACGACATTCAAAATGGCGGTTTCTAGGTCCCAGACCTCTAAATCGACACTCGTTGTTTGATATGGGGGAGGGACTGCATGCATCGTGTATTTCTGGGTAATGTTTTCCATAAAACGGCACCACTGTACGAAAAACTACGTTTGAGGTAGTTAGTATTAGGTTTTAGATGTACAAGATTTATGTCGGAATTTCATAAATTATGATTGTGCACCTGGTTGGTTTTAAGAAACATGTCTTCTAGATAAGGTGGAGCCTGGCCATTTTTAAACATCCAGATGGCTTTTTGGCATTTCTATTATGTTCTAATTTTTCCAATTAAATTTTTATTTAATTAGTTGAGCACGCAGCTCAATAGATCAACTGATATCTGGTACTCAGTCCCCGAGGAAGTCTCGTGCTTTTTTCGGACTTGCTAAAATTCTCGTACCACATCGAACGACTAATGTGATTTGCAATTAAATTTATTTCCTCTAAGAATACGTGCACAATTCCACAAGAGGTCAAGGGCCTTATTCGTCAGTTGGTTTTTATTATTTTTGCAACGAAAACAGCCGGAAACAAACTAGACACTGTCAAAGCCTGATAGATTGGCATTGATAGAATAATCTCCTTGTGTACTTCCGGAAATGTTTGTTCGACATATGATCGTAAAAATCATACTGTTTAAAAAGTACAGATGAGATCGAAAAAAATCAAGCTATATTAACAACGGATGCACCGGTTTGTTTCAGTTTCTTCCATTGTTGAGAAGGGCAACTCGCGACGCGACCTAATTCCTACTCTCTATGACGTCACCGTGACACCCTTTACGTCACCCACCCCCACATTATAGCTGCGTTGTGACCCTTTTAATTATTGCATGAATGAATGAATGGAGTATACAGAAACAAGAGACCATCACCTCTAGCCTCTATATATATATAACGAGCTGTATAATCTCTGGGAAGCTTTAAAGCAAGTCTAAATTATCTTAAAATCTACAGCATCTTTTCGTATTAGCCTTTCGGGAATTTTGTTTCGTTTGCGCATGGATCATCATGGTTTGCGGAAACCTTCGTATCGTTCAAGTTGATAAACGACCGGTAGGCAACCATTGTATTACATTACAGCAGATATCAGTGATATATATTCGTCTGAAGCTTTCTACTCATTGAGTTCTATGACAGCGCAACATTGCCAACATATAGAGTAAGATAAAAACTCTACGACTTTAGTCGTCAGTTATGTAAAAATCATCAGTTAACTCTGGTACTGATTGAATATTCAACTCTCGTATTATAATATTTTCTCCATTTCGGCATCAATACATAAAACAAAAAGTAAACAAAAATGCCAATAAAGCTAAGGCTAACAACTATTTCCTGGCGTTTGAAAGTACGTGGTCTCTTTATTTGTTTTTCTGTATGTCCGGATTATTTATGATCAAGTCACGTGAGAAAGTGAGCACGTGAGCTAGCGCACAACAAGCGAGCACGGAGGGTACAAAGTGCAGGTGGGGAGGTGGGAGGAAGTGAGCGGACGACCTCGACTGTCTGAAAATCAGGCTAGGCTGCAGGTTGACAGTTTTCGGTTGATAAATGAAATAAATTTATGGGCATGGCTTTTTGGCGATCGCTGGTTCTGAAAGACACCACATTATCCTTCGCAGCCGTTATTTATGTCGTCACGCAGTTTTTTGTTTGCCGACGATTGATAAGGGCTTCAAACTCCGGCTTTGTCTCCACCTTATTTTGCTGAACTGTTCAGAATACCTTGAAATTACCGTTCAATAAATTTACCTTAATTTATCCTAAAGAAAGTTTTGATTTATACCATCGAAGATTTATTTTCTCTTCTTCGCGGGAAGCGTGCAATCGTGTTTTCAGTTTTCCTCATTTTTACGTGGAATTTGACTCGTTTTTACAGACAATGTATGGAAAACTGAAAACACGATTGCACGCTTCCTAGCACAGCTACATCCCTCAAATTTAGATATGTTAATCTTTTACCTGGTATCTTAAGTAAGTATCTGAAGAATATTTCAGAAATTCGATTTTATGGATTTTATTTGGCATCGGATTCCCATCGATCCCATACAAACACTGTATTTCGCGCCATGTTTGCACCCATTTCAAAATGTCGGAATTTCTATGCTCCATTTGTTACTCTGCGTTCAGCTTTGATGAATACTTTCATTCATTCAAATCGTGCTCTTGTAATATTAGATGTTGATTAGATGGGTATATGATGGCCTTAATACATGGCTTAGATTCTAATCAATTGCTACTATATTCGCTCGACAGCATGCCACTTTCAATTTGAAACTACTAGTATAATTATAACTGTTTTCGCTTAAAAAAAACGAAACTGAAGACAATTATTTTGCATTTTACATGATTTTATTTCGTTATTTGTCCGTTGTCCAAAACATGTTTCCGTTTTCTCCTGAGAAAACTGGCCGAGTGTTGTATTTAATATTTCCGGGCGAAGTATAAAACAAAACAAAAGAAATGTTTCCCGGCAAGTATAATGTTTCTTTCCTTTCACTTTCCACCAAAAATGAGAGGAAGAGAGAAAATCTCGGTTCGTAATTTGTTGAATGGTATCTCTACTAGCTGCATTATTAGCAATTTTAGCATGGTATACCATGCATACAAGGGAATAGTGCTTTACGCGCGCTCTGATTGGCTACTCAAACATGGAAGAAGCAAAACACTTCGCGCGAGTTTTTGTCCATTTCACCATAGTTTTAAATAGCTATGATTTCACAGAAAATGAAATAACTATTTGGTGCTGGCTATGGCCATACCAATAAAAAGTTTATTTCCCATCGCCCGACCGACCCAATTTTTTGGAAAAGTTAAAATTTTGAAAAACATTTTTTTAAACTACCTGACCTCTTTTCCAAGCTCTCTGCGTATTAGTTTCTCGCCTTTCTCATACAAATTGTCGATCCACAACTAGTACTAGTAGAGGAAAAAGTAGTCGAAGAATCTTCAAGCCGTGTGGCGTATTCACCTCAATGTCGGTGAAAAGTGGTGGATATTTTAATACCTCGCCGTGTATGTCATATACTTCCGTCAAAACTGAAATGCATTGAGAGCAGAAGAGAATGTGATTGCTGTCTCTTGGGGAAAGAACGAATCACTCAACCACAAGTCGTCAAACCTGTTTTTTGTGCATAATTTAACGGCACATGTTCCTTGTGCAATTTGTCGTACAATTATGTGGGCATTATGTGGCACAAATTGCTCGCTAGTGTCAAGTAAATTTTATTAATTTGAGCCGCTTTCTCTATCCAGGAAAAACACGAAGGACTATGGTTTAACACAGAGATTGCCATTTCATGCTTAGTGGACTTGCGAAATATCAAATTGTGACAATCGAAAACTTGTAGTAGGCAACGGCACGATCCAACGGCACGGGTAAGTGAAACGTTTCTGGCTAATTTCGTTTTACGAAGACCTCCTTGAGTTTATTTGCAGGTTGAACTTTTTATTACACTCTGCCAATGAGCTCGACGATATGTTTCAGCTGGGAAAACGATTCGAGTTCCAGCGGGTTTTCCCGTACTCCGTAGCCTGTGAGTGACGAGGGGAGCTGCCAACTATTAATTAGTCCGCGTGGTTCAATATCAAAAATACGGTATCAGTTTACAGGAGTCTTCAGATTATACCAGATCGAATTCTTAGCAGGAGTATATGCAGTGTGGATATATCAACCTGAACTGAGAGTTCTTGTTGAAAAGTTGTGACAACTTGCTTTAAAAGGGTTCCGTTTGAGTGTTGTTATTATGATCATATTCTAAACGGCCCACTGGAGAACTTTACAACACATACGGAAACAACGCTTCAAACGGTAGATTTTGAACGTGCTGGACTATATTTGTCAAAGTTCAAGAACAAGAATTCACTGTAAGTTTTATGTTGCACGTGTGTGTGTTCTCTCGCATGTAAACATAATCATTACCATTTATTGCTACATATGTTACGGCGACCGTTATTTTTAGACTAAGAACAAATCAATAATGCATTGATTTCCAAGTTAAAGAATCCTGCTGCTAATCCTGCTATAAACTTCGTTTTTCCATCAAACAACAATCGTATCCTGTATTTGTTCTTTTTGTAATGTTCACTATTCGTTATCGCATGTATTTTCACGTTTCTTTCCTTTCGCCTGGCCCGGCCGGAAGTTCTAAGAACGAGAGGCTTGAGACTGACTTGCCAATTTACATCACAATTAACACGAATGTCTTTTATCTAACTGAAAGTTGCCACAATATTCTTATCCAAGTACATGTAGAGGCGAACTGACTGGGGACCCATCACTTGGTTGTGTCACTGTCGAAGAAAATTAATTAACAAAGTCCTGACTTGATTTGCCCGAAGGTCTATATATAGCGATGTTTCGTGTTGATAAACATCACAATTGTTATGCTAATGTACAACCATGATTTCAAAAGGCTGCTTTGTGTCAGGAACCAATGGATGATGACATGGCAGTGAACATCGCTGTAAATGACTGAGGGGTGAGAAAGGTTGAGCTGACTTTCTAGCACTATTTCAAATATTTTGCTGTGATGACGGATTATAAATTACTGATCAAACTATATATAGTAACCACTTGCAGGTAATTAAAGCACACTTGTAGATAAGCTGCACCCCAAATTCAGAAGCTCAAATTTTAGGGAACATGATTAATTTAAAGTTACAGGCTGCCAGCGACACTACAGAAAGCTTTAAATTAATTGTGTTGGAAATGTGATATGATCTGTGTCTGCAGGTGCAGATGTTTAGTTGTTCCAGAAATGTGACTGTAATAATAAGTATTATTAATACTGATTATAAAGATTTGTGCATGAGAATCTGCCAGGCTAAATCACATATTGAATTGAAATTTAGCTTGCAGGTGTTTGTGGAGGGAGGAAAACTGGAGATCCTATTGTAGCTAACAGCTGAGAGTATAGAAACTGTATATATAGAGAACAATACATATGGAATTTACTTTTGACTGTTCAACTTGATATCTCAAGTTGAACATGAGGAGATCGATTTCATATCTCCAAGCATCCATGCATGTATTATTTTATTTATATTATAAACAATACTTGGACCTGCATGGCCTGGTTGTTCAGAGCATGGGTAAGAATGTGATGTGGAAATTTCTGAGAGGCGATATCCGCACACGTAAATTATTGTATTTTTACGTGTAAAGTTATATTTATTAGTTTAAATACCAGTGTATATACCCCACTATGTTCTTAATTAGAAACATTAGTTTGTATTTATTTATGGCCCATTTTCTAGATTATCTCATTGCAATTGATAAGCCACACCCCCAATTTTGAATAGAAATTTTGAGTAAAAGGTGCAACTTTATATCATATTTACAATTCATTACTCTAACCAACTGGAATTTGATAAAATCCAGTGTCTAAGTGTCTAAGTTTATATTTGTAAGTTAATACAATGAGTTATGCAGTGCCATATACAAGTTGAGTTTGTTTGTTTCTAACCCTTGCTCCAAGGGTTTTTCTCTGGGTTCTCCAGTTTTTTTCTCTCCACAAAAAACGAACATGCTAAATTCCAATTCAATGTGACTGGTTTAGCCAGGGCCTGGATTTGATCAGCCTCTATATATATATATATATATATAAATATGGATGCTTGAGTCTATACTGTCGGTATAGTGCTCAATGCATTAAATGCAGAGCGTAATAGATTGTGGGTTGTAGATAGATTAAAGGCAAGACATCACTTTAGCAGTTACTCCGAGTTTCACGCTTACGCGATCATCAGACAGATACCTCTTCCTATATTTTTTTCTGAAGCCCTTGATGATAGGCAACTTGAAAAAAATATCAGCAATGACATCCCATAATGTTAGATATGTTTGATATATATTTATATATGGTAAGGGGGTCAGAATTTTTATATATATATATATGGTTATTTCACTGTCCATTATAAATTCAGAGGTTTTTAAGTTATTATATATATATATAATGCTTCATGTTTAAGGCATGTGGTTACTAGACCCCTAACTACAAGATGATGATTTTTGTCATGACGATAAGTAAGAAAGGTAGAAGTAAGACATTCACTTAGTTACCTCATATAGCTGTAAGATTAAAGCCTCCAACTTCGAAATCAGGATAGGTCTAATGAGCCAAATTCAACTCCTAAAAATATGACAAGCACCCCCGACCACCAAATATGGCTGGGTATTTTAATTTAAATGACAAATTCATTTTTTAAAATCTTATATTGATTTATTTAAAGTGAGAAAAAGCAGGTTGAGCTCATGCCCACTCGGTTTGAATTTTGCTTAATTTGAATCCATTTTCTATTCATGTAACACATAAAGTACAGTTCATAAGCTGTATTCAAATTAGGCTTCAAGCTTTTCACACCTGGCATCTCTGCATGCCAGGACCTGGTGTACGTGTACCCATGTACTCTGGTGACAGTATATATACCCATCTTAAAGAAAATATGTTCCTAATATTCATTAGGATTTTAGTCTGACATGCCACCCAGCTCCTATCTCCAGAATTAATAGCCTTAGTATTAATGATACCCTTGTGTGCATGGAAGTCGGGGACACACTTGGTACTATGTCATTGTACACAGAACAAGGATGTATTTGGGCACACATGCATATATTAGTTCAACAATAACAACAACTACTTTCTTGCAATAAAATGAGACATAAATAAATTGGAATAACTAATTTTACAACTAAGGTACCGGTAATAGTCACCCAGAATAACTTAAAAGTTAATCGAGCTCGATGCCTCATATTATTGAATTGACAATGTAAATATAAATAAGTTGCATGGGTGTAAATTAAAAATGTTCACCAAGCTCTGAACAACTTTGAGTGAACATCATTTAATATTACACTCAAACTAATTCCCAAATATTTTAACTGTTCGATGCAATCTTGTTCTGTCAGTGTGCCAATTGTAGTGTTTTTTTTAAGTCAGTGATGTAATGCTTTTAATGAGTCACATGCCATTCACAATGCTCAAAGGTATGCATACTAAAGATGACTTAGTTCTTTTTCAGTTGAGTCAGTTTTTTTCTAGGATTCGCAATGAGTTCTTCAGTATGTTAAGTGAGATAATGTCAGTGAGATATGAACAAATCGCTCCATGCCAGGCATTCTTTTCGGGATCCATAAAGAAACACAAACGTCACGAGAATTCGAAAGTAAAAAAAAAAACGCCGATTTTTTTTACCTAAGCTTAATTTTGTTTGTTTTTGGAAGCACTGAACGAGAAGACTCACAATTATGTTGGTCTCGGTAAAAATACGCAGTAACGCAACTACATTTTCATAGTCTATACATTCATAGACTTACTATGCGTACATACGTACGCTCTTGGTTTTTGTTTACATGGCTCACGAACAGTTATCGACGAGTAAGAAAGAATACCAAGAATGTGGGCGGCCGAATTCAAAGAGATTTCTGATTACTTGATTGGTCAGTCAAATCACGTGATGTTAATCGTTACGTTTTCGTACGTCGGCCAGGTGCGTTCGGTTGGCAGTTTTCCCGCCAAGTGTTTAGTGTGTCATAACAACATAAGATAGAGAGAGAGAAATACACCGAGAAATAGCCCCAATGTCTTTTCTTTACACGTAGATCAACTTCCATCCCGAAGAGGCCTCAAAGAATGCCAAGATTACGGGAAGAATTGGCCGTATTTTGGCTGATTTTGGTGACCAGTTCGATCGCCCAAACAAAAGGTAAATATCGGATTATATATAAACTACGTAGCGTGCTACTCAGTACTCGTATGTTTTGATTCTGTGTTTCTCTATTAACACTAGGAATATGACCTTATACTTCTCCTCCCCCCTCTCCCAAATCACGATTTCTTATTTTAAATGTATTCTTGTCTGTTAAAGTCATGTTAGAGCTGATCTTTTTGTGTTTCGTGGCGGTTGAAGTACGGATTTGTGGACAGCGCACGGACATTGACCGTGAATGGCGGCTACTACAAACCGAATGCACCCTTATTTACATCCCCATTTCTGGCAAATAAAACCTTTTTTCTTCAATCTGTCGAGTAACTTTCATTCTTTATCCTATAAACCACTTCTTATGTAGTATTTGTGAAGTTCTAAATGTTTCCTAAGGTAATTTTTGATGTATTTTGTAACCGTAAACTTGTGTCCTTCGCAGATTTTACTTGTAATAGCAATGAATTCGCTTGTGCGAACGTGACGATTTGTATCGCTGACAACTGGCGGTGTGATGGAGAAAACGACTGTGGAGACAACTCCGACGAAAAAGACTGTCGTAAGTGTATTTCTAGTCGTGTTTTTCTTATTTAAAGATGATGTATTTTGGTCTGTACGAACGTTTAATTACTGGCCGCCACAATACCAGTCTAGCGGGGAGCGTTTATTTTTAGTGAATAAAACCACGGCCACTCACAAAATGTGCGGTATTCGTATTTACCAGCTACAACTTCTATTCTTATATAGTTGGCTATATTCGTTTTATTGTAAGATGATAGTTATGTCGGGTTTTAGCGTAAGGTTTGACCCTAAATCGCTCGTGGGATGGTGTTCTTGATGAGAACGAAGTCCAACGACAACGTGTACATTTCACGGCGCCTACGAGATTCTATGAATGGCAAGATCACAGACTGAGTTTCTACCAAATTCTAGAGCCAGTTCTTACGACTGAATCAGCGAGTTCAATTAAAAATACTATTTGGAACTTCAGATATTTAGTTCATATCAATTTTATGGTGTTTCTAGTTGTAGGATCGGGTGAGGGTTCTAGTGATTTCGAGCCGTGTTTGTGTTGATTGTTGTGTTGTCTGTTGCGTTACAATGGCCGATTAAACCATCCAACTTCTAATGTATTAATTTTAAACAAAATCACACTTCATTCATATATTAACCGGCCATATTTCTCTGTCGATTTGAACCAAAAAGAAACAGGCTTTATTAAATTGTAGATTTTTGAAGATAACGTAGAAAATTTTGGAGATGGTCGGATTGTTATGCCCTCGCCAGTAATTTACATACGCTGAAGACGACGGCGCGAAGCACCCTTCCGATTCAATCATTCTATTGGTTCCCTAACGAGAAGGCAACGATAAATGCTTTACTGAGATCTCTTAGCCAATGAATTTATTTCATTCCCACATTTATTCATTCGTGAGGACAAAAGGTTTTGACGCCCCCACAATAGCTGTCACGGTGCAATAGACATGTATCCATGTTTGATTCCTACGTGCTACATCCTTGATCTAGGTCAGTTTTCATGTATGGTAGTTTGTAAACCCTTGGTAAGGTCGCTTTTAGATGACCGATGTCTAAGTGGTGTTTAGGACGAAGCACATTTTATCATAGACTTACTCAAACTTTTGAAACAACCAACACCAGTCTGAAAGTGTCAGAGGCATTAATATTTATTGGTAAAAACGTTTATTTTGGTCATTGATTTGTTATGATCTTACCTAATGGTGCAGAGTTACACTAATACAGTAAAACAATTTTGTGTGTGTCTACTATGTGTAGATATAGGAGCCTAGATATGAATGTGTGGAGTGAGTGTGTCATTGGAAGGGTTGTTATTATTTTAGTTAAATCATTATTTTAGTTCTTCCAATGATGCTTTGAAGAAAAGTGAGTTTTTGCTAATACCAAGACAGACAACAATTAGGTCTTTTTGTTAGCCATGTGTGCAGGTGTGATTGGTAACAGGTGCATGGTCTGCAGATTAGCAGTCAATGTAATATGTGACAGACAGACAGTCCCAATAATTATTATTTTGTGTTACTTAAAAGAAAGTGGCCTACTTACACTGGTTTAATTTCTCACTATAAATATTGCTGATAATGTATTAAAAGCAAAGGATTTAATGAATTGATGAGTTAAGAGGACTAAAACATGGACATACCCAGTTGAAAATTATCAAGAGCCATTATGTGGTTTGGTTTGGGAAAACAGCTCTAAAAACCAATAGGCGATGTACATTAACTCCCTAATGTATGGTGGAATTAGTGTGTATAAAACTCTTCAGTTCTAGGCAGTGACTGTTAAGTGTGGCTTAATTAAGAGGTAATCTGTTTTACATTTATTTAGTACAATGTGGTTCATGATCTTTTTGAGAGCCAATTTCTGCATTTTTTTGGAGCCGTGTTTAGTGAAAGTATGACAACTTGAAATATAAGTTAAAAATAATTGACTTTGTGTTGCCTAAAACCAATATATATATTTTAACAAATCAAACCTGCTCAAAACTTGTTTCGTTATGATTTCTTTTCTAAAATGGTAAACTTTATTTAATTAGTGAATACTTAAGTATTCCTACCCTGGAATATTGTATTCTGAAATATTGTATAGTTGAGATTTTTGGAATGTACAGACTAAACCAATAGTTATTAATCAATAATTATACAGACTTAACTTTGTTTTGTGACAAAGTGTTTACCCTTTGCTGTTCCTTTTGGAAAAATTCCAAACTGTATTTCCTAAAAGTGTTGACGAAAATGTGTCCAGTGAATGCTACATGTACTTCAAGGCCAGTCAGATTGGCCCTTGCATGTTTTCTACTAGACATCCTATTAGAGTGTGCCATTCTTGATAAATGTCTGCACAATATTGTTTTGTTTGTTCAGGGTCTAGAAGCTTCATGCATTCTGTTTAGGCTTGTGTATAATTATATTATCACTTGAGTGCATGCAGATCTACTGCAGGAAAAAGTATTTTTGTCTCTAATAAAGTTGTTAGTTTGATACTTTAATATGCCAACATTATGTTCTGATAAAATATAAATTTGAGGCAATTTAAGTTTGACTGCATTGATCATGAGAATTGTTTTGATGCTATCAATGCATTGTTGGGGATGAGAGTTGTAAATTGTTGATTCACACATAAGAGCTACGCATACTATCAGTGATTTCATGAGTAAGGGTACAAACATGAATGTTGAGGATCTGTGAAACACTTCTGAGTGAAGTGTATGTTCGGGAAAGCAACACTGAAAAGAAATGTAATCAGTGAACCATTAACAAGTAACGTCATAAATTACAACAACCGCATTCCATCATGCACACAATATCAATAGTAGTAAGTCCACTTGTCAGCTAGTATTGGTTCAATACTTCTATTTTTTGGGCAAAAACATTGATTGTTTGAAGGCTTCTAAAGTTTCCATGCACTGAATGGGATCTCTGTTTCACATCATGATTTATGTGAGATTAACAGATTTTACAGTTGATTAGTATTCAGCTATTTATCTGACAGTGTGTTCATGTCAAAACATAATGCTCCTGTTATGAACAAGGAAATAGTTTTGGAGCAGCAAAGCTAACTTCTGTATTTTAGAGTCCATTAAATCAATTGCCTAATAAAATGCCACTATAATTTTTATGTGAGAATAGCAGCATACAAAAGTATTGTCTATGTTCAGTTTTGAAATTTATTTGTCTGAGATAATTACCCCCTAGTTGAAGTTTATAGAATCAGAGTCACATTCTTTCACTTTTTCCCACGCTATAGATCTTATTTATAAATATGGTAAAGAATCAGTTCATTAGTATTCAGCTATTTATCTGTGTGTTCATGTCAAAACATAATACTCCTGTTATGAACAAGGAAATAATTTTGGAGCAACAAAGCCAACTTCTGTATTTTAGAGACCATTAAATCAATTGCCTAATAAAATGCCACTATGTGAGAATAGCAGCATACAAAAGTATTGTCTACATGTATGTTCAGTTTTGAAATTTATTTGTCTGAGATACATGTAATTACCCCCTAGTTTAAGTTCATAGAATCAGAGTCACATTCTTTCAGTTTTTCCCATGCTATAGATCTTATTTACAAATATGGTAAAGAATCAAGGGTAATTTCATCCTTGTTTAGGTAGACTGTTATTACCCAGGCAATTGCACATGTATTGCCTAATCTATTGTTTTGGTTATACATAGTAGGTTCTTGTTAAACTATGACATTTTTATCAACAACTAGAAAAATATATTTCTTTCTTGCTGTTATCATGCACCTGTGTAAATTGTGAGTATTGTAAAATATGTTATTTGTGTTCTTTCCAAATAGCCCCAATAACATGCAACCCAGTAACTGGATTTCGTTGTACAAATGGTCGCTGTATTCCCAGACGCTGGGTTTGTGATAAGGATGACGACTGCCACGATGGCAGTGATGAATCCAGTACATGCAGTAAGCAACAATAATTATTAAATACATGTTTATCTTATTGATATAAAGTTTTTAAAAAACACTGGAGTTTAGCCTGACCTGAAACAACCATAGGAGCTGATCAAAGTCAGGACCCGGCTAAATCACAGATTGGAATGGGATGTAGCATGTTGGTTTTTGTAGAGGGAGAAAATCCAGAGAACTGTGAGAAAAACCCTTGGAACAAGGGTGAGATAGCAACAAACTCAACTTGCATATTACTGGGACTTGAACTCTGGCTACAGCGGTGACACTGAGGCAAAGTGCTCTTGCACTGCCCCGGCCTCCCACAACTGCAATTATTGTGGAACACTAAGAATCAGTTGAGATAATTCTCTTATTTGTCTGGTACGTTTGTGCATTTTTGAAATAGTCCTATGCAACTATATTGTAAAGTATTCCAAACTTATGTTTTTGATAATGATAGTTTTTTTTATAGAAATAAGGGTACAATAATTATTGTTGTCCTGTGAACCAGTTAATTTTTTTTTGCAGCACTGACAACTTGTTCTCAAGAGGAGATCACATGCGGCAATGGTGTTTGTGTACCCAAGAGATGGCTGTGTGATCATGATGATGATTGTGGTGATGGAACAGATGAGATGAACTGTCGTAAGTGTTTAGTATCTTAAGTGCTGAAAGACAGAGAGGTTTGGTATGTACCAAATGGCTAAACCATTAAACGTAAAACAAAAAACAGTGCTTAACAAGGAAGTAACTTATTAATGCATCTTAGATTGAAATTGGAAACAGCCAATAATATAACATACTGTAGGTATAACTGATACACATATTAATGATATTAATTGATCAGTTAAAGGTTTGTTGTTGTGTAGCTATTAAATGCCAGTATATGATTAAACGCCATGAATATTTATCATAAATGATCAATAATGGCATTCAGTTTAAGTTTGTTCAAGAAGAAAGAACAGTCCGTGCATTATCTAATGTACTAGTAAGCTGAAACTTAAACATGCAGTCAGATTTTAAACTTTTACTCAAAGCGTAAGCCTGTTAAGCTGTTTGTTTACAAGTAAATTAAAACTTTTAAAGCCCAATTATTGTGTGGTGAAATAACTCATGCTGACGTTAATGTTAAACAACTCTTAACCCTTTCACTCTTAAAGCAACCAATAGCAGCCAATATGAAGCATGTAACTGGAAACATATTGCATCAAATCTAGACATGCTGGAATACAATGTTGCAATTTTATTTCAAAAGATGAATTACTGAAAAGGCAGAGCTATAAACAGGGATCGGTTGACTCCCCTCTTTGGAGAAAAACTCATTTGTTTTGGAGATCTTGTCCTGTTTCTTTGATTTTCACCACTTTCAATGCTCTGAAAATAGGCTCAAAAATCCCTTGTCATGCATTAGCACTTGAAATCATAAGCAAACAAAAATCAGCACTCAGTTGTTACAGTACTTTCTTTAATCTCCAACTACAAGGATTTTTTGCACAAAACACTCCAAGCGACTGTGAACCACGCTATTCTTAATGCTGCATTTCTCTCCACCACGTTTTTCTGCACCCACATCAAATTGCATGCTGGGTAATGACAAACATTTCACAGGGGGTCCCTCCATTGGGATTCCTGTAAAAAAATAATTGTCTTTTGCCTCTTCAACCAAAAGTGGTAATTTGGACACAAGCCGAGGCCTTAAGTGACAAAAAAACATCCTAAAGGTTTAGCAGGGGAAAACGATTGCAAACTGCAGAATTTAAATACGTATTTAACATATGTGACCACACACGGGAAAACGTACCTTAACGAAAATCCGTTCGAACGGCAAAATAAACGGGCAACGAACGGGCAACGAACGCTTTTAAAAACCGTTCGAACGGTTTCTCAAAGCATTTGAACGGTCAGTAAAAAAAATCGAACGGGCACGCTAAATTTTCGAGCGATTTCCAGCAGGCGTTCGAACGGCCTGATTTCAAACTCGAACGGATTGCCCTGACCGTTCGAACGACTTGTGCTAACCGTTCGAACGGATTGCCCTGACCGTTCGAACGGTCAAACAGGACAACTTGCCCTAAATTAATGTTCGAAGAGTTCAACATAAGCATTCAAACGCTTTCGCATTAATGTTAACACGACTACCGAACGGTATAAATTATACCAAACTTTAACAAAGGCTTTGAATTTCGTCGAACTTCGAGTACATTTACCGTAATGAGAAATATTATATAAAAGAGAAATATAAAAGAGAATGAACGACACGGTTGAATTCAGTGGTAGGGCAGGATTGAAGTGTGAAGTTCTAAGCGAACCGATTCATTACATTAATTTTAGCTCCATACTGAGTAAAGTTTGCTGTTTTGGGGGTGTTTTGTTTACTTATCGGTGAGCACTTTCAACCTTTATTCGAAAATGCTTTGAGTCAGTTGTAAACAATGTATACTCGGTATTTTGAATCAGGTAGTCTTCGTGAAATCTCTAATTTTTCGACGGCTGTGTGAAAATGCTTTCGAATTGCCAAATAAACGGGCAATGAATTGCTATAAAACACGTTCAGCTCGTCGTTTGCATACTAATGATCGTGAGACTGCTTTCCTCTCATTGGTCAAACTCCTCAAGCGTGACAAATAACTACAGGAGAAATATGTGTCACTGTCACGCGTCTGTGGTTTTACGCTTTGGCACGCGTCGTTGAGAAGACCTTAGATCAACGTGAGAGTCCACAAACGATTTTAGAGGGCAGATAACAGTAACTATTGCGTTCCATGGATAACTAAACCCCCTCAATGATAATTCTTTGCTTATAAAATCGGTTTAGTCAATTTGCTATAAAAAGGTTTCTCGGGTGTCAATCAAAAGGAATTAGTCAATGCTTGTCTGGTTCTTGACACAACAACACCAGGGTTCACGGACGTGTGACAGATTTCCCAGAATTCTGACTTTATTTCTCAACTTACTCTGACTAAGGGGGTGTTTCAAGGACTTTTGTTCCTACTCTAAACAGGGAAATGTTTACTAAATATATATTATAATGTTCGCAGTTATTTTTATTCATTTCAAACTGAAACGTATAGATCAGTATCTCGAATTGCCAACTGAAGTGTGAAATTGAATAGTTTCCACCTTCGTGAGTAAAATGCTTTCATTGAGCAAGTCGTTTGCCATGAGATCGCACTATAAGACAACTTATTTAAAACGCGTAGTTCCAACAAAATCTTTAGCTTCGATTGAGTATTTGAACGGCTGTGCATCGTTCGAACGGATTGCTTGTAGCGTTCGAACGGATTGCTTGTGGCGTTCGAACGGATTGCTCGTGGCGTTCGAACGGTTGTTTGTAGCGTTCGAACGGATTGAGTGGATCGTTTAAACGGGCTAGGAAAAAATCCAAACGGTTTCGTAAAACGTTCGAACGCTTTATAAAACCGTTCGAACGCTTTATATAACCGTTCGAACGGTTTCTCAAAACGTTCGAACGGACACCGAACGGTCTCTGAACGACTTTTTAGGCCGTTTGTTTTTCACACGAAGGTACGTTTTCCCGTGTGTGGTCACATATTTCTAGAAATAAAGTTAAGAACTGATCTTTTAATCCCATTAGTAGCAGTCCATACCCTCTCTGATGTTGTATTAATGATGTTTTTTTGCCGTTCTTGTGTGCTGTAATCTCACCTGTCGGTCATCTATCTTTAGGGAACAAGACATGTCCACCTAACGAGTTTACCTGTGCTAACGGGAAATGCATCTCACGTCAGTGGGTCTGTGACCAGGACGATGATTGTGGTGACCGCTCAGATGAAAAGCATTGTCGTAAGTATATTACCTTCAGGTACATGTATTTGTTCCTGAATTCATACATACATGTATGTCAAAATAAATGTCTCAATCACATATAAAAAATTAAACATGAAATTCTTCAAAATTTGCTTTGCAATAGTCTATCATGCAATACTGTCAAGCAATACAGTAGGTTAAAGAGATTTCAGTTCAAGTTGGCTTTAACTCTGATATTTACTCTATATTTAAGTGGCCCTAACCCCTTTTGCAATTTTTATACATGTAGCTATGTATGAACTTTTGAAAGGTTTTGAGTACTTCTGCAAATAATTTTTTGGTTTAAATACAGAGAATACTTAAATTCTATGCTTGCTTGAAATAGTAAGAAAGCCTGGGTTGATTCCCGGAGTGACGCCATCTCATTAATCAGGGCATCTGACAGGATACAGGGGAAAATCTTTGATTGCACAAACATTTTTGCCCAATTATGGGTCATTGCACAGTATTTTGTACATTGACATCAGTTTTTGAAATGTGTTTAAATGCCTTAATATTATGATCAAAAATGTAGTAAAGATCAGTCTTTACATCACTTTTCTTATGATGTTTTGTATTGACATGTTGGCATTGGTGAATAAATTATAATAAATTATTAAAATTAAAAAAAAATATGAAATGGCCATTGCAGAGACTACAAATACAAATTTATACATTGATTTACAAAGTATACTTTGATTACAGTTTTCATATGTACTGCGCTGTTATTTATTGAGACATACATAGTAACAGAGCAACAATGTTATATCGCTATTAGAAGTTACTCTAACTTTAAAGTTTGTCCTTTATTTGCTTTGTTGTTGTTGTTACATTTTTATTCAAAGTACCTGATGTAGTCTCCGCAACGTAGTCTCTGCAACAGCACCATCATTTAAAATTATTTATTGTGATAGGAATATATGCAGCATTACTTAAATGTTTTGGCATTCAAAGAAACTAGATAAAAATGCCCTTAATTATAAAGTAGACAGACATTCATTTATAAATACCGGATTCAGATAATTTCTAAGTATAGTGTTACAGATCATAAATAGAGGATTTTCTGTGTAGTCTCTGCAACAGCCATAAACTTACTATGGCCTGCCACTCGTTTGATTCAGAGTGAATTACAATACTGCTATGTAAAGCTCTAATGGACATCTACCACACAAAAGTAGAATGGATTTGCTCTGTAGTCTAGATTTCTAGAAATGTCAATAATAAAACTTTCTGTATGTATTCTCCGCAACAGACGGAATACTGGGCAATTCCACGTTGCGGACATTACATTCAGAGACCAAAAATCAGATTACAAATGCTTCCCAAACTTATTTTAAAATAGCTGTGCTGCTTAAATTTATACACAGCAGTGTCACCTTAGGTGGGCCTCTCTATTTTCAATTAAAATATATATAATTCCCGGCCCTATCATTACTCTGTTTTAATTAATATCTAAATGTCTGTTGTGGACATTACAGCAAAAACAACCACTTATTTAAGTCAACTTTTTAAATTCTTAATTCCTGTGAGTTGTGAGGAGTTCCAAGAAAACAAATGGACTTTCTGAACTTACTAATAACCAGAGTTCCCAACTATAATGATAAAGTTCAACAAAGCTCACTGTAGTAGTTTTTATTTGCTTTAAATATGCGTTGCAGACATTACACAAAAATCGTTGTGGACATTACATTTTGGGAATGTGCTTAGAATCAGATTGTTTTGTAGTCTGGAGTTAAGGGGAAACATTTATACATAGCACACCTTGGGTGGGCCTCTATTTTCAATAAAAAAAAAAATTTCCTCTCATTACCCTTTTTAAATTAATATATAAATGTTTGTTGCGGACATTACAGCAAAAAAAATTCCTATGAGTTGTGAGGAGTTCCAAGAAAACAAATTAATGGACTTTCTAAACTTGCTAATAACCAGAGTTCCCAACTATAATGATAAAGTTCAACAAAGCTCGCTGTAGTAGTTTTTATTTGCTTTAAATTTGTTGTGGACATTACATTTTGGGAATGTGCTCAAACAAGGCCCTCACGGAGCGGGTGTGGCCAACATTCACAATATCTCACTTGTATCTGATAGACCAAGATGTCTGCTCTTAACTAAAATAAAGTTTGCTAAAAAAATAATAGATTTGAAAATTTTCATTTTCATCATGTCTCGTGTGGAATTGCCCACTGTGGAATGACCCTTACACGAAATAAAAAAGCTCAGATATTTTGTTGATATTTTTTCTTTATTTAATCGCCTTTTTAGGGTTTAAAGCAAAGATAATACATCTTTGTCTTCCTATACAAACGTAGACCACAAAACAATCCCGAACGACCACAAGAACAGCGTTCAAGAGCACAACATGTGACCTCTCACAGGAAAACGTACACTAACGGATATCCGTTAAACGGGCCAGACCGTTCGTCACCCGTTAGGTATCCGTTAAAACGGTTTGAGAAATCGTTAGAAGCGTTAGAACAACCGTTAGAAATTTTGACCATGCCATTGGAACGGTTTGAGAAACCGTTAGAAGCATTAGAACAAGCGTTAGAAATTCTGTCCATGCCGTTTGACTAATATATTCATCCGTTTGATCAAGACATTCATCCGTTAGATAAAAACCTTCATCCGTTAGATCGATCAAAACATTCATCCATTGGGCGTTTAAATAGTTCGACGATCACCGTTGGTTTCGGCGATCATCTGTTAGCAACATACAACTTTAGTCACTACAAGTCACACAACGAGTTTAGAAACTCGGATTACGTGGGATCGCCTTTATATGCTTTTCCGAACGCTACATGCCGACATACCTGCAGGTTTGGATGTTTTATTAACTCCTCACAAAGTGATGAAGTAGAAAAGCTGAAATCAAAACTCCAAAAGATTCGATACTGTTCGTACGATCTGATCTCACGCTAAATAACAGACCACAAATTAAAACTGTGAATATTGAGAACTATGGACTCAAACCATTTTTCGCATCATGTGGAAACTGTTCAGATACGTAAATGAAGTGAAAATTTTCAAACCGTTTGATTCCATAAGCATCTCGATTTCTAACAGAAAATTTTATCTGTAGATATTTTTTTTGTGCGATCTCAATGCAAAACAAACACTGCAGAGTCATTGATTATTCAAATCAGTTCGCAGAAAATGTCACACTTCTGTGTCGCAGAATTCAAGACTCGGACTTCTTCACCTTTGAAAACCGATCCACATTAAATAAAAAGAACTCCAGAATATTCTATTTAGTAGACATTTATCATTTGCAAGGAAAGTTGAGAAGCTTTGTGGTGATTTAAACTACATGAATGCAATAAAATCACACTTCCCACGAAGTTCGTGGCATTCTTGTTGTGTCAAAAACCAGACAATCGGTCTTCGCGGCTGAAAGCACATCAGAGAATCTTTGTATCTCCAAAAAGCTAAAGCTGGCTTCTTCAATTGAAAACATACGCAATTACTTCAACAAAAATTCTGAAGGACTGACGAATCTGAGTTTTAAACTACAGAAGCTAAAGTTTATCAGATGAAAGGAAAACACCAAACCAGCGCTGGGATGGTGTTTTGTAATGCAATCCTGTCGTTTGGTGACAGAATGCACAAATGTTTTGGTCAACCATAGGGACAAGATCATCCTTTAGAACGTTTTGTTAAACCGTTAGATAGCCAAGACCATCCGTTAGAACTTTTTAATAAACATTATATAGTTAAGACCATCCGTTAGAACGTTTAGGTAAACCGTTAGAAACGTTAGCTTGCCCGTTAGAGCCATTGGCTTGTCCGTTAGAACATTTTGGTAAACCGTTAGAAATGTTAGCTTGCCCGTTAGAACCGTTAACTGAACCATATCTGCAAGAACCTCTAGAAAAGGTTCGATAATTTTCCATAAATTAATATATATAAAAAAGTCAGACTGATTAAAACTACGCAAAACAAAAAGAAAGGAAGTACTGATCATCACTTTGGCAAGCTTGGTGGCTCCTAAAAGAGCTGTTTGTATCTTGTTTGTTACTTGTTCCGGACCCTAAATTGTTGCGCTAAATTTTCTTCATTGAAAGATATTTTAAGCAGTTAACAGTCACTTTTCTTGAACAACTAAATGTCACCAGACACTGAATCTCTATTCCACCGCAAAGCTTTTTGCAGTGTCACAGTTTCCCATTAACTTCAACAGTTATAGTTTCTCTGCGAGCGATAACTGATACCATGCTATTCTGGAGTACTTGCATGGAAAATGACCAACTAGTGTCCAGTTTTCTCTCTTCCAATAAAATGCCTGGTTACAAAGCTTTGATGAAAGCGAGCATGTTTCTGTTGACGTGAAATTCAGGACTACATTCAACTAACAATTGACGTGGACAAAATAGTACTGTCAAGCCAATGCTATGGAAAGTTCTATAATTGTATATGTGTAAGGAAGTAGACATAAAGTTTAAATACTTTCAGATCTAAAATTATGGAGTTATCTCGTTGAAAGTTTGATGAGGCAAGGAAGGTGATGCAACTTTCTAATCTTGATTTGCCTTTAAAAAGATAATAATTTCTCCAAAATTTGAGCTTCTAAACTTGGGATGCGGCTTATCTGCCACTGTTTACGGTACTCACTTATTTGCTTTCTTTGCTTGTTATTCCTCAGCTCCTCATACATGCAGACCTAACGAGTTCTCTTGTCATAATAAGCATTGCATCCTGAGGCAATATCGATGCGATGGAGATAATGATTGTGTTGATAATTCCGATGAGCTTGGTTGCCCCAATGGGTCACAGTACTGTAAGTCCTCAGAGTTTCAGTGTGATACCGGCAAGTGTATTCACAAGAGTTGGGTTTGTGATGGAGAAGTTGACTGCCAAAACAAGTCTGATGAGAGAGGATGTCGTAAGTAGATATGTCTGAATACAAGATACATGTTCAGAGCGTATGACTGTCATGTTGTTTTTATTTTTTTGTAGTGGAGCTCCTGTGCAGGCCGAAAGCCAGCGCGAGTGGAGCTCCATACACATAGCTTGATCGATCGAAAAAATATGCTGTCTGTCCGACCAAATCCCTTGCCCTGCCCCACCTCTAATATTTGAAGCAAACTTTTCCAATCCATAAAGTTGATTCTGCCTTGATAGCTCAGATGGCAGAGTGTGCGCTTACCATTCATGAGGTCGGGGTTCAAGTCTTGAAGAGGACACCTTATTTTTTCTTTTCTTCTTTTTTACTGACCAACATTTCTTTTAGCTCTCCTTTCCTCATTCAGGTATTAATTTTTCTTTCTTACCAAATTATCATTATTTTTAATAATAACCAAAAAATATCACAGCCTTTCAAAGCGATCGATCGAAAAACTTGTCCCTCTGTCCAAAATATCTCTCATCTAGGCAATAAACCACAATTCCTAGAAATCAGTGCCTCTACTGTGATCAGAAAAATTGGAGCTCTGCATATAGACTTGCCTATTTACATATATTATGGCTTGTTTTTCTTGTCAGCCTCCCAAGCATGTCACCCCAGTCAGTTTACATGTGGCAACAACAGATGTATACCATTATCAGACAAATGCAATGGAAAGAATGACTGTCTGGATGGCACAGATGAAAATGATTGCCGTAAGCAGTTTGATCATCTTACTAATTTGTCGAAGAACAAAACTGCATGCAGTTATTTTTCTGATAATTTATGTATACTTGATGAATCGCCCTTTGGGGTTGTAGTATTTTACGTTGTATTTTTTATACATCTTTTGCAGCCACCCAACCACCAAGCAAGTGTCAAAAGGGTTACTTCCAGTGTGACACACAACTTCAATGTATTCTAGAGAGCAAAGTGTGTGATAATAAGAGAGATTGTAGCAATGGTGCTGATGAACCACGTGATCAATGCAGTGAGTTTGTCTTTGTTGAGTACTATGGTAATGTGTATGTTTCTTTTCTGTGCCTTTTCCTAAAAAAAAGGTATATAAAAAGGATAGCAATTGAGTCTTTGTAACATGACAGTCCCGCTCCAAAACTTTGCAACCAAACACCAGACAACGTCGACGTTTCTTGGTGGTGTTGGTGCCACCTGGCATTTACCGTCGGTGGTGCCAAACCACCAGACGGCATAAACTGTTGATGGCTAGCAGCCAGGTGGCTTCAATCGTCAACGGCTTGCCGGCAAACACACCGAGCTGTCAATGGCTAGCTGCCAACCATCATGAACTTTTCGTGGCTTCAGAAAGAAATTTCTCAAGACAGCCCTAAAAACTCTGCAAAAGTTTAATCTCCGTTCACACTAAAACTATATTCAAGGCTATGTTTTTGCCAATGCACAAACCAGCTCACACAAACTTCTCTCCTTGCTGCTTTACGATTATAAAGTTAACCGTACTGAAAATCTATACTTAATGTAGAACTAACATATGAATGATATGGAGTCATAACTTGCATCACAAAATAAAACTTAACAGCCGCTCACTTTCCCCGACCGTCAGCACAGGGCCTGCTTTTAAAGTTTGCCGCTAAGCACCAAGCACAACACCAAATACACATTTACGGCAGATTCCTGTGTTGTTAAAGGTATCAACTGAATTCTTTGCAAATGTGGTCCTAAGGAATCTTTTCGAAATTAAAAGTCAAGTTTTTGAGTCTGAATTTCTCCACGTGGAATCAGTCAGACATGAACATGTTAGTCTGATTTTTGACAGGTCTCAAATCGTTGGCAACTTTCTGGGAACGTGAGCCGAGTTTTGAAGTCATTTATAGTTTGTAATAAAAGACTTGCAAAAACTTCTATACTCTTTCCTGTAAAACTAGGAAAGTGGATTTCCTTTCAAATTAAATGCACTTACATTGAATAATTATTGTCGTCCCAAAACTTGGAAGGTCCACGCATGCAATTACTGACAACAAGAACGTGTTAATTAGCATAATTATTACGATCGACTCATGTTGAGCTTCAAAACATTATGGAACTTTGAAACTCATCCGAGCATTTACATGTATGGCACTTTAAAATGTTCCAAGTATAACCAGGTTAAGTGTATGGTGGTTTTGTTTTCAATCAAATGTTTTGGTTTACTTAAAATTTTGATGCTGTAAATTGGCTGCCGAAGTGAGAACAGGAGTGAGGTAATATAAAGGAAAATATGTTCTTTTATAGGCAGCCCAAGCTCTTGAGTTGCTTAAATATTATAGTTTGTATGGGAATTAATAAAAATACCTTACCTTGCTTGCATTCAACTCCTAAGTTATTACAAGTGTGCATGTGGTTTTCGATTTGCAACAATGGATATGTTTTCCTTCGGCTGCTTCATTTTAACTGAGAACAACTTGTAATTAACTGTGTGTGTTCACAGGATAAATATAAATGTAATTTCTACGGCTCATGGTTTGAAAAAATTACATACCTCAAAGTAATTAAAACGTTTTAAGCATGCATGCTATGTGTTTTTTTATTCGGTCATCAACCTTATATGGCAAATGAATTGGGGTTCAAGGGGAAGTTTTGACTTACATGTAACCCGGTCGAATGAAGATAGAATGAAGAAGACAAAGCAAAGATTAACATCAACTGCATCTGTACAGATGAATTTGGCTGAATAACCGTCGACGGTTAGCCACCCGGCGTTTACCCCGTGGCACCATGAAGCCGGCCTGCATTTAGCCGTCAAATTTTGGTGGCTCTGGTGCTGCCGATGGTTGCAAAGTTTTTGAGCAGGACTGATGTGGGGAATCAAATCAATATGATCTCAGTGAAAATGAGTCTTCAATGAGTGTCTTTCTGTTTGTTCCTTTGCAGACATTAATGAATGTGAGAAGGAAAATGGGCACTGCCAGCATATCTGCAACAACACCAAGATCGGATACTTTTGTTCCTGTCGGCGTGGTTATGAAGTGGCCCTTGATGATGCCAAATCCTGTCGAGGTTGGATAATAATAACAGTAGCATTGAAAACTTTGTTCAAAAGTCTGTGAGATGACTTAATGCTTTCTTGAGAGAAAGTAGTTATGTACAAAACACCAGTACCTTCCCATTGTTATGTAATAGATACAAATATGAGAAAATAATCTGTATCGGTATTAACCACAATGGCAAGCCATTACATGAGCGCTTGTGAATCCCATATAAATTAGATACAAATATGATACAAATACGATACGAATACGATATCTTACTTGTGAAATGAAACTTACCATAGTTTACCACTTACAGTCAAGCCCAAAACTTTTTCACGATATTGCTGTGGTTAACATTTAGCGATATTGCTGTTGGCAGAAACGATATTGCTGTTTCTCAAAAACGATATTGCTGTTTCCCAAAAACGATATTTCTGTTTCCCAAAAACGATATGTCATTTTGCTGTTATTGAAACAGAAATTGCTGCACAGCAATTTGCTGTTTAGAATGTACAGACATATTTAATTCCAGTGACGGGCCGTACACTGCTTGTCAACGAGTTTTTTTGTTGTTCGCATTCTACCTTGTTTCCCGCTTGTTAATTGTGACGTGAAAGTATAAGCCTGCCACTTACTCTGAACGCAAATTTCCTAATTCCCTGCTATTAAAATGTCTTGGTAAAATTTTTGGCTAAAGCCAGTAAAGTAAATTTAATTCTTCTCGCCGCATCTTGCAAAGTAATTAATTGCTAATCCGTTCCCAGACCCAGAATGAAAATATTCAGCAAAACTGCCAGGACTTGATCACAGTTAAATTTTTAGAAACCCTAGTTCAAGAAACACTGGTCTTTACGGTTTAGAATCAGCTGATCACGTTACATTATTTACAGACAACTGACATCTTCACAGCTTCAGAAGGACCGCTTCAGAATAAATACCTGAATTGAGAAAACGCTGGCTACGGTAAACATTGGGAACACATTAAAGCTGAGATCAAACAGACAGCTTATAAAAAAAACAGTCAATCCACGCGTCACAGATTTCACGTATTAATACATCGACAAACTTTCGAAAGAACTGCTTTCTCAAACACATTTGAGGCGATTTTGAGAAGCAAAACATTCTCCTCCTGAGACGGATTAACATATTACCATAGCACCTTCCTATTGGTTAGTTGTTTTCACACTCACTTTTCTACTGGTTGTTGATTGATTGATTGACGGATAGTAGTGAAATGTACACTTTTTAATTCAGACCCGTGATTGTGAAGTGCTTTGAATTGTTTAGTCCAAGAGCATACAAGTTGTATCCAAATCAACACAGAATGGCCTTTTCATGTTTGAAAATATTATGAATTTTCCTGAAACTTAGATTGCTGCTGGGCATATTTTCGAAATTAAAATCTGAAGTTGGAGTCTGAATTTTGCCACGTGCAATCAGTCAGGCATGAACATGTCAGTCTGATTTTTGATCGCTGCACTTTCTGAGAGAGTGAATAGAGTTTTAAAGCGAAGTTTGTAATGGAAGACGTGCAAACCTATACTCTTACCAGAAAACTTCTACTGGGTTAGTGGAACCTTTTCCTCCTTTTGAATTAAATGTGCTTTAATCATTGAATAGTCTTCCCAAAACTATTTCCTAAATCAGCAATTGCTGTTTTACTTACAAAAGCGATATATATCGTTTTTGAGAAAGCGATATTGTTTTTGAGAAAAACGATATTTTGATTACTGGCAAAACAATATTGCTGTTTGCTGTTTTCCAAAACAGCAATTGCTGTTGACTATCAGCAATTGCTGAGTCGCTTCAGCATGAAAAAGTTTTGGGTTTGACTGTATAAGCTACAGCATTTTGCTGCAAAATTTTGAAAATCCTGAAAAATAATCCCAGTAAGGGGTGCAGTTTATAGCCAAGTACTATGAAATGTGCTCCAGAACTCACAAAACATGGACTTTCACCTTGTCGTCCAACGTGTTGTTGCTGTCAAATGTTGTGGTCAGCAGTCTACATTCAAGATGGGGTCTGCCAAACCTAGACGGAGAAGGACTTCCATGTGTTTAGCTTTGGTTTTTCAGTAAATTTGTGAGGTTGATGAACTGTAAATGTCTTCGAACTAGAATATAAACCTCAAGCCATTTTAGATAATCTGGGGGAATTTGAGATCCAGAAACATTGCCTAAAATTGAGAAAAAGTTGCTCCAAACTTGACTTTGTTTTAGTGAGAAATTGCAAAAATCACAATGTGGCTTGAGGACAAAAAAAATTCTGCTAATCTCTGATGAGTAGTTCTTACCTCGGACGACTAGATTTCCCAAAGCAAGGACAAGTCAAATTTACCACATACAATAGTAGTCTTTATTTTCTTCTAGCTTTGTAAGGATCTCTCGATCAATAGCCTTTGTAAATGTGAAGAAATCACTAAGTAATTTAACTTATTTCTATTCAGATTCATGTGGTGTGTGCTTCATATCAGGTGCTTATTACATGTACATGTAGCAGGTGCTTCTGCTGAAGTCAGTGACAACACTGGGATAAGATGCTGGGACACGTGACTTTCAGAAAATGTCTATGAAGTTGATCATCCAGTCTGTTTCATACAGAATTTGACCAAACCTCGCATATAATTCAGAAGGCCCATGTAGTATGATTTTTGAAATAGATGATCCAAAGGGACTTTGAGTCTGAGCTACATGTATGTTAATTAAAAGCCAAGTGAAACAAGTGTTTAATACCTGTATGTAAAACAGACAATGGCGATGCTATACAAAGTGAAGTGAAAATCAGATTAGTGAAAATCAATATCAGATCTTCTCTTCTGTATTTTTGAAGAATTCGACTAGATCTCCCTAATCTAGCTCTAAAAAGTCTTCAGACGAGATTTTCACAGAAATGCTCCCAGAATTAGAATCTTCTTCACAAGACACTTAAACTTAGATTTCAGAAGGAAAAAGCGTAAACAAACTTCTAATTCATGTAACTCAAAAAAAAAAGTTCCTCTGTGTTGTTTTTTCTTCACAGAAATTAACCCCTAGACTTTCTCAACCAATTGGTCAATTCAACAACCCCCCTATTGGAATAATTCCTCTATTTCATGGGAAAACTTACGCTAATCAGTTTTGCCGGTTTTCTGGCACGTGGTGTTTTAGGTACTTAAGTTTTGAGCTGGAAAACCATTGTGTGGTGGTGAAAGAGTTAAAGTGAGTGTGGCTTAGAAGTGGTAAACTATGGTATACAATATTTGAAGGACTTGGGAATCAGGAGAAAAAACAGTTTTCCAAATCTTTTTCTATAATCAGCATTTTTACGTACAAGAATAGTTACAACCTACCTTATTATAGGAAATTAACAATGCACTTTATTAACGCGATTTTACAAAATTCGCGTTAATTTAATGTATCTTAATTAATGTCGATGTAAATTTAATGCACGCTATTTTACAACATTGTTATTTTAAAGCACCTTTATTTCATTTCAAAACCTTATTAGTTCATGACTCCTCTATTGGCTCTTCAGAGTCACTATTGCGGTTTGGTTTCCGTCAATCAAACGAGTGAGCAGCTCTTGGTGATTTCACCGTGAGGCTTTGAAAGATCTTTTGAATTGATAGGGTCTAGTTAGGCTTCAAACCCAAATTTTCGGCTTTAAAAAAAACTTAGAAACATCCGTGCACTTGTCTTGGAAGGTTTTATTGACGGAAGCCAAAACGCAGTTTGGCGTTCAGAAATGTAAAGTGCGAGTTTGCAGAATTATGAAAATCGCAGTAAATAAAGCAAGATGCTTATCGAAAAATTCGTGTTAATTTAATGCATGTAAACCTAACTTTTGAAAAATTCGCGTTAATTTAGTGTAACGTAAATTTTCTTCGCGTTGTCAACGTGCATTGTTAATTTCCTATAATAAGGTATTCAACTTCAAAAAACTAAAAGCAACCATAAAAAAAAAGAGAAAAGAATTGTCACTAAGGTGATTTGTTTCTGACCCCTTCACCTACAGTAGTGTGCACTGTCAAAACAAGTTCCATAATGGTGAGATGATCTGTATACACATACAGTACCGCCCAGAAACAGAATTTTTCGGGAGCAGATCGCGAACACTGTTCGCGAATTGCTCGCACCATGTTCGCGAATTGTTCGCACTGTGTTCGCAAATTGCTCGCGAAAATTTCGCTCAATGTTCGCGATCAACTTCTGTGTTCGCAGTTGATCGCGAACAACTCTTGACATTCATCTCGCTAGTCATATGACTTCGTGGATCATCACTTCTTCAAGCTACGAAATCAAGCCATCATGCTTGTGTTGGAGATATTTCCCATATTGTCAAACGAAAATTCGGACCAGGTTATAGAAATATGATCCGAAATTTCTGAGAAATTTCGAAGCATACGTGTTCATTGCACAATTTCGTATTTTAACCTTTCTTTCACCAGGATTAACGTGTGACAAATTCGAATTCATGACAAACAGTTTACAAACGTACAGTAAGATGGTTTTGGTAAATACCCTACGTGCCAGAGACATCAAAAAGTCAAGATTCTTATATAATAAAAGTCCCTGTCGTAACTGTCAGCCAGACGCGTGTCTCATTTCTGACACAAATACCGCGGGAAGGTGCAATTAAATTTCCATTTACGCGAACTGACTGAACCGATCCAATACATCAAAGCTCTTTTAATTCAAAAGGAATTGCACTCTCCAAGTAGAAGTTTTCTGGTAAGAGTATAGAAGTTTTTGCACGGCTTTCAATACGACAAACGTTGCTTCAAAACTCTGTTGATGTTCTGTAAAAAATTCAGACTGACACTTTCACGCCTGACTGATTGCACGTGGAAATTCAGACTCTAAGAAGAATTGAGATTTTAATACGCAAACATTTACAATGAATTCTGCCGAAACCTAGTAACAAGACAAGGATCTGCCGTAAATGTGAAACTACACTGAAACAAAAGTTTATTTGGTGTTATGCTTTGCGCTCAGCGAGTCAAGCTTTAAAGCGGGCCATGCACCGCCGGTGAGGGAACTATAAAGCGAGCAGCCGTTGTTTTGTTTATTTTACGGCTCACGATATTTCGATAACTGCATGGTCCAAATTTACTTTAAAACTTTATGCAATGACTTTTACAAAGATCTGGAAGGCTGGCGGATCTGAATATTATTGTGGATATACGGATAACGTTTACAAAATTGAACACTTCCGAAGTTGGGACGTGTGATTTAGTAACGTCGGTTATTACCCTTCCGGTCTTCGATTCGGGTTTCTATTATTATAGCCTGATTATACTGACTGAACTGAAGTAAACTCTACAGTTGTCCTCCTGTACCGTTCGAAAGTGAGCCGTAAAGTACAGTTAATCAAAGTCCGAATAAAGTTTACAACTCAGGTTGGTCGAATTGACCGAGTGAGCCGGAAAAAGTAACTTGATCTTGGACATGCATGGATCGAAATTTCAAAGGATCGACGTTTCGAAGAAGCGAAGTTTCGTGTGAATGTTCAAAGAATACCAAACAAATTTCGCACGATATTTCGTAGAGTGCAGCGAAACACTACCATAAACGAAAGCTAGATATTAAAATACATCTCGTTGTCTTTGAAAGTGGGTTCATTAAAATATATTACCGAAAGGCTCTCAATATAATTTGCTGTGCAAAAATGTAAACAAAATAGCGTGCGCTGTACTGGCATCTCGAAGTTCTAATACATTGAGTGGACTTCTTGCACGTTCTTGCAGTGTAGCCGCAAAAAGGCAGTTATCAACTCGTTAAACTTGCGTGTTCTTGCAACTTCTTGCGGGTTCTGGCGCCACAAGAAGTTCTTGCGGGACTTCTTGTGCGTGTAAATTTTGGGCTGTATTTTATGCTCGCGATGTTTGTGCGTTCGCGAAGAAATCGCGAACAATTTGCGAACAGTTTGCGAACAAATTGCGAACAGTTCGCGAAAAAAACGCGAACAGATTGCGAACACTGCACGCGATCTGCTCGCGAAAATTTCGCGAACAAATGTACATATGTTTCTGGGCGGTACTGTAGGCAGAAGTTTTACCATCACGTTTTACCCTGGATAAGGGGAGGTTCAGTGGTCGGTCGTGACACGTCTCTCGTACTAACTCCTGCTAGACGTTTTACATGCTAGACTTAAACATAACTTGCATTAAACTCTCACTTATTTAAAAGAAACCACTACATCTCCAAGTTGTCAGTGTGGCTTTCACACAGAATCTGTTGTCATTATTTTCTATTTTGTCCTCTTTTTGCCGCTCCGCGTGTAAAGGCCCATTCAAACGGATGAAACATTGTTCAACGTGTTGCAGCCATTTGAATACCCTGTTACATGATGTTGCATGAGGTTTGAAACAAGTCAAACTTCATGCAACATCGTGCAACAGGGTGTTCAAATGGCAATGTTACATGCAACATGTTGCACGATGTTGCATCCGTTTGAATGGGCCTTAACTCTTCTCACCTCTAAAAGAAAATCGCAAATACTTCTTCATGGACAGATTATTCAATTAATTTGTTGAATGTGTTCATAATTTTATTCAATTAATTTGTTGAATGTGTTCATAATTTTATTACCCAGTCTAAAAGATTTGATAACCATGTGTCAAGTTGAGGATTCTAAATGTAACGTTTCTTATTTCCCTCCCTATAATGTAATTTGTTTTCTTTATATTTTCTCTCTACCATATACATACTGGTTAGTGTGGCTGTAAATAAGCATGATCTCACTCAATGAGCCCTTGGCTCTTGGAGAAAGTAAGAGTTTCATACCGAGAGCCAACGTTCTAAGCCCTAAACATCCCAAGGGCAGTAGGCCCAAGGGATGTTTAGGCATTAGAACCGAAGGTTCGAGGTATGAAACTGTCTTATATCACATTTGGTGAGTTATAAACCTCCCTGTAACAGTCTATTGTTGAACGGGTTTATACCAGAGTTTCACCCCTGTGAAGAACAAAGAAAAACATGTCAAGTGTGATATAAATGTAGTTTAAAGGGGCTCTGTCATGAATAACAGGCCTGGTCACTATGCCGCCCAAAACTTGAAATCGTTCACCAACGCTTTCAAGTTTGAAAAGCAAATATATCCCGAGGGGCTCACAATATTGATTCAATCCGTCTACATCGCAGCCATCTCTCATTTTAGTATATAGTAGTTTATCTTTCATATTTAGTTGTTCAAGTTTTATATTTACCAGAAATGTTCGTAATAATTCAGATGTAGTTGTAATGAGATTTTGGGATGGCATCGACAAGAACTTCGAGCTTCAATGGCGGCTCAACTGCCCGTGATGGACGAAGAAAACAAATCTGGCCACAGAAAGATTTTGAAGAGCCTGAAAGAACACTGGAGAACGTGTCAGGAAAGCCCACAAGAGTATAGTCCTTGTCTGGAACATTTACGAAGCCTGAAACGATTTCAAACACCGCTTTTGAGATACGAGTTTCATGTTTACAGTGCCCGGGTTTCGGCGGCCAGTGAAATTACGCTTCGGTTGTTCATTCCTGCTTGCATTCGTCCCCTTTAATACGTTTCTGACTACAAGAACTCTTGCATTCGTAAGTAATTTTATCTCCCTGAAAGTTGGAGAGAGAATAGATGAGTACATTTTGTAGGTTCTAATCGAGAAAGCACAACTTGCATGCCTAGAAATGTAGTTTACGGTAAAATACGGTAAATTCGACATCCGGTCACTGAAACTTGCCAGAATGTGTTTCTCTTCAGCCTGAATCTCCATTGCAGCAGTGATAACAATACAAACATGTTTTTCTAACTGAATGCCTTCGAGCAAGAGCCAGTTTGTATCATAATATAACTGTCGTTCTATCGCGATCGCAAGGAACTGAAACTCATTACAATTTTTCAAGTGTTATGCATATCATTAAATTGCTTGAAACCTGTTCATGCGCATCTCATGACAGAGCCCCTTTAATGCATTTAAATAAGAAAAAAACCTCTAGTTGTACCCGATACATGATTCTTACTGGCTTAATTAGTATTCTGTGTCTGACTTACAGAATGCTAGTTACATGTAGCTTAGTAGTTTATATTTGTGTATCTGATAATTCAGAGGTATCCATATAACTCAAATGCTGAGTTTGGATTGGTTAGCACCCTTATGAATTATTAATGAATTTAACAAGATAATTTTATCTTACAGAATGAAAATGTAATACTTGAACTGATTAATGTTGTGCATTTCACCTTCAGACATCAACGAGTGCAATACTCCAGGAACCTGTGGCCAGTTTTGTGAAAATACAAAGGGCAGCTACAAGTGTACATGTGTGGATGGTTATAGACTGGAACCTGACCACAGATCATGCAAGGCCCTTGGTAAGTATCTTGTTGCTACTGTAGGGTGTGGGGTACCATAGTAAGGTGATTCTCACATTGTTATCATAGGGTGTATCATAGGACGTACCATTGTTCCTTGGTTGTGCATAATTTTATACATTACTGTGTAAACTAGAAAGCTGTAATGACAATGCCAGCAAAGGAAGTCATTATTAATGATCAGTACTTGTGCCATGTCAATCATTGTTGTGTAATCTCTCTGTTGCCAGTGGCCTAGCCATCTGGCTCCAGGCCTTGTGTATAATTTTTTCAGCATATTTGTTACTATATACAAAAGACAAGAATAGGGAATTAAAGGGAACACATCCCTTAAAAAAATTATAAGTTAAAAAAATAATTATGATCTAAAAGTGCTAAAGAAAGATTCAATTTGTTAGAACCTCAGACCCCCAGGGGACTCCCCACGAGTGGCCCTTCTGGGTCGATTGTGTTGGACCTACAACTTTATTATAATCTGGCGACATCTTTGCTCTCATATGAAGTAGTGTTTGATTTTTTTTAAATATTAAAATAGCACATGTGTTTTTTAGGTGAAGAAGCCTTTATAGTCTTTACGAATCGTCAGGATATCCGTCGTCTTATGCTGGATTCATCAGATTACACCGAAATTGTTCCAAAACAGCGAGCAGCCATTGCCGTTGACTTTGACTATGAAACAAGACAGGTTTATTGGACAGATGTTATTGATGAGAACATCAAAGTTGCTCCTATAACAAATGGTTCTGCTGTTGAAGTAGTAGTTAATTCATCATTACATACACCTGATGGCATTGCAGTGGATTGGATAAATAGGAAATTGTATTGGACAGATACAGGAACAGATGTCATAGAAGTTTCTGACTTAAATGGAATTAACAGGCTGACATTGGTTAAGGAAGGGTTGGATGAGCCTCGTGCTATTGTGGTCTACCCTGCTATTGGGTAAGTATACATGCTTCTTGTTTATTACTAGAAAACAATAGTATTTATACTATGTGTTGATGCTTTGGGATATCACACCACTTAGATTATTGTGCTGTTCCACAGTCTGTTACAGTTAGCAGAGGTGAGCAGCAGGAAATTAACCATAATATTAGAGGTACAGTTGCGCCGCAAACTTCTTCATGCTAACACGCCGATATTGCTGAACAGCAATTGCGGTTTTAACGACAATTGCTGCTCCGCAATATCAGCAATATTGCTGTTTCCAAAAACGGCATTGCTGTTTCTTAAAAACAACATTTTGTTTTGCCTTTTTTCAGACGATATATCGGCACAGCAATTGCTGTTTTTATTGTACACAAAGCTCTGGGTCTGCATTGAGCATTTTCTCTGTTTTGATTGTAATCTTTACTGAGAAAAGCTGAGAGCCACGAAGCGTTGAAAGTGGTATTCTCTCCTTGCCGTTTGGCATGGCTCGCTTATATTTTAAACTTCTTGAGACTCTATCGGCCCGCTATAAACACTTCCAAATAAACTTCTTGAGACTCGGCCCACTATCTGCTAACACTTGGCAATTAAAGTTTCAAGTGGTCCGCTACTGACACGGCCCCACTAATAAACCCCAATATGAAAAAAAACTTTATCTCGTTTTCACGTTTATTGTCTTCTCTTGAATTTTCTTATCATTTTAATGAGAAAGTGATTGACCACTTTTCTTTGAGACGTTTTTGGGGTACTGTAGTTTTTTTTCCAAGTCCATGTCTGTTTACATCGCTAAAAAGTCAGGTGTGAAGTTTTCTATTTCTGGCTGGTTTTTGAAAGTTTTTGTTTGCTCTGAGATCACACCAAAACATGGATTGAACCACACCGGCAGTAAGACAAAGTAAATACCACTAATAGGATGGTGGTTATTGCAATGCAAGCAATGCTAATTTCCACCTCGTGTTGTGTCACGTTCATGCTAATTACCATGTCACAACCGATCCTGATCACGATCAGAATACTTGAAGTGTTGGCTGTTGCACTATTCAGCTAGTTCCATGCCTTTTCGTGTTTTTAGAACTTTACTTTTGCTGTGTTATTATTAAATTTAGCGGCTGTCAGTCTTGAGATTTCTATTTTGAAGCACTAACTCTTGTGTTGTTTATGTCAGTTTAAACTTGCAAACTGTCGGAGTGTAGTGAATAATACAATACTTTGAGAAAATATACTGTAAATGAACCATGGTGCTGCAAATTTCACTTCACAACAGAAAGTGAAATTTCACTTTTGGGTAGCTTTATCGTTTAATTAAGCACACTGCAACGTGATTCTTGTGTAACGTCGGATTGTGTACAAACTGATCAGAATGAACCACAATTGCCGTTTTATTTACAAAACCGATAAAAAAAATTTTAGAAAACAATATTGCTGATTGCTCTTTTATAAAACAGCAGTTGCTGTTCATTAACAGCTGAGCCCGTTCAGCAATTGCCTTTCCGTGCGTGAAGAAGTTTGCGGCGCAACTGTACTACTGTAGGTATTGTAGTTGATTGTTGTTGCTCAGAGTTCACACCTTAGGCAGTTAATGCAGTGTCCTTTCAATCTGAAATAGATCATTCAGCAATTGCCTTGATGCATTGAGTATTATGTAACCGTAGTTAACAACTCTTCATGTCTGCCCAATTTTTTTATATTATAAGGTACATGTTCTGGTCGGACTGGGGTCAGTCACCCAAAATTGAACGCTGTGGCATGAATGGCGATCCTAAAACAAGACTAGCATTAATTACTACCAATATTCTATGGCCGAATGGACTGACAGTAGACTACACTGTGGACAGGATGTGGTGGGCTGATGCCAAGGAACACACCATAGAATCTGCTAATCTCGATGGTAGTAAGAGGAGGGTGGTATTGAGTGAAAATGTTCATCATCCATTTGCCCTGACTGTATTTCAAGATTATATTTACTGGACAGATTGGTTCAAAGAGTCTATCCACAAGGCAAATAAGTTTGATGGTAAACAGAGGTCTGTTTTACGGGATGGAATATTCTCTCCAATGGATATACATATCTATCATGAACAGAGACAACCAAAAGGTAAAGGGAAACAACTCCCAAAACTATCCCCTCCCCCAAAGAATTGTTTTACTTGGTAAAATAGCGAGTCTTGAGCAACTTCTTAAAGTGCCTATGAAGTGAAAGAAACCCTGTTTTTATTTTATTGTATAAAATTTTAGTCTTCCCTTAATCATTTTATGGAATTAAAAATCAATTTGGGAAGCACAAACAATATTGTTTTTGTGTCAAGTAAGGCATAATTGCCAAAATCATGTCACTATAGATATGCTGCTAAAGATATGCTGCTAAAGATATGCTAATCACAAGACTGTATGATGTTAAGTGGTATATTCCTCTGTGTAAATACTAGAAAATAAAGTGGTTTTTTTTTCATTCCAAATGTCTTACTAACAGGGGCCTTAATGCCATCGGCCACATTTTTTCTCAGAGAAGCCTTGCCATCAGCCATATTTTTACTTTCCTGAACCACTTGACACCACACATCTGATTAGCATAATATCTGTAACAGCATGTGAAATGAATTGTCACATGATTTTTGGCAATATTATGCCTCGCTTGGCTCCAAATAGTTTTTTTTAATTCCACAAAATGGCTAAGGGAATTAAGACTAAAACAATAAAATAAAAATGGAGTCTGGTTTTTCACTTCATAGGCACTTTAAGATCACAACTTTTAAAATCTTATGTCTCCCATTTACTGTACTTTTAAGAAATGACACCCATTAATTTCAGTTAAAACTCTGCTCTGTGAAAACTGCAGCCCTCGTTGTTACGGAAATTCCTTAGACATAGCAACAGGGAGAAGTGAAGAATATACTATGTTGACATATTGTCAGTAGCATGTGACTATCATACTTTCAAAATAAATGAATTCAAGCAATCTCCATGTGACTATATTCCAAAGTTCAAACTCCACATTAACTCTTGTCATATGTTTTTCTTTTAAATTGATATCTCAGTGAAAAAGTCGGATTATCTTCATTTCTACTTTATTGTTATCATTATTATTTCAATTAAAAAGTATTTTTAGCACGTAATTTAAAGGTTTACAGCTAAATTTGGATAATCTTCATTGTGCCCTTATGTTTATACTAAATAATTAATCACCAACAAACACTACAAGCTTCCCAAACACTGCCAAGCCATTGTCATAAATTATTTGCTAAGGCCTCTTTCCATTGGTCAGGTCGCAATCCGTGTGGGATAAACAATGGAGGATGTAGCCATATTTGTCTATTGGCACCTCGGCCCCGGACCCATACATGTCACTGCCTGCCAAATGTTGACCTGTTATACGATGGCCGAACCTGCAACTCTACAGGTAACCACCAGTTTGTTTATTAACGGTAGAACACCTCTAGTCATTCAAACAGAGAACACTGTTAATATCCAATCTCAACTCCTGATGTTACTTTTGTACCTTCTTTTTCTCTTTCCTGTAACTCGCATCTCAGGTAAGCTTTTATATCTTCATTTCTATCAGAAAGATGAGGTATTTTATTAAAAGCTTTATGCAACAGTTGGTTTATTATGAGAATTTGCCTTAATTTTCAACCATAGTGAGACAACTTATAGCAGTGGCTTTTGGAGTTGTGTTATGAAAATCCCAGGACTTTTGTACCTGTTTCTCTGGATTTATTTCTATGAAGATCAGGTTGTAAAGGCAATTACAAAACTATAAAAAGAGAACCTCCAGCTGTGTAAAAGTTTATATATTAGCAGAAAATTCTTCATCCAAATTTGTGCTAACAGTTGAAGGTTGCATGACTGGATGACAGGCCAGACGTGTGTCTAATTATTGCTAATGCATGGTTGCCACAGGTCAGGGAATTTTGCATCTGGTCAGGGAAATTCTAAAAAAAATTCAAAGTCAGGGAATTTTATATTTAGGTTGCCACAATGGCTTCTCATGTCTCAAAGTGTCTGCGAGGGGAGGCTACATGTTTTGATAATGAAATTTTGTTTTGGACGAGGGAATGTCAAACAGTCTTCTTGTGGTAAGTGAAAATTGTTTTCTGGTCAGGGAAAAGTCGGGGATTTTTTCCCCGATGGGTGCCAACCATGCAGGTGTACAGTGTTTGCGAAGTTTTAGAAACATTTCCCTACATTGTGCTAACCATCAGTTGAAGGTTGCATGAATGGATGACAGGACAGATGTGTGGTGTCTAATTATTGCTAAGTGTGTACACAACATAGGGAAATGTCTTTAAAAAAATTCAAAGCCTGAAAAGGAGAACAATTAAAGCTACATCTTCATGAACCCTAAAAATATTATTAATAATGACTCCTTTTAAAGCTAAGGACATTGAGACAAAGAACAAAATTATGAAGAAAAGAAAGATGTTAGAATAATATTACTGAAGGGTGAAGAAAGTGTGATACACTTCCTCAGCACTAGGTTATGTTAAATAATATATAGTGCTTAATTTCAGGTACTGCAAATTAGTTCATCCATTGTGTCTCATGGATAATGAATTTATTTTGTGAATATTTGAGAGAGTACTAAAAAATATTATTAAACTATCAATGAACATAGCCAACGTCGGGTAACAACAATTACACAGTTTGGTAAAGAGTTTTTTGTAAGGATATGTACCAGCTGGTATTTATGGCTACACGTGCAAAATAATAAGGTTTAATATTAGGTTACTGCAGAAACAAGAAACGTTTCCTTTATGGTTACAAGTGAACCACTTTAAATAACAAGGAGGACTGCTTGTTAAGACACATAACTCAATAGGCTACTGTTGTATAATGCTGCTTGAGAATAAAGGTTGTCATGCCAATAATCAGTTATAAAACACAAAAACTTAAAAACTGCATAAAATTATACCTGAGCTTTGGCATTGAACTTGATTCCACCTGCTTGAAGAGTTCTCTTTCCTTCCAATAATTTATGGGCCAATTCAGGCAAACTTGAAAGACCCATGGGCTAGTGGAATAAGGTTGAAGCTAATGCCTGAAGGGCAAGGTTAAATTTATTTTAAATGAATTATTCGTCTAACCCTGGTAGTAATAACCTTTACTTAATTTACAGGTGCCTTGCAATGCACTCCTGATCGCTGTAAGAACAATGGAACATGCGATGACAGTGATCACTGTAAGAGCAATGGAACATGCGATGACAGTGGACGTTTACCTAAATGCAAGTACGTATTGCAACTTGATTATGAGTTTGTAGCAGTTTGTCAATGACATGATGGTAAACAGATCATTTTTTATTCAGTGCAAGGTCTGACCAATGACATGATGGTAAACAGGTGATTTATTATCCAGTGCAAGGTCTAATCAATGACAATTCAATTTTATTGTTACACTTTTCCAGGAAATATTATAACAACGTAGCTTAGACTAGCTAGAGACTATAGGTAGAGAAAAAGAAAAAAATGTAATTACATATGAGTGTACAGAGGCCAAAGTAGCAAAGCTTTCGAGTTGGCCTCTGCCACAACAAGAGATAGTAATACAAATTATGTGAAATTATTGTCTTAGAAAATTCAGAGCAAGCAGCATGTTGGCAGTTTGGCATGATGGCAACCAGTAGAAGGATAGAATTAAAGAAAAAGGAATTCTACGTTTGATTTTCTAACAATAATTTTTTGTAGTCTTTCTTAAATTTCATGGCGGTAAACAGATCATTAATTATTATCCAGTGCAAGGTCTGATCAATGACATAATGGTAAACAGATCATTTATTATCCAGAGCAAGATCTGATCCTTGTCTTGGTTCAAATGTTGTCATATCTTGATCAAGCAATCTATTTTTAGTTCATACGTCTGTAGAATGGCATGAACATGTGTAGTCCGTAGGGACTGTCAACTGAAAGCCCTTTTTTTGGGAGAGAGAGAGAGTTGTATTGTACTTTAGGATTATCTTTGGGGTCTATAGATGAGGGGGCATCTACAGATGTACCTGTACATGGGATTTGTACACAAGGGGGCATCTACATTTGAAGGGCTGTGTGCAAAAAGGGCATAAGTGACTCTTGATCACATTCTAAATTCTCCTTCGATTTCTTTGTTTTCTAAAGGAGAATTTAGAACGTGATCAAGGATCACTTAAGCCCTTTTTGCACACAGCCCTTCATTTGTACATGGGGACTAATGAATGGGATTCTAGAGTATCAACATGCATTTGCCTGTTGCAAGCGTTAAAGCATTCCTTGTCCACAGGTGTCCTCCAACACATTACGGTGAGAGGTGTGAACAAATTAGACATTCATCAGATGCAGATGGCCAGAGCAGCAAAAAGGGCAAAGGAATGGAAGACCTGGGTATGTGTACTGTGGTTTTTATTTGTTTTGAATTTAAAAAATTCTTGTGAGGCTATTTCAATCTTTGAATTATTAGGGAGTATTAATTCCTATCTTGTCCTTGTTATTTCAGCAACCACCGTAGGAATAGCAGTTGGGGTAATGGTGTTCATTCTCATCATAGCAGTGATTGTGGGTTGTTTGGTCTACAGAAGAATACAAAGGAAGTGAGTGTGCTGCTTTAATTGTCCATGCGTTATGTTTTTCAGTGGTGGTTCCTGCTTTTTTCACCTTATTGTGACTTGATATAATTATAGATGTTATTACATGTAGTTGACTAAGCATCTAATACGGCTGTGTATTATATAGAGCTTATTAGTTGACTATGAGCAGTGCTTGAAACTAATGGTCATTCACTCGTCAGAAACGAGTAAAAGTTCGATTAAAAATTTAACTTACTTGTCCCAGAGGACAAGTACACAATTTCCTCCTTTCATTATTTTCATTTTTATCTAAGTTAAACATGCTTAAAAATTGGTTTTGTTGCCTTTATTTATGATCGGTCATTCCTATTTTCCAAGCGCCATTTTGAAATCCGAGAGAAACTGGCTCGAGTTCGAGCATTCCCAGAAATCCTAGCGGTCACACCAAAGAGACAAAATGGTGGCTCGTAATCTCCTGAGTTATTTTCAAAGGGAAAATGGCCACAAATCACAACAAACTGAAGCTCGAACAGAAGCTCAAACAGAAGGCAGGCATCCCAGACCTCCTATATTTCCTATATATCCTATAATTTGTATAGGATCCTATAAAGAGCCTATATTTCAAGAAATCCTCCTATATTTCCTATAAATAGGATGTATGCTGAGTGATACATTTATATTTTGCACTTTTTAGCATTTTTGTTGTGAATTAACAAAAGCAAAATTCTTTCCTTGATCAAACACATAAAAGTTCACATGTTTTAAAAATTGTGTTTATTGTTTACTATTTATTGTTTGAAAGCTATTTTAGCTCCTATAAAGTGCTTATATTTTGAAAAAAATCCTATATTTTCCTATATTTAGAACTTGCACAGCCTATATTTCCTATCAAATTTGTCCAAAAAGTGGCTGGGATGCCTGAGAAGGTGATTATACAGGAATTGATTCCCAACCAACAGACACGAAAAAGCCTAGAAAAGAACGTGAATTCAAGAAAATTTGGAAGAAAGATTTCAAGTGGCTTGTTTACAATGAAGATGAGGGGAAAATGTTTTGCCAGTACTGCTTAGAATTTTCTAACATCAAAAATGAACAGTCTTCCTTTTGCAAGGGCTGCCAAAACTTTCAAGTTGATAGTCTTAGAGCGCATGAACGGTGTAAGGGGCATCTGACAGATGAGTGCTGATGCAGAGCATGTACGTTACTATGGCGTACCATCCCCGCCAAAATTCATGGTTTGAATTCGAAGTTCTTCACATGAATTTTACACTCAAGTAGAATATTTCATATTGTTATTTTGTATTTTATAAGCTTTATCAAGGTTTCAACATACGTGTTTTATATTTGTCGTTCAAGTTTTACATTCGAGATTGTCACTGTTCATTCTAAACTCCACGTCATGCATTCGTCGTTCGAGTTTGACATTACAAAGTCGACGACTTTTATTGTCAACTCGACGTTTTGAATTGAACTTCACGCTTCAGTAACTTCCCGGTTGACCTTGGGAACCGCTGACATAAACAATGCAGGCGCAACAGTCGATCACAAAATGGCGGCACAGTTTGTATTCTCCGTAGTTCAAGAAACAATTCAACGACTCGGTAACTGCCAACAGGAGGATGATTATAGTAGCATAGTGCTTCGTTTAGAGACAATGTTTTGTCAGAACTCGATATTGAAGAACTTGTGAACAAACAAACTACGAGTGCAAAGTACACAGGTAAAGGTTGTGATCGTCAACCCTAACGAGAAGAGTAGAAACGAGAAGCTCATTCTTTCTCTGAGGAGTCTAAGTCCATCCGCTTGGTGAATGTTTGCCGAAAGAAATGGACGACCGTTGCATAAATGTATTGAGGCGGATTTCTGATTATTTCCTCTACTGTACATCGCTACTAAGTTCAACGGCCGTGAAGTCAATAGCCGGATTGCATCTCTGCAATTTGGTCGACAATAGTACTTTTCAGTGGCGAATTAAATCACGGTTTGTTGTCGAGTTCTCTTTACCGTAAATATCATACTCTTTCCAAAGCCTGTCGAAAGCACAGCCAGAACATCTTTACCTAGAAGCCTAGGCTCTGTATAGCTTCCTCCTGCTCCGTTTTCAAAGTACCTTTACCCAGCCGCGGAGAAAGAAGCGAGCAGCTGTGTTCTCTCTAGAAAACCTTTGGAACCAAGGTAAAGGCGAAGGAGGGTAAAGGCGAAGGCGAACTTTGAAAACGGAGCAGGAGGAAGCTATAGCAGAGCCTACTTCTAAGTAAAGATCTTCTAGCGCTATGGAAAGAGCATGCTATTTACGGTTTACAAACTTGCAAAAGAGAACTCGACAACAAACCTCTCGCAGTTCGCCGCTTTCTCCGCTGAAAGCAGGCTATCTGCAACACGGCGAAGGGCAGCTTTCGTATTAAGTCTTAACGGGTTCCATAGTCAGTAGAACACAGAGATCAAGCACGTGTGCTGTTCCTGTCACATCTGCGCCAGCGTAGCGCCTGCGTTTATTACCAGACCTAACAACTCCAAGGATGACTACCGAGGAGTTCTGGGTACGAGGTTCCCAAGGTCAACCGGGAAGTTACTGAAGCGTGAAGTTCAATTCAAAACGTCGAGTTGAAAATAAAAGTCGTCGACTTTGTAATGTCAAACTCGAACGACGAATGCATGACGTGGAGTTTAGAATGAACAGTGACAATCTCGAATGTAAAACTTGAACGACAAATATAAAACACGTATATTGAAACCTTGATAAAGCTTATAAAATACAAAATAACAATATGAGTGTAAAATTCATGTGAAGAACTTCGAATTCAAACCATGAATTTTGGCGGGGATGGTACGCCATACGTTACAAGCAAAGGGCCAGAAGCCAGACCAATCAATGCTGCCCTAATGAGACTAGAAAGGGAAACGCTTGCAAAAATGGAAAAACTATTTAACACTGCATATTACATATGTTATCTTAAGATAAGCACTGTATGAGCATAATATGGCTGTGTATTATATAGAGGTTAATAGTCGGCTAAGCATCATTTTCATACAACTGTGTATTATACATAGGTTATTAGGTGACTAAGCATCTAATATGGCTGTGTATTACAGAGTCTGAGGTTATTAGTCAGCTAAGCATCTAATGTGGCTGCATTATTTTGGAAAGGGGAACCAAAAACAAATGATGAGTAAAGAACACAACCAATTAGATGTTTAGCCAACTAATAAGTAGTTTGTTATATAAACTCTGCCAAGGAATTTTATTTTATTTCCATAATAACCATTGCATGCATACTCATTTGACTGCTACTACCAAAATAGGGTCTCATATTTGGTGCTGTCTTGTGCACATTTCATGCGTTGTCGGCAGAATCGTAGGAAAGCAGCTAACTAGTGTATCTAGACCTGCTGTTGGCTGCTTCTTTGCCTCAGTATTTGAAATGATGAGTGGTAAACTTATGTTATTTCCTCATTTCGTTGCAGTAGTCACCGAACAATGACATTTGATAATCCTGTTTACAAGAAGACAACAGAATCCAATAGTTCACTGGATAATTTTACAATAAACTTTGGCCACCATAATGGGAGATGTCAAGGATTATTGGTGAGAATATCAAAACACTACAAACTTTTCGAATTTAGAATATGAGCAAAGACACTCAATTTGTAATGGGGCTTGAAACAACCATAGGGGCTGACCAAAGGCAGGTCCAGGCTAAAGCACAGAGAGTATCAACTGCAAAATGGGGCATTCTATCACAACACCTGTGGAAATTAAACATGGAAACAAGGTGATTTCGGACAATGTACTGGTTTGTTTTCTGTTTTGTAAAGAAACCCACGTGTTGCCCAAAATCACCTTGCTCCCGTGTTTATCCACAGGTAACCATCGCAATAATGTCAACGTCAATTTGGGCCATCCGAATTTAGGGTGTTGGTTTTTGTCGAGGGAGGAAAACTGGAGAACCCAGAGAATACCAACAAACTCTACTCCTATGTTACCAGGGCTTGAACTCTGGCTTCAGTGGTGAGAGACAAAGTGCTTCCCACTTATGCCAGCCTGGCTCCACCCCTTAGTCAACAACACTGTTCTTGCAGGGCCTGTTTTACTATATACTGTTATAGACCTCTTGCTCCTCCTGTTCCCTTTCTTGGAGTCAATAAAGTCAACTATTGAATTATTTTCCCAGGAATTTTTTTGGGGCAGGTATCAGTTTGCGTATACAAATTACAACATTTAAAATGCCGTCTAACTATCAGCATGTGCTAACTTATTTTAAATGTGCTTTTATTTCAGAGTTCTTTTAGGAATGATGTAGATATGAGTAGTTGCTGACACAATGAAATATTGAAGATCTGTACAGAAAGTATTATATTAATGATAATTATTATTATATCATGAAAATATTCATATAGTGAAAGCCAGTCATCCTGGAGATGCTGTGTAGTATTTAGCAGCTATTGTGAACGATTTGCACCAGAAAATCATGGTCGCCCGACCACTTACAGACCAGTGCAAATTGTTCAAAATAGCTATTTAGCAATAATATGCAGGGTAATGTGAGCAAAGGTCTCAACTTCATTCCTCCTTACAATCCAACCACAGTTTCTATTAATTTGCTGTTGTATGTAGTTATCATCACATTGCTGCCCAATCTGTCTTACAATATTTTGTGAATGAGTGGGTGTGAGTAGGTGAGTTAGTGTTTTCCTTGTATATAACACCAACCATTAGTGGCAAACAGAATGTCAAGCATATGAGAAAATTGAAGTGAATTGGGAATACAGTTTTGGTTTCGCCTAAAAACACCTTAGTTCAGTTGAGTAAATCATAGTATAATTCTCACATTACATACCTGAACACAGAATATTATACTAGTTAAATGCTGGCCATAGTTTTATATTGAGTTATATCTATCCTGGAGATAAGGCATAGTCATTAGCACTAACTTTCTAACAATTTGTAATAGCTTAAATGATTGAAAATATTTTTGTAGCTCTAAAAGTAACACAGCTGGATTGTGCCATCTTTGTACATGTTTATAAATTGCTGCAAAATCTTTTAGAAAATCAAATATATCTGTGTATAAATGCAGTGGAATGATTGTAAACAAGAGGAACCTGAATTTACACACTACACCGAACCAGCACAGTACACCCACACATGTCATATTACCCTGCAGCCAACAATAAAAGTCAACAATAAAAGCCAACAAGAACTTCCTTTTAATTTGAAGAAAGCTTTGAACCATCAATGACCTATGGTCATAAACTGAACTGACGAGAAGTAGTACCAAAACATCGGAGATTACATACATGTAGTAGATGTAATATTAGGGCTTTTTTTCACACTAGCTTAGTAATATCAAGCAATACCAAGTCTAGGAGTGAGCCAAGGCTAGCTGGTATACATTGTACCTCTGCTAACTGCAATTATTATACATTTTACTCACATCTCGATTCTGATTGGCTGAGAAAACGCAACAAATTCTCCATAGCTAGCTGTAGCACTAAATGTGGATGTGTACAACATTATCTGCTAGCAGATAATACTAAAGCGCTCGATGGTAAGCAAATATGACAATTTTACGCTAGAAAGCAGGGCACTTATTTCGTTATTTTGAGCCATTTTAGCGCTCAGCTATGTTTCTAGTCATTCTTTTCTCCTAAACTCGTAAAATAAATGCAATTTTTAGCTCGAATATGAAAGAAAACATCTTGAATCATGCAGAAATTCAATTGTAAACAAACCAATTTTATGGGGTGTTTCATTTAGCTTTGTTTGCGATAGCTTCATCTTTTGGTAAAACTTGAGCTTAAAAATGTATAATAAAACAATTATTGAATTCGGTTTTTACATGATAGCAAAAATTAACAAGACCTTGATCTGTGTTATCAGCCTCAGCCTTTGGCTTCAGCTGATAACACAGACCACTGTTGTGATATTTTTTTCGCTATCATGCTCAACCTCATCCAATAATTGCTTATTGTGCGCATAATATTGATGCTTGAACTTTTGGAAAAAATGGATATGTATTACCGTATTCATGGTTTTATTGCTGGTATACAAATGTATGTGTGTGTTAAATCACAGAAAGTGTTTTCAGTCAAGTATATTATGCTGTCCTAAGATATCAGAGAGAGAAATCTGAAATTAACGTATTGTGTATTTTTGTTGTCAGTGGACAGAATCTATTTTTTGAGAGCAGTAACTGTAAAAACAGCAAGAGAATTATTAAATATCAAACATGTAAATTTTGTACATGAAAGAAATCTAAGAAATGGCCAAGGAACAACGTTTCCTTTGCTTTAATATTCGTTTGTTCAAAAGGATAGTGATTTCCAAAATTCAATACCATTTACTTAATAAAAGTAAACAGTTTAGATTGTATTGATTATAAAAGTCGTTCTGGCTGTATTTATCTAATGCAAGGGTGGGGCCAGGTATTATTGAGCCCCATTTTAAGGGTGTATTTGTTTGACCATATACAGGAATAAGAATACACAATGCTTTTCTACAAATTGTTCATGTCAGGATTTTTTAGCCTCTGGAATACTAATTGTATCCTGAATATCATGTTAGCAATAGTGTTTGTAGTTTACATTGCAAAATGTAACTGAACCAGTGATTTCCAGAGACTATTCCGTGTACTTGTGTTCCTATTCTCAAATATGGTCAATCAAAATGTGCCCTAAACATAGTTAATAGTTTTATTAGCCACATCTGGGGATTGAGGGAGGCCTGAAGATCTTAAACCTGGAAGAGAAGACTTGTTACTGTCTGCCTTAAAGTATCTTAATTTCATTTCCCATGATTTATTATACTAAAGGAAAATTTATTAAAAAAAATTGAGATTTTACAAATATAAAGTATTGTAATAAAAAAGGTATGGCTATAATTTTGTTCCTTTGTTTTTGTGGTAGCTGCAACAAGATCACAACTTTGTCAGTACAGGATTATTTTTCACATTTGCTTTCCTTTAATTTTCTTCCGACTTAGAATAACAAGAAATTTAGTGAACCTTTATTGTGAGTATAACCTCAGATAATAGTATAACATTAGTGGAATGTATACATATGTATGGTCCCGAGATAGAGTAAGTGTTTAAGTTAAATAATCGGGTATATAAATGATGCAGTGTAAATATTGTAGCTGCATTTTATTAATGCCATTTTGCAGACTGTTGAGTTATGTTCATATAATATTCATTAGAAGCAGTTTGAAAGGGGATGTATCATTGTTATTTTGCAATAAGCATCTGTAGGTTTGTTACATTGGCTGTGTCACAACAGCATTGTAACACTTGAACATCACATCAAGTGTATGCTTAGCCGGTCTCTTATGATTACTGAGTGGCTAGTTCCAGAGCAGATTTCGTTTGAGAGGGCCAAACTACATGTACTGCTCTGATTAATGCACGGTTACTGTATGGCATGCCATGCCATTGAAATTGTTTCCCTATTGTCTATTGGCTACGGATATGCCGTAGTTTGTCCCACTCGTACGAAATCTGCTCTGGTTTGACACCTGTCAATTTACATCAGTTATTGTTACGAACATTGTTTCCACAGGTAACCATAGCAATGCCATGTTACTTTTGTTAAACATATACAAAATACTAATTACTTGGATTGTAAACCAAACATTTTTTATACTGTTTTCTTTCAATTTAAAATAATCTTTTTTTCTTACCTTCTGCCTCCTATAACGTTGTCCCAAAAAAAATATTTGGAAAAATATTGAATCCAACTGACATTACCCTTGTTTAGGTGTGTGAAAGACGGCAGAGTAATATAACATTCCATGACTAGTTTCAATTGGTACATATTGGTGGTATGCATCAGATTGGTTTCCCTGTTAGGGACGCCAGCATGGCAGCCACAAAACTATGATACAAATAAAGCAGAATTTTCTATTGAAGTAATTAGGTTTAACTTCAAAACTCATTGGGTGCAACTTAGGATTCAATATTTCCCTCTGATTTACCTCAAGATTTTTTTTTTTAAACTATACGTCTCTACAGTGCCTTCTAAGTTATAGAGCAGATTTCGTATGAGTGGGACAAACTACAGCATGTTCCTAGCCTTGCCATTACCGTGCTGAACCGTAACTCTGTAATTTGATTGGATCAGCAGGACAAACGGTAGGGAAACCATTTCAATGTCACGGCATGCCGTACAGTAACCATGCCTTTGTCATTGCTGTAGTTTGTCCCACTAGTACGAAATCCGCTCTGAGTTACCGAATAATTCGGTATTGTTAAACTTGCTGTCGGAGATTATGTAACAGGCCACATTAATAAAGGGTAAATTTATTTAAGATACCACTGAAGGCTTGTAAATATCTGTAAAAAGTAGGAAATATCTATATGGCAATTTGCCTTTGTACTTTACAGCGTTTAAATAAACAATGTTGATTTTGAAGAAACTTATTCATGTGCTCATGACAGGGGGGATTGGAGGGGTCAAGCGAGTGCTTTATATGGTACACGAACTATTTGTTGTTTGCACAGCTACAGGCACGTGACTTCCTGAAAAACTGGTCGACAATGCATTGAAATTTAAGCGACAAAGTTGGGACTTGTCACAAGTGTAGCTAGCCACCCTAAAACCCCATTCTGCGACGTGACTAGCGATTTCTAGCCAATAACGAGCAAATACAAAATCGAGGCAATGGTCGTAGTAGCCACCCACGCGCTGATCGTTGCTATAAGGGTGCATAGGCGTAACTGGTACCATACGAGTATATTTTGTTCTAAATTACAAAAACATTTTATAAAGAAGCACGCCAGTGCAATTTTAGTTTGTTCTCGGTATGATGCACAGTAGCTTTTTGTCGGCACAACAACATCGGGTGACCATCCATTACGACAACTGACTCGTTCAAATATCTTGGCGTCCACATAGATCAACATCTGACATGAAAATATGTTAATATCGTCTAAAAAGATATCTAAGAACATTGGAATTATATCTAAGCTACGATACTATCATGACGTAAATACAACTCAAACAAATCTCCAGTATGGTAACATAACTTGGGGTAATACGTATAAAACTGGTTTAAATCCACTAAATGTCCCAAACAAAGCCATAAGAATAATGACATTTTCTCACTTTCAAACCCATGCACCGCCAATATGGTATCCTCCAAATTTCCCTTTTCGTGTATGATTATACTAATAATAACTTACCTCCTGCCTTCTCGAAATACTTCAAACAAGCTTCTCCAACTCATGAATAACTCATGAGCTTTTTAGTCAATCAGAGGGCTGCATTTGGTCACACGCATGAATCTGGATACCCAATGAAACACTAGATGAACATTTGGATATCCAAATCACTAGTGATGTTCATCTGTGTTCTCATTGGGTATCATTCATGCATGTGTTGGACCTAATTAAGCTACAAGGTTACAGCATAAGTATGACTTTACATGGAGAAGTGAAGTACTGTTTAAAACACGAACAGCAGTGTTGGGCTTCGCCCTCGAATTTTTAGACTTTATAAAACACGTGCTGTGAGTGTTTTAAACGGCTTCAAAAACGCTTTAAGAATGCAATGAAAAAAAAGACGCACATCTCAAGGGAATGGTTACTTAATGAACCATTGAACCTTTGTATTCACAACGCCATGCAAAATATTCGAGTAATCACCGCCTGCAATTACTAACATCTCAAGGGAATGACATGAAGAAATTACCATACTATGTTGTTTGAAGCGGCGTTTCGCAATGCAAGAAGAACCTGCACTTGAAGGATTTGGTGTCGTGGTTTACCTCGATAAAGTTCAAGACTTGGAAAGCGATGTGACTGACATGACGGCAGACTCTAAATGTTTGACTCCGGCACAAAATATGTAAGTTTAATGCATGGTTTTATAATTTTACGGCTTTGAGTTTGGTTTAATAATTGGAACTAAACAGTGGCTCGGTAAACAAGTAATGGTAGTTGGATAACTTCATTTTAAAAATATTATCTGTGTATCTCGGTAGCCTGCTGATATTAGTAAATTTAGTGCAAAATTTATTATCTAGCTAGGTACCTTACGTTCCGTGTACTTTTTGCTATCTTTGGGTCTTTATCAGTGAATTCTTAATTAGGATGAAACTTTATATAAAATTTCATGTTCATTAGTATTCTTTATATAAAACGTTCATCCTAATTAGCAATTCAATGAGAAAGCTGAAATATCAATAGAAATTCCATTGTCTCAATCATTAACCCCGTTTCCCTCTGGGACAGAATTGAAATCCCTCCGCGGGCCTTTTAGAATGATGATATTTTATCAGGTATAAAGGAGCATGCACGTGACTGATTTGCTTCATCTGATTGGACAAAATGCTCATTAATTATTCATGAGTTTTTGAAGAACTATGTCAAACACGAATTGGAGTCTTTCATCAGGGGTTCCAAATATTGAGAAAACAAATGAAACCCGAGAGGCGTAGCCTCGAGGGTTTTATTGTTTTCGAAATATTTGGAATCCCCTGATGAAAGACGAACAATGAGTGTTTGACATGTCTTCTCATGCGAATGCAAAACCGACAATTTACATACGTTTCTTTTCAAACTTCATTAGCAAGTATTGTTTACCATTTGACTGTTGTATCTAATTATTCAATAGATGGCTTATTATTCTTTTTTGATGGCAGTGATTTCAACTAGCGTACTAGTAGAGTAATGGACAAGAGTTAGTACAAGCAATCGGAAGGGTCGTGGTTCGAACTCCAGTGGAGGCAGACTTTTTCTTTCTATGTCATTCTTTATTTCTTTACTTCTTCGCTCCTTACTTGTAGTTTATCAGTATGTATTTAGATAGTGGTTCATGAATATGATGATTAAGAAATATTGATCACTAGGTTTGGAAACATGATCAAACACAAGGGTTTCACCCGGTATCAAGACCCATGCATGTGACCAAATACAGTTCCTCCATTGGATGACTATCTCATGAATTATTCATGAGTTTGAGAAGGAGAAATAAAAATTCGTGTCCAGAGTATGACTCGAACCATCATCAAGGACACCCAACGAAGTTTTCGGTTAAAAAGCTGTTCGGGAGAGTAAGTTAGCCTAAAACTTTCGGATTTGAAAAAATTGTCCCTAGAAAATTGTTTTCTGAAATACTGGCTAGAAATTTTGTTTTCAATCCCTAGAAAATTATAGAAGAAAAGGGAGACTAAAAGGTTTCCCCTAAAATATCCGTACGTCCCAATTCGTCTGATCAATAGAGTCAGAACAACACATTTTCATTCCCGAAGAATTGCCTAAAGGAAAAAAAATCCCTAAAAAAAATCGGACCAAAAAATCGTACCTCCACAAAACTTTGCAACATGAAGTTACTTGGGCTAGAAAATTCTTGTTTCTGTTCTAGACTACTAACAAATTCGTAGGCCGGGAATATTTTTCCATAGTATTTACGGTTGACGCGATTTCCACCTAGAAAATCCGAACAGCTAATAGCTTTCTAGAATACGTCAAAAGACATAGTAGGCGCCTTAAAATGGCTAGATAAACTGCAGACAACTGGTTTCAAACGAATTTCAAAAAGTACTCGTTGGGTGCCCTTGCATCATCCTCGTGGCTGCTCTTGACTACTAGTCCACTGTCTTGCCCACTACGCTATCAGGCCGTTTGTTGAAATAAGCGTGACAAAAAACAATTACAACCCTTGTAGTCTATAATTGCATGCAATAAAATTCCAGGCAAACAATACTTTCTAATGATTTATGAATGCAGGTATTGTTTTCGCTTGAGAAGTCATAAAAAACGAGAGCTTCGTGTTTCACCAGGGAATCCAAACACTTCGTGCCTCGTGCTTTCATCTTTCTCGGTGTTTGGATACCCTGGTAAAACACTAGCTCTCGTTTTTTATATATTACTTCTAATATTCATTCTCACTTCACACACTATTCCACACGTAACTATCATTTACCTTCAATTTGTACTAACTATGGAAATTTTCACTCAAATTCACTGGTATACAAACTTGGAACTCTATCCCAGATTCAATTAGAAATCTTTCAAGAAACCAGTTTAAAAGAGAAATCAAACAACTTTGTTTACTTAGATATAATTGACATTAATTATATCATAGACTTATTATAATTTATTATTTTATATTATTGTATTCTAGATTATAGATAAATTAATTAAAATACTATTTGTTAACTTATTTTATTGTCATGTCCCCTTCACAGAAATACTGCACCTTGACCTTATTTATGTGAAATTTATTTAATGGGGAGATGACTTCGAAAACCTAGGTTACTCCAGCTCCCCTGCACTCTCTTTCATTGCCTTTCCTTTGTAATGTATGTATATGGTAATTTATAAGATTAATTTAATTTTCTTTTAGCTTTGTAAAATTCTAAATAGTGGTGCAAATAACCTATTATTATTATTTGAAATCCCCACCCGGGATCATCTAATGTGACCACTGAAAACCAGAACAGTGAAGTTCCCGCACCCCTGATTTTAATTGCCCTATATCATTATGACGTCAAATCAAAACAATCTATTGTTTAAACGCTAAGGATCACGGTCGTGGGAGAAGGACAAAACAGCAACAACACAAAGGAAATCGCTATCAAATGCATTTTGTAGAACGTAGAATAGCGGTAACAGCCACCAAATACGGTAAATATTGTGGGTTAAACATTGATCAGCTGATATCTGGAAACCAGACAATTCGAAGTTAAATTTTCCTCAGCAGAGCAGATTTAGTTCAAAATTCTATTGTTCATGTCGATTCTGTCCCCTCATAAACAAGCCGTGACGTCATAATGATATAGGGCAATTCAGGGCTTCGGTATTCCCAAGCTTTGGGAAATACTTTTAATAAGTGTGGATTCTACTCATTTCTATTTACAGTAATTGAGCTACGGCCTTTTCAACCTTTGATAATACCGTCAGTAAGGTAACAAATTCGTAGACCACTTTTTTGCCAACTTCCTCCCAAGGGATTTTGATAAAATTTGCACTGTGTACGTGTGTTACAAGTTTGAATAGTTCCAGTTGTTTTAAAACAATTTTTCGACTAGATTTCGAGTAATGACTCAAAATTAAGGAGTAATTTCAGAATACCCCCTCCTTTGGTCATTAATAATTCATTTCTCAACTTTTTCATACAAACCTTCTAAAAACGTAACCCTGAAATAAAATAAAAAACTAACCATTTCGACCCAAAATCATTCATAGAACGAGTCTAAATACACCTGAAGTAAAGTGGAGAATTTAGCGCAGTTTTCAAGCGATCTTTTGAGTGGAGGCTGGAGGGGGTATTCTGCAATGAAGCCAACATTAAATGTCAAAACTTAGCGCCGCAATGGCGAACTCGTGGATGTGAAGTGTATTTTAGTATCGGGTAAAACATGTGGAAATGCTCCTGTAAAACCACGTGAATGATGACGTCATCGTTACGACATCACACGTACTAAGTGATTTATGGGGACCCAATCCAATACGATGTCGAAGTGATTGAACTTATAATAAGGCATTATTGTACTTGATCGCGTATTTAGATTTTAATCATGGTAATGCATTATTGTACTAGACTTCATTATACGAATTTTATATTTCTATATTTTACTGTGATAACATACAAGCCCCTCGTGGAAACCAGCTATAAGTTGATGGGGCTAGCGTATATAAATGAAGTCGATCCATCCAACCCAATACCATGTCTCCAATTTTGAGCCGCCTGCCATTAGAAATGAGATACAGGCATGTCTAAAACTCACGTGACACTATGACGTCATTATTACGACATCTCTAAATTACGTCATAGTTACGACCACTAAGTGATTCATGGGGAACTCAATACCATGAATCATGGGGAACTCAATACCATGCCTGTCAAAGTTAGAGTGCCTGGCATTAAAATTGAGGAAGATACGGGCATGTACTTAAAATCACGTGACCGATGACGTCTTCGTTACGACACACTAAGTGATTGATGGGGACCCAATACCATGCCTGTCAAAGTATGAGCCACCTACATTAATATTGAGCGAGGTCGGGACCCAAATGCGCATGCGTACTGGTTTATCGCTCGAGCACAAATCTCCCAACCTCGTTCCCAGGATCGTCCGCGCATCCAACATGAAGACCCTGGTAAAGGCTGAACTATCACGTATTCTGATTGGCTCTTCGGTTATGACGCAAATGTTGTTCCGTAACAATACTTTTTATTGGCCCAAACATAGGCAAACCACAATAATGAAGTGAAAACTAAAATCAAACGTGTTTACATATTGTTTACCGTAAATGTTCTAATAGAAACCCAGTGCTCTAATTGTGACCCATGTCTGTAATAATGACCCAGTGCTCTATTTGTAACCCAGGGGGTCGCTATTAGAACATTTTATTTCAATTCAAAAGTAAACTGCATGGATAACAATACAAATGATACTAAATCTACATTATTGTTTTATCGGTCTTTTATTTACAAGGCATGAAAGAAACAAAAAAATGTATCAATGACGATGACATGTTTGATTAAAAACCAAGTTTTGAGTTTAGAATCGTCTAATGTTTCGTTATTTGTGTTAATTTACGATCGCGGAGGTTGGGGGTGGATTTCTCTTTGTGGACCCTAATTTTAGCATCTATAATAGTGACCCAGTGTTCTAATTGTGACCCATGTTCTAATTGTAACCCACCCTGAAAATCAATCTAAGGAATAGTAACCCAGGGCTTCTATTAAAACATTTACGGTATTTATTTTATTTATTTACTCAATTCAATTATACAATATTTACAAAAGATATATGCGTAATGAGGAAGGGGTTTATACAGAACATGAAAATGTTACTAATAAAAATAAACCACCTAGCCTGTACATGTATTAAAATTATTATATAACAATTCAGACACTCTGAACGTACAATACTCCCATTTTCAGAAAAGCATCCTCAGAGCGTACACTACAATATGAATAAAACTATGATAAATATATACATAGGAACTAGTATTAAAAACTATGAAAACGCCTCCTTGTGAGTATTGAATTTGTTAGAATAGAACTTATTTACATTTCCTTTAAAAGAGTAAAAATGTTCAATAGTTCTAATAGCCACTGGCAAGCCGTTCCATAGATCAACAATGCGGTTCAAAAATGATTGATACTTGAAAACGTTCGTTGGAGAGAACAGCCTCAGCTCAGAATTACGCATGAAATAGGAATATGATGGCATTTGCTCTCACCTTGGGTTTGTCTCCCTTCTCTCTGTGAGAGAAATGACCCATAAACGCCATTTCTAGACCCCAGAGAATCAACAGGACAACGACAAACTTTATTATTTTGCAATAAAATAAAGATGCAAAATTTGGTTTCATAAACACTTTAGTTATTCTGAGTAACTATTACCATAATTTAGTCAGATCTATTTATTTATCTAAATTAAGTATTTATAACCTTTTGGTAATACAGATGTTGTTGTTGTTGTTTTCTACTGTCCGACTAGTTAGTTTATACTAAAACAATTAGACTTCTCGCTCTCATGGATAGCCTAGCCTGCGTCGCATCCGAACTGAACCCCGGTTAAGTTCGGGGTTCAGCCCGGCTGCGGGTCTATTTAACAATTAGACCCGCAGCCCGAATGGGCTACGAGTCAATAGCCCATGAGGCGCAGCCGAATGGGCTATTTAACTCGTAGCCCATGAGGGCGAGAGGTCTAATTGTTTTAGTATAAACTAACTAGTCGAACAGTAGAAAATAATAGAAAGAAACAAATTGAAGTTGAAAAATGTTATTATTTCGTGAAAATACTTCTGGTTTTTCGGCTATCACAAATAGACCTATAGTAGGGTAGCCAATCAGAATGCAGGATTTGTAATAGTCCACTAGTTGGTTTATACTAATAAAGTATATACACTGAAGTGGTCACAGAGCTTGGGCTGCCTGTGTTTCGATCGGTACATTTGTTCCCAAGGGGGGAGGTGATAACTACTTTATTTTCGCTCGGCCATCATGGCGGACACAGGCGAGGAAAGACGGTGTTCGTCGCTTTGATCTTTGTAGTTTGGCCCTTCCCTCTTCTTATATAGAAACAAAAATACAGACATCTTGGTATTATCAAAGGTGAGTGGGCTTTGTTTATAACTAAGACATTCACGGTCATTTCTAGTTCTACCGTTTTCCAATTTCGTCAGTTTTATTAAAATATTGACTTTAGTTTAAATTTAATACAACTAATTACAAGTACAATCTGTACGTAGCTTGTATACAACATTTTCTCTTCGCTTCCCTCTAATATTTTGCCGCTTTGAAAGCTAAGGTCAGCTCATTTGAGCTTCTGAATTATGCTGCTTATTATTGATCTATCTTTGTTACGTGTTTTTAATATTTTCACGAAGAAAAACATCTCAACCACCTCTAAAATCCTAAGATTATTTTAGATTCTTCTGAGAATAATTAATATTGCTTCTCTGGGGACGAATAATCACAATTATTAATGGAAGACACATTCTTCTTTGAAGAATAATTATAATTCTTTTAGATTCTTTTTAGAATAGATCAATTCGAAACATCAACCCCCCCTCCTCTCCCCTCCCCCGGACATTTGAACTTTTGACATTTGGGTTGTTCAAATTCGCCCCAGGCCAAAAAATTTGTTCAAATGCTCCATCCCATTGTCATATTAGGTGATCAAATGCCCCTACCCCATAGTATTTACTTATTACTGGCGGGAGAGTGAAAGAGCCAACAAAAATGTCTTTTAGGAATAGTAAATAAAGATTAAAATGGAGTTGACTTCAATGCTTTATATTCTTGAAGACTATATAGACATTATTTTTCCAATCGTTGTACATACTTTTTTAAATAAAAAAATGACAGCATTTGAAATACATTGTAGTAATGAGTTAGAAAAGCTCGGAACATTTGAAGGGCTGTGTGCAAAAAGGGTGTAAGTGACTCTTGATCACATTCTAAATTCTTCCTTAGAAAACAGAATTTGAAGGAGAATTTAGAATGTGATCAGGAGACAAAGCAACAATCAAGCTGTGGTTGTCACAGGACAGACAACCTCTATAAAACATCAGCTGTATATTAAACATTTCCATAAATGAAAAGCCTTTAATGAACTCTGTATGATATGCATGTTAAGTACACCTGGCAAGATCAGTCAGCCCTTAACCTTCTATTGTACATGTATTCCAGATATTGTTTTACAGGGCTGGAAATTGCGCCCGATACGGGCGTAAATACGCCTAATTTTTTTCGCTTTACGCCTAACGTTTTCCACTTAGGCGTAAAATTTTGGAGAATTACGGCTATTTTTTTTAAGCTGGGCATAAAATTACGCCTCCTTTTTCCCCTTAATTTCGAGCCCTGTTTTAACATGTCAAGATCGATATTTATAAATATTCAGAAGCAATTTACATTTATATATTTTAATACCAGTTCAGATATAGCACAAATCTTCTGAAGTTCCTTTTGTTTCAGCCAGTTGCTAACAAAAGCTGAGTTTTGTCCTTTGAATGAGTCCATAATAAACTGCTCTCCTGCTCCGTGATTTTGACCAAGGAAGCCACGCAGAACGGAACATGAATTCAAGACAAGTTGTTCAAATCCCTTCCCCCCCCCCCCCCCCCCCCCAACTCCTCCCATCCGGTGTCAAATCCACCAACCCCAGGACAGCCACTGGTGTCAATCCCCTACTCCCCACCCTAGGCATGGAAATGAGTCAAATGCCTAGGGGATGTTGATGTTTCGAATTGATCAGTATATTATGAGTTTTATAAGGATACTGTCTAAAACTAAAAGTACACACAAGTGACCTCAAGTGACTGTGAATGCCCAGAAGTGAAAAAATAAAACAATAAAGGGAAAATAAAAGGAAAAAAGCAGCTAAGATTCAAATCAAAGAAATTTGGGCACTCCTTTTCTCCCTAAGATTAATCCTGGATTTGTTGTTTAATTAATTTTGTATGGGGTACTCATTATTGAATAACGTAAACTGATACAGGACCGAAGCTTTCTTAAATAATTATATGCTTTACTTTTCTGCCATGCATTTTAGTTATGGCCAATAATTGTTACGGTTTATCTGAAATCTGGGAAACAAAAGGGACACACAACTGTACAGAATCTCTTGAAAGTGTATGTACATATCATGCAGTATCGGAAATCATGCCAGGTGTCAATACGCCCTATATAGATGCAGGGCTCGAAAAATCTTGTGCCCAATAGTCTGGGAATAGTAGATTTTCATGTTGGGTAAGTACATTGTCAGTCACTTGCCCAACAGGCAAGTTTGCTAGAATTGAAGTTTCTTAAAAATAATGTTGACCAAAATTTGGGCTAGTTCAAAATTGCCTTGTCAGGGCAAGCTGAAATGTTCATTTTTTTTTCGAGCCCTGTACAATGTAGGTATCTGCACATTTTCAAAATAGTTTATTAAGTCTTTTTTTTTTAATTTTTTTTTCTGCAGTTCAATTTGCGATTGCGAGTTGTGAAGTTTTTAATCATTCATGAAGGTTGCAACCGGATACCTCACATGAAGGCTGACTAACATCTTTGCTGGGGCAGAAACAGTTTTAAAGATTGCTGTATCTGAAAGGAAAGATACATACTTCTGGTTGTGGACTGCATGTTTTCAAATCTTATGTAAATAAATTTAACCACAAACTTCATGAAAGTTAGCTGAAAGGCAAATTACCACTGCCAGATTTTCATGGCTTAAGTTTTTAATTTCTGTTTGCTCCCACACCAACATCTGAATCGAAGGCTAGAGGTCTCGGTGTTTATTTGAGACCTGTTTGGTACATTTTACGTGCCCCATACAAAATGCATTATACAACAAATCTTGTAAGTTTTGGTCACTGGAGGGAGCAAACGAGTACCCAAATTTCTTTGATTTGATCGTAGTCGCTTTCCCCCCATTGTTTTTAAGGTTTCATTTATTGTTAAAAAATTTTTACTTCTGAGCATTCGTGGTCATGCACTCGTGTGTATTTTTAGACTGTACCACAGTAAAGTGTTTTAAATCTTGTTCAACCTTTTTTTGGGCGATTTATCGTTGTAATTTAGTGCTTTAAAATGCATCACAAATCCATGAAATGACGTAATTAAAGTCACGTTATTCTAATCAGTTGAAAATGAATAAGTCATAATATCGAATCCGCTTATATTTTTCAGTTGTTTTTCAGGCATCCACTCCGTGCAACCTTCTTAAAATGTATTTTAATAAGTGGAGCAAGCTAGGAACATAGAACTGTCTTGTGACTTAAATTACGTCATTGAAATTTGATACCTTAATAAACTAAAATGGCAGATGCTAATAATTAGCCAGTAACAAAACGAGCGGGGGACTGGAACCGAGTCAGTAAAACTAATTCAATTAATAACTAGTCAAAGTGAGCATTATTTTCCAAAAGAACAGATCAAACTTAGCTAGTCTGGAAAGTTTGGTGAACTTTGGCTGAATATTGACGATGCTAGATGGCATCAAATATGTCAATTTTCCCATACAAACGCTCTTATGTTTTAACGTTGTCCCTCCAAACCATACATTCATTGTAAAATTTTGGAGGGACAAAGAAATTTCAATTACTTATAATTCAGACAAGATTTACTTGAATCACGTCAAACTTGTCACACATGCTAATTTCAACATGCTCTATCATGTGATGAACTTCATTTTAGAATTAGAGTAATTCTGATAAACTCGGTCCCAGTCCCCTGCTCGTTTTGTTACCGGCCAATTGTTTTCATGTTGGTCATTTAGTTTCCCACGTTGACCTTTAAATCAATGATAACTGGCTACAGCTCATTATTATGAAGCTATGATTATTCATTTCCAGAGAAGCTGTAAAATTCTTCTCAGAAGTCTTCTAAAAAGAATCTAAAAGAATCTTATGTTAGAGTGATTGACATACCCTGGTGAAAACCTTGCAGGATCCTGTACAAGATCCTTAAGGATCATAGCCAGGTTCCTCCAAGGATCTTTTGAGGGTTCCTTACAGGATCCTAGCATTTCCTTGGAAGGATTTTCCAGGATCCTTAAGGAACGTGAAAGGATCCTGACAAGGATCCTGGGTAAGATCAGGATTGTTGCAAGATCCTTGAGGATTGTTGCAGGATCCTTGAGGATTGTTGCAGGATCCTTGAGGATTGTTGCAGGATCCTTGAGGATTGTTGCAGGATCCTTGAGGATTGTTGCAGGATCCTTGAGGATTGTTGCAGGATCCTTGAGGATTGTTGCAGGATCCTTGAGGATTGTTGCAGGATCCTTGAGGATTGTTGCAGGATCCTTGAGGATTGTTGCAGGATCCTTGAGGATTGTTGCAGGATCCTTGAGGATTGTTGCAGGATCCTTGAGGATTGTTGCAGGATCCTTGAGGATTGTTGCAGGATCCTGTCCTTATTAAAAAAAGGATCCTGTCCTTATTAAAAAAAGGTTTCCTGCAAGGAACTTGCCTGAATCCTGACAGAATCCTGGATAAATCCTCAAGGATCTTGCAAGGATCCTGTCTTTAGAATATAATTATTCCTGCAAGGATCTTGCCTGATCTTGACAGGATCCTGAATAAATCCTCAAGGATCTTACAAGGATCCTGACCTTACAATAAGTTATTTCCTGCAAGGATCTTGCCTGAATCCTGACAGGATCCTGGATCAATCCTGAAGGATCTTACAAGAATCCTGCCCTTACTAGATTAACTTGAACGTAGCAGGATCCTGAAAGGATCTTTAGAATTCCTGGGGCCATCAGGAACCTTGACAAATCATTCAAGGATCCTGCCCTTACAAGGATCCTTCTCTGATCCTTCAGGATCCTGAAAGATCCTCAAGGATCCTGCAAGGAGTTTCACCAGGGTAATAACCTGATATCTAGGCAGTACTGTAAGTGAATTAAGTTATTTGTTTTACTAAAAGCTTCTCGTTTGAAACCAGAATGGATGATTATGAAGACAAGGACAGTGAACCAGAATTAAACAATCCTGGGTTTAAGTGCAATAAATGCTGCAAAATATTCTCCTTCAAGGACTATTATGACCGGCATGTGAAATACGTTTGCTCAGATGACAAGAAAAAGAAACAAGAGTGTAAACAATGTGGCAAAAAGTTCAAAACTCATCAACAGTTAAAACTTCACACTTTGATTCACTCTGAGGAAAGGCCTTACAAGTGTGCCTTCTGTGATAAGGGCTTTAAACAGCCCAGTGCTTTACGGACACACGAGCGTATTCACACAGACGAGAGACCGTTCCCCTGTTTGATGAGAGGGTGTGAGAAGGCATTCAGGACATCAGGCAATCTCCAGGTTCATTTGTTAAGCCACACTGGTGAAAAGCCTCATGTCTGTCAACACTGTAGCAAGGCATTCACACAGTCCAGCTCTCTAAAGACTCACCTGGCTATACATGCTGATATAAAGCCCTTCTCCTGTAGTGAATGTGGCAAGGATTTTGCTGCCATAGGAAATTACAGAAAACATTTGAAAGGACATACATGTAAGACAACCAAATTAAAAGAAGCATAAACCTCAGATGAAGACGGACGATGTGGGATAACAAATCCTTCTATTGCCCTGTTGTAATAATGCAGCTGTTAATTTTTCTCCAGACCTCCACTCAATGCAGTAAGACTCTGTGGCCCTAACAAGTAAAATGTGGATGGAATATTCTGTAGTTGATTTCTAGAACTGGCATCGTTCTTCATGTAGCAACAAAACCATTGAAATACCATTCAGGACCTAGATTTTTAACATTTTCCAAGGGAGCATGCCCCGTGCACCCCTAGATTGTGCCTTCAGTGCTCAATGATCGTGCACCACACTTGGGCCCAGCTTACAATGCAAAAACATCTAAATATAGCTGATTAACAGGCAAAAATATCAACATTCAGTCTGTACAGTAAGCAGTGACTTGGTGAATAAGAGGGTACAAAACACCGAGGGGTGTTCCCAACATGAGGAAGTTCGTATTTATAGGAGATAATTGATTTCAGTGTTGCTGGATCAAATAATTTAGTGCTCAGTCATATTCCAAATACTCAACTGGCTTCAAGAACTTGCATTCCCGATCAGAAGTGGCACCAGGAAATGTGTGATGTCGAATCAGTATGTTGAATGATGGTCTCAAAGTTTGCACTTTGTTAGTGCATACTCATTGGATCATCAGCAAGTTAGACAGTTTTTATTGCCTCAGTCCCCATTCATTTACAGTGGAACCTCTATATATAACGGCCCTCTATTAAGTGGCCACCCCTTCTCTTGTGGTCTTTAACTATCTTTAACCTCTGTTAAGCGGCCAGTACAGAAAGTGTAATATAAAACCGCGGCTGATTTTAGGTTTTTATTTCTACATATCCATCGGCACACCTTTTCATATTCAAGATAGCACTTCCTCATATAGCCTAAATACACTGCATGTTCATTCAGAGGTGAATGTACTGGGTAATGCCATGATATAATATCGCTTTTACCACACCCACCGTTACCATTTTCAGCTGACCTCTATTAAGTGGTCACCTCCATATAATGGCCACTTTCTCGGGTCCCAAGGGTGACCGTTGTATAGAGGTTCCACTGTAGCTCAGTATAATACTTATATATATATATATCTTAATAAAATTATATTACACTTTTGCTGATACAAATAAACTTCTCTCAGCAACAAAAAGGAATCTATCATATTTTGCATGTATTAGTATTCTTAGTGGTGGAATGAACCAATATATAAATTTGATTTCTATTCACAGTCCAGTCCTGTATTAATTTGAAAAAGAATTGCAATTGCAATTCATACAGAAAATCTGCATTCAAACCATAACCAAAAAGGACTAGTTTTGTGTTTTACTCCGAGTTTCCTCTTAATCCCCCCCCCCCCCCCCCTCCCTAGTCCTCCCAGTAGCAGTGAATGTTTTTCTGTTGAGCATGTGCAATGATGATGTACATGTAAACATCAGGGACCGTGGAGGGGGTGGGGCAGGTTGGGCTATAGCCCTACCACTTTTTTCGGGAAATGTGACAAAAACAAAGATTTAGCGAGAAAGTCCCCTGGAAAACGAAGAAAATGGCATTTCCGAGGCTCTAGATTTCAAAAATTTCGTGTGGGGGCGGCGGAGGAGGCGGAGGAGGAGGCGGAGGAGTTGGCGGAGGAGTTGGCGGCGGCGGCGGAGGAGGCGGCGGCGGCGGAGGAGGCGGCGGCGGCGGAGGAGGCGGCGGCGGCGGCGGCGGCGGCGGAGGCGGAGGCGGAGGCGGAGGCGGAGGCGGCGGCATGCCCCCCGATAGCAGTGATCTTTTTAATCAGCTTGTTGATGGATTGGGGTGACACGTTACGTTTGTGCTTGAACTCTGTTTCTCTATCGAACTCGGCAAATGCATGTGAATTGAAGGGTGGTCCAATGTCAGATTGGAATATCTGTGGTACACCGTGTGTTGAGAAGATTTTCTTTAGCTCCTTTCTCGTTCTTTCAAATGATGTTGTTCTACCTCGGGATATCTAGAATACTGGTCTACAACTACCAGTGCATACTCGCCGTTTGGGAATGGCACACTGAAGTCGACTTCCACAGCTGTCCATGGTCTGGCTGGGAGCGCAGTCATCTTAGCTGGTGCGCAATTCGTATTATCTTGTCTCTTAGGTTCTCTGGTGGTATGATCTTGTTCAGTCGAATAATGACGTGTTCCGCCTCATAGAGCTCCGCCTGCAGGTCCACATAAGGCTTTAGCAGTTTTTTTTGTCACAGACACCTGATTTCATGGCGTGTTTTAGGTGTTGTATCTCTGCGTCTGTCTCAGTTTCGGCTGCGATTTTGTCGAGCACAATCGCATGGTCTGCTGGGTGACTGTTCTGACATGCTGTTCGACATCAGTCTTTCCCGTTTCCGATAGAGGGTGTCTTGACATGTAGTCGGTTACATTTTCTTTGCCAGCAATGTGTATCGTGGTGAAATCCAGATTGATCTACATCTTGATAACCATCCTTTCTATCCGTGGGGGTAGTTTTGCCTGTGGGTTGTTGAACAACGGTAGCAGGGGCTTGTGATCCGTTGCGAGCTGGAAGTGCTTTCCGCCTAGCAGGTACATCTGCAGTCGTGATGTTGTGAACTGTACTGCTGGAGCCTCTCGTTCATTTTGTGAATATCGGCTCTCTGTCTGTCAGCGTGCGACTCACGTAATGGACCGGTTGGTAACCGTGTTGAGTTTTCCGGAAGGGTCTGCCTCCGAGGCCTGTCGGGCTGCCGTCGCATATGATTAGGGTGTCTCGCTCTGGGCAGTATGGTATCAGTTCAGGTGCCGAGATTATCGCGCTCTTCAGGTCTTCGGATGCTGTTTGCTGCTCTGTCGTCCAGTCAAACTTCGCTTTGTCCCTGGCCAGGCGTCGTCGTGTTTCACATTGCCTAGAAAAGTTGCTAATATATCTTGATAGATATGCTAGCATCTGTAGGAACGAGACGAGTTCCTCCTTGTTCTTTGGTGGATTACAGTCTTGCACAGCTTTCATTTTGTCCGGGCTGGGTTTCAACCCGTCAGCAGTGAACATGTGTCCATGGAAATTGAGAGTAGTCTTCTCGAACTCGCATTTCTCTCTTCGAAGTGTAGCTTCTTCTTCTTCAGGCTCGTATTGTAGTCTTTCCAATCAAGTCGTCCGATCATGATCATCATGTCCCTGATGTTAAGGACTCGTGGAATGCTTGAGATTATCTTTGCTATCTCCGCATCGAACAGGTCTTGGCTGTTCAGTCCTCCAAATGCTAGACGTTTATATCTGTAATTTCCCCAGGGGGTGGAGAAAGTCATTATCCTTCTTGACTCTTCATCAAGTGTGAATTGGTAATAACCGTGGTTTAAGTCCAATTTGCTAAATATCTTGCATCCTTTGAATTCCCGAAATCATCAGTTATAGGCGCTTGAACTTGTCTTGTTCACAGCATTTATTTATTTACGAGTCTGAGATCCAGACACGCACGGATGTCTTCGGTTGCACTACTAGGGTCAGGTACATGCAGTAAATGTACCAAGGGTGAACATCACGTGATTGCTTCATGCTCTGGAACTGGTTCAATGATGTCATTTTATTCGAATTTCTCTAGTCGTTTCTTGGGTGGTTCTGTCAACAGATATGGCACTCTGAGCGATTGGGATTGCGTTATATCTTTCATTGGCAGTGTTATTTTGATCTCTTGCCCGTCATGTATGGCTTTTCCAATCCCGGTGAATCTCTGTTTTTGTCTGTCAAGAATTTCGTTGAGTTCTACTCCGTTGATTTGAATTGTACAAGTTTTCTCTTGGCTACTTTTGTTCTGGCATGTGTGATGTGTTTTCAAGTGGTGCATATAGCATTCATCGTCGCTGCTTTGGTGTTCGACATGTCTTGTACGTGCTGTTTGTTTTAGCTTAGACTTGTTGGCGCCGTTGCTATCTCGCTTATCTTGTCTTGGATTTGTGTATTTGTTTTGCTCGTTGTGATTTCTGTTACTTTTTGAACGTTGATTGCGATTTCCTCCGCGTCCGTCGGTTTGTTTTTGCGACTTTCCAAGGCACATGCGAGCGTAGTGATTTGATTTTCCGCAGTGATCACAGGAAACGCCCATAGCTGAACATGTTTCGTGTTTCTTTGAATTTCCACACCGCCCACATATGCTGTGGCTTGGGTTTCCTGGTTTCGTTTCAAAGGTTTTCTTTCTGGACGTTCGTCATTGAGTTTCGGCTTGTTTATGGCTCCAGCTTGTTCTTCTGTTTGCTCGTCAAGCGCTGCCTCAGTCAGGATTCTGTCCAGTGCCCAGTTTTCGCGTATGGCTTTGCTTCGGATCTTGTGTTTAAAAGCATTGTTCTTATCAGGTGATCTCGGATCCAACCTCGTGACCAGGGTCTTCTCGGTCAGATCGCGTCGTTTACATGTTCGCCGTAGTCACATTTCTTCGCTATTTCTCGTACCGTAGCGTAGTAGTCTGCTAGTCGTTGATGGCTCTGTTGTTTTAGTTCACTTAGTTGGAATCTGGCAATGTCCTTGTTCTTTTTCGGAACATCGCCGTCCTGGCTCGCGGCGGGATCGGGAATTGCATCGTCGATGTCGACTAGGTCTTCGCCGCCATAGATTAGTATCCCATCTTTTTTAGTGTCGGGGTCTGTTATGGGCTGTTATCGCAGTTCGGCCATCTTGGATAAAACAATAGTTTGGGCCCCGGTAGCCTCGCACTGATTGGTTTCAGAACGAGTTTACCGGACGAAAACAAAGGTTTTTATTCTCCTGGGACTCAACATGGCCGCCGTGCGATAAAAGCCCATACCGAAAAATCGAAACTGTCTCTATGTCTTTTTTGTATTTTTGCCATCGTACCGCTGTATCGTTGTTGTCGGCTTGTTTAACGTAAGTTTCGCTGAATGACGGTATTTCCAGCGTTATAATACCAAACTCGTTGCATGGCACTACACAACACACGCTATGACGTAGCTAGCGTCTAATACGCATGCTCACATCTTATTACCGGTAGAGTGGCAACCATGTACAGCTGTTTCGTCCTTGTTAGGACTCATCAGCATGGCATAGCCCCCAAGACCGTCAGCCTCACTTTAGATCATAGGCCTCAGAATCTGGTTACTCTAGCGGCGAGCTCGAAAGCTGCGTTGGCAGCAGCGTTGGCCGTGCTTGTGGAGGGCTCTTCGGTGTCGGGCATCCTTACCTGCCTTTCTGCGTTTTATCCTCGTCGCCGCCAATGTAGAATAATGTAGTATTATAAAGCACGCATAATGAGTTCAATATTACTCCGGTGATGGTCACAACTGACAGACAGACAATCTTTATTTATCCACGGTTTAAAAACATCAGTTGTACACGTAAGGTGTACCATTGCAATAGTAAAATATATACATTAAAAATAAAAAAATGTAATAATGCATGCATTAAAACTGTTTTACATGTTTGCCGTGTGGGAGTCCGATTTAGCATACAGGGTATCACTTTCCCTTTTGAAGTGCTTTATATGTTTAGACACTCTTAGGTCATGTGGGAGATTATTCCATAAGAATGCCCCACTGTAGCTGAAGCTACGTTTTAGGTAGTTAGTCCTCGGTTTAGGTATAAATAATTTACTTTCAGAATCTCTTAGATCATAGTTAGTATTACGAGTTGTAAAGAGATCCTGAAGGTAACCTGGGGTGAGCTTATGCATGGTTTTGTACATCGCCATTGCTTTTTGTTTTTTTCGGTGTGTATATACGTTGTCCCAGCCAAGCATATCAATCAGTAGACTTGAACTAGTGTCGTAGCTTGATCGAGTAATTACTCTGGCTGCCCGGTTTTGCAGTTTTTGCAGTTTATCATTTAACTGCTGGCTTAAGCCATCCCAAACTGAGCCACAGTAAACAAAGTGCGGCTCAATCAGGGCTTTATATATTTTTACTGCAGTATCTCTGCATATGAAAGGCCTTGCGCGCTTAAGTGCGCCAATGCCAGAGGAGATCTTTTTTGATATTTCGTCTATATGCTTCCGCCAGGACAATGTTTCATCTATATAAACCCCCAGAGATTTGGTGTAGTTCACTTTTTTTATTTCTTTACCCTCTATACGAACGTCGATGGTACAATCGCTTTGAGTGTGTAGTGTTTGGCGAGACCCAATAATCATAAACTCAGTTTTAGCGATGTTGAGACTTAGCTTATTTGCTTTGAGCCAGATATTTACATTTTTTAGTTCCGCATTGATTTTTGTTTCAAGATCTCTCTGGCTTGAGGCGGCAAAACTAATATTAGTATCATCGGCGTACATTCTTGGTAATCCCTCGTTTAGGCAGTTTGGCAGGTCATTAATATAAATCAAAAAGAGTAATGGTCCAATTATCGACCCTTGCGGGACTCCACAAGTTATCGGGCTTTCACTAGACATGTGGCCGTTCACATTACATTTTTGACTTCTATTTGATAGGTAAGAGTCGAACCATGCCAGGGCAATTTGGTCAATTCCATATTTCGCTAGTTTTTGCATTATAATTTGGTGATTAATAGTGTCAAAGGCCTTTTTTAAATCGATAAATATTACACCATTAAGGAAACCTTTGTCAATATTTACACACCAATTATTAGTGGCTTCAAGTAGAGCAGTTAGAGTGCTGTGGAGTGACCGGAAGCCTGACTGGCAATTCGTTAGTAGGTTGTTGTTGTTAAGGTATTTGTATAATTGGTCGTAGATAATTTTTTCGAATATTTTAGCAACAATTGGTATCACGGATATCGGTCGGTAGTTGTTAAGATCTGATTTAGTACCTTTCTTATAAACGGGTGATACCCTAGCCAGCTTCCAGTCAGTAGGAAAGATTCCAGACACTATCGATTCATGAAAAATACACGTCAAAGACGGTGCGACAATGTCAGCGGCGATTTTTAGAAGTTTACATGGAATTTTATCCAGGCCGGTTGCTTTCCACCGTTTATTTTGTTTAATAGTTTGCGGACTTTGTGAATTTCGATTTTTTGGAAAGAGAATGACCTATCAGTGGTTTTTAGATAGGTAAGAGGGTTAACGTCTATTCCAGGGATCTCGCGCGCTAGGTCCTCGCCAATGTGGGTGAAATGCAGGTTAAAAACCTCAGCAATGTCAGCAGAAGAACTGAGAGTTTGGTCTCCTATTTTGATTTCAGAGACATTGGTTGATTTGCTTTGTCGACTTTGCAGGTCATTAATTAATTTCCAAGTTTTTCTTGGGTCATTGTTATTGGCTTCAAGATTGTTAGTGAAATATTTGCGTTTTTCTTGCTTAATGGAATTGTTGACGTCATTTCGAGCTACTTTATACTGTTCCCAAATCGTATGGTCGTTTGTTGACGCTAGTTTTCTTTTTAAAAAGTCCCTTTTGTGCATTTTGCTTATTAATTCATTTGTAATCCACGGGGATTTTTTGTTTCGGATTCTTTTTGTCCTAAGTGGCGCATGTTTATCAATAACACTCATTAGAGCGTGTTTCCACACACGCCACATTTCATTTGGGTTATTGTAAGTAGAAACGATAGACCATTCTTTTTGCTTTAGATCGAGTAGAAAATTATCTTTGTTAAAATGCTTTAGCTGCCTCGCCTGAATGGTCTTATGAACACCAGAGCGTACATAACTGATTTTGCGAGTTAGATAGATGAGGGAGTGATCGCTGATACCAAGTTGGAAAACACCCGAATTTGAGACCTTTTCCGGGAAGTTTGTTAAACATAGGTCTATTAGAGTTCTCGAGGTTTCGGTTATTCTTGTTGGCTCAGTGATCATCTGACTCAATCCGTAAATATCCATGATATTCAAAAGATGAGAGGAGTTGCAATCAGTAGCATCTGATAGCAAATTACAATTTAGGTCTCCTAATAAATATAGCTCTAAGTTTTCTGCATCAATTTTGTCAATAAGTTGCTCAAAAGAGCTAAATAGATCAAAAGAGCTAAATAGATCTGAAACAAGTATTTGGATTACTCAGATTACATAGTGAAGTGTACATTGAATAATTTGCATATCAACTGTAGATATCAGATTACGACAACATTTGGGTGAAATATAAAGGTGAAACTCCTGTATTGCATAGAGACCGTCTCACAAGTTCTGTGACGCAAACTAGAGCCGACATTATTTTTTTAAGGTTTCCTAAGGCTAAATTTTGTAATTAGGCCGATACAACACTAACCCTAACCACTCGAATGTTTTTTGTTTGTTACTGTGAGCGGTGACGTCACAACCCAGTACAAACCACAGGGATCCCAATAACCCACTCAGACAAAATACCAGCCAGAAGGCCTTGGGACTAGGCTGGCTATTTATTATATGGCAGCTCAGTGGAAGACGACTCTGAATGCTGCAATCTGATTGGTTGCTCAGCGGGAAATATTTTTTCATCTTGCCCGCTAAGGATTTTCCATCTTCGTAAACAAATAAATAACTTTAGTATATACCACACCAGTGAATATCACTTTTCGCGTGCTCTAATTGGCTACTCAAACAGTGAATATGATTTCATATTCACCTCCGAGCAAAGCAGCGATCATCTCGCGCGAGTTTTTGCCCATTTGACAGAAAATAAAATAACTACTTGGTGCTGGATATTCACCTGGAGTGTGGTATATACTAAACAATGATTCACCTCGGTGTCGGTGAATAGTGCCGAAGCGGCTAGGTAAATATCCACCACTATTCACCTCCACTTCGGTGAATATTTGTTAAATAGCTGTCACTGAAATACACAGAAGCTGAAATGGCTGTGACTTCAAAAAACACAAAGTAAAGTTTGGCTACCTCACAACGCTACTACAATAGACCAGTTGGAGGTAAATTCCGACATTTTGAAAAGGGTGCAAACATGGCGCGAAATACAGTGTATGTATGGGAATCGATGGGAATCCGATGCCAAATAAAATCCGTAAAATCGAATTTCTGAAATATTTTTCAGATACAAACTTAAGATACCTGGTAAAAGATTAACATATCTGTAAAAAACGAGTCAAATTCCGCGTGAAAATTTAGACAATGTATGCAAAACTGAAAACACGATTGCACGCTTCCCAGCACAGCTACATGCCTCAAATGTCGATATGTTAATCTTTTACCAGGTATCTTAAGTTTGTATCTGAATAATATTTCAGAAATTCGATTTTACGGATTTTATTTGGCATCGGATTCCCATCGGATTCCCATACAAACACTGTATTTCGCGCCATGTTTGCACCCCTTTCAAAATGTCGGAATTTACCGCGAACTGGTCTATTGTCATTGGTACAAAGAAATATAATTATTACGGAAACGAGTAACCTTAGCACACAGGAGTCATTAAAGAAAGCAGGTTTTTTATTGAATGGGCTAAGAAATTTGGTAATTGGCTTATAATAGCGTTCACGGGGTGGCTATGTGATGATGGCCGAGGGAACTGGACACTGGCGCGCGGCGCGGTCACACAGCCAGCCGTTTTGTTGTTGAGTTCGCTTTAGTCCTTGAAAGAAAGCTGTTGAATCGTATCCATGCGAAATTATCGCCTCGCTTAACAATCAAGTTATCACTGGTAGCAGTACTATTACTCACGACTCATTCGAAGATAAATTAGAAGCCGAAAATGCCGGTAATGTAAGTAAATGCCTCGAAATTTCGAATCGCTTCTGGCAACGTATAAAGGGCCAATCGACAAAACCAATATTTCGATAGTTACAAGGCCCAGGTTACAGGCGCCCTACTGGCCTTCGACGAGGAAACGACTCTCAACAGCAGCGACTGGGATGAGACGGGAAAAGCCCATGCCGCCATTCTAAGCAAGCAGTGCCAGCTTCAGTTTGTCTTGTCAAACAGACACGTCGGTACTCCAGCTCTGGCCAAACGACATTGCAGAGTGTCAGACAGCAGAGGAGCTACTCCGTTTTTTTTTAACGAAAAAGCTTGGGGACAAGACTCCAACGTGGGAAAGGCAAGAGAAATATATGAGGGAATTGAAATCAATTCGCCGACGCCCAGGAGAGCGTAATACTGATTTTTATGATCGCCTGAACACGGCCGCTACCCGTGTTTATGACACTGACCGCGATTATCGCAAATCGTATGTTAAAATGGTATTCTACCTTCAGCTAGGGGAACAGGCAAAGCAGTATGTAAGGGTGCATACCGGCGGACAACAGGAAGATCCAGCCACCTTAGCCGACAAAGGTTTATACCGCGACAAAGATTACCAGTCCTTCGCTGCAACAAATCGAGTAGCAGCTGACCAAGCTCCACGTCAAACCCAGAACCCGCAATCTGCAGAAATTGCTGCCCTACAGGCACAGATGGCTCAGGTGCTAACAAGCACTCAGCAGTAATACGTCACAACAGCATGTGCAGGCTGTGGCAACCAGTCCAGGACCAGCTCGCAGTGAAAGAGGGCGTGATACATATTGTTGGGCGTGTGGAAAGCCAGGTCACATGGCCAGAGCATGTACAAGTGCTAGTGTTAGTGACCATACCCCCGAAGCAACCAAGGAACGCACAGAGAACGGCAGCGGCATTGATAGGCGTGAAAGAGCTCCCCAAGGCTGAACAGTGTAAAGCAAGGAAACTTATTTCACAGTTCAAAAACGTGTTCGCATTGGATTCCGCAGAGCTGGGGTTGACGCACCTAACTCACTTCTACGTCCATACTGGCGATGCACTCCTGTCGCCACACCATGGAGACGCACACCTTACTCCTTAAGGAGTGAAGTTGAACGACGGGTTAAGGCTGGTCTGGAGTCTGGAAGAATGAAAGAAATTTTCAGCGGCCATGGTCGGCTCCAATCCTCATTGTCCCGAAGGCAGATGGAGACTGTGTGTAGATTACCGAGGCCTTACCCCCTTCCGAACAAGAGTGGAAAACCTCCGCCAGGCCAAACACCTGATTTAGTTGCAGGCTACTGGCAAATCCCAGCATTTGATGACGCTGCAGACAAGCTAGCGTTCTCGACGGATTTTGGTCAGTTCACGTAGGCAGTGATGCCCTTCGGCGCCAAATCAGCAGCAAGCCGTCTTCCAAAGGTTCATGGATATAGTGCTTCGTGGGTTGCAATGGGATCGAGTAGTCTGTTACTTTGATGACATCTTAGTCGGTACAAGCACCTGGGAGGAACACTGGGCGCAGCTACAAGCAGTCTTGGAGCGCTTGAAGAGTGCCGGACTAAAGGTAAAAACACCCACAGTACAGTTAGGTAGGGCAGAAGTGGATTTTTTTTAGACCAAATCGTGGGCAACGGGTCTATCAAGCCAAACGAGAAGAAGAGAGAGTCCATTCGGAAGATACAGGCACCATCGTCTAAAAGAGAAGCAGAACGTGTATATGGACTGTTTGGTTACTATCGCAAGTTTATTGACAACTTTGCACATAAGGTGGAGCCGATCAGAGCGACCATACTTGAAGCACGACCTGACAAACGGTTCAACTGGACCCCCGATGCACAAACAACTCTAGAAACCCTTAAGGACTCGCTACTCTCTCCCAAGTGCATGCTATTCCTACCGGATACAGGACCTGATGCACTTCCATTGTTTGTAGAGACAGATGCATCCAACGTCCAGGTAGGAGCCGTCCTCATGCAAACCCAGGAGGACGGGTCGGAAAGGCCAATCGCGTTCCGTTCACGCACCCTTTCGACAAGACAGGAACTCCCAAACTAGAGAGATGCTCAGTGCGGTGGAAGCCTTCGATGTTTGGCCTGTGTATCTTGTGGGAGGCAATTCATCTGGCGCACTGACCACGCACATTACAGTACAAGAGCAAGAAGATCCAACGTTGGCTTACTGAGATTGCCGATATGGACTTCGTTCCTCAGCTGCGGCCTGGGCACCAATTACCCGTATCAGACGCCCTCTCACTGCCCTCAACCGCCACTACGGTAAACGCGGTAACAGGGCGATTGACAATGCAGCAGCTCAAGAGTGAACAAGAACGATGAGTCAGTCGGCTACGCGCGTAACAACCTCACCTCTGGACGATGGGAGACGAGACCTATAGATCCTGACAAGGCTAAACTCTGGCAGCACAGCGATAGTCTTTATTTTGGAGCCGATGGCGAGCTACGAATGAAGAAAGATGACGGACCAAACCCCGCAGGCTTGTTAGTGGTGCCCGGCAGCCTTGTCCCAGCGATACTTGAGGCGTTCCATGACAAATCAGCTCACCCTGGCACAGTGGCAACCAATGAACAGATTAGACGCCTTTACTGGTGGCCAGACATCAACAAAAACGTAGACGCCTATGCAAGATCATGTGAAATATGCGCCACAACAAAGCCAAACCTGCATCCACGAGTACCACCGGTCCAGCTAACAGACACACCCGAAGCTCCCTTCGAGAAACTTGGTGTTGATCTTATAGGACCATTTGATCCGTCTACTCGAGGAAACAGATTTGCACTCGTAGTTCACCGTCACTTCTCGAAGTTCACCCAAGCTGCACCGCTACCCAATAAGGAAGCCCAGATGGTCACTCGTGCACCTGAAAGCATGTTGATGCTTTTTGGGCTAAAAACTCGAACAGTTGTCAGAGGTACAGAGTTTGTCAGCACAACCCAGCGACTGTCCGACAGAAACTAGTATCCCTTCCAGGAATTGCTCAGTCGCCACCACATACGTCACTCGCAAATCGCATCATTCCACCCACAAGCGAACGGTGCGATTGAAAGAGCAAACCAGACGCTGAAAGCCAAACTTCAGGCAATATTAGTCGAGCATGGCACAGACTGGGATGACCACCTGCCATCCGTCCTCTTCCATCTGAACGATGAAGTTCGTATCACGACGAAAGTGACACCATTCAAGGCCGCTTTCGGTTACGACGCTAGCAATCCATTTGACCCAATCGACTCGACACAAGCAGATGTCCCTACCCAACCACTAGCGATGAGGGTCTACACAGTTTGATTCGGGAGCGCATCGTCCATGAGAACGATGGACGAACACAGCCCTTCATCCCGTATAAGGTTCGACAGTACGTGTACGCTCGCAAACCCCCTAGAGAGAAAGGATACACTGGGCCTTGGGTGATCACACATGTCTGTGGGCAAGGAACCAGCCACAAACTGAAGCATGTGACCCATCGATGCTGGATATCTCGACGAGCAGAGCACCTCAGAGAGGCCTTTATCAGGCCTACGAGTTAGGTGCAGGCGTACGCTCCCAACACGGACGGTATCTCCGAAAATGATATCAATGATAGATTACTCCTGTAAGCGCTGCCGATGACGGCATTGGGTGTAATCCCATTGATGATGACTCGGCCCCCTATCCCAATGGCCTGGCGACAAATCACACCTTCAGTAAATAGACGCGAGGATATATCGCTGATAGTTCAGCGCATACTGAATGCCGCTAGACACTACTGATGCAGCGCAATTTCTATCAGATGAGAGAGGAAGACAAGATACACCACGACTGAAACCGCTGTTGCTGCTCCGACGACTGATGACACACCAGTTTCCAGCACTGCAACAACCGATGAGCAGACGGGACATGTTCAGGTTCATGACAACCGGGACACTCCAGATTTAACTGGGCTACCATTGCGGCCAAAACGACTTAGGGAATGGCTCACTGTTGATAGCACAGATGCAGCGATTGATGCTCTAGAGGACATGATCTCTGCAGATGTTAAACTGCACCTAATCCCTTTTGCAATTGTTATACATATGAATCTTTGAAAGATTTTAGAACTTATGTGACAATTTTTTTTGCTTACATAGAATACTCTCTGTTCTATAATTGTTTGAAATGGTCAGGAAAGGTCAATTTTTTACCATTTCAAACAAACACAGAACAGAGTATTCTACGCAAGCCAAACATTTCTTCACAGAAGTACTTAAAATATGTATAAAATTTGCAAAAGGGGTTAGGTGCACTTTAAACGTTTGCATTCTTCTTCAGCTCTTTGTCAAGTTGTGCAGTGTGCACATCGCCACTGGCACTAGAGTGATTTCAACTTGCCGGTTTTCAAATCTTCCACAAATATGCACATGTTTAATGCGTTCGGGTTCCTGATAAAGTTGTCATTGAAACTTAGTGCATCTGAAGTAAAGTACAGGTTAGTTTTCATCCATAAAAAGGCATTTTTGATGTCGGAAAACGAACTGTTTCAGCGCCACGAGGTTGACTTGATTTCTCATTCCCGACCCTACTCATTTCTTACTGCGCATGCTCGACTTCTATTCGCTCTACAGTTTACCGCGTAATGGTTCCTATTTAGAGATGGCTGTAAACCAGTCAGGAGCATTTTACTGCGTAATAAGAGATCACACTTTATTTAAAGAGGATAACACTAAATAGTATATGGAATTATGAAAATGTTATGGATTTTGTACTCTTTATTGTGCTTGATTCCATACTCAATAATACTTCAATAATTAACACCGAGTTTTCATGCTTGTCTTCATTCATCTCCAGCCCAAGGAGTGCAGTGAAAGTCTCTTTACAAATGCACATAGTTGGTGGTCAACATTAGGGTTGATTTCTCGTCCTAGCTAAAACCTCGGTTTGACTACATATTGACAAAATGTGTAATTAGCAGTCGTACCATACTATATTGTCTAATCCAATAAGATGAATCCTATGGGAAGTGAAATAAATAGCTAGCGAAACTGATGCTTTGGCTAGGAAGCAACTAACTATCTTGGGAGGCCTATTAGGCCAAACAAAATAAAATCAGTCAGGTTACCGGAAACACAGCATGGTTTGTTTGGCCTTACCGGAAGTCAATACTAAGTTAACTATCTAGGACACTACACCAGTGATGGATTTTGGATACTTTTTATGGGATGAGGGCCATGATCTCTATAGTCCAGGAGATGTGGAAAATCTTGTTCCATTGAGATTAATGGTAATTTGTTTACCTATTAAAGCATAGTCAAACAAGTGAAGTGAAGGTGACAGGTAAGTTGATTAAAGAGAAGAGCTGAAACTGTATAAGAACAGTTATGAGCCTACAGTTAATTGGGTCATGGCAAAACTTATTGCATGACTGAGCATATATACGTGTATAGTCGATGGATAACTAGATCCTGTAAAAAACTAAGGTAACAGCTGATGTTGAGTGTTAGCTCTTCCTTAGAGCGAAAGCAACACTTTCCACACAATCCCTTCCCACAGCATACCTTAATGAACTTTCAGTTGATTATACTAGTGAAATCATAGTCACAGACCACACAACTTGTTTGGATTCCAGCTTCAATACAAAAAAAATCAAAACTTTTCTAACAGAATGCATAATGAGAAATACATACTGGTAACACTTATTCTCAGTTTGCAATTTTTTTTAAAGACTTACTATCTTTATAGTAATCGTTTCCCTGTTAGAACACAGAGCTTCCTGGTGTCACGTTGTTCACTACATCCGATAGGACATTACATTACTATGACATTTGTTCATAGATTGAAGGTTTTTCTTTGCTCTAATCACGATTGTTGTCCTTGGCTTGTTTATAGTCCTATGGCTCTATTTCTTGTTTCGGTAACTTCTGAATTTCACCTGTTTCTTGATAAGGTTCTGTTTCCCTTGTACTCTCTCCAGACAAACCTGATATGACCTCGTCATCTGACTTCGGAGGCTCAATTTCTTGTCGTGATACCTTCTGTATGTCACCTGTTTCCTCAGCTGATGTTCTCTCTTCAGTCATCATCATACTGCTATCATCACCATCTTGTCGTAGTACTTGTGTTTCAGCATTGCTCTCTCCATCAACCCAGGATTGCTCTCTAGCAATGAGGTCCTTTGAGTGATCTTGTGGTGAGTCTACACTTTCTTCTTCAATAGGAGCTGAGGGTGTGCATTGTGAAGGCTCCCTCGTATTAGTTTCCTGCGCGTCTACATGTGTCTCTGTCGGAACACCTTGGTTCTGTGTCTCCCCTGGTAATTGCATACAAAGTAGAATCAGCATGATAAATAACTCCTATTTGTTTTCACAACCTAATGCTTATTAGTTCCAACATTAAAATGTTGGTATTAGGCGAGGGGCTTTTAAATGTCTTAGGGCTTTCCATAATCTCTTCCTTGTAAAGGAAGCATAATTTTCCTATAACAATGCTTATCACTTCACTGAAGGTCATGTTTACAGTCGAGGCCTGCATAGTTATCTGTTGCCATGGCAACCATACACACAGGAGATTGGAATTTATGAAGAGTGAGCCAGTAATTGATTGTACTACTTTTTTGATCACTTCATTTGTAAAAATGGTAAACTACCACGTACTGTTGATGGCAGGACAAATCATTGAAGACCCATTTATTCGGACAAGGGCTCATGTTTGTTATCAGGAAAAACAGGCACAGTGGTATTCATTCACCTTTTTGGGCAATAACGGTAGCCCCTGTTCCGACAGCAAGATTTTCAACAGGAGCATTGATTTCCACGCGATAGGTAATATTACCTGGTAAAGAAAAAATATATAATATATATAGGCATGACTATATTGTTCAATTGATTAAAGCAATTAGATCTATGGAACTGCAAAAGCCAAGAAGGTTCATGGGATCACTTGAACCTTGGGAGGGTCTAGTTTTCAATCAATAAAGAAACTAGAAGCTGCATGCAGCTTTCACTCGGACCGCGTTTAGAGCAGTTCGGTTTCAGTCTTAAAACAACTTGACATTATTATTTTCAAAACTGAAACTTGGTTTGTTGAAGCTATAAGAAGGAACATAAATCACTAGTGATTCCTGTATGGGACACCGCATCGAACCATGGGATTTGTTGACAAGGCGATTTTGTTGTTGCCAACTTTTTTCCAGACATCAACTGAATGTGATCGTGATTGTTGAATATGATTTACTACTTTTCCTGTGAATGTGACTGCAGTGCATTGAATGTTGTTTATTTTATTTTGTGAATGTGATTCAAATTTCAAGTCTTGAATGCAATTGATCGTGTTTGTTGAATGTGGTTGATTGTTACCACATCAGTTCAGTCGTTGAATGTGATCAGGGTTGTTGAATGTGATTCTTGTGCTCGAATGAGTGCAATTATCGTTCTTGAATTTTGCACCATTTGGCCTTCCATGCTAATTAGCTGTTTGAATGTATAACATGCTTTTTAAAAAGCAAGAATTGTGGCAAACTATAAAAAAGGTTTGTGTATTTTTGGGTCAATAAAAGTTCCTTTACAAGGTTGGGATGAAGTTAAATAGAATATCGGATATAAAAATCTGACGCGTCGGCGTGGTATCTGTGTGATCTGAGAAACTCATTTATCCCACATCGATAACACGGTATTGGACCTACTATGCAATTTCCCACTTGCGACAAAGAACAACAATTAATAAAAAAAATACACAGGAGAATTTAAGGGCGCTTTCCATTTACGAAAACTGACTGGTCTGACGGGCCAGTTTTTAAATGAAATGCATCAGTTCTAGGAACTCACTGGACCAGTTCTCAGGACTGAAACGTTCCATTTAAGAACTGGCCGGTCAGACCAGTCAGTTTGCGTAAATGGAAATCCCCTAAGACTCAGACCTGCCACAGGCGAGTAATAAAACAACATATTAAAATAACCCCAGAGTACAGTGAGTATGCACCATGTTCGCTTCCTGGGGAACGATTTCCTGAGGTTGCACCTGGAGAGGAAGGGACACCACCATCGGGTCTGACATCGTCCTAAAGATGGACAGATATACACTGAGTTTATGTCAACAAATAAACAATATCAACACCGATATACACTGAGTTTATGTCTACTTAAGGAACTGGGTAAGCTTGAGGTTTGGAAATGACTAATGCAGGGCACAAACGACCCTAAAATTGGTAGGGTTCATATAAATTATTCAGTGTTAATTGAAACGGCATCATACTTTACAACAAAAAAGCAATCGTCAATAATTTATTAACCATGCATATATATATACATATACATGTAATACACGTTACAAGACAAAAACAATAGATAATAAGTAGTATGTATAAATATAAGTTACAGAAATTAGTGGTGAGCAAGGAAAAAGTGAACAGAAAGTTGCTGCATTGTAAGTTTAATGTCTAGTAGAAATTTATAAAACATGTATATGGAGGGTGATCATGCAGCAAACAAAACTCGCAGCTCATTTACGCAACCCTGTGTTTATTCAAGAACTGAACTATTCCGGATTCACTGAATACAGAAGGTTGTCCTTGACCCAATCACTCTAGTGTGTCTTAAGGAGAACGCGTTGCTCAAGTTTTGTGGGAAACGAGGTAGTCTGAGGGTAAAATCTAGATTGTATTCCTGTCGTACAAGAATTCTGGTCGAATCTAATCTAATCACTACAAAAGAACTCTGAATACTTAATGAGAATTATGTGTTCCGTCATCATGTGCTCCACCCTGTGCCTCGATAGACATCAAACTCTCCTATTAAAAGTAGTAGTCAGTAATAGAGGTACATTACTGGTTTGTAATACTCGCTCCTTGGCACTGAAGTTAGATGAACTGGAGTGTGTTGCTTGTCAGAACTGCGTGGACGTGGTGTGTGTTACTGAGACCTGGCTCTCGAATGAAATTCTGGATCCCGCGATTGCAATCCACAACTACATGTACATCCCGTTTCGCAAGCACAGAGCATCTCGTGGTGGCAGCGTATATTAACTGTTCTATCCCATGTAAAATGCTCCTCAATCTCAAGTGGTGGAAATAGGTCAAGAACATGTTCTGGTGTGTCGGATAGAGAGAGCCAATGGTTTAATCAGTTCATAGATGGTAGTGTTATTGAGTTTATTGACACTTTGTGTTTATTGGTCTCACATCTGAGTTTGCCCCACTGAGGTCAACAATATCGCTATCAATGCCTTAGATGCCCGAAGAGCTCTACGTGACTGATAGCTTACTTTGCCCTTCGCACAATCAAAGTCAAGAAAGCCCCCGGTCCCGACTGGATTCCGAACATTGTTCTGAAGACGTTTGCATTCGAGCTCACTCCAGTTATTGCTGATATATATAATGCATCTCTACATAATGGCCACCTCCCCCCCACTGCTTAAGGTTACCGTAGACCTTCGCGGATGTGTCTCGCAAATAAAATCGTACGCGCATCGTTTCTAAGGAAACTATAGAAACCTATATCACTGGAAAGATTATAGAATGTAGAATGCGCTGAAATGGTTTCTTCGCACAAATATTACCTTTTCAAAAATGCTAAGGCAACAAACGCAAAAAGGACGAGTCTCAAAGAAGTGAATTTATGTGCCTCCGCGTTTGCGCCTACGAACGATTCAGCTGCATAATTTCAATCAGCACATGATAGCCTGTCAAAGTGTGTGAGCGTTTTTTTATATTTTACTTTGTTCAAATGCAATTCATCTTCAAAGTTTCAATCGAAATAATTTATGTGTTTCATCGCGGCAAGTACTCGTATAAGAAACCTGCATTCCGCTCTCGCGTACTAGTGTAGTTTCACAAATATTCGACAGAGCGTTGTGTTATGGCCAAAACTGGATATAATGCGCAAAAAAAGAAAAAGAACGGTATATCAACGGGTTGTACCAATAAGGGAGAGGGCCGGAGAGCGAAAATAAAACCGCGTCGAAAGGCAATTGAAAAGCGAGTTGTAAGTAACCTCGTGCTCCGAACGTTAACGTTGACCCTAAACCTGCTATGTTAGCGGCAATGAGATCTCTTGGGTATGTATAGCTTTTAGTTTCTACTCAAGCACATATCTTCCCGTGTTGATGTTCTTATAAACGGCTAACGGAATAATTGTTACAGATTTGATGGGGACTTATTCGCAGATCAGCGAATGCCTGTGGTACGTACATGTAATGGGATTAGAGGGATTTATAAACGCCTAAGCGATTTATTTACTTTCCTTCAAAATACGTTTTTTTCTAATATCTTTCAAACTATTGCATGTTTAAAAAAATTGAAGATCAATCCATCAACTTCAAAAGAATTTTTTTTTTTTTTTTTTAAGAAAACGTGCCAAGAAGGTATACGGTAATTCTCATCCGCCAAAGTCATAGAGAACGACATCAGGCCGATACCTCTCACCTGTCAGGTCACCAAGGTGGTGGAGGGGTTTACTTTAAAAAGTATTCTTCCCCCATGCAATCCTCGATAAACTGGATAATAAACAATTTGCTGTTGCTGGGAAGTCTACAGAACAAGTCGTAATTTACCTCCATTTGCCACTAGATACCCTTCATAGGGGTAACTGCTCGTTATGATTTTTCTTTGCTGATTTTCGTAAGGGCTCAGTTTGATTTGATAGATATCTCCAGAGTATATCCCAGTATGTACGTATTGTATCTACTTCAGCACCACAATTTCTGAATGGGGGAATCCCTCAAGGGAACAAATTAGGGCCTATCCTGTTCGCAGTCATGGTTTTATAATGACTTAGTATCTACATGGGGCCCTAAGACCAAGTTCGTTGATGATTTATCTATATTTATGCGATTAAACCCAAGTAAATGTAAGGTTATGTCGGTAGACGTCTAACATTACAATAGTGTGGCATTGAACTACTCTCCGGGTGGCTCTTATGTGGAGCATGGCAAGTCATTTAAACTTCTCAGCATTTTTATCTCAGGACTTGACATGGGACGCCCACTGCTACTATGTAATTAAGAAGGCTATGCCCTCAGGAAGCTCAAGAGGTGCGGCGTCAATAGCAATGACATCGTATGTTAGATAAAATATGAGCGGACGATCTGTATGGGCATTTACATTGGCGAGCCGCTTTACTTGTGAAACGAAAAAGTACAATGGAGCAATGAACAATAGTGGTTTTGATTACTGAACTGACTTGTCCCATAGGATAAGAATAAATCTATTCAAGTATGTAGACAACACAAATAAAGAAAAATAGAGTAACCACTCCTTGTTTTCATACATCTCTCCAGTGAATTCCAGCGCAGATCTGATTTGAATTTTCAAGTTATGCACTATTTCATTTGAAAGTTAACGTGGTTGCGGTGAGTTGTCGTGAACTAAATATGTCAACGCAACGCTTTCGTCTACCAAAAACAGCGAAATGGCGAGCGTTACCCCCCCCCCCCCCCAAAAAAAAAGTATATATTGGTAACATGCGGAATTAATCGCCATTTATTGGAGCTGAAAGGAGGGAATGAGTATCTTCGTGAAATGAGGCAGAAGGTTAGTTACGGCTTCATTAACTATTTATATGTACCATCTTGCAATAGAGTGCGGACATTTGACCCGTGAAACACTACTAAATCTAAATAGTACTAGTCCTATTTAGTGCTAAATTGCTACGAGTAGTTCTAGGGTCTAATGTCCAAATTCTAGCGTCTTGTCAAATCTGTATCAAAGTTAATTAATTAGATCAGTAAGAAATCTGTATGAAAGTTAATGTACCTCATTAATATTCTTTATTGGGATTTACAGCAGCACCCGTGACCTGAATACTGTGTTTGGATTGGTTATCACCCTCATGAATTATTAATGAATTTTACAATAGTATATACAGCACGCTAACATAAGATCTGTCATTGAATATGCTTCTGCTGTTTTTTCTCTCCCTGATTTTCTTGCTGCAAACTTAGAAAGAGTCCAGAAACATGCGTTGTCCATAATTTTCCCTCACTTCTCTTATAAAGAAGCACGAGACAAGGCTGGTATTATGACTCAGAAAGATTGGGGAGTGTCGAAATGTAAAAAAATATTAGTGGCATCAGCATGGCAAACCGTTATATACCGTTATCCACAATAGGGTGGCGGCCTCTACATCTAGATATTATTTAAGATCTGGCAAGACCTTGCATCCTAATATGGCTAAAATAAATCGTCTGCTAGACTTCGTAACTGTAGATTTTGTAACACTAAATTTAACTTAATTTACCTATTTAAATGTAATTTATATACTTTCAAATTTATAATTAATCAATTAATGTAAATCACATGTAATTCAGTTGTGTACTGCAAGTGGTGTTAAATAAACATATTATTATTACAGAGCATCTAATAGGGTGCAGAAAAAAGTAATATGTATGCGGAAATTTAAGGGCATATTATGCGGAAACATGTTGATTATGCGGGAAAATGCTGGATTATGCGGAAATTTAAACGATCTATAAAGCTAGTAATTGGGTTTTTCCAATGTGATTATTAGCCTCCAATCCTCCCACACTCGAGCCCACTTTTTTGTTCAGCCAATCGGAGAGGAGCTCTTATTTTCCGGGAGCTCATTAAAATGCACAGCTCGTTGATATGAATAGATTCCCTACAAACCTTCAGTCGCTGAACTGAGTATTCTTGCCACCAAAGCAGAGTTTTTTTGTGGCGACGGGAAAGACGTAAAGATCTTTCTTTTAGAGATATTCGAAAGCTTCAAAATCTATAGCCAAAAGTCCAAATTTTAGGCAATGAATTAACGTTTTGTTTTTTTACCATTGACAACCTCTGAGCATTTTGAAGTTATGTTCTGTTGTCTAGGCGACTGAGAGGAGACGAAGACTTGCATGTGCAGGCTAGCACGTGCTGCATGTGTAAAAATGGAAGTCAAAATAATGAGCCAATCAAGTGTTTGTGTTCCCACGGTCCACGAAGTAATTAATGTTTGGGCTAAGGGAAAAACCTATAAACTAGCAATTTGATTGGTCAAAATAAATAATCCGTAAGTCACGGAACACAAAATGTGGCTCGAGTTAGCAGACGTTGGTGTGGGGAAGGAGGGAAACGAACCACACAAGATGTCTGCATCGGAGGCTATGCGTTTATATGGAATGTTATATGAACTGCCAGGTGAGGACCCCTCTTCTTCTCTTTAATGATGAACTTATCCATAATAACGGCAAATATTTCACTGAAACGCCGAACAAGAAAAGAGGTTCGAGTTTTCCCGCGAATGCAGGAATCATAACGCATTTTTGTTTTCAGTAACTGCAATTGGCTAAAATGCAAATGCTTTTTGTCCAATAGAAATCCGTGTTTAATAGAATGAAACTGGTGTACAGGCTCATCGCCAAAAGATGCATGGAACGCCTGGAGGCAAATCGTATTGCGAACGTTTTGGTCAATATTTAGAAGAAAAATCTAAATATTTTATTGTTAATGTTGGGAAATGTTTCATTTTTATGCGCAAAATGCTCTGACGATGCGGATTTTACAGAAAGATGCGGATCCGCACCCGCGCATCCCGTCAGATGCTCTGTTATTATAATTATAACTAGTCTACCTAACAGAGGGTCTGAATGGGGTTAACTGACAACTGACAAGCGGACTTAAAAATAACTGACAACTGACAAATGACGATACTGACAACCGAAAAATAACTGACAACTGACAAATTTCGTTTTTGTGGGTCAAACATTGTAAATTTTCTCTAGTAATGATTAACTAGGGCTAATTGACAACTGACAAATGGCCAAAATTTTAACTGACAACTGACATGTAGCCCCCCCCCCCCCCCCCCCCCCCCCCCCCCCCATTCAGACCCTCCTAATAGGTAGTTAAGGAAGTGTATTAGAAGAGAATCTACAGTAGCACTTTGGCAGGAAAAATAGATTACTGGGTGATAAAAATCCCAAGGGGTTAGATGAATATATTCTGTAGTTTTGGGGCTATCGTGCGACTGAATCCTGTTTAAGCTGTGGTGTGTATCTCAAAAGTTGTCCCGATTTATTTTCGTTTTGTCCCTACATATCGATGATTTCCCGGTAAATTCCCTGAGCCTACCAATTCCCAACATTTTCTTAAGATTCCCGGCACAAAAAACTGCTGTTCTCCCCGGTGAAGTTTAAACACCGGAAATCAACTGTAATTGAGAATGTAATTGTAAATGCTAATTGTGTTTTGAACCGGCTGCTTGACTTTATCGAAGGTCAATAGAATAAAAGTATTTGCTGCTCACCATCTTGATAACAGGAGATCTTGCTCTTTGGAAACTGATAGTTCACACAGAGTTCGCTTACACGTCAACAAATTTATGATTACACAAGGATCGCATACACAGAAATGCATTAAAGAACGGTTTAACGTAGTTAGCTTCCAACAATGCAGATTCCACCTCGTGTAATGTCACGTGACGATCAGATCCGTACAAAGCAGTGTGGTAAAAAAATGAAAATAGAAGTGATGCATTGCGGTAAAAAAAATCTATTCGAGATTTGGACCTGCTTACAGATTAGAACTGCTGCCTTGCTCGCTCGCTTCAGGCTCGCTCGCTGCGGCAGCAATTATTATTACTTGAAACTTTCAGGGTCACAGGGTAATAAAACGAAACTTCGCTCATCAGGGCTAGACCTGAATATATAATACCAAAGTTAAGGCAGTTCAATGGCTGTCAAAATTTTGTGTCATGCTAAAACAGTTCATAGTCAAGAGTTTATGTTAATTGTGTTTGTTTAATTTGTGACTAATAAAAAAGTAATTAGAGTGTTATTAATCCAATTGGATTCAAATTAGGCTAGTTTTTGGCACTTTTTTCAAATATTACGTGACAATTAGAAAAATCCCCTCTTAAAACTGAATAATTTATTAACCCTGCCAATTTTAGGGTCATTTGTGCAGACAAAGAGAGCTTATTATTAAGGATCAGGTTGTTAATCTTCATCAGTAAAGCTTGTCTGCTTACAAATGTATGTCCCTAGTTCCAAAATAGTGACTACCCAACTTATAGCGCTATAAAATAATAATGTATGGCATCAGCCAAAGGACACAATACTGACAATATGAGACATACATGTACCTGTCTTGGGAATACTTTGCCAACACATCCCTCTTTCTTCATTTTCTCAATCACTTTCTGCATTAAAACAGACAAGAAACCATAAATGAAGGTAGCGACCAACAATCTCAACAGCTTGAAAACTGTCATTATACTGATCGTATCCTTTAGGTCTTTGTACACGATTTGTATCATTTACCCTCCACCATTTTGAGCATCTCTTTAACAGTTCATCATTGCCAAACAGGTACAATCCACGTCTCGCCCGGGAGATCGCAACACACAGACGGTTTTTGGAGCTCAAGTAGCCAATCTTAGCTCTTTTATCCCGACTACTGCGCACCAGAGACAAAAGAATGACTTCATTTTCACGGCCCTGAAATAGAACAGTGTGATATTAATGTACAGTACCCATATCATTTTAAGTATCAATAACTATCATAATTAGAATGAAGACTATACTTAACCCCTTATTGTTGTAACAAACTCAATATAACCGTGTTTTTTACAGTTTTAAGCAACACTAGTAATTAAAAAGTAAGCAACTTTTATTTAATGTTAGTAACTCATGATAAATTATTTGAAAGAAATGAGGCCAACAAGGGGCGAACAATTTAACATCCTTATTCAAGAACCGCCTCCCGGTTAGCTCAGTGGTCAAGCTCCGGTCTGTCATGCAGGAGGTCGCCGGTTCAAACCCCAACCGGACAAACACTCAGGGTCTTAAAATAACTGAGTAGAAGGTGCTGCCTTTGTGATCGAACTGCAAATGGTAAGACCTTCACGTCTTCTCGGATAAAGACGATAAATTGTAGGCCCTCGGAGACCTCCATAGAGGAGCTTTAAGCCTGTTGAGGTTCATCGTCCACCTTTGAGTGGTAAAACAGAATAAATCATAAAACAAGAAGACATGAAGTCTAATATAATTTCTAACCATTTGCAGTTCGAGAACAATATTGTTTTACAAAAGGCAGCACCTTCTAATCGGTTGTATATAAGACCCTGTGTTGGGCTGGCCAGAGTTTGAATCCTAAACCTCCTGTACCACAGACTGCTGCTAAATAGCAACTGAGGTAACCTGAAAGTGAAAATGAGCTTAAGGGCTTGTGAAATGGGAGCTGATACTGGGATTACGTTGAGTGCACAGATAGGAATCAGGTGGCATGTTCAATTTTAACCCTGCAGCCTACCTGGAAAGAGTCTATTGTGGTCACTTCAATACGCAAGATGTCTTCGCTGTTCAAGGGATTCAGAGTCTTGTTGATTTCTGCTACCTAAGAAGCAAAGTATTGCCAACATTCATCAATACTTGAATTATACTTGTGAGCATGCAAAAATAAATCAAAATAATTATAAAGATCAAAGGTTAGGCTCCAAATTTTAAGGACATAATGTGCATGCCACACATTACTGGTAAATCCATAGGGGTCTACAGAGTGTCGATGGGTAGAAGCGATAGAGTAGACACTAGAGAGGTAATGTTTCCTTTCTCACCTGTCCACGGTAGGAACACAGCACGGTGATATGTGATGGAGGGACACCTTGTGAACACAGGTACTTGGCAGTGGCTGTAATTTCTCTGGCCTCACGGGTGTTCAAAAGGCTGGGCGAGTTTTTTGCACTGGATTCTGGATGGTTGTGTGAGCAGAAAAACATAGCCTTCTGAACACAAGGGAGTAGCGTGTTTTTCTCTATGAGCTTCTCAGAAATAATAGGAATAAACAAAGAAAGAAAATTACAGGATTATCATTTAAAATGTGCTAACAATTAATGACAGAATACATGGACTTTATCTAAAGTTTGACATTTAAATTGCTTGTGCTTTTGTCTTTGATTTGGGGTTTAAAATAAATGCTTAAAATTTGTATTGAGTTCATAAAAAATGATATAAAAATTAAACAGTATGATAAAAAAGCAATTCTGACAGATATGTCCATGTTTGTACATTGTATCTTGTACCTCTTTCCTGTCACTCAGATGGTCATAGATTTCTAGTTCCCGTAGTAAGTCGGCAAACTCCTTCCTCATGCGGCCCTGGTACTTGAGCTGTGTGAAGTTCAGGCCACCCTTAAGGAGTCTCTCAAAGAGTGAGACGTCCATGTTGTGTTTACGCCGTAGTTTGTCGTAATGGATCTGTGGCCGCAGTTGCTGATGATCACCAATCATGATAAGGTGCTGCACTGATGATGGGATTACTGACACAAGTTGAGCCTCAAGGATTTCTGCTGCCTCTTCAACGATCATTATTGATGGCTTGATGCTTGCTGTAAAAAGAGATTGAAAGAAAAAACTAATTTTCTGCCATTAATAAATAACCACTAAGGAATTTGTTCTGTAATATAGGCACAACATGCAACAATCGAATGGTTACCAATGAAAACCTGATCAAAAACCCCTGCTGTATCATAGCAGATTGCACCACAAACAAACAACTTTATAATTAGACATCATACATCAAAGAGTGAATACTGGTATATACTGGTATATACATGTAGTCTAGAAATGCCAAATGCTGGTGTTATCTATTTCAATAGTTACTGAAGGTTGATAATGTTGTACTATGTACTTTTGATAACTACCAGTTTCAGTATAACGTATTTATAATCAAACCTATAAGTACCAAAGATTGTATACTGGTATATACATGTAGTCTAGAAATGCCAAATGCTGGTGTTATCTATTTCAATAGTTACTGAAGGTTGATAATGTTGTACTATGTACTGTTAATAACTAGTTTCAGTATAACACATTTATAGTCAAGCCTATAAGTACCAAAGATTGTATACTGGTATATACATCTAGTCTAGAAATGCCAAATGCTGGTGTTATCTATTTCAATAGTTACTGAAGGTTGATAATGTTGTACTATGTACTTTTGATAACTACCAGTTTCAGTATAACGTATTTATAATCAAACCTATAAGTACCAAAGATTGTATACTGGTATATACATGTAGTCTAGAAATGCCAAATGCTGGTGTTATCTATTTCAATAGTTACTGAAGGTTGATAATGTTGTACTATGTACTGTTAATAACTAGTTTCAGTATAACACATTTATAGTCAAGCCTATAAGTACCAAAGATTGTATACTGGTATATACATCTAGTCTAGAAATGCCAAATGCTGGTGTTATCTATTTCAATAGTTACTGAAGGTTGATAATGTTGTACTATGTACTTTTGATAACTACCAGTTTCAGTATAACGTATTTATAATCAAACCTATAAGTACCAAAGATTGTATACTGGTATATACATCTAGTCTAGAAATGCCAAATGCTGGTGTTATCTATTTCAATAGTTACTGAAGGTTGATAATGTTGTACTATGTACTTTTGATAACTACCAGTTTCAGTATAACGTATTTATAATCAAACCTATAAGTACCAAAGATTGTATACTGGTATATAAATCTAGTCTAGAAATGCCAAATGCTGGTGTTATCTATTTCAATAGTTACTGAAGGTTGATAATGTTGTACTATGTACTTTTGATAACTACCAGTTTCAGTATAACGTATTTATAATCAAGCCTATAAGTACCAAAGATTGTATACTGGTATATACATCTAGTCTAGAAATGCCAAATGCTGGTGTTATCTATTTCAATAGTTACTGAAGGTTGATAATGTTGTACTATGTACTGTTGATAACTAGTTTCAGTATAACGTATTTATAATCAAGCCTATAAGTACCAAAGATTGTATACTGGTATATACATCTAGTCTAGAAATGCCAAATGATGGTGTTATCTATTTCAATAGATACTGAAGGTTGATAATGTTGTACTATGTACTGTTGATAACTAGTTTCAGTATAACGCATTTATAGTCAAGCCTATAAGTACCAAAGATTGTATACTGGTAGTCTCATGTCCGCTCTTTCTCTACCAAACTGGCACTTTTCTCACTCGCAAAAAACTTACTAGTGAAACAAGGCAACTAATTTCTAAGGGAGGGCTAGACTCTAGTGAATATGCTGGGCATAGCTTCCGGATAGGTGCAGCCACGTCAGCTGCAACAGCCAACCTACCCCCATGGCTCATCAAGGTTTTGGGTCTGTGGTCTTCTGATTGTTTTGAGAGATACATCAAAACCCCTGTCTCTGTTCTGGCACAGGTATCCCAAATGCTAACAGATAGATTATAACTTATAATTTTCCAAATTCTAAATTAGGGCTCGTCAATGGGGGAATGCTATGCATTTGTGGGATGAAGTGCTCCTTTAGTCACACTTTGGCCCCCATAGACTCGATTTTGGGTGGGCCAACTCCCTCCAATCCGTACTGCCTGGACCTAGGTTAGAGGAGGCCCAACTCCCTCCAATCAGAGAGGAGGCCCAACTCCCTCCTCTCTACCCAGGAGTGCTTTCACTTGGATTGTTGCTGAGGCCCAACTCCCTCATCCATCCATTGTCAGCATCCCCCTGGGCCGTAGGCTTCATTTGCTACGTGCTATTCTCCTGCAGTACTGGGGCATACAAAACTTCAATGAGCATTTCATTACCCACTTCCCCATTGGCAGCCACAAATGAGTTGTTGTTTTATTATTTAATACTAACTTTATATAGTTACGAGTTAATTATTGAGGAAGAGGAAGTCAATTAAATAGTTACTGAAGGTTGATAATGGTGTACTATGTACTGTTGTACTATGTACTGTTGATAACTAGTTTCAGTATAATGTATTTATAATCAAGTCTATAAGTACCAAAGATTGTATACTGGTATATATGTTGTGGTTAAAAAATTTTTTGGTTCAAATTTTTTTTAAACCAGTTCAAATTTTTTTAACCGGTTCAAAATTTTTACACTACATGTAGTTCAAAATTTTTACACCAGTTCAAAATTTTAAAACCAGTTTATTTTTTAACATTCTAAAAGGGAAGTTATGTTAACTGATGTTAGGGTTATTTTAAATGCTGGATTTGGGATCCTAAATTAGTGACTACTAGATGTTATTGTTTGCTTCGTTCTATTAATGTTTGTTCTATTGTTTGTCGGTGAAGGTAGTAGCAAATTGGAGCAAATCTTACAGGCGCTGCGAGGCACCCAAAATTATTAGTGACTAGCTCTAAACACCCTAAATTAGTGAGCATCCGTTGTTGACGGTTAGGGTATTTTTAAATGTAGGGGTAGGGTTTGTATTAGTTCACAGGACCATCGAAGAAGCATTATTATTCTGAGTTGTTCAGTGATCTAGTTCTAAGTGTAGTGACTATAGCTCTAAACACCCTAAATTAGTGAGCATCCGTTGTTGACGGTTAGGGTATTTTTAAATGTAGGGGTAGGGTTTGTATTAGTTCACAGGACCATCGAAGAAGCATTATTATTCTTAGTTGTTCAGTGATCTAGTTCTAAGTGTAGTGACTATAGCTCTAAACACCCAAATTAGTGAGCATCCGTTGTTGACGGTTAGGGTATTTTTAAATGTAGGGGTAGGGTTTGTATTAGTTCACGGGACCAATGAAGAAGCATTATTATTCTGAGTTGTTCAGTAATCTAGTTCTAAGTGTAGTGACTATAGCTCTAAACACCCTAAATTAGTGAGCACCCGTTGTTGACGGTTAGGGTGTTTTTAATTTTTTTAATTTTTTTTTTGGATTATAAGTCGTTTATGGCATCATAGAAGGCCTCTTTACTTACGCACAGTTCATCGGCCATCTTTGAAGAATCCGGTGCGCATTCGCGTATAAATTTAAGAGACTGGAAACAAATTAGCATAATGAGAGGGACTGGCTTCAACGACTAGCACTTATAGAATATATGGTGGTGTTCAAATCAACGATTGCTTCTGTGGCGCATTGCGTTAGGCGAGTGGATCATCGAGTAGCTGAAGTTAAGCCCGATCGGGCAGGGTTAGTGAGTGGATGGGTGACCGCCGAGGAAAGTGGTAAGTAAGTGGTACAGTAAGGTAAGTAGGTAGGGGGGCAAGGGAAAAAAGGGAATGGAATAGGTTGGTTTTTTTTTGCAGGGGAGGGGTGGGTAGATTTTTTTTTTCTTTTGAAAAAGATAAACCAGATTTCAAAATTTGAACTGGTGTAAAAATTTTGAACTGGTGTAAATTTTTTGAACTGGTTTAAAAATTTTGAACCAAAAAATTTCCAACCACAACATATACATCTAGTCTAGAAATGCCAAATACTGGTGTTATCTATTTCAATAGTTACTGAAGGTTGATAATGTTGTACTATGTACTGTTAATAACTAGTTTCAGTATAACGTATTTATAATCAAGCCTAATAAGTACCAAAGATTGTATACTGGTATATACATCTAGTCTAGAAATGCCACTATTTCAATAGTTACTGAAGGTTGTACTATGTACTGTTGATAACTAGTTTCAGTATAATGCATTTATAGTCAAGCCTATAAGTACCAAAGATTGTATACTGGTATATACATCTAGTCTAGAAATGCCAAATGCTGGTGTTATCTATTTCAATAGTTACTGAAGGTTGATAATGGTATACATCTAGTCTAGAAATGCCAAATGCTGGTGTTCTCTATTTCAATAGTTACTGAAGGTTGATAATGTTGTACTATGTACTGTTGATAACTAGTTTCAGTATAACGCATTTATAGTCAAGCCTATAAGTACCAAAGATTGTATACTGGTATATACATCTAGTCTAGAAATGCCAAATGCTGGTGTTATCTATTTCAATAGTTACTGAAGGTTGATAATGTTGTACTATGTACTGTTGATCACTAGTTTCAGTATAACGCATTTATAGCATGCAAGTCTATAAGTACCAAAGATTGTATACTGGTATATACATGTACATCTAGTCTAGAAATGCCAAATGCTGGTGTTATCTATTTCAATAGTTACTGAAGGTTGATAATGTTGTACTATGTACTGTTGATAACTAGTTTCAGTATAACGCATTTATAGTCAAGCCTATAAGTACCAAAGATTGTATACTGGTATATACATCTAGTCTAGAAATGCCACTATTTCAATAGTTACTGAAGGTTGATAATGTTGTACTATGTACTGTTGATAACTAGTTTCAGTATAACGCATTTATAGTCAAGCCTATAAGTACCAAAGATTGTATACTGGTATATACATCTAGTCTAGAAATGCCAAATGCTGGTGTTATCTATTTCAATAGTTACTGAAGGTTGATAATGTTGTACTACATGTATGTACTGTTGATTACTAGTTTCAGTATAACGCATTTATAGCATGCAAGCCTATAAGTACCAAAGATTGTATACTGGTATATACATCATCTAGTCTAGAAATGCCAAATGCTAGTGTTATCTATTTCAATAGTTACTGAAGGTTGATAATGTTGTACTATGTACTGTTGATAACTAGTTTCAGTATAACGCATTTATAGTCAAGCCTATAAGTACCAAAGAGTGTATACTGGTATATACATCTAGTCTAGAAATGCCAAATGCTGGTGTTATCTATTTCAATAGTTACTGAAGGTTGATAATGTTGTACTATGTACTGTTGATAACTAGTTTCAGTATAACGCATTTATAGTCAAGCCCATAAGTACCAAAGATTGTATACTGGTATATACATCTAGTCTAGAAATGCCACTATTTCAATAGTTACTGAAGGTTGATAATGTTGTACTATGTACTGTTAATAACTAGTTTCAGTATAACGTATTTATAATCAAGCCTATAAGTACCAAAGATTGTATACTGGTATAATTTATACATCTAGTCTAGAAATGCCAAATGCTGGTGTTATCTATTTCAATAGTTACTGAAGGTTGATAATGTTGTACTATGTACTGTTGATAACTAGTTTCAGTATAACGTATTTATAATCAAGCCTATAAGTACCAAAGATTGTATACTGGTATATACATCTAGTCTAGAAATGCCAAATGCTGGTGTTATCTATTTCAATAGTTACTGAAGGTTGATAATGTTGTACTATGTTCTGTTGATAACTAGTTTCAGTATAACGCATTTATAGCATGCAAGTCTATAAGTACCAAAGATTGTATACTGGTATATATATCTAGTCTAGAAATGCCAAATGCTGGTGTTATCTATTTCAATAGTTACTGAAGGTTGATAATGTTGTACTATGTACTGTTGATAACTAGTTTCAGTATAACGCATTTATAGTCAAGCCTATAAGTACCAAAGATTGTATACTGGTATATATACATCTAGTCTAGAAATGCCAAATGCTGGTGTTATCTATTTCAATAGTTACTGAAGGTTGATAATGTTGTACTATGTACTGTTGATCACTAGTTTCAGTATAACGCATTTATAGCATGCAAGTCTATAAGTACCAAAGATTGTATACTGGTATATACATCTAGTCTAGAAATGCCAAATGCTGGTGTTATCTATTTCAATAGTTACTGAAGGTTGATAATGTTGTACTATGTACTGTTGATAACTAGTTTCAGTATAACGTATTTATAATCAAGCCTATAAGTACCAAAGATTGTATACTGGTATATACATCTAGTCTAGAAATGCCAAATGCTGGTGTTATCTATTTAAATAGTTACTGAAGGTTGATAATGTTGTACTATGTACTGTTGATCACTAGTTTCAGTATAACGCATTTATAGTCAAGCCTATAAGTACCAAAGATTGTATACTGGTATATACATCTAGTCTAGAAATGCCAAATGCTGGTGTTATCTATTTCAATAGTTACTGAATGCATGTTGATAATGTTGTACTATGTACTGTTGATAACTAATTTCAGTATAACGTATTTATAATCAAGCCTGTAAGAACCCAGAGGAAATCCTTGGAGCACTAGGGAAAGATACCAACAAACTCAACTCACATGTGGCACTGCAAACGGGAACCGAACCTGTGTCACAGAGTAAGAGGTGTTTACCACTTGCATCAACCCAGCACCCCATAGTAATTATTTCTATTATTCCAAGCACACAACCACATTCATTAAGTCAACTCCAAGGTATTTCAAATTCTGAAAGCTACAAATGTAGCTGCTATAAAAAAAAAACACTTGACATTAAACAGTCTACATGACCTTCAACTACTCCTCTATCTTATGCTGAAATGATTGAGCAATTAACTGTTATTGAAAAAGAACACAGAAGAGAAAGAAACAGGATAAACAGTAGCAAAACATGAGAAAAAGACAAGGAAAAAACAGCCCTCAGAGTCAAACCCACGTCCATCAAGTTTCAGCACACGTTATTAGACCACTCAGCCATCATGTGCAGGTTTGAAGCCTCTACCCGATGTAATTATACCTTACGTGGCGCAAGCAGGTGAGGCCCGGGCAGCAAGGCACTGGCAGTGAGTGAGCAGGGCATGCTTGTGTATGCGTGTGGTGTGAATTATTTTGACTTGATGGGTTATCTGTTTTTCTCAAACTCATTTATAATTCATCAGGTGAATACAATTGAAATCATGACCATAACAAGTATTTAGAATCGTTTCCAAATACAGCTCACATTTCATGACTTTTAGATTGCTAATTTTATCATTAAAGTCCTAGTGGAGTTTGAGAAGCCATGAAAAACACTCAGAGCTTGTTTTAGAAGGAAGTTTATAAATACAGTGAGAATTAAGGGGTTGAAAAACCTCGGCTTTGCCTCAGTATTCAACCCTGTCTCACTGTATTTAGAAATTGCTTCTAAAACAGCTCCTTGTGTTTTACATATTACTTCCTCTCCCTCCCCCCCTTTTTTTTCCTTTTTCCATTTTCTATGTGTAGAGCTTCACTTTACCAGGCCTTTTTAAGCTCTGCTAAAACATAATAATAACAACTTTATTTACGTGTCAATCTATAACATAGCAGTATAAATACCACTAAATGGGGACACCCTAACTTAAATTTGTAAAATAATACAATGTTAAGTATTATAAAAGAACTAGTTATGAATAATATGTACAATTGTAATTAAGATAATATATAATTTAGTATTATAATATAATATTTTATAATCTAATAATAATATATGGAGAGCTGTGTTCTCCGCCCCTAACTGCATCAACTGCATGCACTAGATAACGTGTGCACCTCAGCACATTAGTACTACATAATAGGCAGTTGGTGCAGCTGTCATTGGCCAACACAACACTCAAGTCCAGCTTACGGATATTATTCTTAAAATTCTTAGCCATAACTTGGGTCCCATATATCTAATGGAATGCTTACCGAATGCTACGGTTCGAAATCTAGGAATTACAAATTCTTTATTACGTAAGTTATACTTACTGCCCGAGATTTGAAATAAGTTACTGATATAGTTTGGGCATAGTTTGTTCTTGGCCTTATACATAAGAGTTGCCATGTCATGGAGTCTTCTGTTCTGTAGGGTGCAGATAGTCTAGTAGTTCATAATAACTGGACACTCTGTCGCAATAGATAGCTCTAACGGCCCTTTCCTGGATACGTTTGAGCTTTCTGCTATCACTAGCTCGACAGAAATGCCAAACTAGATGAGAATAATTACTCCGGCGCTGCTATGGCAGCAGCCGGAGTCTTAAAATGCAGTCTGTGTCTTTTTTTTTTTTTTTTTTTTAATGTTCAGTCCAGTAAAATTTTTGATCAGTTCTGACCTCTGCCGCTAACAATGTGGGTCGGAGACGCTGTGATCGAGCGATAAAGAGGAGGCATGCGCATTAGTTGAAAGATAAATGTTCGCTAGAGCAGCTTTAGAGGGTTTAGGCTACCGCACGTCATGAAGTACTTAATTTGCCTCAATCGTCTCTCTAACCGAGTTATTAATATGGATGAAGTATTGTTGACTCAGGCGAAACTACGGCGCCTTCCAGTCTACGACCGCATAAGTAATTGATAAACTTGAAGCACTTAGGTATCGAAATACAATCTGAGGTTAGATGTTCTAGGCAGATTGCAGATAGCAGGATCAAGCAATTAGACTAAACGTGATCAATCCACAGTTAACAATTGGTTTATTTTGGGCAGCGCTAATATTATAATATTTGATTCGACGTTGCGTTACATGCCACTATGGTCTGTCATATCTTGTTCCAGTGTGTATACGTATACACAGTGAGATGTAATACCAGTGACTCTCGTTACCATACTTTGATGCCAGGCTTATTAAACTTTAATAACGAAGGCTTGAACCTTTTTAGACTTTTCACTGTGTTATCTCTAGACTTCGTTTCATTGCAAGTTCAATAGAAGTGTTGTTCTGGATTCTAGATGACAAGTATGTTTCTTCAAGGCTTAAAGGTATCAGATCGACCCGCAGACCTTTGCATAATTTAGTTTATGCAGTCGTGCGTCGGCCCGGTGGCACACAGAATTCTCTAAAGATTGTCGTCCACCCACTTGCAGCGGACTCTGCCGACAGTTTCACGACAAAGGATACAAATCGGAATTATCTACGGGCCAAGATTGTGTGGCAGACTTCAATTAAATTAAAACTCTAGACTTAACGAACGGGATTTTATTCAAGACTTTTCACTGTGTTGTCAAGACTCAATAGACTTACTCATTCAAAATTTACGGGATCGTGTTTCGGTATCGTTGAAAGACTTACGAGGATTCTATAGTCTGTTAATGTGCTTTTCATTCTTTTATTTTAATTATCGCTCTGTTTTAAAGTCTATGTGTCTGTGATGTCGAGTACTTTTCAAACTACCAAGCGTGGTTGTGAAAAGTCCCACTCATACAGGAATACACTGGCTTCCTGCCGAGGTCAAATCATATTCGAAGCATCCGGGGAAAATTCATGGGTTTGATTGTGTTTTTAATCCACTAGAAATAATGAAATTCGTTATCCAAAGCGCATGTCTACTTCTTTCATGAAACAAATAAACAACGAGAGCATTTTACTTCGACAAGCTACTAGTTCGACAAGTCCAGAAGCTACGCTCGGCAAATCAACATTTACTCAAGGTCCCGAAGTATCAGTTGAAATCATGGACTCCGGGCTTTTTCGGTATCTGCTCCTATTTTATGGAACTCATTACCACTGGAAATGAGGTCTATTGATTCCCCGGGATTGATTGTCTTAGTTCTTTTAATTCTAGTGTTAAAACAAGACTTTTAATTCAAAGCTTTTGGTATATTATATGTTGCCAAGTATTTAAGCAATTATTACGAGTCTTAAATACAGTCTGTCTTTTTGTTTGTTTTTGTTTTTGTTCTACGGCGACAGAAGTTGGAGACGCTGTGATCGAGAGATAAAGCAGTAGGAATGCGGATTAAACGTTATAGATTTATTTAACACTGTTTACATCACATACTATCATCACCGTATAATTACCACTGTGGGAATGTGAAATGAGCAATACGTGAGACTTCGAGGCGCTATCAGTTCTTTTTAACTAAATTCTAATCTTATGATTCTTGTAAAGGAACTGTTATAGACCTAAAAATACACGAACAACGTAATACATTCGATCTGCGCTGCCTTAACAGATCTAATAGCATAAGCGAAATACAATCTCAAGTCAAGTGTATGCAAACACGTTGAGATAACTTGTCCGTCTTATCGGCTGATAACTAATCAAAGTGAATGACAGGACAGGGCGTTTGTTATTTGATCAATTAATTGTGTTTTCCTAAGTCTAGAACGAGTCAAAACATGTCTGGAAACGAGGTCACATTTTTACAAGCAGTCTCTTGCGTTCTATATGCAAAATTGCTGGTTAATAAAAAAAAACTAAGGCTGATTGCCGGGCATTTCTAGCAAACTCGTAAGGTTGTTTTCTCAACTGACATTTGGTATGTTTTGGAAGTGCTTATTGCCGGATCTCACCGGCGTTGTGGAAGCATGTTGGACAGAGTGCCTTCTGGCTTCCTATGCGGGTTTTATCGGGAGAAAATCGTACTTGAGTTGGATAAGTGTGTAGTTGTAAACAGAACTAGAAAAGCGTTGTTGAAAACCGACTTAGAAACAGAGACTGGATATCGTATAAAGGAAAACAGTCTAAAGAATATTCAAAGTCGCTAGTCACTTCACAGGCTCCAGACTGCTGAACTTTCTAGCGTTAAACGCGCTACACTATGTCTTAGTTTTCGAAACTTTTAGACCAGAAATATTGATTGCAATTATTGTCTAATTTTTGTACGGCAGTAAACAGGGATGCTGACTATGCGAAAGAAAAACAATTGAAAACATTTGGTCGAATAGTTCTGTTTTTAGATGTACAATATTAATGACTGACCGATTTTGCGTAAAATCTAATATCGGCCAAATACTTTCTGGTGCCCAAAAAACCTCAGCATCACAAAGAGCACAGACTTCTGACCAATTGACTTACATATGAAACTGTAAAAGTACGTTTTCAGGCCATGACAGCCGATGGCTCGAACTACTAGAAACCCGCTAGTAATTTTCCGTGACAACGTAACTGAATATGGCTCTAGTGTGTTCAAAGCGCGCTACAAAGTAGAGGCTAGAAATACTGTACGAAAACTCCCGTCAAAAAAAAGCTACAGCCCAAAGGACCACAACAGCTTTACGAGGATAGCCTAATGACCAATCGACATACATATAAAGCTGTAAAACAAATTATTCAGTCCATGACAACTGATAGATTGAACTACTTCAAAATCGCTGGTCACTTTACGGACTTCCACACTATGTATTAGTTTTCGAAACTTTTGGACCAGAAATATTGATTGTAATTGTCTATTTTTTTATACAGCAGTAAACAGGGATGCTGACTATGCAAAAGAAAAAAGATGAAAACATTTGGGTGAAAAGTTATGTTCTTAGATGTGCAACATAAATGATGTTGACAATTTTGTGTAAAATCTAATATCGGCCAATCTCGTCCAAGTATATAAGTTAATATACTTTCTGATGGCCAAAAAACCTCAGCATCACAAAGAGCATATATAGACTCCTGAGCAATTGACTGCAAAAGTAAGTTTCAAGTCCATGACATGACAGCAGACAGCTCCAACTCCCAGCACTGTGTAACACGCTTCTCGCGGTTGCAGACTGGAACGAGACAGGTCTAAAAGGTCAAGGCATGCGGACAACCACCGGAAGTGAGCCATGTTACAACAATTTATTGCGCTCCCCTAGGATAACACAGATAGCCCGAAAATACATAGAGTAAACATAGTATCGTACCGAATTGATAACAATAGGACAACACAGGTAACCCGAACCTACAAAGACGGCACACACTGATACCACAGGTAACCCGAAACAACTAAGCCGATAACACTATGTTATTTTATTGTTATTATTCTTATGTTTTGTATTAATTAAATGAAGCGCTAGTGCAGTCATGTTCACTCCTGGTCTGACTCGTGTGGAGTTATATTTCAGATTCTACTAGTATTTGGATCCTAGTATTTTTGGGCTACCGGTGTTATCCTAGGTTCTCTAGCTTACGTGAAGTTGCTCGTGTACATGTTTATTCGTATTCTACTTGCGTGCACTCGTGTTCTACTTGTCAGTTCACAACGTCTAAACAAAGATGTATTCTAAAGATATAAGTTTTGCTATTATATTTTTCTGTGTTGCGCGTCTTTGCAGAGAAAATTAATTGTCAAGTTCGATTCTCCGCTGATAAATTTAGATTGTGTGGTGGCTCAGTTCAAAGCAAATTTCCCCATATCGACCTCCAACACAAAGAAAGCACAATGGGTCGCAATTATGAGCCGTTAGTCCAGCCAAAAAATAGACTTGAGCCGTCTGAGCGGAGGCTGCGAGAAAGGTTTCAGCTTTTCTCTTCATTAAGACGCGTAACATAGAAAAATAAATAGCACAATTTATTTATTTCGAATACATCTTTGCATAGATATTGAATTGATTTTAGGCTTTAGTTCCTCTTTAAAGGTGCATGCAGCTTCTTGCATCTGGCGCTGCTACGTGGTGAAACTGTGCGTGCATACTTTCGCATCTGATTGTCCAATCCAATTTGACTGATTGTGCGTGTGTACTAATAGTAATCTGGCTGTGTGCATCTAATAACGATGTGAACACAAGTAGCCCGAAAATACAAAGAGAGGATACCTTACTTAAAACACAAGTAAACCGACACAACTAAGCCAAGCTAGAATAACACAGGTAGCCCGGAAATACAAAAAAATAAGGTACCGGCACTGATAACACAGGTAACCCGAGACAACTAAGACGATAAAACAATTACAATTATATTTGTTTAATATTTTTTTTTGTTAATTAAATTAAGAACCGCTGTGCACTCGTGTTCACTCATGTCCTGACTCATGTGGAGTTTTAGAACCGATATCATCTTAGTATTTGGATCCTAGTATTTTTGGGCTGCCTGTGTTATCCTAGGGTACCCTGGCTTAGTTTTTATATGTTGTTCGGGTATTCGGACTCAGATGTTTGGAGAGGGAGGGGAGGGAGGAAGAGGGAATACAAATGAACTTGTGGTGGTTAATTGTGGTAGTTAATGGTAGTTTATGTAGGGCACTTGTGGGTAGGTAAGGAGTGTATGGAAAAATAAAATTAGGTGAAATTAAGAAAATAAGTGAATGAAATGAACGAATAAATATATAGCTAAGAAAATGAATAATTAAAAAAATAAATTTAGAAAGATGGTAAAATGTATATAAATGTGAGAAAGAAAATGTAAAAGTAACGTGGTGAGGGGATGAAAGATGTGAGAAATGGACTGACCAATGAAAAAATAAAATACAAAATAGAATTGAAAGAATAGAAAAAAAGAGGGGGGGAACTGATTGGTATGGAAATACATATGTAATGGTAAATATACATGAAAAATAATGAAGCAGAAATCTGACTCGTTGTATATGAGATCAACTGTGTGTGCGTACTTTCGCATATGATTGTGCGTATTAATTGGCAAACAAGCAGGTATCTGAGATAGTCCGCGTTGCAAAAAATACGCCGGAGTTCAAGCTGCGTGCAGCTTCTTGTTAAAGTTAAGTATGAGAGAATTGCCGCTTTGAATAATTGTAATTTTGTGCTAGTAGGTATAAGATTCCTAAGTCTTATTAACACTCCTACTCGTTTACTGCTTCTCTTAGAAGTAATACTAATATGTTCAGTAAATTTCAGTTTATTATCTATTAATTGTTATTCCCAATAGTTTGAGGCAATCTGTTGATTCCATCTCTTTATCTTCGATATTAACACTCACGGTTTCCTGCTTATTACCAAGTGTCATTCTATTGTACTTAGTATAATTACCTTTAAGAAAATTAGAACTATACCATTTAGTTGCTACTTTAGCAATTTCAGTAAGCTTATTCTGCACTTCCTCAAAATTCTTACTCATTTCATAAAACTGGTGGTCACCAGCGTACCAAATTATTAGACTAATGTAGGCATGCAACTAGACTAATGTAGGCAACTAGCTAGACTAATGTACGCCTGCATCTGTGAAGAGCTAATAGACACTGGGTTTATCAAGTACCAGTTAGTAATATATAAGGAACTGTTTACTGCCGTTGGGTCAGTAAAGTACAACTGATGATTGCAGTGCTTAATCCCTTTCACTGCCATGGTGGTTTATACATGTAGCATACAACATTCAACAACTCTTAGTTTATAAAACCAATTACTGGAAGTTTAATCTCACCCAGCCAGTCAGCTCTTATAGCAGCTGCCGTCACCGTCATGCCGATCACATAACTGTCCTTCAGTATCTCAATGTAGTGCTGATCACATACTTCCTTTCTCTCTTGCTTCTTCTACAACAAACACCATTAGTACTGCTATGATCATCATGGATATTACTGTTATCCCAATTAACTGGTGATTTGCACAGCTTATATATACAATGTATGCCACTGAATCAAATGTCAAGGGCTGAGCAAAATATGATGAATTGTCTGTGGCAAGCTACCAGATATATTTGCCAATGCCGAAGGCAGAGGCAAATAACTGGTAGCAAGACTCAGACAATTCATCATATTTTGCGATAGTCGGAGTTCCAATAATTGTTTTATTAATCAGTGTCTTTGTTACCTTTGGCATCCAAAATGCTCACAATACCCTCCTCGGAACACTCTGGAAACCGAGTAGCCATGTTGGATTTGTTGTTGAACAGCACTGTGCATGCTCACAACAATATCTGCAGGCAAACACTTATTTGCACGCAGTTATTTGCAGGTGAATCAACCAATCAGAATTTGGGATACTGAGGAACTGAATAATAAAATAACGTACTTCCAGTGTGTTGTGACACTGCTATAAATTATTATATAGAGTGGATTTCGTATGACTGAGTTGAAACAAAAATATGGCTGTAGCCTTACCGTAGCCATGCTGTAATTTGTACCGTAACTCTGTAATTTGATTGTATCAGAAAGATAAAAAACAATGAGAACCTATTTCAATGTCGCAACATGTCATACAGTACTGCCAATGTAAGTGTGCCATAAGTCAATTTCCCATAACTTGCCCACTCATACTAAAATCTGCTCTAGAAGTGAAACCATCAATGACATTGAATTCATTTACAAGACAGTATTTTTCATAATCAATGTTATTTCTGATAAAATAATGATCTTACTAAGAATTCAAGGATCTCTTCCTTGGATTCAAGAACTTTTCAATATACACAGTCAAGGGCTTTTCAAGACAGCTTCCAGTTAATATAAAATGGTTTTTATTTTTGCAACTACCGATGTCACTTCCACCACTGCTTATTTAATTATTGTCACTATCCTTATTTTGATTTCCACTAAACCACAGTACACAAACATGGCTAAAGTGAACAAGCTGCATGGTACATATGTGGTCAGCAAGTGGTCAGTAAGCGGTTGGTAAGCTGTCGGTAATTACAGTTGGGGGGGGGTGGGCTGGTACAAAAAGGGGGTGGGTCCCCAATTTTCATGCAGCAAATTAGGGGGGACATAGTAAGCTAGAGGGGGAATTGGGGGAGGGGTCACTGAGCATGGCTTTTTTCATTTGAACCAGCTTGCAACTTGTTCACTTTAGCCCACAAACATGGCTAACAGAGCAGCATTAATGTTCTATCCTACCTTTGTGTAAAGCTTTACAACGTCCATAAACACCTGGCTTGCCATCTTGTAGTACTTCTGCTGAATGGCATACATTAGACATATCTTTTCAGTGCTTAATTTAAGCTCCAAGATATTTCCCACATTGAGCCAACTTTTAAAATGTATGTCTAGTCCTGAAAAAAAATGTTACATTAGAAAGTCCACAAAACTGTACTGTTATAGTAAGAGCATTTATTAAGAGGATGGATTGTGACAAATACACAGGTGTAGAGATACATGTAATTGGTTGAGGACTATAATCATTATGGTAATTGTGTACTTTATCCCTGACACAGTCATGTTGACCAACTGATGATCAACAGTTGGCCGACTAATGGTCAAAAGTTGACCAAGCATTGGTGAAGTGTTGGTCAACTGTCATATTGAAATTCAATTGAACTTCACAGAAATCAGTTCTTTCCCCATCTCAAATAGCTACTTATGCTAAATACTTTCTATTTGGTAATCCAAAAATTAATCATTCTTTGTTTTCTGCTGGAAGTCATTTCGCTCCCTTAATAACTCAACGTCAGCTCTTCCTTTTAATTGGTCAGTTGTTGACATAATCAATGGCTGAAGTCTTATTTATTGGTGTAGTCCATAAATACTAATTTGTATAATAATTAATAATTATATAATTAGGTTTTGTATGAGATTCTGAATGAGTATTTGGTTATATCATGCAGTTAGGGCCTTATTATGCTGAAATAAAATCAACAAAAACATTCCAGAAGTCTTCATCTGTTCTTCACTGGTCTCTGTGTACAATTGGTGAATTCTGTTGAAGATTACTGCTGGACTACATGTACATGTAGTTACCAATCCTCGGAGGACCTTAATATTCAATTTATTGGGTTATAACATAATAAGCACACATCCACAAAATAATGATGTGGTCACAAATGACCACATGGTCATTGATAAAATATCTGTGAAAATACTGAAAGTTGCAGCTCCAGCAATTTCTCCATCCCTCACACAATTATTTTTTAGCAAGTGTGCTCTATTATCTCAAGTTGTTTTCCGTGCAACTGGAAAAAGGCCACGGTTTTATCTTGTCTTTTAAGTAAATTATAATTATAATTTATTTTGGTTACTGCCAATGTACACATTAGTATAAAGCTCCAAATAAAATAATGTCGGTCTGTCTGAATTTAGTTGGCCAACAGTTGACCAACTAATAGCCAACATGTTTCAGCTGCGCGATCACAAAGTACACTTTTACCGACTATAGTACTGGTTTGATATAATGGCTGGCTTTAATTTACAACTAAATTCATTGGAATTAATATATAACAAATCCCTTATCTCTATTGATCGAATCAGTAATATTCAAAGAAATAATCAAACAAATTTATATACTTTCAGGAGAAGGAAGTTTTCGTTCCCACTGCTTGAGATTCTGATGGGCTTGACCAGTAGGCTGATTCTTCTTGCCACCTACATGTATATCTCCACTATCCAGAGCATTTGGTATCATGTCCTCAGCACCTTGTCGCTCCTTGTTCTCAGCAGATGGTTCCATTATCAGGCTGTTCATATTCTCCTCTTCATTCTCAGCTTTCTTCTCCCCTGTTCTATAAAATGATCATAAGTATTATAAACATGCAAATTTAGACATACGATGCACACTGAATGATAGGTCCACCAGCTTCATGATCAACTCCCCCCTCGGTTGCTGTTGCCATCCCTCCCCTCGGTTGCTGTTGCCATCTCTCCCCCTCGGTTGCTGTTGCCATCTCTCCCCCTCAGTTGCTGTTGCCATCCCTCCCCTCGGTTGCTGTTGCCATCCCTCCCCTCGGTTGCTGTTGCCATCCCTCCCCTCGGTTGCTGTCCCTCCCCTCGGTTGCTGTTGCCATCCCTCCCCTCGGTTGCTGTTGCCATCCCTCCCCTCGGTTGCTGTTGCCATCCCTCCCCTTGGTAACTGTTGCCATCCCTACCCTTGGTAAGAGTTGCCATCCCTCCCCTCAGAACTGTTGCCATCCCTCCCCTTGGTAACTGTTGTCATCCCTCCCCTTGGTAACTGTTGCTATTGCCCCTTAGTTACTTTTGCTATTCCCCTTAGTTATACTGTTGCTATTTCTCCCTTAGTTATACTTTTGCTGTCCCACAAGCCAGAGACTTTAACCCGAGAAAATTTAAAAACCAGATAATAAAGGCTGAATTCAGTAATATTCTCTGCAACATCCAAAATGTTTAATCACTTTCCTACTTTTCTCTGAATTTCTTTGTCTTAATGTGAATAACTCCAGTTTGTGTTTTCTAGTAGTTTTGTAGTTCTAGTAGTTAGTATGTAGTTTGTAATGTACCACAGTCTATTGTAATGGTCAAGTCAGTATTAATATACATTGTACTTAGACTTGGTGTAAATTGTCCCTCAATATCCAATTTAAAAAGGTTTAAAAAATGGTTTGCGTTTTCATCTCCTCCTGATGAGCTTGTGAGACATATAATATGGCAAAAATGTTTGCTTGACGAACATTACTGCAGTCTGAGTGGTCTGAACCGGTTTTTGATTGGCAGGTGTGGAACTATCATTTGGCCCTCAGACAGTTTGAATACTTGTATTTAATTTCCAACAAGAGGCTGTATACAGCCTGTACTCGAAAATTGATACTTACCTAAAATCTAAAACGAATAATGCTAATCCACCGTTAAACAATATGCACCAGAACAAAGAACGTTCAAGTTCCCATATGTAATACCATGTAACCTGGCCTACTAACCTCGCATCTTCCCATTCTTCTTGGGCATGACAAACAGGAGACTGTAAAAGCCTAAAATCTAAAATGCCTGGAGAGTGAATGTGGTCTACCCTCTCTTTAGTTTGTTTCTGTAACATGGATTGGATCTCTAAACCGAAGTGCTGTCTATTGCTGCTGGCCTCTGGCAGTGGGAAAGGCACAGGGTTGACGGTTAGAAGCGGTTTTCTCTGAAACTGAAAACCATCCTGGAGAAGCTGAATGAGATAGCTGTCTTGGGTAATGGACTGCCACTGACTGAGGAAAAGTGAAAGTCGACCACCCACTGGAATAGAGGGTAGAGGTAGGTCTATTAAAGGCTGGGTGAGAGGACAGGGTGAGGCCAGCGTTTTTTGAGGTGGTCTTAGTATTCCTACTTCGGCCATACCTATTGCCCCTACCACGGCGTTGTGGCCGGGCTGCAACAGGGGATGAAGTCATAGAAGGCCGAGTTTGTGCCGGTCGAAATGACTGTCGATGCTCAGAGGATTGCTGAGGGTGAGATACCATAGCAGTGGAAGACCATGTTCTCCGTGGAGTGGAATTTGGCAGCCTTTTGTGGTGCTCTGTCAGCTCCTTAGCAACTGAAGTTATTTGCCCCACAAAGAGCGAAGAGTGTGTAAGAGATGTGCACTGCAGGTAATTATGCAGCTGTTAATCCGTAGCTACCTTAGACCTGGCAAGGAAGGAGTCTCTTCTGGCCAGTACCACATTGCCCAAGAGTTTGGCATTGATATTGGCCACATGCGAAAGGGCCCTAGCTAGCTAGCTAGCCTGGGATTTCTTTAGATTAAGAAGCATCTGGGCTTTGGGCGATCTGTACTCCTGGCTGTCCTGGCCAACATCCACCAGGTGTTCCTGGAGGAGCTTGGTGGACGTCACTTCAAAATGCTCTACGTATGACAGTACATCCAGAGAGGAACAAACAACGGTTCCATAGATTTGAACTCAGAAGCCACATTGTCAGTAAAGCCTGGAGCTTGAGTGTCCGAGGGCTGTTGACGTGATAAATAGTTCTCTGGGTCCACTCCTGAGTGACTTGGGAGCAGCTGGTGTGAAAGCTGGGAATCCCCGAATACAGAGTCCAGGAGAGCATACATGTATAACGATAAGTCATCCCCGACTCTAGGTCATTTAAAGGAAGATTGACTGACGGATGCAGAACGACTTCGTTTCGAGTGAACCGAGTGTATTTCTGACAAATCTGGCTGAGGCTGAGCTGGTTGGCGAGCCTTTAGCCATTCCACTTCCTCCCTTAGAGCGGCAACCACAGCTTGATTGGCCTTAAACTGCTCTAAGAGTTCCTCTGTGGCAAGCTGATCTGAAGCAGCCAGCGAGGGACTCTGGTGCTACTGCCGATACAACAAGGCTGCAGAATGGCGAATGGGATTTCACGCTGGAGCTTCACACACGTGTTGCTTCGAGCGTGCACAAATCCAAAGTGAGGTTAGTAGACCAGGTTACATGGTATTACATACGGGAACTTGAAAGTTCTTTGTTCTGGTGCATATTGTTTAACGGCGGATTAGCATTATTCATTTTAGATTTTAGTTTACAAAATAAATAAGATTCATCGCAAATGTAAAAAATTATCACAACAGTTCTTGAAAAAAGTGTTCAGTGAAAACTTTTCTGCCGAAGAGTTTCGCCAAATAAATGCACGAGCTTGATCACTAAATATGCAAAAATAACCAAAAACACATGGTTTCTGATCCAGGAACAAGGACTTTTTTAGTGCGTGAATTATGACAACTCATAATTGTGTCAAGAACGAGACAATTCAAGGCATCAAAGCTTTCCTACTACAAGCTTTAATTTCACAGCTTTTGACTCACTCTTGAGACAACTAATAAACATTGCTCAAAGAAAAAATACCCCAGGGTTTTCAATAATTAAGTTTCCACATAGCTGGCAAATTCGGAGAATCAACTTAAAAATTTCCCCCTTTCATATAATTATACTCTTTTTAACATAGATTCTTACTTTGTCTGTATAAAGTAGCCAGCAGAAATAACCAGAGTCCTAGCCTCCGGAGTTCGGTGGTTGCTGGCTTTTAATTGTATCCCTGATACCATTTATCTTACTTTTCCTTCCTTTAGTTTCGTTCTTCAAACATTTTATTGAGATTCGCAAACTTTTTTTCAGCTACAAAATTGTGTTCAGCTATTATAATAAATAAACAATAATAATATCAGCATCTGCAATAATATTTTGATCTGTTTGACAATGGATACTAATTTTGTCTAGAAACTCTAATTTCTGCTCGTAAATGCAGTACCGGGTAGCCATTATAATATTATTAGCTCTTTTTACTCACTGGCTAGGGTTCAACAGGCTCAACTATATGTTTCCTTTGGAAGTGGTATTATCAATGAATAAAAACAGATAGTGAAATATGTATTTGCTTCCCTTGTGGAGGGGCTATGCGAGTGACACCCTGCTCTAAGCCAGTCTGCAAATTCCCAAATCAAATTCATGACAACACAGTCTGACAACATCAGCTAGAAAATGCAGCTGAAATAATAAAAAATTGAATAATTATAATTTTTATGTTTGTCACATCTTCAGTTTAACTTAGTATACTCAAAGTTCTATGAAACTATTGAAATAACCCAGTCCAACTCACTGAACAAAGTCATTTGCAGGTCCATTCTTGTCGACTTGTGGTCGATATGAACATTCCAAAGAATACATGACTGTAGTCGAGAACTAAAGTCACAGAATATTAAGGTACGGTATATATACATGTACATATTGCAATTCTTTTACCAACAACATTTTCTTTGAGTCATCTGCAATAACCCCGGCGAAAATCTGTTCATGATTTCATGAACCAGCATGAACTATTCATGAAAGTTCATGAACAGTTCTTGATATGTTCTTGACTGGCAATTGTCTCAGTTCATGAACTAAAATTCATGAAATGTTCATTGAACTGTTCATGAATATTTCATGGTCACTGATAAATACCAAATATGTTCATGAACTTATGATGAATTGTTTATGAATGGAACAAAATACAATTTTTCTTGAAAGGTTCACTGAATTATTTCAAGAACATTTCATGAACATTTCAAGAACCTAAGATGGTTCAGGAGAGTTCATAATTAATTCATGAAATACAATAATGAATCTCTAATGAACTTTCATGAACTCATGAACTGTTATAATTTCACAAAATAATAAGTTGAAGAACCTTTCATGAACATTTTAAAAATGCTAGAAAGTTCATGAGTTCACAAGAAATTCATCAACTGCAACATTAATAACCTCTGATGAACTTTTACCAACCCTATATTATTCTTGAGACCACATTCAAACTGTAATCAACATAGCAATAGCTTTTTTCCATGGTCTATTAGCTCCCCGAGCGTAGTTAATAATAATGACACTAACAAATTTAAGACTGCTGTACGCCAACATTTTATTGAATCAGGCTTGTTCAAAAAGGAAATTCCCATCGTTTATATAAGCAAAGTATTTCTGTCTGCCCCTTTGAAAATGTATTTCTTAAAATTTTCAAACCAAGAGATTACTGCTTGACGGCCTACGGCATTCACAGAGCAACAAATCCTACTAAATTGTCAATTATAAAAGCAATTCTAATCATAATTCCAGATTTGTTGGTTATATCGTTGCAGGTCTTGGAGTTGCAGATCCATTTAAGCTTGCCAAGTCTTGAAATAAACAGGGGCAAGTCAAATGCATCAGTACACATGATGTAGTGACTGAAAAACTGAATCGCTTGTATTTAGAACTAGAAATTATGCTATAGATAATAAACTAAAAGCTGGACTAGCATGAAACACACATTAACTCTTTATTGATGTTGTTTATGTTGTTACTTTATTTATAATTACTTTATTTATCATGGTCAAATTTGCAGTCTGATGTGTTCATGTCCGATTCATGAACTGTTCACGAATCTAACACAAATCTATTTGAACAGTGACTGTAAATGTTCATGCCTTATGCATGAACTGTTCATACCTTATTCATGAACTGTTCATGCCTTATTCATGAACTGTTCATGAATCTACACAAATGTATTTGAACAGTGTCTGTAAATGTTCATGCCTGATCCATGAACTGTTCATGAACCATCGTCATGAAATGTTCATGATTGTACTTTTAGGTCATGAGATGTTCATGAAAATCATCTTTCATGAATGTGGCCATTTAATGTTCATTCCCATTCATGAACAGTTCATGAATATTTCATGAATGTTCCTGGCCATAAATTCATGAACCATTCATGAATTGTTCATCAAAGTTTCGCCGGGGAAAGTGGGAATAAGCCAAATATTTTCCAGTAATATTACTGACACATAAAGCAGCCTGAATATTACTACATAAAGTGTATGATCATGAATAAAGTTATTCCACTATAATAATAGAGCAGGTTTCAATTATGTTGAAAGTTTTCGGTGATTCCTTTGGTTTTGTGTTTACTTACATGTAGCTTTTCTATTGGCTGTGAAAATGTTTTGTAATCAGTCAGCGAATCAAATTTCAGAGTAAAACTAATCATGGTTTTGGTCCGTCATGCAATCAATCCACAATTGCGTTTACTTTTCCTCCTGATTGGTTGCTTTCTCATACCAGTTTAGAAACCAATCGGTATTCACTTTAGTTCATGATTGGCTCGTATGTAATTGCTTTGGTTTTGGTTTTACAACAGTCAATTGAAACCTGCTCTATGCATCCACTCTTTGCCATCACTGTTTATCACATTTTGCTCTTTACAAAGAAATAATAATTACAGTGATGTTTGAAAGGATTCCTTTATTTTTGTCAAAACCACTTCCTCTATAATTATTAAGAATTATTAATACTGTTACTAAGGAAGAATTAAGTTAGATTAGATAGAAGTTAATAAATAGAGTACCAAATTCTGACATGGTGTGGTTACAATTAACTCTTCCCCACATACAACGTAGAAACAAGTATAATTCTGATTTTGCATTTTTGCACACCCTATTTTTTTAATGATATTTTCAACTGCTTAAATATGACATATTTCAGATTTCATTAGGAAATTCTCTAGTAAGAGTGCAAAAGTGTAAAATCAGACTTATAGTTGTTAGATAGCATTATATGTATGTAATAGATCTGTTAATCAATTTTCCGCTTCCGACAGTGAAAGAAAATTAAGATATGGAGAAGTAACGAGGTTATGGTATGTACATGTACCTAAGCCTAGTGAGGTCAGTTTCTGCCTTAGAAACACCAGCAAAGTCTTGAATCTCCTTTTCACTTGGTAGCCATGCCATTAGAGGTTCCTGGACCAGCTTAGCCAACTCTATGTAAAATAATTGTTTAATAATAATATAAAATAAAATACATGTATAGTTGTATAAATAGTTGTGGTGAAGATGCAGGCAATTTATATGATTAGTCTCGACTGGTAATATAAATTGTGACAAAAACAAGACATTCATGCAATGCCTTTTTGTTCTGGAAATTTCACTGCTTGCTTTTTTTTAAACATGAATGCTCTCTGATTTACAGGTGTGGACAATAAGATTGAAGAATTCATGATTACCAGTACTGATTCTATTTGTCTAATAATTTAAACCTTAATGTTTTTAGTAAGAGTTTGGTATTCAAACTTTGGAATAGCTTTGTAAATAATATAATTTTATAGTGTAATATTCTAAACTTACCCTCCAGGGTTTTCTCATTGTTTGGATCATCTGTATCATCTTTGTGGTTGATGAGGTTTTCCAGTGTTTTTTTGTCAGAGTTGTGACAGTCATTTAACAATGCTCTGATCTGTTTTCCATCTGCTTCCTGACCATACAGCAAACAAATAAATAGAGAAATATTACAGACTGAGGAAAATAGTAAAAAACAAAACAATGTAAAATAGATTAAAGCAGTTGTGTCACGGTGTTAGACATGGTTGTATAATATGGAATCACTGTTCAACTGGTGTGTTAATTGGCTATGTACATTTACTATAATTTCAAACATGAATTGTAGTGTTTTATCAGGGGTTCCAAATATTGAGAAAGCAAATGAAATCCAAGAGGCATATCCTCAAGGGTTTTATTGTTTTCGAAATATTTGGAATCCCCTGATGAAACACGAACAATAAGTGTTTGAAATGACATCTCATGCGAATGGCTAAACCAAACATTTACATACGCTTCTTTTTAAACATCATTAGCAAGTATTATTTACTGTTTGACTGCATGTTGTATAATTATTCCATAGATTGGTTATTCTTTTTTGCTGGCAGTGATTTCAACTAGCGTACTCAGTATATAGTGTAGCTGTGGCCAAGTCAGTTAGTATAAGTAGTCGGAAGGGTCAAGGTTTGAACTCCAGTGGAGGCACACTTTTTCTTTCTCTGTCTACTCCTTACTTGTAGTTTATCAGTATATTTAACAAATTGAAGTTAGTATTTTTTATGTGTCTGTCCTAATATTGACAATGATTTTCGTCATAACATGGTCAAAATAGCTGTGGATCCAAGAGGCGTCTTCGCCGATTTTCAACTGTTATTTCATTGGGTTTCCAAACTCATCTACATTACCCTGGTTACCAGAGCTTCTAATCTCTGTCTCGGAAAGCGAGGAACGAAGCGACGAGAGAGCGAGAGAAGCTCTGGCCGCAGGACCTATCAATCTAACTTCCATGTTAAATCTAATTAAGTAAACTTGTATAAACAGGTTTATACGGAAATGTCACTCATCCTGTCAAAACTGCAATGTTGACAAGTTCCAGGACTATATCACTTGTTCTGGTACGAAGCTATAATGATTGGGTCTATCGGCTCTCACGCAGTGGATAAGCACTTTTATACATGTACATTTGTACATGTAGCTTCAAACGTATGAGAATTGTTCACAAGGTTCAACGGGATATTTTGGCTTCAGGAGTTACATTCTAACATAAAATTATTTTGTTCAGTTTTCTGAGCTTGGTGATCCTTTCGATCTGTAGATTTTAGATTTTGCAAGGTACAGCATGATCGTACAAAGTTCGACTAAAGAAATCAGTCATCGGATGTCATTCAGAATGTCGCCTAAGTATCACAGAAATCTTTCCGCTATGATCTTCAGTTTCTGCATGCATGAACTATACATGTACATGTCACTCATATTGTAACATGAAATTCACAATGTTTGAGCAACCTGTAGCAAAGTTATCCTCATTAGAATTTCAGTTTTAATACAATTTTGACCTATAAATTTACTAAAACCATACAATTTTAGCAAAGGCAATACTTGCTCTATTGTCTTTATATTGATCCTACAGTGAACTCAGGTCTTGCTGATGGTTTATATGTATTTAAACAACAGAACAAAGTAACATTAACAAAAATATATTTTATATTCTGTAAGGTACATTTGTACAATATTATTTTACAGAGTTTAACCGAACAACTTAGCCATGCCGTGAATGTTTGTCTTTTCGTCACGTTGGTTTCTCCTAAGCTATTTGTCCAAATGCCACAATGTTTTTTTCTTTTGCATGTGCTGGATATGTGTTCTGTTGTGTGCAAAAATCAGGATATTTGGTAAAGGATTTCATTTCAAAAAATTCCGAAAACTAACTGATACCGACTTGTGCAAGAGCAGTCAAAGTGTATTATTATTTTTATGCAGAAGCTGTAGCTGTTTCTAGCGCATTAGTAAACTGTTCGGTCTATCGGCTCTCACACAGTGGATAATAACTTTCATAGCTTCAAACTTATGAGAATTTTTCACAAGGCTATCCTCTCTCAGTTCAGCGGGATATTTTGGTTTCAGGAGTTACATTTTCCGAGATTTTGTTTAGTTTTCAGAACATGGTGCATAGCATTCTTTGCGTAATGACGAAAGATTGTGCAGTTTCTAGCGCTTTAGTAAACTATTCAGTTTATGGGCTCTGACACAGTGGAGCTTCAAACGTATGACATTTGTTCACAAGGGTATCCTCTCTCAGTTCAATGGGATATTTAGGCTTGAGGAGTTACATTCTAAGAGCAGCAGTCTCCTATAAACTCAGAGTCCTTCTTCTTCCATTTTTTTTTTGCGGCAAAGGCTAAACCGGTTTTCATCACTTGACGCAATCTAGCGAATCGCATTGCATGATAGCATGCTAATTTTAACTGACCAATCAGCTGCTACATTCAGGATCCTGAATCTATATTTAACATGGAAGTGAGATTGATAGGTCCTGCGGCCAGAGCTTCTCTCTCTCTCTCTCTCATCGCTTCGCTCCTCGCTTTCCGAGAGAGAGATTAGAAGCTCTGGTAACCAGGGTACATCTACATGACTCGTACCTGACCAGATTAGAGATTGTCGTTGGCCAATCAGATCATGAATTAGAGCAGGCTTCAAAATTTAATGACTGTAGTAAAACCAAAGCAATTATAACAAACCAATCACTAAAGTGAATACCGATTGGTTTCACTGGCATGAGAAAGCAACCAATCAGGAGGAAATGTAAACGCAATCGTGGATTGATGGCGTGACGATTGGTTTTACTCTGAAATTTGATTTGCTGACTGATTACAAAACATTTTCACAGCCAATAGAAAAGCTAAGTAAACGCAAAAACAAAGCAATCACCGAAAACTTTCGACACTCAATTGAAACCTGCTCTATTAATGAGTTTGAGAAAAACAATTATTATAGTGACCCCTCGATCCTCCCTAATGCTTGATTGAAAGGATATGCAATATTTTCCTTGAAGACTAGATCTACACACAGTTTGTTAGTTATTTTTGCAAATGCTACAGTCATCAGTTCATATGACAAGCACTGAAATTAATTTTGTTCCAGCCCGTAACAGAAATGCAGGCCCCTCACCAGGCTCCAGCTCCTTTACACACATACTTGTAGATATCAACAAATGAAAAGATGTGTAACGATGATGAGGACCAAGGGTTATTAAATACCTTGACAAACATCAAGGGACTAAAGATGTTCTCCTTTCTTAGCTGATCATAGGCCCTTTGGACTTGTTTTTCCAGTCCCATTAACTCTGTCTTCAACCTCCTTTTATATTTATGGAGATCGTTAGGCATCCAAGCACGATCTGCAACCTGTAGCACAAAAGCTATAAATTATTGCAGTAATTAATGTACTTAAATTACACAAGATTCTGAAGAAGTCAATGCAAAAAGTCAAATAAAGTGAGGATAGGAAAACAACTTAATAATTATACAGATTAATAATTATTAGCTGAGGAAAATATACAATTAGGCAAACTTTTCAATTTGTATTATTTTACTAATCCAGAGGATAAAAATAAAGCTAGTTTGGTTAATACTTATCCACTGGATAAGGATTTATCTGCTGGATAAAGTTATCCACCCTTTGAACAACCTGGCCCAGGGCTATAACATTCATCGATAATTGACAACAATCTTTGGAGAAAAACACATTTGATTTGCAAGCACCAATCCCCAATTGTATTCCGGTTGTTTTCTATAACTCCTTTTGCACTACATGTACATGCAGTACAACCAAGCATGCAGGTTAGGCAGGGTAAAAAGATCACCAATGTAGAGATTTAGGGTTTTCATTCAGGAATGTTTAGGTGTTTGTCCAAGGCAGAAACACAAGAGAAAAATCCACTGAAAACTGGGCATCACAAAGCTTACTAAAAGCAGTCATTTGAAAGTTGTTTTATTAGCCTTCATCTGACTTCAGGAATAACTCATGTCCTCTGGCTCTCTTCTTAAAGTGGCAGATTTGCCCAAAATTAGAATTACTGTTTTCATTCAAAACACTAAAAGAGAAACTGCCACAAGCTGCCACCTGATCTGATAGAATCCTCCCAAATGGAATTATTGGGAAAGCTTGAGCCCTTAATTGACTTTATATGGTTCAACAGTATGTAACTATACATGTAACCTGGACTGAGGGGGAGGGTTGAGTTAGCACTCTGGATTTCACCAATTTGATCCAAAATTGGCTCAGTAGAAAAAGTATGGGTTAAACTTTATCGAAGAATATAATGTTTATATTTGAATAGGTTTACCTAAATAAAGACAGCTGTTATAATCAACTCAAATTACCCGATAAAGGTTGTGGTCTTTTACATATAAGTCGTCAGAATTGCCTGACGATCCTCGTCCAACTCGTATGAGTTTATATTCATCTCGACATTGAGGAACCTTCTCCAGACAGGACTCCAGGAAATGGTCCAGGGCAAAATTCTTGTAAGTAACAACCTGATGGGACATGATTTGGAGTCAATGTATTAAATAAATGCACAAAGGAGATTGACATTATATTGTTGGTGTATTAATCTCAAATCTTTCAAAATCCATCTCTATTTCGGGTCATCGTGTATTTACTAGCTTCCACAAATGTTGTATATATGTTTAACAGACTTTCTTTTCTCTTATTTTTTTTGTATATAACCTTTTAAAATGTAACATTTGGTTGAATATGTCTTTGAAATCCCGGGCCTAGAGTGGCAAGAGCATGCAAGGGAAATTACTCGACAAATAATCCTTCAGCAGTCCACCGTTTGCTTTCTGTACATGTATGTACATGTAGGTCTGCAAGAGAACACTTGCAATTCAAATTAAAGGACTTACAGTACAGCTCAAAAAGAATGCACCCGCAAGAAGTCCCGCAAGAAGTCCCGCAAGAACTTCTTGCGCCGCAAGAACCCGCAAGAAGTTTATAACCCGCTTTTTGCGGCTCACCCGCAAGAACACGCAAGAAGTTTAAGAAGTTGATAGCCCGCTTTTTGCGGCTCAGCCGCAAGAACGCGCTAGAAGTAAAGAGTGGATAATCCGCTTTTTGCGGCTCAACTGCAAGACCACGCACAAAGTTAAACAATACAAAAAGTTTCAAGTCCAAACTTCGAAACGCGAGTACAATGCACGCTCGATCGTGGTTTGTTTACAAGTGTATACGGCAAATTTATTTAGAAAGACTTTCGGTAATATTTTTGAAAAACTTATTTTCAAAGACATAGATGTATTTAACAATTTGCTTTGTTTCGTTTATGGTAGTGTTTATTAACTGTTTCTTTCGCTTTGCCAGGTTTCCCAGGTTTTGCAGTTCGATCCAACTGCTTTGATTTGCGCGTTTAGCGATTATTGTTGAGTCGATCGCAATATGCAAATTACCACTTCTTTTTGACCTGTAAAATTTTGGGAAGACAGTCACTCACTATTCTACGAATTAAGGCGCATTTAGTTCAAAAGGATTCCACTTTCCCAGTAGAAGTTTTCTGGTAAGACTAAGAGTATAGTTTTACACGGTTTCATTGCCAACTTGGCTTCAGAAAGTGCAGCGATCAACTCAGACTGACACGTTCACGCCTGACTGATTTGCACGTGGAGAAATTCAGACGGCAAGAACTTGAGATTTTAATTTCGAAAATATTCCTTATATTAGGACTGCGAACATTTGCAATGATTTGAGCCGAAACCTTGAGCAACACAGGGATGTGCTATAAATGTGAAACTACAGACGCTAAAGTTTATTTGATGTTATGCTTTGCACGGCAAACTATAAAGCTGGTCTCGCAACACCGGTATTTATAACGGGAACTGAAGCGATCGAGCGGCCGTTGTTTGTTATTATTTTGTGCCGAAAGCTCAGGCTTCCATATTACATTTTAAGTAACGATTTTCAGTAAGGTTATCAGAATATATGGGAGGATGCGTTATAAGCGAGCTGTGAAGCAGCAAGGAGGTAAGTGCTTTCGCCGATATACACAAACGGCGGTGATAAATATTATAAAGAAGTGTGAAAGGCGAAAATATTTTGGGCTGCTGTCTCGGAGTTTTTACGTTTAATATTTCTGAAGTGTTTGTCTTATTTAATAGTCAGCTGAACACATGAGCGGCGGTGGGATTCAATAAAGAACACAACTCTTATTAGGGCCATTTGTCATATAATCAACCAAGCTATTATTCAACAGCAGTATTAGCGAAAAGTTGCACTTGGATTTAAGAGTCTGATGTGAAATTTCACTTCCAAAATGCGATAAATTTGCTGCATAGTTTGTGTTTGTTGTTCTAATATATTTCTTTAGTACTTTAATTTGATGTTTCCCGCAGAACGTGAACCTCAGTCTGCAAAATGTAACTTAATTGTTTCTTTCCAGTCGAAGGGACGACGACTTCGCGTTAATAAGTAAGAGAGTTTCAACCCGTTTGAATTAAGTTGAACTTCTTGCGGTTGAAGTTCTTGCGGTTCTAACTTCTTGCGTTTAAGAAGTTCTTGCGGGTCTAACTTCTTGCAGTTGATAATTAATTATAAGCGCAAAAAGAAGCGCAATAATCAACTTCTTGCGTCCGCAAAAAGAAGTTCTTGCACGTGCATTCTTTTTGAGCTGTACTGTACATGTAAGTATGTGAGTTGTTCAGGGATTTGCTGCACTAAGGACTCACACTCATTTCACACTTATATGTGCAAAACTTCAGATTTGCATTTTTATGAGCAAAAATTAAGAAAGCAATGCCCTTCGACCATTATTATCTCCATTCAGTCCAAAAAGTCCTGCTGCCAAACATAAACAGTGGTATCAAAGTCCACAGAGTCCAACTGTTTCTTTGCTGTGACTCGAGTGTGAGCACAACATTATTTTGCATTCGAAATATTTCATTTGCAAGGAAGGTTAAGAAATCTCCAAATACTGCTAAACAATGCTGGAGACATGAAACCAAGCTACATGTACCCAACTGAAGAGTATTTGTTTGCTCCTCAATTGTGAAAAGTAGTCATAGTCGTACTACTGTTAAAATTATATTTGAAACAGCCGGCAATAATTAATGGATTCAATCAGGTCCTTAATCCACTAAAAGCTATGAAATTTGCTACCCTAAGTGTGTGTGCTCTATTATGAAACTAATAAACAATCAAGAGCATTAGAGTTAGACTAAAAGCTATCCTTCCAGCTATGCGGCCGTTGATAAACAAACTAGACAAAACATTACATGCAATGATTCATAGGCCCATTGCACAACTGTAATAAAATAAGTTCTTACCAGTATGGGTCCAGGTACTTGTATGGAGAGCAGCAAGTTTATAAGAGCTACTCCCACATAGGACTTGCCTGTACCAGGGGGACCTGTGCAATTGTAAAGTTTAGTTACGAAACCATTTGAAATAGCCTTTAAACATGCTTCATATCTTTCATACATCTTATATATTTCTAGTGGGAACACATACTGGAGTGAGTATTATAGCCACGCCACACTCAGCATCAGTCATGCCACACTCAGCATCAGTCATGCCATACTGATCATCAGCCACGCCACACTGAGCATCAGCCACGCCACACTGAGCATCAGGCACGCCACACTGAGCATCAGGCATGCCATACTGAGCATCAGGCATGCCATACTGAGCATCAGGCATGCCATACTGAGCATGTCACACCATACTGAGCATCAGCTACACATACTGAGCATTAGCCACGCCACACTGAGCATCAGTCACGCCATACTGAGCATTAGCCACGCCACACTGAGCATCAGTCATGCCATACTGAGCATCAGCTTCACCATACTGAGCATTAGCCACGCCACACTGAGTATCAGTCACGCCATACTGAGCATTAGCCACGCCACACTGAGCATCAGTCATGCCATACTAAGCATCAGCTTCGCCATACTGAGCATTAGCCACGCCACACTGAGCATCAGTCATGTCATACTGAGCATCAGCTTCGCCGTACTGAGCACTAGCCACGTCACACTGAGCATCAGTCATGCCATACTGAGCATCAGCTTCGCCATACTGAGCATTAGCCATGCCACACTGAGCATCAGTCACGCCATACTGAGCATTAGCCACACCATGCTGATGAGGCCTAAAGAGACTGAAACTGCTGTCCTTGGCTGCTGATTGCTCCGACAGGCATTTTCTTTCTTTTTTATACAGAGTCTTTGTCCCCCAATAGCAGCTTTAGCACACCCTGTATACGTATTGTATACAATTTTATCATTTAAGAGCAACCACACACCTGGATCAACACGAGTTCATTAGTCAATGCCTGTTCAACTGCATCTAACTGAGTCTCATCCAGTTCAGATTTAAACTTCTTTCTCATCTTTCTGAAGTCATCAACAAGAGAGTATGGTCCAGTGCTGCTTGGCACATGTGCTGCTCCATTAGGTTCTGTCCCAGTGCTGCCTGGCATGTCTACTGCTCTATCAAGTTGGAATAGGATTTTCCATTCAGGCTGTTTGTCTATTTTCTTGATGTAACGTGGCACTTGTGATGCAGGAGAGACATCTACCAGGTAATCTTTGAATGGAACAGTGTCTGCAAGAGTTATCCATTAGTATGTTAATATACATGTATATCATAGCTTCATTGTGTATATAGTGAACAAGTTGCACCTTTAAAAAGTGGCTGATAAGTGGTCGGTAAGTGTCATACAGTAAGTGTTGCTAGGTGGTTGGTAACCTGTTGTACATGTAGTTCAAAAAAATTATTATCTCAGGTCATTTTTTTTAAACTAGGTTATTTTTTTTAACCAGTTCAAATTTTTTTAAACTAGTACAATTATTTTTGAACTGGTACAATTTTCAAGATTCCAAAAAGGGATTATTAATTTTTGGGATTCATTTTTATGGGGGGGGGGGGGGGGGGGGGGGGGGGGTAGGGGAAGGGATATTAAAAGAAAAATTATACCCACCCCTCCCCTGCAAAAATATTTTTTCCACCACTAACTCCCCCTCCCTTACTCTCCTTTTCCCTTCCCCAGCCCCCAGTCAACCTATCTTGTAATTCATGCATTAATATTACAAATCATTACAACTACTGTAAACAGCGGCAGATAAGCCACACTCGCAGATAAGCTCAAATTTTGGGGGGGAAATTGAAGGGAAAATCAAGATTAAAAAGCTGCATCACCTTCCTTGCCTCATCAAACTTTCAACGAGATAACTTCGTAGTTTTGAAAGAGTCTACTTATTTACACATATACATGTACAATAGAACTTTCCATAGCATTTGCTTGGTGGTACTTTTTCGTCCAAGGTCGATTGTTAGCTGAATGTTGTCCGGACACCTTATCATGTAAAGTGAGGGTACAGGAAAGCTGATATGCTGTATGACCTTATCATGGCAAGTGCGGGTACAGGAAAGCTGATATGCTGTATGACCTTATCGTGTAAAGTTAGGGTACAGGAAAGCTGATATGCTGCATGACCTTATCATGTAAAGTGGGGGTACAGGAAAGCTGATAATGCTGTATGACCTTATCATGGAAAGTGAGGGTACAGGAAAGCTGATAATTATGTTGTATGACCTTATTATCATGTAAAGTAAGGGTACAGGAAAGCTGATATGCTGTATGACCTTATCATGTAAAGTGAGGGTACAGGAAAGCTGATATGCTGTATGACCTTATCATGTAAAGTGAGGGTACACTGGAAAGCTGATATGCTGTATGACCTTATCGTGTAAAGTTAGGGTACAGGAAAGCTGATATGCTGTATGACCTTATCATGTAAAGTGAGGGTACAGGAAAGAGCTCTAATAAATTATTATGCTGTATGACCTTATCATGGCAAGTGCGGGTACAGGAAAGCTGATATGCTGTATGACCTTATCATGTAAAGTTAGGGTACAGGAAAGAGCTCTAATATGCTGTATGACCTTATCATGGCAAGTGCGGGTACAGGAAAGCTGATATGCTGTATGACCTTATCATGGAAAGTGTGGGTACAGGAAAGCTGATATGCTGCATGACCTTATCATGTAAAGTGAGTGTATAGGAAATCTGATATGCTGTATGACCTTATCATGGAAAGTGTGGGTACAGGAAAGCTGATATGCTGCATGACCTTATCATGTAAAGTGAGTGTATAGGAAATCTGATATGCTGTATGACCTTATCATGGAAAGTGAGGTACGGAGGATTTGATAGTGTGCAGTAAAAGTTCACCTTTGCGCTGCAAGACATCCATTGAAGGCCCAAATGCCCGGTAAAAGGTGTTACTTTCAGCCATGTTAGCTGACCGACCTGCCATACAGATAGATATACAGGAAAATGTTAGTGTTTTATCTACAATGTATTACTAAGTGAACATGCAATGAGGGTGATTTGACATACCTTCATCAGTCAACCTCTGTAGTTCACTGATCACCTCAGGATCTGTCATACTGTTCCTCTCTGAACACAGCGTCACATACACAATACTGTAATGTTAAACATA